>OY856410.1:1286928553-1287577303 GCA_963693085.1 Alisma plantago-aquatica | reverse complement strand
GGCCGAGTGCCTCTTTCCCCGACAACAATGCCAGAAAGCTTGATATGTTTTCACAACACACCCAAATCAATTGAACTTTGAAAGGATGCACACAAAGAAAACACACATGGATCTTTCAAATTTATAATGGACCTAGTCTAACACACTCATTCAGACTTTCTCACTTCACCTGCAAGAGCATGGAGTCGTGTCTTAGTATAGGCAAGTGGCAAGTTAAGGGTCGGTCTATAGGAAGAGAGGGGGTACTAGAGCTAGGTTAGGGTGAGCTACATTCCTAATGTAAAGAGTAGGGTTTTTAGGGTTTGTTGGTTCAATTTGGTTGATTACACTAATGATGCAATCAATTGAAATAAAAAAAGGAAACTAGACTACAAGAAACCCTAAGTTAACCCTAAATAAGAATTTCTAATTGAAAAAGAAGGAAACTAACTAATCAAGAGCAAGAGATTACAACTAAGTTATAGTAGCAATGCAAGTTAACACTATAGAGACAAGTTAAGAACTAAAGCAATGAATGACCTAGGTTATCACTAACTAGCAAGATTAACACTAGCAAGCTCAAAAGAGCACTAACTACTCAAGCAAGACCAAAATATCTAAACATAAGCAATTGACTAAGAGGCAATGAAAGCAAGTAATTACGCTATCATAAGAAAGCTAAGAAAACAAGATGGGTTTTAACAAGTTATATGGAGAGTGGGCCGTTTGGGGGGATGTTACAAGAATCCAAGTTGGGTTTAACATAGTATGCAAGTCTTATATTTTCAATCTAGATTGCCAAACCAAACAACAAGACAAGTGCTATTTGAATTTACCATAAGCTACTAGTTGAGAACTAGGGCTAGGTGTAATTCTAATAGGACTAGGCAAGTCTAGGTTTCTAGGGTAAGAAGTATTAGGGCAATTGAGAGCCAAGGGTAGGAATGAGGCTAGAGATGAGGATGTTTCACCTCATGTTACTCATCATATAGCCTTTAGAAAACTCTAGGAAATTGCACTAATCACTCTTATACTAGCTACTTAGATATCACACCTAGTTGTAGGAGAAGGGATTTGTATGTAGGAAGATAGGGTTCTAGCTAGGGATCCACTAGTTGGACCTAGGAGCAATTCCTAAAATAGCCACATACAATCTATTTTCCTTTAGAAGCTAAGTGTTTTCAAGCACATTACAACAAACAATCCATATTTAGAAGAATAAATCACAAGTAAAATAATGGGAAATGAGATAGAAGCAAGAGACAATCACCATGGAATGGAATAAGTTCATTACAAGCTATTTCCTCCAACATGGTATCAAAGTAACATTTTATCCCCCAAACAGCCCGCCAAGGGGACTTAGCTACACATAATCAAGCAAAAGAGTAAGTGGAAATGAGATGGATATGGAGTAATGGAAGGAGGAAGGTAGGTAGAGCTCTTGAATGCAAAGGGGGATGGAAATGAAGGCTAGAGGTAGCTAACCTCGAGCTCCAGCTGCCACCCAAGTATATATATAGGTCGTGGGGAAGCACTAGGTTAAGTGGGGGTATAGAGAATGCAATACAGAAAATTGTAGGGTTTTGGTGGTAGCACGGCTATGTTGGGTAGCACGACTATTTTGGGGGTGAATGGGAATGGTCGTGGTGGATGGAAATGGCCTTGGTGAAAGAATGGACTGAATAGGGGAATTTTGTACTTCTAGGTTTTCCAGAGCGGCCGTTTTGGCCAGTACATCCATGCTGGTCTCTAGCTAGAATGGGCCTGCTGGCTAGCACGGCCCTGTTGGGATTCTGGGTGATTTTTTTGAAGGTTATGTTGATTGAGGCATGTCCCAAAATGACCATTCCTTGGTAGCACGACCGTTCTGAGGTCCTTCCCATGCATTTCTATCTTGAACTTTGTCATATGTGCAGGTTATTTCTTCAATACGTTCTTTGATCGTATGGGGTAGGTTGGGAGTGGGTTTGGCCTCATTTTGGGCTCCTCCAAGCCTAGGGAAACCCTAGATTCAACCATCATCTCTACTCCATCAATTAGTGTTCAAAGTAACTATAAAACATGCAAAAACCATCCATAAGTGCATTTGATAGTAAAACACATATTGAGGAAAATATCATGTAAGTTGACAGTTGTAGATGTGATTGAAGTGCAATATGGCACAAGATGAACCCCAAATTAGGGTTGCATCACCCAACAATATCGATATAGACAATTTCCTTCCAAGATCTCTGTCATTAGACAAAGCAAACCCTATATCACCTCTGTTCGCCTATCGTCCTGCTACCTCCTATTTAAAGTGATTTTAAAAATATACAACAATGTCAATTTTATATAGGGCAAGTTTCATATAATGAATAATACATGTATGTAAATATATTGATGAATCCTCAACACTCAATAAGGTAATTAATTTAATTAATATGTCTAATAGTGATGGAAATAGATGTGAACATATCCATATCAACAATAAGGATGGGAAACAATTTCATAGTCATAAAATGAATATAGTAATAATAGAGAGATGGTTTGTTTTAATTGGAAAGATAACATCACTAAAAGGCAAACTTGAATTGAATAATGGATGTGGTTTCATAAAAGTTAAAGAAAGTTAGTCATGTGAAGATAATTCTAAAATGAATCTAATGTTAAGATATTATGCATTGATATTTGTTTGATGAATAAATGGGGAAAGAACACATTATAACTCCAATCTGTGAGATCACCTAATAAATAGGATCAAAAGAAAACTAAAACTTTATTTGGACCGTTCATGTTTTAGTTAGCTTATGAGCCAAGTTTCAAATTAAATGAATAATCTTAGATAAAAGAAAATATAAGTTAATATCTAAAATATTAAAGAATATAGTGAATACCTTCAAAATAGGAAACTAATGGAAATTTTGGATTCTATATGCCTTAATTATCCTATGTGTCAAAATTCACTTTACTTGAACCTTGTTTGATCCTCAACTAATAAAAAATGAAAACAAAAATAAAGCCACAAAACATTAATTTTTTTGATATATTTGATTGATGTCCTAAAGTTTCCTAGATTGTGTATGTCACACTAGTATTTTTCCTATTCCTTTTCTAAGTGTCGATCAGACATCCTTCCTTGTTTTCCCATTTTTTATCGGTCTATCCAGCATATACAATCTTCTCTTCTACCTCCCACCTCCTCCTTTCCTTTCAAAAATAGTAGTGCATATCTTCCCTCTGCTTACTTGTTGAAGTTGTTTTCTTCAAATAAATAGCCAAGTGGGGGATTATTATATAATCTTGTAAATTATAAATAGTCAATGTATTTCATTTTGATTCTATACTTTGGACTTTATGATATCCATCATTCAAAAGTTAAATAAAACTTATTCATCCATTGTAAAAATTTGATGTGTGTTTTTATGGATGACAACTCATATTTGATTTAGTAAGGAGTGGATCCCCTCATAGGTCCCACTCCTTACACCTTGCCCCCAAGTGTATTAGGATAACTATAGCAAGAAACCTAGACTTGGATAATCCAGACTAATATCTATCTATCTGTTAGTCAACTAAGCCTTGTAAGGTGGAATGGGAAGTGACACGGAGTACATACCCTATAAACCATCATGCCACACCCATGACCAACTAATAGGATATGATTCATACTCTATATTACTCCTTGCTTTTTGGTTTTATAGGTTAATTTTTGGGTTTATGTGCATGAATAGGACCCTTATAAATAGTTTACGGTTGCATATCCCCCCTAAACAACCCACTACTCCAATTGCTTGTGAGAAACCTAACTTGCTCACATTCTAGCTAGTTGTCTTTTTCTTACTTAGTCTATTTATTTTCATGCTAGTTATTTCTTTCTAGAGTAATTAGTCCCTACTTTTACTGCTTGGGATAAGTTTTAATCAGTCAAGTGCTTAATGTAGTCTTACATTTCCTTGATTAGTTAATTGTCTTGCTTAGTGATAATTAAAATGTCTCATGCATAGGTAATGTTACTTGCTTTATTTACTTAATGAATTATACCTAATTACTAGTTTAACTTCTACCCCATTCTTGATCTCTTTGCTTGATTGCACACTTATTTTATATAAAACCCCACTTTAAACCCTTTAAACCCTAATCTCCATTATAAAATCCCAAAGAAACAACCTAGATCAAGTGTCCACCAACTCCACGTGGATTCCACTTTGTACTTGCCCTTCTCTATACTACATCCCATGCATGTAGGCTTACAGATATATTATTTAGAGTGTGCCACAATTGAGGTATTTGTGTTAGCTCAATGTACCACATTCATGTCTAGATTTCTAGCGTCGATTCTTGTGAGTGTCATTTTAGACCTAGCTATATGTTTCTTTTTTTTTACCTTTTCTAGTACCGCCATCATTTATATTATTTATTCTTTGTAATACTTTTACATTTCTGATTCCTAACTTGCTTCTCTTTGCTTGTTGTACGTTGCACTGGTGACAGTGCATGTTTCATCGTCATTCCTCATCTATTGAATGTTTCTCTAGAGTTCCTAAAATAGGTAGGAGAAGGTGAAGAAACAAGGACATCCAAGTAGAATAACAAGCTATGGGGGACCAAAAACAATAACACCAAGGTGATCTTTCGATTCCACCTCTACCAAGGCCCCTACATGAATACTTCATGATAGGAAACTACACCTCACCAATTACAACAAGTCTGGAGCAGATGTCAGGGCAATTTTTTTCGTCCACCCACACTGTTGGGGTTTCTTCCACCTTCAAGGGACTGAAGAATGATAACCCATACAAGAACATTGATGCATTCTTGGAGATTCACTCCACATTTCACACTTCAATTGCCACAAATGACTCTACCCACCTCACCCTCTTCCCTTTCTCCTTAGGGCCAGTTTGGTATGATGTTGGAAGAAATAGTTATTTTCCAACGTAACAAATTCATGCTGCCTTTTCATTTGGTTAGACATGTGAAGCCCCAACTCATCGGTTTCTAATTTCCACTGGCCTTGTTTTCCGCCCAAAATTGTTGAGTTTATACAGCACTGTTATAGCATGCAGTTGTGTGCAACTTGCAGAGTTTTGCTGGAAAGGGTCGTGTTCACACCGTGTTCATGCCAAGACCGAATAATTGATCAGTGGATAATTGTACCAGGAGATACATCACCTTAGTTGTTTTATCAAGCACTCTCTCTCTTGTCTCTTTCTCTCTGAAATAATGCATAAAATGTTAGCAGTGATCACTCGTCCAACTGATGTCTAGTTGTTTCTATACCGTACCAAATAATTGTAGTAAAAAGGAATGAAATTATACTACACTATACCAAATGAATTTACAACATATGTTGTGCAATCCATTGAGTCCCTTAAGGGAGAGGTTAAATCTATGCAATATTTTGGGAACAACAAAACCCAAGATTTTGTGTCCCAGTCTAACAATCATGAGGGAAGAAATCATTCTAACTTCTCATGGAAGCGACAAGGTGATGATGTCAAGGGTACCAAGATAACATCAAGACCAGAGATACAACTCAAGGTTTGAAAATGAAGTGCTTGGAACATTAAGGAGCCTATATGAACTCAAGGAATATGTCCACTCATGCAAAGGATAGATCAATTAGCCTTGAGAAGGGGAGGCTTCCCTCCAAACAATGATGAATCCGAACAATGCAAATGGATAAATGGCACCCCCTAAAAGCTCCTACAGTCCCCCACCTATATGCAAGTACATCATGTGTGAAAATATCAAGCCGTCTAACCCATATGCTCATCCACCACTAAATCTACAATTTAAAAACCAATGCCTCAACAACCACCACAACAACCACACATCCTTCAAATATCCAACCCATCAACAACAACACCAAAGATAACCACCACCAACGACACAAGAATCACAAGCTCCCCTTCCTACCCATGAGAAAGTGAATGTGGTGATGGTCTTAAGGAGTGGTTAAGTTCTTGAGAAGCCCAAAAGAAAAAGGCTCAAATATCATGTTAATCAAGGTTATGCTGATAAAGAAATGTCAAAGAAGACTATCAATGATATCATAATAACTAAAAGTGATATCATGATGAAAAAAGAATCCATTATGATGCCTTACGTTCATTTGGTGAATCAAAGTCTTCCATCCACTACTACATTTAGGAGTGTATCTATTCCCTCTACTATGATTGTGATTCCAATAGTTCCACATGTAATTGCAAGAGTTCCACCCATAATTCCAAGAGTCTCTTATGTGATAATTTAAGATCTTCCTAGTGAGTCAAGCAAAGAAAGTAGAAATGAGACTCCATTCCCTAATGCCTTGGATGATCCCTCATCCAAGAGGAAGGAAAATCATAATGTTTATTTTCTTGAGGTCTTTAGCCAATTGAAGGTCAATATCCCATTTCTTGATGCAATCAATCAATTTCTAGCACATGCAAAGTTTCTTAAGGATATGTCCACATTCAATAGATATACAACAGGAAGAATGCCCAAAAAAGTGAAGCTCATTGAGCAAGTGGTATCTATTTTGCAACATGACCTCCCCTCAAGAAAAAGGACCCAGTATCCCTCTAATTTTATGACACATCGATGTCCATCTTACTGAGAATTCTTTGATTAACTTGGGTTCTAGTGTAAGCGTTATTCCCTATAGTGTGTATCTTGAATTGGGCTTGGGTAAATTTATTCCAATATATCATATTACATATTTGACTGACTATTCTATAAAAGTCCCAAGGGGTAGGGTGGATTATGTGCATGTTATGCTTGAAACATAAATGGTAGAAATGTTCCAAATATAATTCATTGTTCTTGATATGGAGCCAGATGACAAGAAGATTACCATCATCCTAGAAAGGACCTTCTATGCTACAAGGAATGTTGATATCCATGTGCACACTAACACAATGATAGTTACCTACATGAATTTCAATTTGACCAACATCTTCAAGACATTAGTACTCCAAGATGAGAATAGGAAAGACAAGTTTGAAGAGGAAAGCTTTGAGGACCCCCATGACAAATGTATTAATGAGAAATTGTTGAATGCCAATGAGAAGGACCTTTACTTCAAGAATGTGATCTTGAGTTTTACTAATTGATGATTGAGAAGAAGAACATCTTGCCCAACTAAAGGCATTAAACTTAGTGCTAGTGGGAGGCACCCACGTTGGTTTGAGGTCTTTCTCACTCTAACCCTATTTTTGTTATCATTTTGTTTTTACACCTTCCAAGAAACACAACAAACGCATAATACACGTAATTTTTTTGCTATTTTTTATTCATTTTAGAACAAGAACATAGATTGAAGAAAGTTACATGAAATGGATAATCCATGAGAAGATCCAAGTTGAAAAGAAGAATGTGAACTGGACTAAAAATCTAAAGGAAATCCAATGCCATTGTTGTTCTCTCCACCAAGACTATGGTTCCAGACAACCAGAGTGGTCGTTCTCTACAGTATGGACCTGGTGACCCTAGACCACCCCACTTAAGTGACTTGGATTCACCTCCGCTTCAAGCTTAGCCACCACAACTCCATGATCATTACCCTATCATCCAAAGTATTTATCTTATGTTGAGAACACCATGGTTTAAAAGCTTGGGGCTATATGGTGGTAAGCCCTTATTTTACTTTGTTCCTTTGTCCTAAATATTGCCTGAGATGAACAACTACTTGACTAACCCCCACACTTCTCTAGTTTACACATTCAATTTTTTCATCCAATTTTCATCTTGCATACTTTAGTTCTATATAGTTTATTGTGTTGCATTTTTATTTAAATTTTCTGTTTTTTATCTTTCTTGCCATGAAAATCATCCATATAGTATTGCATGTATTTTTTTTATAATTTCTTGCTGTGATTAGTTAGAATTTGATTTCATGTTATTTCCTGCTTTTGTAGCCTAAGTCTTAACGTGAATAGGGACATTTGGCACCGTTTTTTCAAATTTTCCCAAAACTAAACCATTTGTCCAAAAGTTTTTTCTAGCTTAATCTCTACCTTTTTTAATTGGAACTTAAATGAATGTAACTAACCTCCCCATAATATGGTGGTTTGATTGATAAAGTGACATGCTTGAATTTATACATTTTCTCCGCTTCTCTTTGATTAGATCAAATTGTGAGTGGCAATTAAACCAAGCCAAAGATGTTAAGGTTTTTTTGTCATGGCTTGTGAAAAGAATGTGGTTGACACAATTGCTTGATTCATTATGATTTGCCTTTGTTTGTAAATATTGTGGGACGAATTTGCATGTAGGACCCCTATAAAGGAAATCCACACTGTTTGACCCCTCTTTGATCCACTATTCTTCCACCATTTCTTATCTCACTGTCCCTGAAAGGATGTCAAAGAGCACGTATTCAGACTTGACCACCCTTCAAAAGCTTGGGATGGCCAATTCCTCATCTCCTCGATCCTTGCTACCACCACATGCCCTAGCTACACAAGGGTCAAAAGAAAAAGAAAAAAAAAGTGCAAAAAGAAAATAAAAGATGCTCCTATGTAATAAGATCTAAGAAAAGAAGATATAGTTGCTCCTATGTAATAGCACCCCTCCATTTCCTAATGTAGCCATGTGAGGATTGGACATTAGGAGAGAAAGAACGCAAATGAAAACCACATTGTGAATGTATTAAGTCAGATATGCAAAATGAAATAGTTTTATGTGGAACCAATTACCAAATATCATCATTGGGATCACCATGAAAAAGATCAATCTCCTTTTTCTAGGGGGCACCAGATTGGATCATAACAGTACTGAGTTCTTGTTATAACCTCAATTTTGCTTGTATAAATTGAAATGCAAATTTTCAAATAAAAGGGGTGTGAATGAAAAATGTATGATTTGTTTTTAGAGAAAGGCTTATTTTAAAAAATTTCCCTTGGATGCATGATTTTGTGGTTTATCCTATTTTTAAAAATCCAATGATGGATAAAAGGGGAAAAGGGTAAAATAAATCCCATGATAAATAAAAGGAAAAGAAATAAAGGCATAATTGTGTGCATATGTGAGAATTATGTGAAATTCTCTAGAAAGTGGTATGGATGACCACTATTAATTAGTTTTCGGTTCCATAATGTCTTTAATAAGAAAAGCAATCAAAATGAAGAAAATAGAATTAGAAAAGAAAGAGAATATATGTGTTTTACTGAATAATGCATGCCTTAAGAGTGCATGACTTGCATATGAATAAAAGCTCCTTTTATTTTTGAGTTTTAGTCTCAAACATCGCCCATGGTTAGATAAATTTATTATAAATGTTCCCTTAAAATTTGAAAGAAAAATGATTAAAGATGGGGGAGTTATGAATTATTGAAGTTTTCCTAAAGTGAGAAGGATTTATAGGCAATGTAATAAATGTCAAGATTTATATTTGTTCTGGAAATCTTGGGCCCGACCCATATTCACATCATGCGGACTACCAGCCATCCGATCTGGGATCTGATGGTGGTCTGTTGTCACCTACCTTGAGACATGTAAGGAAACACGAGCTACATTACACCCTTCCCATTTCTTCGATTCTCTTCCTCTCCAGTCAATGTAGACACCCAAAAATATTCCCAATGAATTTGGGAGATGTTTTTGTATCAAGCCATCCCTGGTTGACCCAACTTTGGGACGAGATTGAGTTTTCCCCAATTTCTTGGGAATCAGACTCCTTGGGGTGGATGGTCTGGGAAGCCAGGCCTATATAAAGGGGCATTTCCTTCTTCGAGAATGGACGCAAGTATCACAAAGGCCCAAACAAATCTACTTTTGCCTTTAATTTGGTTGCACACATTTCCCTCTTGATCCTCCTCGGTTTCATGTACAGTGCAATGTTAGGGATCCCCTTTCTCCCCTATCTCGACAACTCTGGGCAATCCAAGACTGTCGTTGAGTCCGGCTGTGCCCAATGAAGGATTTGGCACTCCTCCCTCAACTCGCCTTGCTCTAAAGCACAAAGCCAACAAGTTGGTTGACTCGCCTAGACGCCTGCTCAAGTCCGTCGCGAGGAGGAAGAAGACATTAGGGAAAAATACCCTCTTCTCCCGGGTTGCTCGAGGCTCAGGCCCAGCGGTGTGGTGGGCAAGGAGGTTCTTCCGACTTAGCTTGGTGTTCTGCTCGTAGGGAGCAATTCATCGACGTGGCTGAAGCCTATAGGATGAGCTGAGATCTGTGTGGAATAGGAGCGAGTAACCGAACTGCTCATGTGGCAGCCAGCTATTGGTCCAGTGGTAATCAAATTGAATAGAGTATAACTAATTCTTGGTAACTCATATGGCAATAAGTTATATATGGTTTTTTATCAGAAAAATCCATAGAATCCAATGAAAATATGATCATGGCCTAAATATTCTTGTAATTTGAAAAGTGTATAAAGATGCCATCTTTAATGATTTTATTAATGAAAAACCCTAGGTTGTGATGATAAATAAATCAAATGATGTTCCTTGAATATTTTGAATTATATATTAACATGTTGACATCAAAAGGTATGATTAGATCTAGATGAATAATCTTTGTGCATAATTTGCTTAATTAGGATTCCATGAATTTAAAAGTGCATAATGGGCCGAGAAACCTTAATTTTGGTAATTGTGAGTTTTAATGGTTTTAATTATGAAAAGCCATTAGTAAGACATAGATATGATGTTCTTAAATAAAATTGAGAATAATACCCTTAATGTGGATAATTTTTTTAATTAGGATTTTTATGAGTAGAAAAGTACTTTTAGGGTATGTTGACCTAAAAGGGTAAAGATTGGAAAATAGAACCAAGAGACCCTAAGGAAACCCTAATATGACTTAGAAACCTTAGAATGGAATCCCAAGTCAATAAAAGATGTTTGGATGAGATTGTAACAATTAGGTATTATACATGCTTTTAGGATCAAGTTTTTCTTGATTGGTTACTTGACTTGGTTGATTGGACTTCTTAATTGGATTGGGTATCTTACATTTTCTTAGACTTCAAATCAAGTATGTGATTACGCTTATGGTTAATCTCTCTAGTTTCACGGTGATTTCCAAAGTTCTATCGGTTGCTTGAAATCAAATGCTTGTATGACTTTTAATTCTTCCAACTATAAAGTGACTACGGTTATCACTATATATATATATATATATATATATATATATATGCATGACTAGCTCAGATCCTAGTCATCCTATGTATCTTTGAGTATATGCAAGAAATTGATGACCTAGTTATTGTTCTACCCTTGGGGTAGGATCATCAGGTTATCATGAGTCGATGTTTGGTCTACCTTTGGGTAGGATCACATGACTATGCATCTCTATGTCTTGGTCTACCTATAGGGTAGGATCAAAAGGGGCTATTTGGGATCTACCATATGAGAAAGGTAGTATCCATGTCCACTGTAGGGATGGCACAGAGGCTTGGATATGTCAGGATTGAGTAGTTATGTTTAAGACATAAAATTTGATCTGTTAAGCAATAATTTGGTTGTAATATGTTGTTACAAATAGATGCAAGCTTTTGGTTCCCTACATACCAGTATAATTCATTATACTGACTGACATTTTGTTTGTCAGTGCTTAAGGGTTACATGCAGTAAATGCTTATCAGAAAGTGGATAATCATTTAAAGTGACATTGAAAGAATAAAGCTAAACAAAGATTGGAGGATTTTATATAGGTAGATTCCTATCTGGGGTAAAGTCCTCAATTCCTATGTTTTGAAAGGTATGTGAAAAGAAAAAAAATTATCCTGCTTTAAGCTTAGTTGTGATAGAATTTATTAACTATTTTTTATTATTTGAAAAACCATTTGATCCTATTTTGGGATAACATTTCTAGCTTCTTGGCCTTCCTTAATTGGGGGTTGTTGAGGAGTGGGGTCGTTAAAGTTCTTTTGATCTCCCCAATATACTTTTGGGAAGTCTATGTGCTTTGTTCTTTGTTTGTGTTCAAATTATCAATGAAAAGAAGAGAGAGAGGTGAATTGCATGTATATATTCAAGGTTGAAGTTGTCTAGTCAAACACCCATGTAGGTGAATGTATTTATCATTTCATAATAGATTGAATTGAAGAAAGATTTATTTGGATCCTACTTGCTGACATAATAGATTGACATATATGGTTTAATCATGGGATGGTAATGGAGCCCTAGTTTACATTTCCATTTTGTGTGATTTTGCTCCTTATAACATCAAGATGTATAGGATGCATGCTATTTCTCAATATATCACTTCGTGACAAGTGTAATTATGAATACTCATGCATGTTTTTATAGGTACTTTGGCACTAACCAATGGAAGGGAGAGAAGGAGGATGATCTTAGGACTTTCCTATCCATGGAGGAACCAAAAGTGAGCCCAAAAAATACCCCAACCTACAATCTACCTTAAGTGACCAAGGATCAAGTTAAGTTAAAGAGCATCATATACAGACACTTAAAAAACTCAAGTATATGCTTAAGCCCTCAAAACAGCTATGGTACCTTGCAATGGTCATTCTACATGCCCTAAAAATCCAATGAAGTCTTAGGTTTATCAAGGCCATGAATCCAACAACACCATGTTCGTGCCACCCAGAATGGTTTTGTCAAGACAAACTTAGCATGGTCGAGCCATCCAAACAACTATGGTGGAAACTCCACCAAGACAATTGTTGCAAGGAAAATGACCTCTGTTTGATCTAACATGATGGGCTCTAGAGGGGGGTGAATAAAGCTAAATGCACTTAAACAAAATTTATTAGACCTTCAAGATATTTCTAAATTAATATGGTAAATATGAACTTTGAGTGCAACTAAACGTACATAGCAAGGAAGAGAGAGATTCAACAAACACAAGAACTCAAGCTATGTGGAGTGGTTCCAATCTCCAAACTAGGAGAAAGCCAGTCCACTATCTAGAGAGGTTAGGCTCTAGGATTTTGCAACCATTGCATACTTTGATTCCATTATAAGGCATACAATATATGACCTTCCATTTCCTGGCCAAGGATACTCAAACTTCCCTTTAAAGAGAAGGGAACCAACAACCTAGATAAGGACTTACCTATCCAAGATTGAGTCTTCAACCTCACTAAGGAGTCTTGTGCCTTCACCAAGGTCTTATCCACTCTTACAACAAGTCTTACGCCTTGAAGGAATTACCCACTCTTCTTGGATCTTCCACTTTGGACTTCACCTTCACCAAGGGACTCATTCCCTTCTTCATCTTCACCTTTCTTAGCTATGAGAGAGAATATTCATCTTCAATGTTGAAAAAGAGATTGGGGGTATAGGAAGTGAGAGCCTCACAAGAGATACATGTAGGACTAGCTCTCTTACAAATCTCCTACTCACTCTAATGGATGTAGCAAGTGATTAAGCGTACGAGTGGAAGGAGGCTCTTGGAGACACTCAACTATAATATAGGGACCTTCATAGTGCTTAGATAACCATGGGATGAAGCCTAAGGGGTCCTATTTATAGTTGGGGATGCCTACTAGCCAGTAGAAACACTTAAGGATGAATTCTAGTCATTTGGGGTGTTGTAAAAGATTTATTTTTGATGTTTTCAACACTCTAATGGCTAGAAACACTTTTTCTACACATGACATACAGTGCATTCGGTCAAGTTTCAATAAAGGTAACTAGACCAATTGCACTATAAGAAAAAGAAAATTTGAAGCATCCATCGAGTTTATCCTGGATGAAACTAAATATGATTTTCTAGTGTAGGGATTCAGTCGAGTTTGACCTAGAGTAAACTCAGTTGATCCTAGGCATTTGCCAATATTAATCCTAGGCATTGATCAAGTTTCTAGGATGGAAACTCAACCGATCATACAATATGTGATCAATTTTGGAAGATGTCATAAAAGTGGTTAAACATTTGATTTAAGTGATCCTGAATTTTTTCTAAGGTTAATTACAAGTCATACAATCATTAATAATGATTTACAACATGATTCTAATAGAGATACATCATATTCCACAAAAGTGCACTTGCATTGATTTTGACTTGTCTTTTCTCCAAGTTAGGATGCGCATGTTAGGGCATTTGGAGTGTGTCTATACCTAATATGAAATCATTCAAGTAGAAGCATTAGACACAAATAAGTGGAATGGTTAGTCATCATCAAAACAAGGGTTTAGTCAATTGAAAGGGTTTCAATTAAGACCTTGAGTCAACAACCTCCTCCTACCTCATTCACCATGGTCGTGGAACCCACCATAGTCGTGCTTCCTTCAAACCACCATGGCTATGACACCTACACTCCAAAACTCCACTTCAATGTGATCTTTTCACCTCCACTAACATGACTGTTCTCCACCACCATGACCTTTCCTAGAACGACCCACCAAGGCCATGGTGAGCACCGCATCTGTGCTACCCACCTAACCCTAATCCTTCCCGCATCCACTTTCACCACTTTAAACTCACTTAACTGTATACCCACTAGGCTACTATATATACACCAACAACTAGGAGTCAAGGGTTAGCATTGGCTAGAAGTTGTTAGACACCATATCTGCCATCCAGTCCTTTCTCCCTCATTTGATCCATTTTCTTCCATATTGTTTCTAGGGTATTAGTAGTATACACTCCACTTTTCATTCCATTTCATTCACTTGGAGGAGGAGTCCATGCTTGGATCTACTAGAGGTGAAGATTGGAGATTCTCCACCATGTTCATGGAGTTTCAATCTTCTTCTCCCTTTTACTTTGTTATTTCTTTGATCATGAGTAGCTAAGCCCCCTTTATGGCTATTTGGGGGAAAGATATGTAACCATGATACTATTTTGAGAAATATTAATGGATTATACTTAGGTTTGTTGTCTATCGCTATGTTATTGCCTATTCTCCTTAGTTACCTCTTTCTATAGCTGTTTGAGCTATGAAATCACTTGATGCATAGAGAAAGGGGCGATTTTGGACTTTTTGGTGAGAAAACAAATTCTAAGTTTCATAGAGGAAGTGTATCTAGTTTCTCCACCTTCCCCTTTATCCATCCATTCCACTATCCCTAGGTGAGAGATCTAAGTGACTAGGTATGTCCCTTCCAATGAACTTACTAAAATGCATGTTTAGCAATTGGATGGAGGTAATGGGAGGTGAAGCACCCTTCTCCTACACTTGATGCCATTCCTTGTCCCTAAGTGTATTAGGAGAACTATCCTAGAAACCTAGACTTGGATAATCTTGACTAATGTCTACCTATCTCATATTCAATTGAGCCTCGTAAGGTTGGTGGGAAGTGATAGAGAATGGTTCTCCTATGCACCACCATGCCACCCATGACCAACTAATAGGGTATGATTCAGACTCTACATCGTTCCTTGTTGTTTGGTATGATAGCTTAATTTTTGGATGCATGTACATGAGTAGGACCCTTTTATATGGTTGATGGATGCATATCCCAAAAACATCCCACTAGTCCAATTACTTGCTAGAACCCTAACTTTCTTTCTGGTTCATGATAGCTAGTTCTTATTTGAGTAACTAGTTCTTCCTTTAAGTTGCTTGGCTTAGTTTCAATTATTCAATTTCTTAGTATAGTCTTAGCACTCGTTGCCTAGTTGATTGATTTTCTTAGTGCAAATTAGTATTGCTCTTTCTTAGCTAGTGTTACTTCTTTCATAGTGAATTCGGCCTAACTGCTAGTTTAAATTAGATTCCATTCTTGCTCTTTTTAATTGGTTGCACACTTAGCTTAACTCAATTCTCACTTTATACCCTTTGAACCCTTGAAATCCTAATCTTAGCTCTAGAAACCAAAAAAAAACCTATCTCAAGTGTACACCCACTTCCTATAGATTTGGCCCCTTGCTTTCCACTCTCTATACTACGTCCTGAGACCATGTTCTTACATATCTAATATTAAGAGTGTGCACATGTTGGTATTTTGTTAACCTAGTGTGCCACATGCACATCTTGGAAGAAGTCAGTGACGGGCTATATATTTATATTTTAGGGTTTTAAGGGGTGCGTGGGTAGATTATTTGATGGCTTGGAAGAGATTTCAAGCAAATCACAAATAAAGGTAATCAAGGTCAGAGTTATGATGGAATTGATGTGGAATCATACAAGAACAATGGAGCACAAGAAATCATGAATATCGATCAAGTATGGAATGCAAAATTCAAAGAGAAACATTTAGAAAGGGATGACCACATTACCCATCTATGACCCCTCCTACCTGAGACAGGACACATGTTCCACACTATTAGATTTTAATCATATGACTGCAATGGCCCTTTTCCAAATAAAGGAAAAGGAAAGGAGTTGCATGATGTAGACCAAGTTTGGGTCTCCATCTTGTGTCATTTTTCCTCTAATTCACCTTTATACATTTCATTATGCATGATTTTCCATATAATTGGTAATAGTATCACATACACCTAGGGACATTCCTAATGTGTTTTCAGGTAAATTGGGGGCTACTTAATGGATGGAGGAGGACAGATTACCACTAGACTCCTAAATGCTTAGAGAAGCCCAAGGAGCAACTAAACACAAATCCAACCTACCCCAAGCCTCCAAAGAGTCAACAAAGCAAGGGACTCCATAATTTGAGCAATAAACCATCAAAGTTCAACAATGACCCAAAATTGATTGAGCTATAACAAGAGAAGAAAAGCAAAGACAAAGAAAGTACCAAAACTCCTACAAGTTTGAAGTTCACCTCACCAAAGCCCTAGAATGGCCCTCTTAGATCGGCCATTTTCACCATTTTAGTGCCCACTCAACTCCATTCCACAATAATTCCTCCTTTTCCCATGATGGCCATTCAAACCGAAACGGTTGTGGCCCTTCATAGCCAAACAAACTTTCTGCTTAGAACATGCATGCCATAGCAATAAAAAATGGCCATTATGCTTTGGAATGAACATTCCACCTTGACCATCCACGCATCCACCCAGGGTGAGAACTACGATTCTACCCTCAGAATAGCACTTCTACCATGAAACCCTACTATTTCCTATACTGATATTCTAAAACTACTCCCACTAAACCTTGGCCACCCTAGCCACCCTATATATACATTAGTGGCAGCCTAGGGGAAAAGATTACCACATCCTAGCATTTATGGCTTCCCCTACAACCCACCTACCTCCTTCCACTTCTATTTTCATCATCTTCCACCTCCTTATTTTACGAGTCTTGGCCACTCCATTCACACTTTCCATGCCATTCTACCTTAGAGGAGGGAGGAGGATATCTTTGCTTCTATTGGAGAAGGAGGAGAGGAAGAGTCTTCTACACTGAGATCCAGGGCTTCTCTTCCCCTTTTCTTCTTCATTTTTGTATTTTCCTTCTCTATGAGTATCTGAGCCCTTTTTGTGGGTTGTTTGGTGAAATGAAAGGTGATTTTTATACCATGTTTGGGAGATATTATCATAAATACTATAATTTCATACAAAAACATTATATTCTTACTTATATCTTATTTATACCATGTTTGGGAGAATAATGCATATGTGGATATTTGGAAAAAGCTCCTAAGTCAAACTAGTGGATACCTATCTGGCTATCCCTCTTGCTATATTTCCATCCACTGTTCTATTCTTAGTTGTGGGGTCTAAATAGTTAGTAATGCCTCACTTGATGTACTTAGAAAAGAGCATGTTTGGAGGTTGGATGGAGGGTAAGATAAGGTGAGATACCCTTCTCCTACACTCCATAACATCCCTTGCCAAAAAATACATTAGGAGAATCACTCATAGAAACCTAGACTAAAGTAGCCTTGATCAAATTATACCTATAACCCAGCCAATTGAACCTCATAAGGTTGGATAGGGGGTAATAGAGACTAGTCCCTCATTGTATACCATATACCACCCGTGGTTGACTAGTACTATAGGATAATTCCTCATCATCCCACTTTGTTGTCTAGTTTTATAATATGGTTTGATTGAATGTGGTGCATGATATGAACCTAACTAGTTTGAGAATCACATTTACCCCCAAATGACCCACTTGTATAATTAATTGCATGAAAACCTAATTGTTCATTTCCTAGCTAGTGTTAACTTAGTTAACTTCCTTACTTGTTTAGTTATTTAGTTGCCTTATTCATGATAGTTAACATTTGCTAATGTAGATAGTTCTTGTCCTTAGTAATTGTGTTAAAAAAAATTATTTGTAGTTTGGTTCTTCAATTGCCTTATCAGTTTAATTGCTAGTCTAGAGTAACTAGTTGTTCTCTCTTACCTTGTTTAGTTAGTTATCCATTTAACTACTAATTAGGATTGCTCTTGTTAGTGTAGTGAATAATTTCTTGCCTTTATTTACTTTCTCTAGTGTATTTCTCTTTCTTGCTTAATTATATAGCATTAATCAGGTAGGGTTAACTTAGGTTTGATTCTTTTATTTCTTCCTTGCATGTTCACTTTAGTATAACTCAAACTCCAAGTCAAACCCTAAAAATCATACACTCATCAACATGAACATAGTAAAACATACCTAGATCTAGTGTCCCCATCTATTCCTATGGACCGAACCCTACTCACAACATTCTCTATACTACATCCTGACATGTGCACTTGCATATCTATTAACAAGAGTGTGTCTAAACTGAGTAACTATAAATATTTGTTATCCTAGTGTATGGTGAGGTATAACAATATTTTTGGCACCATTTCTGGGGAGAATGAACCTTGACCTAGCTAGTTTATTTTACTTTGACTTTTCCTATTGCCCTCACATTGCTATTTTTATTCTTTCTGTTTGTCTTACCTATGAGATTACTAACTCTTCTTGATTGTGCAATGTGCAAGTGATAGTGTACATTAGAGAAAGAAGAGATGGATGATCCTAATGGAAGACCACCCTCATAATGGAGATCCCCCGATGCCTCTCCAAGACCACTTTCTTCTAGAGCTTATGTATCTTCTATTGCAATAAGGATTGAAACTATTCTCGGTCAAGACTTCTCCATCCCTCCATATCTTGTGCATTTATTCTAGTCTTCTATGGACAGATCATGAAAATCCTTACTAGCATGTGGATTCTTTCTAGAGTCATGCTCAACTTTTCAAACTCTAATTGTAATGACAATGCCATTTGTTAGACTATATTCCCCTTCTCTATAAAGGACAAATCTAAGGATTGAGTAACTACTCAAAAACTATCCTTGAACCCCTAAAAACTCCATACAATCATCAAAAACACCTCGTTTGATCCAAGACTTATTACTCCCTACTCACTTTACCAGTGATGACCTCCTCGACTATTGTGCCAAGGGTGAAGCCTTCAGAGTCTTTGTCATGTGCACAAACACAATAAGTTGGTCTTCTTAAAGCCTTTTGCACTCTATGCTTTACCAAATTTGTGGTATGCTAGTTTTCCCTCTTTTTGTTTTTTTGCTTCCAGTTTTCCAATATCGACTTTATTTTCCTTGCTTCTGGACATGCATCGAATTTGTTTCCCTTATCTTGAAATCCACATACCTTCACATATTCAACAAAAATTCATCTTTTGCTCAGGTCTCTCCTTGTTGAGGATCAGAAATCCCTATCTTGGTATCATGCTAGCGAACCCTTATGAAGTTTTTGACCACCAAGGCACACAATCTTTGGCTCATAGAATAGATACGGTACTTGAAATTGACGGGTGATGTTTCCTTTGGATGTTTTCTTAAAGGAGGCAGAGTTTTGATTGGAGGACCGCTCATTGTCATCCTGGGTTGTTTTTGATGAAGTAACAATAATGGTTTGTTGGAGCTTCACCATTTTGTCTCGTTTGTGTTTCCTTTTTGTCTTGGTGGACATATGTTATTTCCATCTATTCGCCCCTGGTTATCCTGCTGGTCGCACACCTAACTGTATAGGGCTCATGCCATGTGGGCATCCACTACTGAGCCATCTCAACGCGGGACCACTTAATGAGAATGGTGTTTTGATTTCTTGTTAATTGTTTTTGAACTTTAATGATTGGTTATATATTTTAAAATCCATATTTAATAATTTATAGACTAGGATAACAAAATAAAATATGCTATGGACTCATGAAGATATCACCTACGATACGGTACAGTTCTAATAACCTAACTATAATAACAAAAACGTGATTTTTAGGGTTTATATAATTAATGTGAACTTAACCCTAATTTCATATATGTGCTTGATAAGTGGCTTGGAACCCTGATATGGATCTAGACTTTAGCTTGGGTCTTGGTAGATTGGATCTGAGGTATGCTACATTTACCATGAGTCATATTGAGCAATTATTCTCTTATTTCTTTCTCTTGAATCTTTATGAGGTATTAGTATATTGAAAATCCTTTTTCATGTTTTGATTGGCATATGTGGATCTAGTTTATTGGAATAGAAGTTGTGATCTTCTTATTTTGCTATATATCTTGTTGGATCCTAAGTGGTAATGTGTCCACCCTATTTTCTTGTGGTAACCCTCGTTTGAGTACTTGCACTAAATGAAACCCTAACTTTCAAGTGGTGGATTTTTGTGGTCTTATGAGACATATTCATTGTGGATATGGTTGAATAATTATTTATGGGTTGTATGACCCACTTGATACAATTTGGATGTTCTCATCCCTTATTTGAGCGTGACTATACATTATGTTTCCTGCCCTGTTTGTGTGTGTGATTGACTAGTCATACCTATAAGTAGTGACACCATATTTATAGGTGATGGGTTTTATTCCCCTTCCATGTTTGATATTAGGCACTGGATTAGATGGGGTTGTCCCTCAAATAAATTAATAAGTAGATCCCCTCTCAAGTTCCAATCCTTACAAGATGTCATCGTAGCCATAGCGGTCGAATTCTAACTAAGTAGGACCCTTACCATACATAGTCACCCTATAAGAGATATGTTTACCCTAGAATTTAACTAAGTTTTTCATGAGATGATGAAAGGAAGATTTAAAATCATATGATATACCCATAAGAATCTTGATTACTAAACCCTAGTGTGATAGGGATTTAGGTGCTCTTACCCTATAATCTTGGTTAATTGTGATATAAATCTTTAGAATTTATAATTTTTGTTTGAGGATGGATTTGAGTAATGAGGATGTTAAAGTAGCATAATAAGGAGATCATAACATGGGAAATTGTGACTCATTTCTTACAATTTATTTTGGAGCCATATTTTGTTTTATTTTGAATATATTTCATCTCCAATTGTTTCCCATTATACTATTGTATGCACAAAAGAAAATTTTATGAATTTTATCTATGGTTTCTCAAACTGAGTCACAAGGATGTATTGGTTGAGAAACCCTAGAATTAGTTAGAACATAAATTTCAAACCCTAATTTTGACTAAAAAGTGATGACTAGGAAGAAGTTGCTTGCACCAAAAGTTTTAGCAGACCTATCTTCTTTTACTCCATTAGGTTGTGGGGTTTTGTACTCTTTGACTTATTAAATGCATATATGGTTGTTAGGTTATAAAGACAAGTACATAAATTCAACCTAGGTGAATAAAAATTTTTAGTTGGAGACTTGACCTATGTACATCATAATCACACACCCTATGTTTGATCTAAAAACGTAATACCTTTGTGGTTGACTAGTTTGACTTATTAGGTTAAACACTTTTAAGAGGTTGTGAGAAGTTAGTTGGTACATAAGGATGGTTGGATTTCGGGGATGAAACCTAGAATATTGACCCTAGATATTCTAATTCATTGGATGTATATGTGTATATAATTAAACCTTTAGTTTTGACCAAATAATAAAATAAACCCTTCTGCACTGCTTTGTATCCTAATGAACATTAATTTTATATAATTAGTAACTTATGAATAAACCCTAACTAAGGTCATATGTAACCCAAATCATACCCTAGACCTATAAACCCTCATATGATGATGAAAAGAATATATGGAACCTAAACTCTAACTTGCATTGCCTAACCTAACATACCCATTTTGGTATTCATGTTATTTAGCATCATTAGGTGTCATAATAACCTAAGATATCTTAATAAACCTAAAATAGACATTATAAACTAAATTATGCCTAATATGCCAAAAATCTCTTTCATCAAATAATATAAGCTTCCTTGTTCAAGAATGAAATTGTAGTGACTAAAATATGAATGATGAGGAGTATAATGTGTTTGATATATGAAATGGAATAATAATTGGAAGTTTCATGTAAATGGCTTATAATAATGTCTTAATATACAAGTTAATGTTGATATTAAGGGACTTGATGGGTAATTGAGAAAAATATTTAATCCATGCATAGTAGTATAAATAACCCTTTTGGTGGCAATGTGAAGTTAACATGACCCAATTTAATGAATAATTGATGATAAAGATGTAATATTGTAATAAAAATAAAGATAATGATCTTAAACCCTAAATTTGTTAGAACTCATAATAAAAAAACTCAAACTATTTCTTGAGTCCCAATTAGCTCAAGTACCAAATTTGAGATTAAATGAATAATCCTTGATACATTAAATCCATTTACAAAATGAAAATATAAGATAAAATTAAAAGTATTAAATAGTATGCTTATGACCCTAAAAGTAGAAACTAAGGGTGAATTCAGATTCTACATGTCTTAATAGGTGTCAATTTCCATTACAATTGGACACTCCTAGGTACCATAGGTGAAAATAGGAAAGGAAAAGAGTCTAATAATGTCCCAATATAATTAGTATTATTCATTTTCATAAAGTTCAAAGTTAATTGGCTACTAGTGATTCTTTATCCACTTTCCGCTATAGATCACATATTGATGGCCAGGATTTCTTTGTTCAACCTTATTGTTAGACTCGGATCAATCCCAGAGTAAAGCTTCTCTATTTCCCAACTTTCCTATTTTATATAAGGACAAGACCACATGGTACTTGACTATATCTCCCTCTTATTTTCCCATTTTCTCTCCTCCCATGGCCTATTTCCATTTCCATTATCTTCACTCCTCTTTTTGATTCCATCAACCCCATATATTCTAGGGTATGGTTCATCCCATCTCTCGATCTAACCATGTGCACATCGAGTCCTTAGTTTCACCCTCTCTTGACCATCTCACCTTCTTCGATAACTACTACTACCTAGAACTACTCACAATCGATCCTTGAACATTTAAAGACTGATTACAATTGTCCACAACTCCTCATTTGACCTGAGACCTATCCTCCCTACTCACTTCAATGGTGATGACCTCACTGACTCCAGCTCCAAGGGTGAAGCCTTCAGAGTCTTGGGCATGTGTGCAAACACACTCAGTTGGTCTTCTCGAAGCCTTCTGTACTCTTGGCATCACTAAATTTGCAGTATGTCAGTTTTTCCTCTTTTTGTTTTTCTCGTTCCAGTTTTTTAGGATTGACATCATTTTCCTTGCTTTCGGACATGCCTCCTCTTGCTTCCCCTTCTCCAGACATCCACACAATGAAAGAATTAGTTTTTCTTGGGGTCACTTCCTATTGAGAATTTTGAATCCCTATTTTTTTATCATGTTGGTGAATGCTTCTAGAGTTTTTGACTACCAGGGCACATGGTCTTTGTCTCATTGAGTTTAGGATAATACCTAAAACTCAATCATGAAGTTTCCTTTGGTTGTTTCCCAATAGGAGGTGGGTGTTTGATTGGAAGCCCGCTTGTTTTGTCTGGGGTTGTTTTTCATGAAGCAACAACAATTATTGTTGGAGCTTCACCATTTTATCTCATCTACATTTTCCTTTTTGTCTCACTGGCCAAACTATTTTTGTTTATTCACGCCTAGTTAACCTATTGTCCGCACACCTGACAGTGCAGGGTCGTGTGATGTGGCCGACTGCTACTAGGCAATCTAAGCATGATACCATTGATGATAATAGTGTTTTAATTTCTGGTTAATTGCTTTTGCATTTTTTTATTTGTTAGATTGGTGGATTGGAACCCTAATATGGGTCTAGGGTTTATCTTGGATCTTATTAGATTCAATCTGATGTATGTTGCATTCACAATGAGCCATATTGATCATTTATCCTCTTGTTTCTCTCTCTTGATCCTTTCTGAGGTATTATTATATGGAAAATTCTCTTTCACATTTTGGTTAGCATATTTGGATCTAGTTTACTGAAATAGATTTTTTCATCTTCTTATTTTGCTAGATATGTTTATTGGATCCTACTTTTAACTTGTTCACCCTATTTTCTCATTGTAACCCTGGTTTGAGTATTTAATTGAATGAAATCCTCACTATCAAGTGCTAGATTTTTGTGGTTTATGATAATATTCATTGTGGATATTGTTGAATGATTATTTATGGTCCTAGGGCCGCACTTGATATCAGGTTGATGTTCTTATTCCTAATTTGAGAATGACTATACTTTATCTTGCCTATCCTATTCGCATGTGTTATTGACTAGTCAATAACTATAAGTAGTGACACCATATTTAAAGGCATTGTATTTTATTCCATTGACATGTTAATTATTAGACACCAGATTTTATTCCCCTACCAAGAACTATGTTTTATTCCACTTTCACATTTGGTATAATGCCTTAGGTTTTATTCCTTATCCATGAACTAAGGTTTTAGTCAACCTACAAAATCTACATTTATTTGGTATTGAGGTTTTAATCCTCCTGCCCCTTGATATGGAATATATGGGTCCCTAACTTATTTTTCGGTATATGCTAGTTTGCTTAGTACTCACCATGCAAGTATTTATATTTTGTGATATTGTTGATATGATATTGTTTAAAAGATAAGAATTCCTCTTATTGATTATCTTTTTTAAATATTCTCTTGATATCCAGTTGGATGTTCTTTTATCCTTTTATTTTGGGAAGCCTTGATAAAGCTTAATTGTTGTCCTTTTTCCATAATGTTGCTCAATATCTATACTTATGCTCATACCATCATTTTTATGTTGACAGTTTCCATTTAGTCTTCTTTTGTAGGGTATGCTTCCAACCCCTTAGGTGGAAGACATGGAGGATTTTACATAATCCTAAACTTGGAAGTGGAGCTGACTCTTGGGAGATAGACTTGAAATAGTTTGGAATCCCTCTGCTTAGTGAAGAAGTTATTTCTTTGGGGTAAATCCCAAGAGGGATATTATGATGTAATCTTGTAAACTGGATATAGTCATGAGATATTATTCCACTGCTATTCGTGCATACCATTCTTTTGAGAAATGAAAAAATACACATACTCCAACATACTTGTTAGTGTTTTGGATTAGTTGTGTTTGTTCCTCAAATTAAGTAAGGAGTGGATCCCCTTTTAGGTCCCTCTCCTTACAAGATGGTATCAGATCCATAACAGTCAGATTTTGACTATTTCAATTTTATCTCCCTAAGTAAAAACCGTACCATACATAGTCACCCTTTAAGAGAGATGTTTACCCTAGAATTTACATAAGTTGTCCATGAGATGATGAAAGGAAGGTTTAGAATCATATGAGATACACATAAGAATCATGAGTACTAAACCGAAATGTGATGACGATTTAGGTGCTCATTCCATATAATCCTTGTTAGTCGTGATATATATCTTTGGAAGTTAATATTTTTGTCATAGGATGGAGTTGGGTAATGAGGATGTTTTTTTTATTACATCAGTTTAATTGATTACAATATTGCCTCATGGGCCGAGGAGCAACTAGGGTTGGCTTGAAACATCAAAGGAAATTTGAGTAAATCATGTAGATAACTAGTAGCCTTGAAATATGGGCATGAGCTCCAGGTGGATTTTTGATTAGGTTGCTTAAGACAATGCTTATCAAGTTGATCAAAAAGTCTATTTTGTTTGCATTTAAAGTGAATCTCTTTGATGGTTATTTCTCTCTAGGTTTCTGGATTGTGCCTGTACTAGGAGTTGATACTATAGTGGAGTGTCCATGGTGTTATTTATCCAGTGGATCGCATTACTCGAGTCACTAGTAATGATTCATGGTTAGGAGGTGTTGTTCTTGGTGTACAAAAGGCCATCAAGTATGGCAAATAGCTCCCCTTCCATAGGATATGATCCTCTCATGACCTTGGAAGCTCCATCTAGACAATGACCTTCTGTGTCACATAGGACCAAGATGGTAGATTTGATGTTCTCATTTTTACTCACAATTGTGTCCACGTGCATCAAGGCAGTATTCAGGGGTAAAAGGATCATGTTTGATTTGTGATGGACCATTGGAGGTCTGAGGTTTGGGTGTGTTGTGGAAAGTGACTCTAAGGGAAGCCCTTTCTGCTTAACATTTGACCTCCATGACAGTCGGAGTCTGGATTTATATTTAAAGATGAAGAACTTCATGTTCTTCCTTAACAACTAGCAGGATACTGCAAAGAGACCCGTTCAACCCGCAATCTTGTTCAAGGATTTTAGATTGTAACCAATCCACTCTGATAGTGATTCAAGGTCAAAGAAGTTGGAAGCTTCTCATGGTATTAGCCTCCTCCAAGTTTATTTAGCTTCTGGAGGATCGTTTCATCCACTTCCTGGCATATTGGGCAAGAGCTATCCGAAGTGAGTTTCCTCTTAAATCTCAAGTTGTCTGTGAGAAGGAAGTTTTTTTGGATATGCCATAGGTGGGTTTTCATCCTATGTGGTGAAGAAGAGGATCAAATTGTGGCAAAATGGTTGAGGCTGGCATTGTTTTGAGAATTGTTGAGAACTCTGTAGGTTGATTTCATCGTGAAGCTGCCATCGCTGGTATAGAGATAGACAAGTCCATCCTCCTCGTATGCTAATATAGGGGAAGGCATACATAGAATGTTTTCGACGGTGTCACTGGTGAACCAATATTCTAGGAACTCGATGTCCTAGGTGCCTTCATCAGAGACTATGATGGCCAATTTCAGATTTTTGATATCTTCTGGTATTGTGAGATGAGGTTTGAGGATGAGAGTGTAGATTTAGCCCACCCATGCATCTGACAAGACATCAGTCTACCAACCTGAAACCACTACTTTCCTTGAGTTGTCTACTAAGAAGGGTATGGAACTCTTTATATTGGGCCATGCATGAGAGACAGAGAGGTTTTGGGCACCTTGTCAAGTATATTTGGCATGCATGAGTTCAACCTAAGGCATTGGCCGCTGTTGGATAAAGCTCCATGCCATTTTTAGGATCATAGCTTTATTGAATTCTATTGCCTTCTTGACACCTAGCCCTCCCCGATGAAGTGTCTTTGTGAGGTGCTTCTAGGTGACCAAATTCAAATGTCTAGTGGATGTTGACCCATTCCATATGAAATTTCTTACCAGTTGGTCGATCCTATCAACAATGGAGATCAGTAGTTGGGTGGCTTTCATGGTGTATCAAGACTGAGAGAGAAACACCGATTTTGCTAGAGTAACTCTACCAGCTAAGGATAGGAGTCTATTTTTCCAGTTGTTGATTTGGTGTTGTATCTTCTTGAGTAGGTATTGGAAATGTTTTTCCCTTTCCTTTTGTGGATGATCGGAATTCCTAGGTGGCACCCTAGGTTGGTAGTTTCCTTGATGTTCAATATACGACTGATTTGAGATCTCAATGCTCTTGGTGTATTAGTAGAGGAAAAGATCAAGGACTTTTCATATGAAAGGAATTGGCTTGACATTGAACTGAATAGCCGTAAGCATCAATTGATTGTGTTTGCTTGATGGATGGAGGCTTCTCCAAATAGGATGATATCATTGGAAAAATTAACATGAGATATCAGTTTTTGCCTAGTGAGCACAATCGGCTTCCAAGACCCCTGGTTAATCTCGTCAACAATAAGCTGACTGAACCTCTCTTGACAAAGAACAAAGAGGTAGGGGGGGTAAGGGGGTCCCCTAGTTTAACACCACAAGAAGGTTGAAAGGTCCCAATGAATTTTCCATTCCATAGGATGGTTATGTTTCCAGACGTGATAATCAACATTATAATGGTGATGATGTTGTGCAGGATAGGTGTTCTAAGGAGGGTGCCTTCATTAAGTCTATCTTAATCGCAAAGTAGTGTTTCCTACCAAGTTTAAATTCCATGGAATGTATGATTTCTTGAACTAGTGCAATGTTGTCACCTATCTTGCGACCCAACACGAAGCTGGACTGAATGGAGATATCCAAAACTTACAATAGTGTTTGATGCAAGAAGCAATTACCTTGGAGAGAAGCTTAGTGAAAACATTATTTAAGGAGATTGGCCTTAGATATGAGCAAGATTCCGGAGAAGGAACCTTGGGGATGAGGATTAGGGTTGAGTCAGAAGCACTTGGTTTGAGCGGAGAGCCTTCAAAGGGAATGATAACAAAGTTGCAGACTTGGTCTTTGAGTGTTGGCTGATTTTTCTAAAGGAATGAGAAATCAATCCCACTTGGACCGAGGACTTTTAGAGGAGCATTGTGGCAACACATCCCACTATCACACAGACAGCGAGGTGTTACGCGAAAACGTGCGGAAATCACCATAACCACAAATTACCAAAAACACGGGTTAATTAAAACTGATTGCGGAAAGCGGACAAACTGAGAAACTATTACATTTAGTTCATCATCCTGCAAGGAAACATGTTATATAAACATATACAAGATCTTGATACAGGTTCACATCTTAGGAGATCAGCTCTCCAGTCATCACATGAGTTCATCACCGGTTTATACATACATAACGGCCCACATCCGACCAGCAGCAGGATATACAAAACAGCAATAGCTATACATCGCGAAACCACATCAAACGTTCCCAAGGACCTGAGAGTACAGGGATGAGTCTAAGACTCTACTACAAAAATGACCAAAACAGCAGCGTGTCCATCTCTTGCCTTCTACTGCTCATCTTGCTGCTCAGCCGCAACTCCATGACCACCACCACGTCTAGCTCGAACACCTAAAAAGGGTGTAAACCAGCGGGGTGAGACACACAGTCCCAGCGAGAAACATAACTCCCCGCCGAAACCACAAAACCTCAGAAAGCAACAACAGCAGCAGATAACTGATAAGAGGTATAACAAGAGCAGTTTATAAAGTAAGGCTATTCATACCAGCAAGATTACCAAGAAAGTACGGAAGGCGTATCACCAAATATCTCTTTTATGGAACATGATTGACAAGATAAGATTTATAAGGTCTTATCACATAACACAAGAACGTATAAGTCACTGTAAAGTATAACAAGACTAACTACGCAAGCAAAGCCTCAACCAATGTTCCGTGTTTTGCCTTAAGCAGTAAATACTATGTGGCTGGATTATATATTGTTATGCCCTGAGGAAATGAGATGTACCGCTCAAATCCAACCAACGGCTGCGAAACCCGAAGCCGGTGCCTTACAAGGTCAATGGAAGATCCAGACTCCACAACCTCCCACCTCGTGGTCAGTGCACGAGAACCAAAGCAGGACCGCAGTCTCGTGCTTAAGTGGCCTCAGCCACAGGGTCAGGCTACCCTCTTCCTAGCCCGCCTCGATATAGGTATCAGCGCTAGTGAAACTGAGCCACGGGCCTGTTCACTGTGCTCTGAGCCATGAACGCATTCATGCTCCCATATCACATATCCCGAGCCATGGCCCTGTTCACCATGCTCTTCAACATATTGAGCTACGGGCCTGAATCCGCACTCTGGAGTCTACAACTGAAGTTGCACTCTTACCTCCTCACTTTAGGCTAGGAGAAACCTCGCATACTCATCAATATGTGCTCTGGGTTAACCCGTAGGAGAAACCGTTTCACCATCACCAGCTCCTGACGATGATGGATCTATGGCCAGGGCAACTACATGATATATTCCACTGTGATTAATTATTATCTTTTATATGGATTGTAAGATTCAACCAGGTTGTATAACATGCAAACTATAACAAGAATAAACAGTATGATACTCAACATTATGCTTTTACTGTAATCAACATCATCCTGATCCATCACTAGGATTCAACATTACATGTTACCACTTGGCCTCTTGCCAATCATCCAGATCCATCTCAAGGATCATCACATTGCCATGGGATCTCAATCCCTTATCACATAGTGCTACTGCCTCTCAAGGCATTCTCATCAACTGAGGCACTTTAGCCAAACTCAGGTTCTCAGACCAAAACACATCAAGAGTAACTATCAAAGCAATGTTACTCATCATATATACCTCATAGCCCTTTACCTGGCTATGCATCACCTGCATGGTTAGTATACACAATCATCATGGATTAACAGAAAGATCGTATTATTGATGTAGTGCAGCATTGATGATTAGGTGCTTTATCATTCATGCCTCAACCTGTGACCATAGATACAGTTCATGCAAAGCATCATATATGTTTACCATTATCTCGGCAGTATTCATATCATTAAGATGATTACACACACACAGGTAATGGTAAGATACATAGGTGTAACCTACTATCACAATTACCATCAAGCATGTCAAAGTTTATTATCAAAAACCAACGTGATTCATTAACAAGAGCTAGCGCATAGATTTCTATAAGAGACCAGACCCTCACTAGAAGTGCCCACTACCCTCACAAGAAGTGTGACGGTTAGGGTACCCTCACTAGAGGTGGCATCGGGCAGGATATTCTCCCATATCGCCCAACCACTACAACCCCATAACGGTCAAACCAAACCAGCCTCATAACGGCCAAACACAAAGCAAGGGTGTCGACCATCAGCTCAAGACGTATCGTGCTATAAAGACCCAAGGCATAACGTGCACAAGCCTATCGTGCAGCCTGTGAATCGGGCACCTCTGTCGGGAAAGTCGGTGTCGCACAGTGTTGTGTCGTGCACTAACTGATAACGGGCAACTAGGTCGTGCAGCTCAGCATCAAGTGTTGTGTCGTGCACTATCCAAGGCCATTGCCACATACAAGCATCAAGCACCAAGTGTCCACTAGTGGTGATACAAACGAGGTCAAAGAGGTCCATGGGCGACACACCCACACAACATGGCCGACACACCCCCACCAAGGCCGACACAAACCCTAGGTGACACACCACCAGGGCGACACACACATGCTCTTGCCCGACACAAGGTCCAAAGAAGCAAGGGCAACACACCACAAGGCCCAACAAGCTCAACCAAGCCCAAAGGAACTCAATCAACGGGCCCAAACCTTCCTCTCAACACTAGAGGAAGCAAGGAGAGGGAGGAACACCTCACAAGGTGGCAAACTTGCCCACAACCCTAGACTTGGGTTAATTGCAAGTAGCACCTCCAGCTCTCAACAAAGCACCAACAAACCCTAATCACCACTAAAGGCGATTAGCAAGCAACTAAGCACTAGGGTTACGCAAAGCAAACAGGATAAGCCCTAAACAGAGGTCAGGGTCCTTACAAGTATAGAATGGAGGGCCTCCCAGATTTTATCTTGCTAGGAACACATGCTAACCACATGGATTCAGATTCAGCAAGGGTGGGGAAGGGCCATGTGAAAGAGATGCTAGGTAAGCACCATATGAAATGATCTGATTCCTGATACACGTTCAAAAAGAAGGAAATTATTAGTTATTTCATTTGATGATCACCTTCCACCTGTTGAATCAAGGTCAATTCACTCAAGGTTTAAATTGACTAAACTCTTATTTTAATGATGACTAATCATTCCACTTATTTGTGTCTAATGCTTCTACTCGAGTTATTTTAGATTAGGTATTGACACACTCCAAATGCCCTAACTTGTGCATCCTAACTTGGAGAAACGACAAGTCAAAATTAATGCAAGTGCACTTTTGTGGAATATGATGTAAGTCCATTAGAATCATGTTGTAAATCACTTGTAATGAGTGTATGACTTGTAATTAGGCTTAGAAAAAATCAGAAGCACTTAAATTGAATATTTAAGCACTTTAATGACGTTTTCCAAAATGTGTTACAGGATGTTATTCGATTGAGTTACAAACTCAATCGATCCCTTAATGGATTTTGAGAATGTCATGGTTCGGTCGAGTTTACCACTCATAAAACTCGACCGATCCCTACACTGGAAAAAATTGATTTAAGTGATCGGTCGAGTTTCACATAGGACAAACTTGACTGATTGTTCAAATATGCTTTGTCGAATAGTGCATTCAATCGAGTTTCCCAAAAGTAAACTCGATCGATCGCACTGTACGGAGTGTGTATAAAAAGTGCTTCTACCTATTGGAGTGTTGCAAAACTCGAAAAAATATCTGTTGCAACACCCCAAATGACTAGAATTCATCCTTAAGTGTTCCCACTTGCTACTAGGCATCCCCAACTATAAATAGGACTCCTTGGGCTTCATCCCATGGTAAGCCAAGCACTATGAAGGTCCCTATTCTATAGTTGACTACATCCTACATCGTCCTATCTCTCTCTTTGTAAGCTTAATCACTTTCTACATCTATTAGAGTGAGTAGGAGATTTGTAAGAAATCTAGCCATACATGTATATATTGTGAGGCTCTCACTTCTGCCACCTCCCAATCTCTCATCTCCTCCATGAAGATGAAGATGAAGGTTCTCTCTCTCTTATCTAAGAGAGGTGAAGAAGTTCAAGGTTGAAGACTTGGTGCAAGAAGTGGGTAAGTCCTTGGTGAAGGCAGAAAACTCCTTGCTCAAATATGTAAGTCCTTAGTGGAAGCTTTTCCTTGGTAAAGGTGAAGTCAAAAGCTGAAGATCCAAAAAGAGTGAGTAATTCCTTAAAGGATGAAGACTTGTGCAAGAGTATGTAAGTCCTTGGTAAAGACGGAAAACTTGTTGCAAATTGGGTAAGTCATTGGCGAGGTAGAAGACTCTTGGTTGGATAGGTAAGTCATTTGTTAGGTTGTTGGCTCCCTTGACCTCAAAGGGCAGGCTGGGTATCCTTGTCCCGGAAAAGGAAGGTCATATGTTGTAACTCTTATAAGTGAATATAAGGAGGAGACATGTATTAGAAATCATAGAGGTTGACCTATATAGGTAGTGGACTGACAATCTCTTAGTTTGGATATTGGAACCACTCTACATAGATTGTGTTCTTTTGATTGTTTCAATCTCGCTCATCCTTGCTATGTATGTGTAGTTGCACTCAAATTCCTAATTAGCAACCTTATCTTGTAATATATCTTGAAGGTCTAATGAATTTTATTTCGTGTTCTTTAGCTCTACTCACCCCCCTCTAGAGAAAATCATCCATCCTAGATCCAACACTACCCAGTTCCCTTCATTGTCCTTGATCCTGATGATCTTGTTCCTTCACCTCCTTGATTTCACTAGGGAGTGAAAGTATTAGTGTTGGCATTGCCTAACTTCACCCAATTTTTTCTCTTATTAGAATGGTGTCGAGCTTGGATCAAAGTTCAATGGTGCCTGATGCCAATCTTGTTTCAAAATAGATAGAAAGTTGGAGCTGATTCCACTTGATTTTGTTTCTGATTTGATCATTCTCTCTTTTGTCCTTTTTCTTTATGGCACATTCCCATTTCAAAGCCACTTTTAGAAAAGTAGAGGCCGACTGATGAAAGGAGACATTGATATTCCAATTATGTGTAGAAAGGGTTTGAATCCCTACATAGTCTCCCAACCAGCCGAGGTGTGTGAGTGTGTGCCCAATTTTCTTGGGCTGACATAATCATAGATTAAGAGAGGGGCATGATCAAAGTGATTATGCAATAGGACCTGAATTGGATTTGTTGCAATTGACTTAATCCAGCTTGGTTTACCTAGTGCTCTGTCAAGTCCTTTGTGGTGGAGTCCTCTTCTGAACATCATTCTTGCTCCATTAGCACCCAAGTCTTGCAGATTGCAGCTTTCAACTGCTTCAATGAAGTCTCTACTATTTGCATTGTCAAAAGTTGAGCTTTCAAACTTTTCGGAGGGGTGCATAACTACGTTAAAGTCGCCAACTACCACCCAGGGGGATGTGATAGAGGCTATCAATGATTGGATTTGGTGTCCTAGGAAGCATCTTCTCCCTCTAGTCATGCCCTCATAGACAAAGGTGTGTAGCAGGTTGTTTTTGATTCTACAATGGATGAACCGCTTGTGAGAGTAAAGTATTTTGAGGGTGATGTTGGCTTTCCAAAGCACCCAGAATGAAACCCACCAACTCCACCTTGTGGGATTGGGGGAAACCTAGCTTCTTGATTATGCGGAGAGTATGTGCTCCACAACAACGAGTTTCATACAAACCGAGGATGGAGACTTGATATTTTTGTGCTAAGTTTTCAACTGCAATTTGGGATCCTCATCGCAGATACACTGGACATTCCAACTTATAACCTTCATTGGGTAGAGTCTTGAATGGTGTATGACCCATTGCTTGTGCTTCCTCTTCTAAGTTCCGAAGGTGGGAGGTTTTTCCCCCTTTTCATGTAAAATCTCTACCTAGGTCTCCAGCTTGCACTACCTTCCTGTTTTGAAGAGAGATGCCTATTGATGATTTGGTTGGGCTTTTATATTTGAGATAAGTCATGCTTCCTACTTCTTGGCTTCCGATTTATAAGGATGTTGTGATGAAAGGGTGTGCGTTCATTCCTCTTCCAAAGAGAACCACATCACCCGACGGGATTGCCATTGTGTTTTTCGGAGTGGGTTGGGTAGATTGTGCCAGTTTCGATAGAAGTTCATGTGGAGGGGTGGGTTGCTTGTGTTGTTGCAATTTTCTTGGAATGTCTGTTGTGGGACATTTGCATATTTAGTAATGAGGATGCTAAACTAGCATGATAAGGAGATCTAACATGAAAATTTGGGATTGAATTTTTGCAATCAATTTGGATCCATGTTTGTTTTTATTTCGAATAGATTTCATTGCCATTTTTTTTGCCATTATACTAATGTATGGATTTTATTGATGATTTATCAAACCGAATCACAACAAAGTTTTGGTAGAGAAACCCTAGAACTAGTTAGCACATAAACCTCAAACCCTAATTTCGAGTACAAAATAATGACTAGGAAGAAGTGGCTTGCACCTAATGATTTAGAAGACATACCCTATTTTACTCCATTAGGTTGTGGAGTTTTGTGCTGTTTGACTTATAGATGCCTATATGGTTGTTAGGTTTGAAACAGAAGGAGTCTCCACATGCTTAATTCTCTCATCAAGGACCCTAGTATCATCTCTTTTTTACACAACTAGCAAAGATCATGTCATCATTCATTGTGCCTAACATCTTGTTTAAATGAGATCAGTCTTCAAGTATAACTTCACTTTGTTCAACATTTTGTTAGTTGGCTTTCTAGTGGTTTTTGACTAAGCAATACAAACTTTCTTTTCTTGTTTGATGTTGGGTTTTTAATGCTCTTTATTGAAATTAACTCGCTCCATTTGACTTTTAGGACAAGATGTAAAAGTACCTCTCAAAATAATTCATTTGCCCAAATCAAAATTATAATACCATAATATTAGGAACTATAGTGAAGCCTATCTTGCTAGCATCAAAATCCTCTCTATCAATTAACTATAAATTATTTTTGTTCATCACATATCATCATCATAGCTTTGTTGAAGCATTTTTTTTAAAAAAAAACTACTCCCTAACATCATCTCATGAATGTAGGCACACACAGAATTAACCCCCGGTCCCCCAAGATCCTTTATTGCCTTAGAGATACCCAACCATTCTAACTATTAGATTGAACACGCCAGGTTGAATCTATAGAATGTTATGAAGAAAAAGGATTATCCTATTGAAAATTGACATCCAACAATCTCACAAGCTAGTCAGGTCAAAAGCAAGATGTACCTATGGAGTTCGACTCTGCTTTATAAGATGAGAAATTGCACATTTATGGTGATCGAGCATGGTAGTAAACATCCACAACATTTGACGATTAATCCTCGATGTTGTCCCATGTTTGTGGTTGTCGACGTTCAAACCTGATAAACTTCCATGGTCCATCTTGTCATCTATTTCTTGAACTTTGACAATGACTTTGGTCTAGTCGTTGACGGCAGATAACCCACCCTAATTCAAATATCCATCTTGTCGATGTTACTCTTAGTTGTTTTTGTTTCACATGTGGTGAAAACATAGAGAAACTTGATAAGAAACCACTCGGTATTCTTGAGATAACTATTGAATAGTAGACGAGCATACAATCATGCTCCACTAACCTTCCTTTTCATGGTTCTTATCACTACAAGAGTAGTAGATCTATCCTGCTACTAGATTTACCTCAAGTTCCACAATATCGTGTAGAGTTAATGCCACTCCACCCCCTTTATTCTGAAAATAAAGTCATGTTTTTGTTAGTCTAGTGTTATTATAGCATGCACGGATTATGTTTTTCCAGCTAAGTTTTATGTTTTATGGTCAAATTACATCACAAAATCGCTACTTTTTAGCTTATTTTGTGTCACGGTTACTCGACAACTTCCTTGAAGTTTTCTTGAAGATTCCACAAACTTCTATCTTCCACACGCATTCAAGCCGAAACCAAGTCGACGTCCTGTACTATGCTTCCAGGCTCTGATGTTCTTGATGATCCTGTTGACAAAGGTCGTCAGCCATACTAATAGTTCCTTCTTTAAACATCATAGTGATTAATATTATACATTTCACTTGTATGTTTCTGGGGATTATCTTCCCAACTGAAGAAAAAAAAGACAAAACATACTCCAGTGAAGGGCTATCTAAGAAGAAATGACCAGTATCTATTGCAAACGGTTTTCATAACCAGAGCACTAATTACAGCATGTATAAATAACCAGACCTGTTTACATTATCAAAGTCAATACAGACTCCAGATATAAGTACCTTTTAGCGAGCTGTATCATACAGTTTTTCTGTTTATAATGTCTGCTTGCAGAGAAGCATCAACTGCTCCAATGGATTTGAGGAAGTGGCTGCAGAACGAAACCGATGTAGTCGAAGTTGCCAGCAAACATGCTTAAATGCATCGGGTTTGAGCATATGGGAACGTTATGAGATGGCTTTCATGAATCGGGAGAGGGACGAGAAAACACCTCCAACTTTATCCAATAAAGAAGGCCCATCATCCGACTTCTCAGCCAAATCACCAAAGATTACCTGCGGCATTGAGGACAAGCGAAACACAGCACCAATGCAGGTTATATAAGGATTTGAATTTAATATACACAATGACAAGGTTTTACAACAAAGTTGGTGTTGTAAAGATTAAAATATGCATGCTTATGGACGTAAATTGTTTAACATACAAATATTTATTTTTCTATGACGAACGTTTAATTTACTGTAATATAACTTTTAACTTACATGCATGCATCAGATAAAGAAGATGCTTAGTTTGTATATCGTGACTAAGCCATGATGATATAAACATAAAAACTGATCATGATTAGTATATTACTCTTGATGCAATTTGATGGTTAGCAGCTATATATAAATCAGAGTGCTACTCATGGGAAAAATAGAAAATGTAGTCAAGGAGTTGGAGAACATCTATAAACATGCAACGCCAAAAGATTCACCTCCAGGTCAGAAGCATCGGGTCGGACTGATTGTGCTTTTGCGAGCCGGTATCTGTTAGGCCTCTCTTTATCATCATAAAACACTTTCCACATACTGGTAATTGATACAAACAGAACAGTTAGTTCTCTCCTTCACATGTTACAGCAACATGTTAAAAGGACATACCCTGGATAGCATCTAAACACTGCTCCAGAAGGCAAACGTTTCATTGAATAGACAGGAGTAAAGGTGCTGCAGAACAAGTACACTTGTTAGAGCAATTAATATAGCAATAATGTTAAGGTGTATTCAGATGGTAAGTGCGGTCTGCATAAAGAATGAGAACAAAGGGAAAAAAAAGGATACATGACCGTAACTAAAACATATTCAAAGATGAAAGAGATTCTGCTAGAAAACGATTGTAGCGTTTGCTAATGCATGATCTTACTAAACAATAGCAACTAATAGTTCAAAGATTCACAAAATAAGAATTGTCCTAGAAAACTGAATTGAATATGGTATTATTGGGACTTCTGAAACAACTAAGCAGTAGTGAAACATCTATTACTCCTGAAGCATTAGTGAAAAAGGGGACCATGCGATACAGTATACACAAGATTTGGTTGGACACGGGACCAGGGGTTCTTCGGATTGTTATTCTTTTGTTCTGTGACGAGATGGTTGTGCTCATAACCTGGATCACTATCAAGAGAAGGGCAAATTCACAGCCTGGACTTGAACTTGGTCATCCGGATGGTGTGACATCAAGTGACGCTGGAGACTTGAACTTGGTCTCCCAATAGTGTAATATCAAGTGAGCCTCTGAGCCATGCTCTAGCAAGCTCAGTTGTGATATTCAACTAAGAGCACAAGATATTGCATTAGTATGGTAAAAGGCTAAAAGTTAGTTCGATCTTAACACCATTGCATATAGCTTTCAGCATAACCATCAGATTAACATCTAGCTCTTAAATCTATTCAATATAATTTCATAGTTAATCAGTTACCAATCAATATAAGTTTGGTTAGGGAAGGGGACATGATTCACAAGTTTGTGGTCATTTCATTGATGTCTGAAATATCTTATGTTACAGTTACAGACAACCCATTATTACTAGACAAAATGACGGCTTCAGGTTACAGATATTGTGTTTTCTGAAGACAAACAGTTTGATCACCGTGATTAGATTGTCGAAGCAGCTCATTACTTATTTTCTAAAGGTTCTACTGTAACTTATTCCTATTTATTCCTCCTGTTTTTTGGGTATACATGACTCCCTAATACGAGTGGTGATGATCAGTATGACTTACAAGATATGCCAATCACAAGTTATCCGGATTAGATGTTACAGGAACTACACATCGTCTGTGTTCTATTCCGTTACTGCTTCAGGGGTGACAGTGTAGGTTCCATCACCTTTATAGCCTCTGCGGCTCTGCCCCATGATACCTGTAAGAGAGGCAGTGAGCTGTAAGTACCGTAGGTTGTTAGTGGTATTGTGGGACCGAGCTCTCAACTGTTCATCAGTAAAGCTCTGACTTTTGGAAGCTAGTGTGTGACGACTATAGCTACTTTTTATTCACAGATTTAACGGAATTTATCATGTTATTAATGATTATAAATGAGTAACGTAACTCCATAATTCCAGATTTCCCTGACTACCTTGTAATATTTGGCATCAAAACCTTGCTTCCTTCCCCTTTCCCATGACCGCAGTCCCAGTGATCCTCTACAGTTTGACGGTCTGTACAAGTCCATTTGACTGGAGTAGCCGCCAGAATTGCTGCAGCACAAAGTTACCTTCGCTAGTTTGAGTTTTCAAGCTGGCTGACCAAGTAACCTGCATCAACACTCTAGCGAATGTGGAGATTAGGGGGCAAGTGTCTCTGAAATAACCCAAAGTAAAAAAAAATTGGCGGCTCTGCTCATTTCTATCCAGACAGGAGTCTTATCAGCACAACTCCTTTCAGAAATTCCCCCTTAGGAGGTCTGGAGCCCCTCATTGGGAAGCAGAATGGATATGATCCTTACCCTTAACCCTCTTGACCTCTCCTACGCATTGAAATATGTATTCCCTACTATAAAATGGACCACCTGTCGAACAATGCGATTGACTTGATCACTTCTGGCAAAGATTTCTTCACATTTTGCAGACACCAATTCAGGCATGGGTTTCTTTGGCGACTTCGCACCTCCACGGCAATGAACACTGTGGAAGATATGGTCCCGAAGGCAGACATTTCTGCAGATGTAGATGAAATAGGTATAGTTCAAGGATGCCTTCTGCAACATCTTTGTGTCAGAAAATCTCAATGATTGCCCAACTAAGCTATTTCAAGTTCATGTAGATAGACCAAGAAATACATCACTGCATTGCCCCATCTGTCCATTCAAAGGCCCACTCATGAACTTCGTAGTTGTAGTACCATGGGGTCTACGAGGATATTCAGGTCAACTTGCAATCTCAAATGTTGCACTAGATAGCACATGCTGTCTCCCTTACCAGGATCTACAACAGGAAGGAGACCAATACATTGCGATAATAAGACTCCCGAGGGAGACGAGCGAGTGGTGCTATGTGCCATCCTTATGATATTACACTTGACTGCATTGTCCTTGGTTGTGAACTTACCTTTAGTTAAATACACCACCAAGAAGCTGTTGGAGAAGCATCAAAAGAGCATGTTCTTCAGATGCAACGAGATGTAATGTCTCAACTCTTATTGAAACGAACCACTTCTTTTCCTCATTAGGCAATGGTCCAAGGAGGAAGTCAAGCAGGAAGACGTCCCTAGAGCTCCAAGGGATTACAGATTGCATGTCTCCTTCAATACTTTGGCAATAGTTTCTTCTCATCCACCAATCCAAGTCAAAGCTTCTCTTGTAATGGCTGGTTGATGCGGAACCGCATCATGGCAAAAGGGATCAACGAAGATGACAAATATCAAACTTCTGATTCATATTCAACTGTCTCGGTGAAGCCCCCAAGACTGGTATATATAATAAAAGACATGAAGCCCTAGACTTGAAACAATTGTGTAAATTGCCAAATAAAATATAATAGCAAAACAAAACTATGAAGACTTGCAATTGATTACAATAATTAGGGAAATGGCACCTAGGTCCCTAACCATTAATATAAAGCAAAAATGCATGTGCTCTGCATCAACTCCCTCAGGGTCCACACGAGCAACTGGTGAGTCAGATACATGTCCTACAAAGGCTCTCAAAATAGCGGCCAATAGTAGAAGATAGGGATCGGGCATCGCCAAGCGGCCAGATGTGGGGTATTGTCAACCTCACTCAAGTAGTAGGGTTGAAGTAGTGGTTTTGGTTGTATCTCTGGAGCCTTTGTTAGTGTCTTCGACAATAGGATGGTAGTGTAGTCGTCATCAACTATGAAAGCATCAATGCTGTCATGGCAGCACACGACAGATGAGGACCTCGACAAGTGATAGGATGCAGGGTTGACACCACTATCCTGCTAAGAGAAGCAAAGAGGTATGCATTGGCGCGATATCAACATTGCTGAGATCATTGGCACCATCATCTGTTGGAGGCAGTTGAGACATTTGTTCAGACTCATCCTCATCTTCATCTTCTTTTTCATCATTGCTATCCTCATTGGAGGGAAGTAATTTCCTCATGCTCAATCTCATCCTCGGGGTGCTTGGCAACTGCAATCGTGATGTGGCTAGGGTAATGAGAATACTAAATTCTAAAACTCCGCAATTGTTGATTGAGGAGGTGAAGAATTGCTGACAATTTCGTCTTCAAGGATGTTAGTCACGCGTCCATGGTAGTGTTGAATCTATTAAAGTCCTTGGCGGAAATCTCCATGACAGGTGTTGCTAAAGAGGGTTGATTGTTGTGCGAAGAGAGATATGCAATGGAGTTCATCTGTGTAGATATTGAGGGATAATTGTAGGCTTGAAAGGCTACATAGCCTAATATCATGTTTTGATGATGACTAAACCATTCTACATATTTGTGTCTAGTGCTTCTACTTTAGTGATTTCAGATTGAATAGACATTCTCCAAATGTCCTTACTTGCAAACTCAAGAATTAGAACAATCAAATCATACATGTACAAAAGTCAAGGTGTTTGAAGACTAGTTATATGCCTCTTTAGATCTTTGATGTAAATCAGCGTAATGATTGTATGACTTGTAATTAAGCTCGTAATAGTTAATGTCATGTTTGGAATAAATTAAGACACACTTAGGGATGTTTGTAATTGCCCCAAAACGACCCAAACAGACCCTGCCGTCGGCCAAGTTTTACTAACACAAAACTCGACCAATGAGCATAAACTATGACTTTGCAGTGTAGTTGGTTGAGTTTCATTGTTCGTCGGCCGAGTATTTTTGGTCATCGGCCAAATTTCTGGTCAGGTTTAACAAGTACAAAATGGTTGTTGGAGGGGGGCAAAAGTGAAAATACGACAGTTGGAAACCCGCCAACTCTCCCTAAAGCGGCTATAATCTGTCCCTATCATTCCTAACGATTCGAAAGTACCCTCAACTATTAATAGACATATGTGGGAGCTCCCAAAGTTCCCAAACAAGTCCCATAAGGCTCCTATGTCATAGTTGAGAGAAGTTATCCTAAATAGCCTTTTCCACTCTCATGAGTTTAATCACTTGCCTACATTTATCAGAGTGAATACGTACTTGTAAGAGAGTTAGTCCTACATTGTATATCTCGTGAAGCTTTCACTTCTCTACCTCCCAACCTCTCTCTCTCACACTAGAAATATGATTCTCTCTCTTGGCTAAGAGAGGAAGAAGGACATATATCCCTTGGCAAAAGAAGGCACCCCTTGGCAAAGTAACGATCTCTTGCTAGGTTGTTGGAGGGCATGCGACCACAGCAAGGGAATGCATTCTTTGGTGGTTCAAGCTTCTTCTTAGCAAAGGTAAAGATAAGGGTAGAAGATCTTTGGTAAGGATAAGTAAGTCCCTTGTAAGGTTGTTGGGTTCTTGTCTAGAAAAAAGAAGCATGTTACCTTCAAACTACAAAGGGAGGTCTCTTTGTGTAACTCTTATAATGGAATAAGGAGTAACTCAAGGTTTGCACCTAGAAGTTGACCTCTCCAGGTAGCGAAGCTATGTGCTTGAAAGACGGAACCACTATAAATATAGCCTTCTCTTTTTTATTCTTTCATTCTCTCTCTTCCTTGCTATTAATACTTGCATAATTATCTTGAGATATTGATTTGAAGGTCTATTGAATTTGGTCAAGTGTTTTACATCATTCAACCCCCCCGAGCCCATAGATCCAACAAGTGGTAATAGAACAAGGTCTTCTCTAAACAATACTCTCACAAAAAGGAGAAGATGGGCGTCAATCTAGAGGAGAGATGCTCCATCCACTTGATGGTCTGAGATAGAATCAATTACCAATCTGAAAGAGAAGAATGCAATTCTTATTCAAGGATTAAGCCTTGAGATGTAAAAAAAGTGGATCTTCCATACAAGTACCTCAGGGAAAACTAGAAGAATGGATGTCACTATTATAAAGTATTTGGGTTAATTGTTGCATATTATTAATTCTTATCGTTATCTTTCTCAGAAAATGACTATGATGCTTTCTAAGTGCATTCATAACTTTATAATATATATTTGTCTCATGTTTATATTTTTCTAAATCCTCTAGACTTGTTTTAGTTTTATTATGGCTTTTGACAACATCTGTCATCGGTCGAGTTTGTCCTAAGAAAATTCGAGCAGTGGGCATCCTTAAGGGTTTGCTTGTAGTTGCCGTTGGCTGAGATTTCGATTTAGAAACTTGACCGATGGCATTATGCAGTGAAAATATAAAAGGATTATTGGCTGAGAATTTCCCTTTTAAATATATTTTCTCAATCAAATGTCTTATTCTCTTGGCACTCCCCTTGGTATGTTTTTATTTGAAATACATGTTGTCATGCTTTAAGCTACAAATCTTTTTCATGTATGTAACTCTATCCTTATGTTTTGCAACTACTTTTCTTCACTTGGTATGCATGTTTGGATGATAAGGTTAAACTCTTGGTTGTGATTAACTTACTTCCGATGTGCTCTAAATTACTACATCTTTTTAGTTATAAATATTTTTAATTATGGCAACCTTGAGATTTAAGAGATTTGTCTTTGGTTTTTTATGCATCTTTTGCTAGTGAGTAGTATATATCTATGACTTTTTTAATTGCATATTAGTTTGCATGGGTGTCTCTCGTTATGTTCTCTACATCTACTAGTAGTATGTATTAACTTGCTCATCTTTGCTACTGACATAGATACCAATACCACTAGTAGTTTCCAACAAGTGGTTCTCATAGTTATCATAAAGTGGTATTCGACTACTGCTATGCTTGTATCTTGCTCCATATATACTAAACCTTGTTCCTTAAATGGGATATCTATTAGTTTGAGTTTATTTTCTTGCATAGTTTTTACAATACTTGTTAGAATTGTGTGTTGGGTTGTACGCCTACATGTCTTGTTTTGCTTTATCTTAATTGCTTGAACATGTCCTTTTATTTTGCTCTTCTACTCCCCCACCCACTTTTTAATATGACAAGGGGGAGAAGACATAATGCTATAAATGTATGCAAAAAGAATGTGATAGCTTTGACTATGGAGAACAAGAAGAATTCAAAAAAAAATTATAAACAAGGTATATAAAATAGATGGTTCAACTCAGAGGAGAGCATTGAAGTTGGTATTTTGTTAACTTATTTTCGGGGTTCAACTATATTTTCTTTATTTGTTTTTCCTTATTTTTGGTGGATGTCCAATGCTCCCCAATATAAACAATTGTAGACTTGTGTTTAACATAATAAAATACATCGCTTCTTGCAATCCATCGCCTCAGACCTCTTAGTTTCTTTCATCATCTCGGCCTCCGTTGTGGGTCAACAAACTTGGGTTCCTCTAGAGTGCCGATTTTCACCGGAACCTCAAGTTCTTTTCATGTTTCAATCACATCTTGGTGGACTACCGTTCTTTGACGTCTGACCACTGTATACAAAAGGTCTTTGAACTCGGAAAAAGAGAGGAAGCATTGAAAGTCGTGACTTTCAACAGATCACCGATAACAATTCATGGTTTCAAATCCTTCTATGTTATTTGTTCTCTCGAATAATCGAACACCTCAAGTTCTTATCTCCCCATTTTGCCCTTGGTTTGGTTATCGATTTGTCACACACACATGGGCGTTGTAGATATTTCAATTCTCTATTATGATATAATCGACCAAGTGAACCTTTAGTGTGTCTGAATCTATCTGGCCCGCCCTGATTGGGCCACATGGGCAAGCCAAGCTACTAACTGTCTGTTTAGGTGCATAAGGAGTATATTATGTGGCTTTCTAGTATTTTCTTATTTGCTACAACTTAAAATTTTCATACTAAATACATCCAATATCGAAAAAATGTGTAAAAATATATGTTAGAAATTTGTTTATCTGAGAAACCTAGTTACATGGTTTTTAAACCCTGATTTCCACAAACCAGACCATGATATTGTAAAGACCTAATATTAGGGTTTAGGATGATGAGTCATATGATATTTAACGTAAGTAATGTTATTTTCAGGTGTTTTAGGGTTGTATCGGAATCGGGGCGACTGGATAAGGTTTTCTTGGCATAGTAAGCGAGTCATGCCTTGAGCATTCCATATTACTTATTTTTGATGTGATTATATTATCTCATGATGCTAAAGTAAGATGTCCATGATTATATGATTTTATGTTAGTAAGTGTTTTAAGATTCCAAGTAATGCAATGATTTCAAGATTTTCTCAAATAATGATTAAAGATCTATGATTAAGATTCCAACATCATATTTCTTTGAAAATCATGTTAAGATTTTAAGATCAGATTATATGAAGATGATATTCGATCATATATGTTCTCCATGGAGTTAGATCTAGTCACTAGAATACAAATCAATTCAAGATATATAACCCAAGCACCAGAGTCCCAAGTCATGAGACCCGGATTCCAGAGTACAAGTGATGTGGAACACAGAAGAAGATAAATGACAAATTCTCAAAATTCAATTCATATTCAACTGCCTGGACAAAGGCCCCAAGGCTAGCTTTTATAACACTACATGACTTGACCCTGAAATAATGGAAATAAAATCCTATTTTAAAAAATTCGGAATTAAATAAAACCTAAAATAAAGAAAATCATAAAACAGTTATGACTAAGTACATTAACTAGATAATTTGCACTTAGGTCCCTAAATATAAAAATAAAGCAAAAACAAATAAAGTAAAGCCTAATATGTCCTCCATCAACAAGTCTCCAGAAAGAGATAGGAATATATGTGAATGAAGACAGATTCGGATCAAGATTTTACAAAAATTCATGTTAAGAATTTTCTAGATTTTCATATTAAATATGTTCGTCAAATATTTTAGAAGATTTTGAAGACTTTTATGTACCAGAATGCTCATGCTACTTACCGACGCTTGTTTTCCCAACCATAGTTGGGGATAAGATGTACGTAGGTGAGAAGCAAGAGCTGACTTAGAGCCAGCACACCTCAGTACGAAGATCCAGAATGACTTGATCTAGTGGGGTGCCAACTATATAGAGATCCCTAGTATTAAATAAATAGTTTTTATCACGTTCAGAATTATATAATAAGAGACTTAGTCTCAAGAATCAAGATATTAGAGTTATATTTTCCTTCATGCCATGTTACATCGATGTTTCCTTCTGTAAGAACTATTTTGATAATCGAACGAACATACATACATACATACATACATACATACATGCATGGGAGAGGGGGGGGAGAAATCTTTCTCTCTTAATCCCATACATACATGCATTCATGCATACATACATACATACATACATACATATATATATATACCAAGCGGTCGATAGCCCAACTGGTCAAGTCTGGTGGCGCCTCATGAAGCGTCCCAGGTTCGAATCCCAGCGGGGGACTAAGGCTGATGTTACCCATCTCGGGAGCATCTTGGCTCTGCTGCCCGCGTCGGAGAGAGGGAGAAGATACCTTCTCTTAGATCCGATACATATATATATATGTCTGTGTGGATGCAATTGTATTGTTTGTGATATACGCCATGTTCATGTAATGCCCCTGAAGTGCACGAGTTATGAATAACTCAGACTTGCTTCCGCTATGTGCATGTGTGTGCTAGGGGTGTTACACCATGTCGTCGAGGCAGATCAGATGACACACCATAACAGAAAGGAGACATGTTGTGTCTAATAACAATTGCATATAACCGGAACAGAACAAGCAAGAGATGCTGTGTGATCATATCAACACATTGTGTCATAAAGCACATGGTGTGTCAAACAGAGAGATGACGCGTCATAGGGCAGAAGTTCACGTTACAATTTGTGAATTAAGAAGAATACTGCGGACATGTTGTGCTACACGGCAGAGCAGCAACAGCTGACCCTGAAACAGTAGTAGCATTATAGAAAATCCTCACAAATCTTTATCATAGGAAGGTATGGATTGTTTATCCCAATATTGTGGAAAAAAAGATTTTAACTTTGTCATCATTTGGCATTAGATCTCTACGGTGGTGCGGCATAGATGGTGGCCACACAGTTGGCAATGGCGATGGTGGCAACTAAACAGGAGGGCAGCGGCGTAGAAAGCGGCGAAGAAGGAGGGAAGCATGACAGACTTAAGCAAAACCCTAAGGACCAAAAAGACACTTGGGCCCATATTGTACATAGACACATTAATGAAACAACTTAATGAAATAGAAACTAACTCTCCTTAACATAACTTATACGATTCTAGCCCCAAAGCCTAAAGAGATTGCCAAATTGGAGACACCTTGCCAATGTGCAAGAAACAGGAGTTTGGACCACAACCTATGCAGGTGAAGTGGAACAAGATAGGTGGCAGTAGGAACATGAAAAATAATCAGTTACTTAAAGATATTCAGGCATTGGCATTGCTAAAAAGGTATAAAATATGGTTAATCACACATAAGGTTACCTTAAGAAAATTCTACGTAATTTTCGAACATTGAATCCAACTCCTACATCTTCGCTCACTAGTCGAGGATTCCACATGATGAGAGGCCTTGGCTACAAATGGTAATAACAACCATATTAGGAGAGAGTCGAAGACAATGATGGCAGTCACAATAGATATTATGAATGCAATAAAAAGTAAATACTAAACAAATTTAAATAACATATGGTTTTGGGTTCATCTTATCATTTTCAGTTAATATCTAACATTTTTATTCATACACTTATCCGAACATCATGTGTGACCAGCCATGTTTAACATTGCAACACTCCATAAGTTTATCCTTTATGAAAAATATAGGAGACCAGATATATATCTTTGTATCAATTTCTTTACCTTTTCTTGTTCTATTTTGAGGTATTAGGTTATCTAGCACTCTTGAATCAGCAAATAGATCACAAACAATTGTGCTCAGGAGAATTTAAGAAGTCGCAACACAATTAGAGTGTTGTTATCAAAATTTTGAAATAGCACAACAAATACAACAGAATATGATTTGCCAAATGTTTTAGTGAACATTTAATCCTTTATGAAAAATATAGGAGACCAGATATATATCTTTGTATCAATTTCTTTACCTTTTCTTGTTCTATTTTGAGGTATTAGGTTATCTAGCACTCTTGAATCAGCAAATAGATCACAAACAATTGTGCTCAGGAGAATTTAAGAAGTCGCAACACAATTAGTGTTGTTATCAAAATTTTGAAATAGCACAACAAATACAACAGAATATGATTTGCCAAATGTTTTAGTGAACATTATGTCAGGAATTTTGAGAGTTCATATTGGAATTTTGGTATGGCACAATGAATACCATTGATTATAATTGTGCAAATATTTGGTGAATATGTCATACATTTCTCATTTTTGTAAAACGTTGTGGTTATGGCTAGTTCCAGACCATTGTCGTTCTTATCACAATAAAATGCAATACAAGATGAAAGACCTGTGTCAATCTAATCTAATTCAATCAATGATTACCGGATCAGCAGATAAGTTGGATGCAATTCGTTCTACATATTCCAGCATCTGATAGTCAGGAAGCAGCATTACTACAACTTCATCTTCATTATCTACTGGCTTCCGGTCACTTAAGCTGTAAAATCACCAAAGCTGGTTTTCTTTATATATGCATGAGTCAAACAATGGAAGTTACAACACTTTACAGTGTTTTTTAGTAAGAAGATACAAATTACCATATGGGAGTGGCAATGTTACAATACTGGAATTATCTCCTATCTTAGTTATTTCTGATTAACTTGTCTAAGCAGCTGTATATTTAGCTGACTCCAACATGTTGGGGGTGAGGATTAGATGATACTGAAAGAAGCTGCATGTTAGAAATACTTCGATTCTAACGTGGAGAAAACAAAAGGAGTGGAACTAGTGTCTCTCATACGCGATGGCATCAGCAATTTCATACAGTGGCAAACAGCTGCAGTATTCTTCAAGCACAAGATCTCTCTTGCTAATAAACGTATATAACTATTCCTGTGTACTATTTATATGTGATTTATTTTATAACTAGTCAGGCGTGGTCGTTGTGTTCTAGCTGGAGTAAAGTGTTGGGAATTCTCAGAAGTACAACCTGCAACTTTAGCTATTTTTCGAAATTTGCTTTCATGAAGGACAAATTAGTTTGGAATTATCTCTTTCATTATTGGGTTGTAATCCTTGGAACAAGACATCGAATTCGAGTGACTTCGAAAGGTGTGGAAGTGGAAGTTTGTTGAAACATCTAGGAAACTTCGAGGATTTTAACAATTAAACTTCGACGCATCTTTGACAAAAAATTAAGCTAAAAATAGTGATTTTATGATGAAACTTGATATATTTCATCAAATCAAATAGCTTATGAACAAAATATATGTTTATATATAGCAATCCATACAGGTTTACATATGTAGAATAACACACACATGCAAATCTACAAGACGTTGTCTTCGTGTCAACTTCGACACTCGACATCAAACATAGACAGTCGTAGACATATGAAACATCAAGGATTAATCACCAGATGTTGAGATGTTTAGAACCATGTTGTAATCTCAGTTCGTAACGATCTTGCAATCCTTGATCCAACAAAAGGTAGGCATATATCTTTATCAGTTATACCGTGGAAGTGCAAAGTTTTCTCTTCCATATAATGCTCTACATATTCATCAGATCTTATGTACTGACATAATACAACTGGTTCATTTTGTCACAATCGATATACATGAAGGTTATGAGAAATACTCCAATACTCGATATTAGGTTGTACAGTCATTATCAACTCATGCATAAATGCATCAGTAAACGGTTTGATGGGCTAACTTTCTCTATCTCTGTTCATATGTTGGAAATAAATATGCAAGCTAATTATAGCATACGTATTAGTAGGTGATACGAAATGTCAAACCTAGCAAATCCAAATGCTGCATCCTGCCACTGGTATTTCAAAAGTGCAGCGGCCCCTGTATCTGGAAATATGGCTTTGACCCTCTAGAAAAATAAAGGAAGATAAGAAAGAAAGTACAATCGGTAAGAAGAGAATGAGCTGATATATCTAACCAGATTCCCCATTTCTTCCATTAAGGTCTCTAAAAATATCCTCGACAACTGCCACATTTCCGCCTGGGCGCCCTCAGCGTCAAGGAACTGCAGCTGGGGGATCAATAGCTCGACCTAAAGCAAAATAACATGAGAGAAGAGCATAATCACTTTGCAAGACATAAACAGGGTAATTCGTAGGCGGGATGGGAGAATAAGGGGAACTTAGTATTTACTTGCGTCGAGGAAGGAGACTCACAATGGCTCTCATCCCGCCGGAGTTGACAAACTCTCCGCTAGCTCGGCTGGACTGGCGGACCGCGTCAATCAAATCCGTAGGGAGATCACTGCACAGAACGGTGAACAGTCACGCGCAAACTCCTCCCGCTCAACTCGTGGGTGAGGAAAACCAGCTCGGCAGCAAATTCGGAAAGAAACTAACCTGTCTTCCTCTTCCACTTCGAAGTACTCCTGTTCGAGAAGAGGTGACGGTGAGGACGGTTCGTCGGTGGAGTCGGAGGGGATGCCATCGAATTTCTCAAACTTGGCCCGGGGTATGTGGGAGCTGGTTGGAGAGCCGGCTTTGACAGCAGCAGGTGAAGCGGAGAGGGAGAGATGTAGAACTGCGGAAGAGATAGAAGTAGTTGTGTGGGCGGAGGACGAAGGGGGGATAACCGAGCGGTAGAAGGTGGAGGAGGATGGGATAGCGAGGGTGGAAGAAGCCAACTCCATTGCTGAACTTTGCGCCTATCTCCGGGCACCCGTTATCCGTGTCAAAGTGTGCGGGCAGAGAGAGGTTCGATTTCTTGGTGTGCAAATTACGGGATAGCGCCCAATCTATCTCATCACACTATCAAAACCCAACCAAACTTTTATAATGTTTTTCGTATTGCCAAACTTTTGTCCAAATGTTATCGATTAGCCCAAAGCTTAGCACGTCAGTAATAGTTGAGTTAGCACAATAAAGTATCAGCTTGTTAAAATTACACAATAAAGAAAATTGAACCCCAACTACCTAGGCATCCATGTAGTTGACTTAGAAGCAAGAGAGTTGTGACAACCTAGTTTTTTGCTCCATCTAATATACTCTTTCTCTCGCGTGAAGTGGTCTCTTAATGTCAGCTCCATATTTGAAATAATGTGATACTCAAATTCAATCACACTTGCGATCAATTTCACTATGTGTGACATCAATTTGTAAAATTGATTGAAATGTTATTCTTGTATGCATCACTCTCTTGCAACTATAATTGTACCTTTTCAATGTACCCTTTGTAATCTACATCATACATCAAGTTGTACAAGGTTCAATTTCGAATGCACCAGTGCAAGAATTGTGTATATTGGACCTGGGAAGCATGAGATATGGTCTTCTAAAGTTTAGATTGGTGAAGGTTGTTTAAATGAATTTTCCTATATCTTCTAGGCTCATGGGCTGACCCCTTTCGGCCCAACAAGTCATGGGCGACTCATAAGCATATTGTTTCCTCCTGAACCTTTCTCGAAAAGGATCGGGAGGCTAGGAGGATCGTCTCCCGCCTCCAGTCACATCAGGTAATGAACGGGGACCGCACCATGGATGACAACTCCCCAAACCCTAACCCATGTTACTCCTTTTAAACCGCCCTTATTCAACCCTTGTGCCCTTTCTCCTTTCCTCCAGGACTGGCCGCCAATCCCCTCCTCCCTCTCCTTCTTCTTTGTTTTTCTAGATACATGTTGCAACATGGAACCGCCACCCTTGGTGGAGGTCGGCACCGCCCCTGAGCCTAAAGTGGTGGGTGTGGTGCGAGACATCCATCCATCTCTGTCTAGTGTTGTTGCACCCCTTTGATGCCAAGACCTCACTGCTGCCAAGGATGAGCAGGTGTCACTGGGCTACTTCGGGAGATGACCAACTTGTAGTTGGGGCACCTCCTCAAAATGGAATGAAGGCAGTTGGGCAACAATGAGCGAGCAACCACATTCAATCTCCCCCTTTCCCGCTCAGATGCCTGGTGGGGGTGTATCGGAGAAGTGGGGCGACGATGCCCCTATTTCGCCCATGTTCCCGACATTGGGACAGGGGAATCACGTGGGGGGGGATCTTCCCTACCAGCGCGTGCGGGATGCAATGAACTGCCGTTTGCGGTCAGATCGGTGCATAGGCGATCAATTATCGTGAGACAAAGCGGTTTATAGTGACTGGCGATTGTCTCCTTCCAAACAACCCCCCCAACACATAAACGTGGGTGGTGGGTAGCAAGAATGGCCATTTGATCGGCTATCAACGACCTTGATTAAGGCCCAAATGAAGTAAAGGTAACCCCCCTTTTTCATATAGTTTTTAATTGGAATCTTCTAAATTCAATAACTCATTCATACCTTGGCTAAATCTACTAAACCAATATACTATTTTGATCAACGCGATGAGACCTACACTTTCGGCTTGGTCCCAGACTCCAATTCCAATGTTTGTTCTTCTGATTCCTTGAAAATGACAACTTTAGTTATGTTGAGTACATTTAATGCACTATTAAGATCAAGCTTAAAACTTTGATAAACTTTCACCCTCTTAATCATGAATTTGGTGTCTCTTTGGCATCTTTGAGTTATAGAGGGTACTAATCACTCATATTGCTCATGAGTGACTCCTTTGTACATAGTGACCTGTAATTGGACTATAATGATATGTTGGATCCTAGGATGGGTGATTTCTCTAAGGGGGTGAATAGAGTTGAATGCACTTAAACAAAATTCATTAGACCTTCAAGTTATATCACAAGATAAGGTTGTGGAATATGAAATTTGAATGCAACTAAAACATACATAGCAAGGGAGAGAGAGATTGAACAAGCACCAAGTGACAAACTATGTAGAGTGGTTCCATACTCCAAACTAGGAGTATGTCAGTCCACTACCTAGAGAGGTCAACCTCTAAGATTTCTAAGTGTTTCTTGCTCTATATATTCACTTATAAACGTTACAATACATGACCAACCAAATGACCTACCTATCCAATACAAAGAGTCTTGAACCTTACCAAGGACTTACCCACTTTGCAATGAGTCTTCGGCCTTCTCTAAAGACTTACCCACTCTTGTATAAGTCTTCAGCCTTCTAGGAATTATCCACTCTTCTTGGATCTTCAGCCTTTGACTTCACCTTCACTCAGAGAAGCTTTCACCAAGGACTTAGCCACTTGAGCAAGGAGTCTTTTGCCTTCACCAAGGTCTTACCCACTCTTGCTCAAAGCCTTCGGCCTTGATCTTCACTAAGGGACTCCTTCCCTTATTCTTATTTACCTCTCTTAGCCAAGAGAGAGAACCTTCATCTTCATGGTTGAAATGAGAGATAGAGAAGTGGTGGAAGTGAGATCCTCATAAGATATGCATGTAGGACTAGCTCTCTTACAAATATCCTACTCTAATAGATGTAGTAAGTGATTAAGCTTATAGAGAGATAGGAGCATGTAGGATGCACTCAAGTATATATTAGGAACCTGATATAGAGTTTTGCTTTGAATGCTCAACCTTGGAATGAAGCCTAAGGGTCCTATTTATAGTTGGGGATGTGTCTTAGCCTATGGGGACACTTAAGGACAAATTCTATCCGTTTGTGGCTTGAAATGGATATATTTTTTATTGTTGCAACTCCACAATGGCTAGAAACACTTTTCTGTACTTTTTCAAACAGTGCTATCTTTCAAGTTTCTATAAAGGTAGCTCGACTGAAGGCACTGTGCGACAAAGCTAATTTGACCTATCAGTCGAGTTTGTCCTAGTAGGAACTTTTTTTTATGCGAAAGCTCCTGTGCCTTTTTTGTATTTTTGGGGAAAATGGAAGAGAAAATACAGGGGTCAGTGTCTAAGACAATTAGCTGACCAGCAAACAGCCATAACGGCTAAGAGTGAAAACAACAACCACTATAGAAAGATTGAAAAAAACTATCTATCTGCTTTCTCATGAACAAGTATGTAACAGCTTCGACGTGTGCTGAATTTGCTGCCAAAGCTTATCAGTATTAGTGTATCTATTGTCATGAACACGAAGGTTCCTTTCATGCCAAATGGTATAAAGGATTAGAAGAGAAGAAATGTGAGCTTCTTTACTCAACCACTGAATAAGATCATTGCAGCAGCTAGGCGGAGAACCATAGCGTCCACATCTAGCCCAAATCTCCTTAGAATACAAACACCTGAACATAACATGGCTGGTGTCCTTAGCATCTTTCATACATAGGAAGCACACAAAGGCACTAGAAACACCCATTCTCATAACATAAGAAGAGGTTAAGATCTTAGAATGAGCTACTTTCCAAGCATGTATCTGAAAATTCCTTGGAGGAAAGAACTTCCAAATCCATTTAAAGACAGCAGAGACATCCAAACGATCTCTTAAAGTATTGAAGACATCAACAAACTTTAAGTTCTGTAGACCCATACAAGTCACTCTATCATCCACACTAGCATTTGTATAATGTTTCCAAGCATGTCCAACACCGGACTATTTCTTCGATTTATAGGAATGCACCATTGACCCTCCTTTAAGATATAAGCTAATCAAGCTCCACTAGGTACTCCAAGACTTAGAGTAGCTTTGGGGCCAATTACATCCAACAAAAATATGTTTCCAGGGAACCAAGGATCTCCCCACAAACTAATAGCTTCACCATTACCAATAGAGAAATTAATATGCGGATACTATCCCTGACACGTATAAGTTGATTTACTAGCCAAGAGTTAACTCCATGGATTCCTATTTGCCAAACAGTATTTTTGTAAGTATTTCTCATGAATCCATCGAACCCATAAACTATCTTTCTTGCAAGCCACATTCCAGACATTAATAAGAGAGGCAACCTTAATAGTAGATCTCACCAACTTAATACCCAGCCCCCCTTCATCCTTGGGTAAAGTAACATGCTTCCATTTAACAAGGTGGATGTTTTTCTTTATTTTAGAACCTCCCCAAAGGATATTCCTACAAAGCTTCTCAATATCATCAACTATAGAGCAAGGAGGAGGAAAAACCGTAGACCAGAACCTCTGCATAGCACCAATAGTTGACTGCACCAACTCCAAATGACCAGCCATCGACAGAAGCTTAGATTTCCACCCATCAAGTCTAGACTTGATTCTATCCATAAGGGGAGCACAAAAATCCCTTTTCAGTTTACCAATAAACAAGGGAACACCCAGATACCTTTGAGGTAGCACACCTTCATCCATGTCAAGAATAGAAGTCATTGCTTTCTTATCCGCATTGCAGCTAAGAAAAACAGAACTCTTGGTTGGGTTTAATTTCAAGCCAGTAAAGTTTTCCAACGTCTTAAAAATAAGTTTTAAGTTTATACCATTCTGTTCATTTGCTTCAGAAAAAATCATTAGGTCATCAGCGAAGACCAAATGAGAAACATAAAAAGACGATGAAGCTTTGAGGGGCTGGATTTTTCCTTCTTCGACAGCATTCTTCATCAGCTGAGTGAAAGTTTGCATCACAATAACAAATAAATACGGAGCAAGAGGATCTCCCTGTCTCACTCCATTGCTAGGATTGAACATATCAAGAGGTTCTCCATTAAATAACACCTGGTAAGAAGTAGTATGAAAGATTTCTTTGATCCAGACCAACAAGCAGTGCGGAAAATTCATCTTCTCCATAATAACAAATAGAGCATCCCAGTTGATCAAATCATAGGCTTTAGTAAGATCAGCCTTAATGCACATTTTAGGACTAACATTTTTCTTATTGAAGTCATGGATAATCTCATTGGACAAAAGGATAGCATCCTTAATGTTCATGTTCTTCACAAAAGCACATTGATTAGGATTGATGATGCAGGGTAACACCATCTGAAGCCTATTCGCCAAAATTTTGGAGATGATTTTGTAAATGACGTTGCATAAAGCTATAGGACGCCAATTCCTGGTATTAGAAGTATCATTGCTTTTAGGAATAAGACATATAAAAGTTTTGTTGGCTTCTTTAAGAAACCTTCCAGTCCTAAAGAAATCAAGAACTGCTCTAGTGATATCCTCTTTAACCTGGGTCCAACACTGCTTAAAAAAATTTCCATTAAAACCATCAGGCCCCAGACTTTTATCATCATTCGGACTAAGAACCACATCCTCAACTTCTTTAGGGGTAACAAGCCTATCAAGATGAGCCTTATGAACCTCGTCCAGACAGGGAAAGGACAGACTACTTAGACCAGCAGAATTCACACTGCTATTATTGTTGAAGATGTTCTTGTAAAAGTTAGTAACATAACCTCTGAACAAACCAGGGTCAGTCACTAGCTCACCATCAATGTTAAGACATTTGATGCTATTTCTCTGCGTTCTAGTTCTCAAAGAAGAGTAAAAGAACTTACAATTTCTATTACCTTCCTTTAGCCAGCAAGCCCGAGACTTCTGCCTCAAAAAGGACTCATTCTCATTATAAGCTTCAATAGCTTTCTTACGAGCCACAATAGCTTTCTGAACCAGATTCAAATTAGTAGGATCACTATCAAGAACATTTTGAGTTTGAGCAGCTGCATTCTCAAGCACTCTCAAATTTTCAGAAAGATTTCCATTCTCCTTATTCCACTTAATAAGAGCTGTTTTAGTACTCTTCAACTTACAATAGACCTTATACATAGGGAACCCCACCTCATCACCCTTCCAACCTTCAGCAACAATGCTATTAAAATCCTTTTTATTGCACCAAGAATTTATAAATCTAAAAGGGATTTTATACCTTTTCTTTTTACCAATAGAGAATTCAACAAGCCTGTGATCAGTAGTAGTAGAGGCATGAGCAATAGATTTAAAATCCAGACACTTCAACATAAACTCTACATTGTGCAAAATTCTATCAATTCTAGAAATGACAAAATTCTTCCCCTCCTGATGATTGCCCCAAGTGTAAAAGGACCCATCAATATCCAGCTCGAAAAGGCCAGTGTGAATGAGGCAATCATTAAAATCCTCCATACTCTTCTTTGAGGGAGGATCCTTCCCAATCCGTTCAACATCTTTTCTTACTGAATTGAAATCCCCTATTAAACACCAGGGGCTAGTAACTGAATTAGAAACCCTTTTGATATCCCTCCATAAGCCCATTCTTTCATAGTCGTCATTATGACCATAGACACCAGTAAGAAAAAATTGATCATTGTCAATAGAAACAATAGAGTGAACATGAGACGACCCATCGCGGAAAACGAGATTAACTAATGCGGAAGCGAATTATTAGCAGCGGAATAATGAAAAATCACTAAATTTTAAAACTTTTTGGAAAAAGAACTTTAAACCATAACTCCTTTATAAGAAAACAAGGTAAAATGTTTACATCATAGCTTGACATTACATCTCTGTGATTACATACATCCATTGCCTTATTATCTGAAGAAGGCAAGATACAAAATCTCAAAGCACTAAGCCAAAAACCTCAGACCTACTGACTCCTAGGACCTAAGAGTACAGAGATGACATAAGACATACTATCTACGAGACTCGATAGTCAGTATCTCCACCTGAGATTCAATGTTGCCCCAGGTGTTGCTGTTGCTGATACTGCCCACCCTCAGATTGGTTCCTTCGTCCTCGGCGTCCACCTTAAAAGTTGAAACCTACGGGGTGAGACAATTTTAAATAATTGTCCCAGCGAGAGTTATAACTCTCCGCCAGAAGCTTTGTTATAGCAATAAAGGATTAACATAATCAATATACTCTTTAAGACATTCAACAATAGATTTGGTATTAAGTAAGACAACATTTACTTAAGCAATCATATCAATAAGGAATATGAAGAACATGTATAGTAGTTACTTGACTAGAACATTATAAACAATGTAACATCAATCATTGTTTCTCGTAGTTCAACCTAAGCAGTTGTGCTACACGGCTGATTATGATTTTCAATCATTATTATGCCCTGCGGAGATGAGGTATGCCGCTCATATTCCAACCGATCACTACTAAGTCGCATCGGTATCATACATAGGTCAACAAAGAGTCAGATTCTTATGACCTCATCTTCCTCAGTCAGTGTGAGGATCAACATGCAGGACATCTCGTGTCTCTGCTACAATAGCTTACCAGGGTATTCTGGCACTTCGCTATTAGAGTTACAGTGGCGTTCGGTACTCTCTTTGTCATCTAAAGATCTCTTGTTTATCTCTCATCGATGCGTCATTAAAGATTCCCTCGGGAGATTAGTGATACATCATCCCGACATAAACATATAGTAAAGGGTTGATAGATTTAAGATACATCTACATCAATTCCTACACTAGGATGTAAGGATATTCACGTCCATAATCCCCCACATACTCAAAAGTATGTGATCCAGGAGTTCCCTTAGGAAAACCTATTTCACCATCATTTGGCTTCTGACAATGATGGATCTATGATCAAGTCTCTACATGGTATGATTATACTTGATTATTTAGGTACATTTCAGCATTCTTTTAGCATCAAGCATGTTCTCAATCATTTATCATTAAAACACTACTATAAAAGAAGAATACTAAATGTATCAAGTTTAACTCATATCAATCATCATATGGATATTAATTCTTAACCATCTTATCATATGATTCAGGAACATGGTTATTCAAACCCTCAGATTATCATAACACTTGCTACCAAGTGACATATAAGCATCAAGTCATATAACAACATGACCATGATTGAAGCAATGTATATACTTTTCACATATCATTACTCTAAAAGCTTATAATTGTTTTCAAGGAATATGGCATCATAACTCTTACCTGGCTATGATCACCTCATAATATCAACCTGCATGACTTATACAATTAAGGACATGCATATATAACAGTCTTAGCACAATACCAAAACTTTTCAATTTCTTTATAGGACACCACGTTCGTGCCACCTTGCACGGTCGTGCAAGGTAAGGCTACCACGGCCGTGCTCCCTTGCACGGTCGTGCAAGTTAAGGCTACCACGGTTGTGCTCCCTTACACGGTCGTGCTACAGAAGATCATTACATGATTCATATTTATATATATGTATTCTAATCTTTCATTCTTTCAACTTGATTAGGTCACATCAACCCTTCAATTAAGTACACACTACTATGGTTAACATAGTGTATCAAGTTATTAATCCTATAAACAATTAAGAATTCTCCCTTTAATTGGTACTAGTCACTTAGGTACTATTAGGGTTTCAACCATTGTTCCTTCATTGTTTGTCATTACTAATCATCATTGGATAAATAGAACATTCATCATCTTAATTCCCAAAGATTCAATCACATTGGACCTCCATTACATAAGGTATCCAATTGAATTAGGGTTTCCAATGTTGATTACTTCAATCATTGAATTCATGGAACCAATCATCAATTGGACCTATACTCATACCTCAATTGAGTTTAATAGGTCAAACTTCAACTGATTTGACCCTCAATTGACCCTCAATTGACCATCAATTAGGGTTTAAATCAAATGAATTAGGGTTTGGAATCAATAACCCTTCAACATATTTCAATGTGGGTTTAATTGATTTGAACCCATTGAACCATCATTCAATTTGGACATGACCTGACCCCAAACGGTCTTGGGATTGTTTGGATGACCTCCAAACGGTCTTGAGACCGTTTTCCCATCATATCATCAAAATCCAAGTCAACCAATTAAGGTTTGGATCATTGGATTGATCACCAAAACAACAATTGATTACACTCCAACTTAGTATCATTGGACCATCAATTGCTTAACCATACTCACCCCTAGACCTCCAAACGGTCTTGGGTGACCTCCAAACGGTCTTGAGACCGTTTGGATGAGTTCCAAACGGTCTTGAGACCATTTGGCTCACCCAACCCTTAGATTCTAGTGAAAAATCATTAGGGTTTGAGGTATTGAGTTGATCATCAAATCAGCAATTGATTGCTTTGTAATTGTGTACCTTTGGACCTTCAATTGATCAACTATACTTAACCCCAGACATCCAAACGGTCTTGGGTGATCCCCAAACGGTCTTGAGACCGTTTGGGTGATCCCCAAACGGTTTTGAAACCGTTTGGGCCAATCAACCCAAAACAATCAACTCATCACTTGCAAAATCAGCACTTAGCCGATTAGGGTTCATACCACATCTTTGGATCTTCAAACACATATCCATACTTGAACCTAGACCTTCAAATGGTCTTGGGTGATCCCCAAACGGTTTTGAAACCGTTTGGGCAAGAAAACCCAAAACGTCAAATCATTCAAGTTGAAAGTCAGCACTTAATCCAATTAGGGTTTACCTAATTGATTAGCCTTCAACTCATGATTCCTTTGGAATTAACCTATAAAATTTGGTTAGTTATTAACCAACATAATTATGAACAGGAATCTCAAACGGTCAACCCTTGGTCAACGCCCTCAAACGGTTTTGAAACTGTTTTCCCAAAAAGGTCAAGTTAATCAGGTTGAAAATCAGCACTTAATTCAATTAGGTTTACCTAATTGATTAGCCTTTAACTCATGATTCCTTGGGAATTAACCTATAAAATTTGGTGGGTTATTAACTAACATAATTATGAACAGTAATACCAAACGGTCAACGCTTGGTCAACTCACTCAAACGGTTTTGAAACCGTTTTCCCAAAAAGGTCAAGTTAATCAGGTTGAAAATCAGCACTTAATTCAATTAGGTTTACCTAATTGATTAGACTTCATCTCACGATTACTTTGGAGTTAATCCCTCAAATTTGGAGGGTTATCAACCAACATAATTATGAACAGAAATATCAAACGGTCAACGCTTGTTCAACTCAACCAAATAGTCTTGGAGACTGTTTGCTCCAACCGACCTTGTGAAACGGTTTGCCCTTCAAACGGTTTTGCAAACCGTTTGCCAGGGGGGCAAGACCGTTTGCTAAAGTAGCATTGGTAATCACGCCCATCTTCTTATACCTACAGATGCAGGTCTGTTCTTCATGGTTTTAGTTGCAAGAAAGCAAGGAAGGATGGGGGAAAGAAGAACAAGCTACTTTTGCAAGAAAGAAAGATGCATAACAAAGTTTAAGGGTTTAGAGTTATAAAACCCGCCTTAGAACCAGCTCTAGAGCTCCAAGCTTCGAAGATTTAATGGTGGCTTGAGTTCCATAGGTCGTCCAAGGTTCCTTCTTCAAGAATTGGTTGGAAAGGATGGCTAGAAAGAAGAACTAAGTAAGAAAAACTAGCAAACCAACCTTGCAACATGATTTCCTCCATGAATTCGAGCAAGATAATGATCAAAGCTTACCTAGAACTGCTTGGCCATTCTCCTCTTCTCCAGATCTCTGTCCTAAGTCGGTATAAGCAAGGGGATAAGAAGGGAAGTGAAGGAAACGATCCTTGCTAAGTGAGAAAAGGTGTATATATACTTTGGGTGAAATTCCAACATAAGGACAATTTGTTTCTCCATTTCTCATCTAGGTCCTTCCCTTCTTCTAAGCCACGTTTATCCCTTCCATACTTAAGCAAAACTCATCTTAAACCCAAGGTCTAAAGGTGAAGAAAGCCAACTTCTTACTAAGTTGCACATATAGAAGGGTTATTAGGCTTATAACTTGATTATTTAATTTATAAGGGTTATCATTCTTATTTGATTATTCAATTGAAGCGCCCTCTTCCTCATTCTTACTCTAAATGATGCCAAGAGTAATAAAAGATACTCTAGAAGGTGTATTTTACAAGTTGCACCCCATATTTTGGGTAAATTGCACTTTACACCAAAACTAGGGTTTTAAGTACAAGGATTGCTCCACAAGTTGCATCTTGGTGCCCAAACTTGGAGAATCCATCATACTTCATCATATTCATTCTTATGATGTCTCAACACCAAAGGAACATCTTAACATGTGAAATTTGCAAGTTAACCCCTTTTAATTGGGTAATTTGCACATAAGTCCCTATTAACAAAACAATACTATAACATTGTTAAAAAAGAGCAAAAATAGAATTATATGTTCCTCAGAAGCTTTAATTACATACCAAAAGATAATCACAAGTATCTAATTACATAATTAAGCAAAACACCTAGGGTTAGTTCATAACCCAGGTCAGGGATGTTACAAATTATCCACCCCTTACAAGGATTTCGTCCCCGAAATCAACAAAACATATTAAGAGAAAAGAGCAGGGTATTTCCTTCTCATCTCTTCCTCTAGTTCCCAAGTGGCTTCTTCAACACCACGGTGATTCCAGAGGACTTTAACAAGACTTATATCTTTCTTTTTCAACTTTTTAATTCTTTTATCAAGGATTGACACTGGTCCTTCCTCATAAGATATGTCATCATTCAATTCTACCTCCATAGGTTGTAGAACTGACTCAGTATCAGGGTGACATTTCCTCAGCATAGAAATATGAAACACAGGGTGTAACCTCTGTAACTCTGGTGGCAACTCTAGTTTATAGGCTACTTTTCCAATCCGCTTAATGATTGGATAAGGCCCCATAAACCTAGGAGCTAACTTCCCTTTCCTTCCAAACCTCAGAACTCCCTTCCAAGGTGAGACCTTAAGATACACTCTATCTCCAACCTGGAACTCCGAAGGTCTACGACGCTTGTCAACATAAGATTTCTGCCTATCCTGTGCAGTCTTGATCTGTTGTTGTATTACTTTGATCTTTTCTGTGGTCTACTGCACAAGATCAGGACCTAACAATTGATATTCACCGGTTTCATACCAACATAGGGGTGATCTACAACGTCTACCATATAAAGCTTCATAAGGTGCCATGTCAATGCTATGTTGATAGCTATTGTTGTAGGCAAACTCTATCAAGCTTAGGTGCAGATCCCAACTCCCTGTAAACTGGAGAACACATGCCCTCAGCAAGTCTTCCAAGGTCTGTATAGTCCTTTCAGACAGTCCATCAGTCTGAGGATGAAAGTTCGTACTAAACCTTAATTGGGTGCCTAAAGCTTTATGAAGTCGTTCCCAAAAATGACTCGTAAACTGGGGACCCCTGTCTAAAACTATAGTGACTGGAACTCCGTGCAGTCGCACTATCTCCTGAATATACAACTGTGCTAGCCTCTCAGCAGAATAGGTTGTTTTGACAAGTAAGAAATGCATTGTCTTTGTCAACCTATCAACTATTACCCAAATGGAATCATACCCTTTGATTGTCCTAGGTAGGCCAACAACAAAGTCCATGGTTACGTGATCCCACTTCCATTGTGGTATGGGTAAAGGTTGCATTGTTCCTGCAGGCTTCTGGTGTTCAACTTTAACTTGCTGACACACAGGACACCGCATAACAAATTCAGCAACATCCTTCTTCATCCCAGGCCACCAATACATATCTTTCAAGTTTCGATACATCTTGGTGCTTCCTGGATGCATAGCATACATCGAAGAATGAGCTTCTTCCAGGACTAACTTTCTCAAGTTATCCACATCTGGCACTATCATCCTCCCATGATAACAGACTACTTGGTCATCAGAGTCATGGAAACCATCTCGTTTCTCATCACCAAACTCCGATCTGATCTGCTGAACTGCAGCATCAACTTGTTGTGCCTCCTTGATCTGCTCTCTCAGAGTAGGTTTTATATGCATCTCAGCTAACAACTCGGCTAACAATGACGCCTTCAATTGTACATTGTCTTGCCTTAAGGAGATAAGCATATCTCTCCTAGAGCATACTAAAGAGTTTAGTTGTACCCTATCTAAGGCTGGTGTTGCTGATTTCCTACTCAAAGCATCTGCAACTACATTGGCCTTCCCTGGATGGTAATCAATTGTACAATCGTAGTCTTTGATTAACTCCATCCAGCGACGTTGCCTCATGTTAAGCTCATGCTGAGAGAAGATATACTTAAGGTTCTTATGATCAGTGAAAATTTGGAATGTCTCTCCGTAGAGATAGTGTCTCCAGATCTTCAAGGCATGAACCACAACAGCTAGTTCTAAATCGTGTGTTGGATAATTCTCCTCGTGTTTCTTAAGCTGTCGAGAAGCAAAAGAAATCACCTGTTTATCCTACATCAACACACATCCGAGTCCATTCTTGGAGGCGTCACAGAAAACTATGTATCCTTTGCCTTGCTCAGGTAACACAAGTACAGGTGCACTTGTCAACCTCTCCTTCAGCAACTGGAAGGATTGCTGACACTTATCACTCCAAACAAAAGGAACATCCTTCTAGGTCAACTTAGTCAAAGGTAGGGATATGTAACTAAAGTTCTTAATGAACCTTCGGTAATAACCAGCCAACCCTAAGAAACTACGCATTTTCGTCGGTGTTTTCGGTTGTTCCCATTGTAGGACATATTCTACCTTTTTAGGGTCAACACGAATACCCGAGGCAGATATCACATGTCTAAGGAAAGATACTTCCGGTAACCAGAACTCACACTTGCTAAACTTAGCATATAGCTTGTGTTCTCTTAGCAAAGTTAGAGCCTGACGAAGATGTTGTTCATGCTGTTGAGCATCTCTACTATATATCAGAATGTCATCTATAAAGACAACAACGCACTGGTCGAGGAAAGGTCGGAAGATTCTATTCATGAGTTCCATAAATGCAGTTGGTGCATTAGTTAGTCCAAACGACATAACTGTGAACTCATAGTGACCATACCTCATTCTAAAGGCAGACTTGGGTATGCCACTGTCCTTAATACGAAGTTGATGATATCCCGGTCTCAAATCTATCTTTGAGAAGATAGTTTCACCACGTAACTGGTCAAAAAGATCATCAATCCTCGGCAGAGGATACTTATTCTTTATTGTTACTTTATTTAACTGTCTGTAATCAATGCATAACCGCATTGATCCATCTTTTTTTTTAACAAAGAGCACTGGAGCACCCCAGGGCGAAGTACTCGGTCGGATAAAACCCTTCTCAAGCAACTCCTGCAGCTGTTTCTTGAGTTCTGCCATCTCAGGAGGCGCCATCCTATATGGTGTTTGTGCTATAGGTTGTGTGTCTGGGATCAAATTGATTTCAAAATCAATTTCCCGAGGCGGTGGTACACCTGGAAGTTCTTCAAGAAATGCATCTTCAAATTCCCTGACTACAGGAACTTCAGCAGGGTTAGGACTTTCCATGGTAGTATCTACCACATGGGCCAAGAATGCGTAACATCCTTGCCTCATCAGTTTCTCAACAACCATAGCTGATACAAGACAGGTGGGTAGAATCTTTCTCTCTCCTTGAAAGATCCATGTGTCGCTTTCATCAGCAAACACAGCTTGCTTGGATTCACAATCCAAAACAACCTTATACCTTTCCAAGGTATCCATCCCAAGGATTATGTCAAATCCTTGCATCTCAAGTGGTATAAGATCCACTTGAATGCGGTGTTCAGAAAATAAAAGGATGCAGGAAGAGCATACCTCCTACAACACAACAGACCCTTTCAATAGAGTCTCAAGCAACAAGCTATCTGCTCTATGACTGACTGTCATATTGCAGTTACGAATCACCCTTCGAGTGATAAAGGAGTGCGTAGCACCCAGATCAATCAAAACAGATACAATGCAGGATGTAGACATATCAGAATATAACAACTTCATCTGACATGTCACAACCCGAGGGTTGATCACTGCATCAGGTGGATTCATTGCATAGAATCTTGTTGTTGCTTGTGGTTGATTCGGTGTTGACGATCCAGCTTGGGACGCTTGTCCACGTCCTCTAGATCCTTCTGGAAACTGTCTTCTCTGCGATCCTTGCTGACCCTGCCTCTGTGGTTGGGTTACACTCGCTGGTCTAGCTCTGCAGTCTTTCATCAGATGCCCCATCTTGCCACATATATAACAACTTCTATCTTGTTGTTGTGGTCTGGGTGGTCCTGTAACCGACATAGATGTTGAACTGTGAGCCCCTTGTAGTGGTAGGATTCGTCCTCTACCTCTACTCGGTGTCCACTGTGTCTGAGCACTAGGTCTAGGTGGTGGTGGTATAGGCGCAGAAAATCTAGGCTTCTTGAAGTCTCTAGATGAAGATCCTTGGAACTGAGGATATCTCTTATGGGTTTGCCTCTTCTCTGCTACGGACCTCTCTAGCCTTCAGACTGACTCAACGAAGGTAGCAAACCTCTCCCGGTTTTCTAGGGCAGACACGGGAGTAGTCAACTCAGCGTTCAACCCTTTCTCGAACCGCCTGATCCTTTCTTCATCTGTAGCAGCCATATGCGGACAAAACTGCAGCAATTCCATGAACTTAGCTTCGTACTCGCTAATGTTCATCAGACCTTGCCTTAACCTATCGAACTGAGAGATTTTCTCATCCATGAACGTCTTACGGAAATATCTATTGATAAATTCCCGTCGAAAGACTTCCCATGCAACCTCCACACCAGGCCTTTTCTGCTCTTCCATGGTCCACCAATGCCCGACACTCCCTTTGAGAAGATAGACAACATGTCTAACCTTATCAGCTTCTGGGATGTTTAGGATTCTAAAAGCTTTCTCTAGTTCAGTCAACCACAGGTCGGCATCTGTGGGATCAACCGTTCCAAAGTACTCGGTTGCTCCAACTCGGCGAAGTCATTCAAACATCTTGCCGATTCCTTGTCCTTTAGGTTGGGTAGGTGCCCTAGGTGCAGGCATGGGCATCCTATCTGTTATGTGTGTCATGGCAGTCATAAACTGCCCAAACATGGTCTGGATGGCTGGATTCCCCATGTCAATTGGATTGAACTGGGGTGGCTCAGGTACAGGTTGTTCTATCTCCTGGTTCCTTGCACCTTCTCGTGGTGCAGCAACGCTACTCTCTGCCACATATTCCTCATGTGGTCCAGGCATCCTTAACTTATCTTCTTCTCCTGAGGAGCAGAAGACACTATTAGATATACTGGAAAATACTAAGAATAGACTCGACATCCTAAGTCCTATGTCTCTGTAGACTCAGCGAAACTAGAGCTTTGATACCACTAAATTGAGACGACCCGTCGCGGAAAACGAGATTAACTAATGCGGAAGCGAATTATTAGCAGCAGAATAATGAAAAATCACTAAATTTTAAAACTTTTTGGAAAAAGAACTTTAAACCATAACTCCTTTATAAGAAAACAAGGTAAACTGTTTACATCATAGCTTGACATTACATCTCTGTGATTACATACATCCATTGCCTTATTATCTGAAGAAGGCAAGATACAAAATCTCAAGGCACTAAGCCAAAAACCTCAGACCTACTGACTCCTAGGACCTAAGAGTACAGAGATGACATAAGACATACTATCTACGAGACTCGATAGTCAGTATCTCCACCTGAGATTCACTGTTGCCCCTGGTGTTGCTGTTGCTGATACTGCCCACCCTCAGATTGGTTCCTTCGTCCTCGGCATCCACCTAAAAAGTTGAAACCTATGGGGTGAGACAATTTTAAATAATTGTCCCAGCGAGAGTTATAACTCTCCGCCAGAAGCTTTGTTATAGCAATAAAGGATTAACATAAGCAATATACTCTTTAAGACATTCAACTATAGATTTGGTATTAAGTAAGACAACATTTACTTAAGCAATCATATCAATAAGGAATATGAAGAACATGTATAGTAGTTACTTGACTAGAACATTATAAACAATGTAACATCAATCATTGTTTCTCATAGTTCAACCTAAGCAGTTGTGCTACACAGCTGATTATGATTTTCAATCATTATTATGCCCTGCGGAGATGAGGTATGCCGCTCATATTCCAACCGATCACTACTAAGTCGCATCGGTATCATACATAGGTCATCAAAGAGTCGGATTCTTATGACCTCATCTTCCTCAGTCAGTGTGAGGATCAACATGCAGGACATCTCGTATCTCTGCTACAATAGCTTACCAGGGTATTCTGGCACTTCACTATTAGAGTTACAGCGACGTTCTGTACTCTCTTCATCATTGAAAGATCTCTTGTTTATGTCTCATCGATGCAGCATTAAAGATTCCCTCGGGAGATTAGTGATACATCATCCCGGCATAAACATATAGTGAAGGGTTGATAGATTTAAGATACATCTACATCAATTCCTACACTAGGATGTAAGGATATTCACGTCCATAATCCCCCACATACTCAAAAGTATGTGATCCAGGAGTCCCCTTAGGAAAACCTGTTTCACCATCATTTGGCTTCTGACAATGATGGATCTATGATCAAGGCTCTACATGGTATGATTATACTTGATTATTTAGGTACATTTCAGCATTTTTTTAGCATCAAGCATGTTCTCAATCATTAATCATTAAAACACTAATATAAAAGAAGAATACTAAATGTATCAAGTTTAACTCATATCAATCATCATATGGATATTAATTCTTAACCATCTTATCATATGATTCAGGAACATGGTTATTCAAACCCTCAAATTATCATAACACTTGCTACCAAGTTACATATAAGCATCAAGTCATCTAACAACATCACCATGATTGAAGCAATGTATATACTTTTCACATATCATTACTCTAAAAACTTATAATTGTTTTCAAGGAATATGACATCATAACTCTTACCTGGCTATGATAACCTCATAATATCAACCTGCATGACTTATACAATTAAGGACATGCATATATAACAGTCTTAGCACAATACCAAAACTTTTCAATTTCTTTATAGGACACCACGGCCGTGCCACCTTGCACGGTCGTGCAAGGTAAGGCTACCACGGCCGTGCTCCCTTGCACGGTCGTGCAAGTTAAGGCTACCACGGCCGTGCTCCCTTACACGGTCGTGCTACAGAATATCATTACATGATTCACATTTATATATATATGTATTATAATCTTTCATTCTTTCAACTTGATTAGGTCACATCAACCCTTCAATCAAGTACACACTACTATGGTTAACATAGTGTATCAAGCTATTAATCCTATAAAAAATTAAGAATTCTCCCTTTAATTGGTACTAGTCACTTAGGTACTATTAGGTTTTCAACCATTGTTCCTTCATTGTTTGTCATTACTAATCATCATTGGATCAATAGAACATTCATCATCTTATTTCCCAAAGATTCAATCACATTGGACCTCCATTACATAAGGTATCCAATTGAATTAGGGTTTCCAATGTTGATTACTTCAATCATTGAATTCATGGAACCAATCATCAATTGGACCTATACTCATACCTCAATTGAGTTTAATAGGTCAACCTTCAACTGACTCTCAATTGACCATCAATTAGGGTTTAAATCAAATGAATTAGGGTTTGGAATCAATAACCCTTCAACATATTTCAATGTGGGTTTAATTGATTTGAACCCATTGAACCATCATTCAATTTGGACATGACCTCCAAATGGTCTTGAGACCGTTTGCCCATCATATCATCAAAATCCAAGTCAACCAATTAAGGTTTGGATAATTGGATTGATCACCAAAACAACAATTGATTACACTCCAACTTAGTATCATTGGATCATCAATTGCTTAACCATACTCACCCCTAGACCTCCAAACAGTCTTGGGTGACCTCCAAACGGTCTTGAGACCATTTGGATGAGTTCCAAACGGTCTTGAGACCATTTGGATCACCCAACCCTTGGATTCTAGTGAAAAATCATCAGGGTTTGAGCTATTGAGTTGATCATCAAATCAACAATTGATTTCTTTGTAATTGTGTACCTTTGGACCTTCAATTGATCAACTATACTTAACCCCAGACCTCCAAACGGTTTTGGGTGATCCCCAAACGGTCTTGAGACCTTTTGGTGATCCCCAAACGGTTTTGAAACCGTTTGGGCCAATTAACCCAAAACAATCAACTCATCACTTGCAAAATCAGCACTTAGCCGATTAGCGTTCATACCACATCTTTGGATCTTCAAACACATATCCATACTTGACCCTAGACCTTCAAACGGTCTTTGGTGATCCCCAAACGGTATTGAGACTGTTTGGGTGATCCCCAAACGGTTTTGAAACCATTTGGGCAAGAAAACCCAAAAAGTCAAATCATTCAAGTTGAAAGTCATCACTTAATCCAATTAGGGTTTACCTAATTGATTAGCCTTCAACTCATGATTCCTTTGGAACTAGCCTATAAAATTTGGTGAGTTATTAACCAACATAATTATGAACAGGAATATCAAACGTTCAACCCTTGGTCAACGCCCTCAAACGGTTTTGAAACCGTTTGCCCAAAAAGGTCAAGTTAATCAGGTTGAAAATCAGCACTTAATTCAATTAGGTTTACCTAATTGATTAGCATTTAACTCATGATTCCTTGGGAGTTAACCTATCAAATTTGGTGGGTTATTAACTAACATAATTATGAACAGGAATACCAAACGTTCAACGCTTGGTCAACTCACTCAAACGGTTTTGAAACCGTTGTCCCAAAAAGGTCAAGTTAATCAGGTTGAAAATCAGCACTTAATTCAATTAGGTTTACCTAATTGATTAGCCTTCATCTCACGATTCCTTTGGAGTTAATCCCTCAAATTTGGATGGTTATCAACCAACATAAGTATGAACAGAAATATCAAATGGTCAACGCTTGGTCAACTCAACCAAATGGTCTTGGAGACCGTTTTCTCCAACCGACCTTGTGAAACCGTTTGCCCTTCAAACGGTTTTGCAAACCGTTTGCCCCAAACAGTTTTGCAAACTGTTTGGCCAGGGGGGGGCAAGACCGTTTGCTAAAGTAGCATTGGTAATCACGCCCATCTTCTTCTACCTCCAGATCCAGGTCTGTTCTTCATGGTTTTAGTTGCAAGAAAGCAAGGAAGGATGGGGGAAAGAAGAACAAGCTACTTTTGCAAGAAAGAAAGATGCATAACAAAGTTTAAGGGTTTAGAGTTATAAAACCCACCTTAGAACCAGCTATAGAGCTCCAAGATTCGAAGCTTTAATGGTGGCTTGAGCTCCATAGGTCTTCCAAGGTTCCTTCTTCAAGAATTGGTTGGAAAGGATGGCTAGAAAGAAGAACTAAGAAAAACTAGCAAACCAACCTTGCAACATGATTTCCTCCATGAATTCGAGCAAGATGATGATCAAAGCTTACCTAGAACTGCTTGGCCGTTCTCCTCTTCTACGGAGCTCTGTCCTAAGTCGGTATAAGTAAGGGGATAAGAAGGGAAGTGAAGGAAATGATCCTTGCTAAGTTAGAAAAGGTTTATATATACTTTGGGTGAAATTCCAACATAAGGACAACTTGTTTCTCCATTTCTCATCTAGGTCCTTCCCTTCTTCTAAGCCACGTTTCTCCCTTCCATAATTAATCAAAAATCATCTTAAACCCAAGGTCTAAAGGTGAAGAAAGCCAACTTCTTACTAAGTTGCACATATAGAAGGGTTATTAGGCTTATAACTTGATTATTTAATTTATAAGGGTTATCATTCTTATTTGATTATTCAATTGAAGTGCCCTCTTCCTCATTCTTACTCTAAATGATGCAAAGAGTCATAAAAGATACTCTAGAAGGTGTATTTTACAATTTGCACCCCATATTTTGGGTAAATTGCATTTTACACCAAAACTAGGGTTTTAAGTACAAGGATTGCTCCACAAGTTGCATCTTGGTGCCCAAACTTGGAGAATCCATCATACTTCATCATATTCATTCTTATGATGTCTCAAAACCAAAGGAACATCTTAGCATGTGCAATTTGCAAGTTAACCCCTTTTAATTGGGTAATTTGCACATAAGTCCCTATTAACAAAACAATACTATAACATTGTTCAAAAAGAGCAGAAATAGAATTATATGTTCCTCAGAAGCTTTAATTACATACCAAAAGATAATCACAAGTATCTAATTACATAATTAAGCAAAACACCTAGGGTTAGTTCATAACCTAGGTCAGGGATGTTACATAACAAGTTGATCAGACTCCTCTATTTTAATAACATCACAGAAATCATGCTTCCATAGAATCAACACTCTACCAAGCACATGCGATCCATGATTAGAAACCCAAGAGTAGTTAGGAAAGAATTTACTGACTAACTTATTAATTTTGCCACTTCTCACCTTAGTTTTTGTAAGGACTATGATATGAGGATTGATCCTACTTATTTCTTCCTGGACTTTGAGCACCTTATTATTAAGGCCTCTCACATTCCAGGCCACAATTGATAGGGAGATACTATCCATTAGTAATGCTTTCCTCCAGTACTTCACTGGGCAGAGAGGAACCAGTTCCAATATTTTTAAATCTGTTGTTTAGGATAGCCTTTTGATCAGCAATCTTCTTGGTAACCTTGGCCTTTTTCTTATTCACAACAACTTTAAATTCAGCTTCAATTCCTTTAGTTGCATCAGAAGGAGTACTATCAGGCGTTATGTCGATCACCTCAGCTTCACCTTTTCCTCTACTTTTCTCCTCAAACTCTCTAACATCTTTCTCAAAAGCTTCTCTTTCTTTTTCAGTAACAGCCACAGATTCATTCACAGTAGTATCTTCCTCAGAACTCTGATCAGATAGAGGTTTATCAATGTGGTTCACATTATCAACTTCCTTGACGTTGTCGCCCTCTTTTGAATTGCCTTCATCAGCACCTCCATTAGCCTCTGACTACTTGTCTGATCCTGCACCATGTTCAACAACATTTTTACGCACCTAAACTTTCTTAGTAACACCACTTATTTCACATTCCCCATGTCCAAAAAATCCGCAGGTACTGCATTTATCCGGCCTCCACTCATATTCGAATGTGACCTTATGGCTGCTACCCCCATTTGAACATAGCTCCAATTCAGATGGAAAAGAGAAGTCTGGATGGATCAGTACTTGGAGCCTAGCATACTCCATTCTCTTGCATTCAGTTGTGAGTCTATCTATACACAAGGGAAACCCCAGGAATGATCTTATGCGATCAAACATCCTTTTATCCCACAGCTCTAGAGGAATATCATGTAGTCTTACCCAAATAGGGATGTCCGAAAGCTTGAATCTCGAAATGATGTCGCCCGGACTCCACCTTAATAGGACCACTGGTTTTCCTTGTACAGTCTAGATACCTCCCTCAAGAACATCCTCGAGATCTTGACTCTCAGAAAATCTAACAATGAAGAATCTGTTTCCTCTGCCTATAACTTCAATAGAACCGGTCGTCCTCCAAATCTGAGTGAAATATAGTTCCAGGGTGGGAAGGTGTGGTTTGAATCCTACTATATACCCAGCCAAACAGTTCTTCCACCTTTCAGCATTCTTCGCAGCCTCTTCCTTAGGATAGATTAGTTTACCTTCACAAAGGATGAATTTTGTCTTCTCCAGTGATGTGTTGGCATTAGACCTTCGAGGAAGATGGAATAGATCACTCCGAGACTTTTTGCTTTGGTCAAGATTCTCCTTTTCAGCACTTCCTATCCCTTGTTGTAATGGCGGTCGGCCTAGGACAGAAGCTCCCCCAGGATCGCCTCTGGAGTCGCCCGCGCCGCCACCTCCGTTGCGCTCCGCCATCCTTTTTAACTCAGTGATGTTTACACTTAACTTGTATTAAGTGATCTCCTAGTAGGAACTTGACTGATAGATTAAATCATTTTTGTTCCAGTGTAGTGGTCGGTCAAGTTTTGAGTATAGAAAACTCGACCGAACCATGGTATTCTCAAAATCCATCAAGGATCAGTCGATATTGTAACTCGGCCTATAAAGTGCTTATAATGAATTTTGGAAAATGTCATTAAAGTGCTTAAATATTCGATTTAAGTTCTCTTGATTTTTTCTAAGCTTAATTACAAGTCATATAATTATTAAAAGTGATTTACAGCATGATTCTAAATGATTTACATTGTATTTAAAAAATGTGCACTTGTATTGACTTTGACTTGTCTTTTCTCCAAGTTGAGATGCACACGTTAGGGAATTTGTGTTGGATATAGGGCTCTAGAGGGGGAGTGAATAGAACTTCAAAAATTCTCACAAGATAGATTAGACCTTCAAATTATATCAATCAAAACCAATTTGAAGTCCTAACTAATAAGAATAGAAAGGATGAGAGGAATTGATAGTAAGCACTTGACAAGGTTGTTTAGAGTGGTTCCACTCTCCATACCAGGAGAGAGTCAGTCCACTACCTAGAGAGGTCAACCTCTAGGACTTTGCAAGTGCTTTTCTCTATATATTCACAAAAGAGTTACAACACAAGACCACCAAAGGACTTACCCATCCAAACACAAAGAGTCTTCCACCTTACTAAGGACTTACCCACTTTGCCAAGAGTCTTCAGCCTTCTTCCAAGGTCTTACCTACTCTTGCGCAAGTCTTCAGCCTTCAAGGGTTTACCCACTCTTCTTGGATTTTCAACCTTTGCCTTCTCCTCCACCTTGAGAAGATCTTCACCTCTTCTTTAACCTTGAAGAAGAACAACAGTAGCTCCACCTTCACTCGGAGTAGCTTGCTTCACCTTTGCTTCATAGAGGAAAGGGGTAGGGAAGATGGAATGGAATGAGAGCTTTACAAGCACAAGGATGTATCTCTCTTACAACTAGCCTATTTCACTCATAATCATGAAATGAAGTGTAAACTATAGAGATAAAGGGGATCAAGGAATTGCAACACACTCAACTATAGTAAGGACTTAGAATATCATGAATGAGAAAACTTGGAATGAACTCCAAGGGATCCTATTTATAGATGGGGGTGTTCCCTTGAGTGTGGGATCACTTAAGGTCAAAATATAGCCATTTTCCAAGATGCAATAGATCTATTTTCTCCCAAAACAACTCACCAACGGTTATAATCACTTTTACTATGTTTTCCGTACAATACATTTGGTCAATTTCAATAAAGGTAACTTGACCGATCCACTAAATGACAAAGTCAATTTTCAAATTATCGGTCGAGTTTGTTTTGGGAAACTCGACCGATGAGACAAAATTAGTTTTGCTCATTGAGTCAGTCGGTCGAGTTTTGTGAGTGTGCAACTTGACTGATGGGTCATCTTCAGAAAATTCATCATAGGATCTGTTGAGTTTCCAACTCGACCGATAAACAGCCTGTGACAAATTTTCTAAATTGACATTTGAGTGATTAAACCTTGGAATTAAGTGTCCCTGGGTTTTTCTCATCTTAGTTACAAGTCATATCATCAGTACAAGTGATTACAAAAACCATATACCTAAGGTCATTTGGAGTGATTTCCTAAATTGCACACTTGCATTGCATTTGACTTGAACTTGAACAAGCTAGGGCTTATATAATTTGAACAAGCTAGGGCTTGCATAATTTGAACAAGCTAGGGCTTGTATAATTCGATCCTTTTCATGTACCTAAAGCCTGAAATCAATCTTGAACAAACATATTAGATACATAGGAATGGAATGGTTAAGTCGTTATTAAAATATGGAAAATGTATAGCTCTCAAGTCAACATTCTCCCTGTTTTTGACAATGAAAAACTATTCCTCAATCATATTGAAAAGGATACTGAAGTTATACCTTTTCCTTGTGAATTTCAAGGGGATTCAAGATTTGAACAATGTGAATTGCTCCCCGTCAATCTATGCTTACTGTAACCTGCATAGTTAGTCTATCTACACAAATCAACATGACATATATATACTATATGGTCCTTTAGCAAGTCACATGATAAAGCATATAATGAACAAGAAAAGGATCACATAGGCAATACAAACAATATGGTTGAGTTTAAAAACATTGAACTTCTCTCCCCCTTTTGACATTATCAAAAAGGAAGGGGGGTAGAAGAGCACATAAACATGTCTTCTCCAAGCACAACCAAGCATACATGCACAATCATGCAATCTCAAAGCATACACCAAATAGAGACGAGAGAAACAAACAATCTAAGTCATAATAAAAATAGGGTAAAATATGGCACCAACTCATGAGATAGTAAATCAAAGAGTAAGTGTGCAAAGGATTAAGATTACAACCCAGAAAGCAAGTTCTCAGAAAACAACTACAAGCCAAAATGATGAAAACTATATGATGAAAAATACTACATCTCACAACATGTGCCCAGATGTTTTTAATTCAAAATAGCCTAGAAAGGTATATATGATCAGCAACTAGACTAAAAACTAGAACAACTAAACATCTAGGTCATCTATGTCTACATCATCCACAACATCATCAACATCAGGCTCGTAGTCGTCATCTTCGTCTGAAGGTGCAGTAGAGATAGCAATGTCCTCGTCACCAGAGTCACCAGTAGAGACACCATCAGAAGCTTCACCATCATCATCATCAGCCTCCTCGTCAGCAGCAACAACCTCCTCATCAGCCTGGTCTGGCATCTCTTCATCAGTAAGAGAACCAAAACCACGATCGAGCCAACATGCATTCTGCTCATCCTAAGACATACCAAGAGCATGGAGCTCATTGGCCTGTGGGAAGGAAGGAGAAGAACTACTAAGGCTAGCAAGAAGAGTGGAAAAGGGGCCAACAATTAGAGGCAGCATACCAAGGGTAGATCCACTAACAACAGAGGGTGTAGCAGTAGAAGAAGCAGGTGGAGGGTAGGGTAAAAGTGATCATATGCATAGGATGCATAATCACCTCCTGGTTAGGGTTGGTAGGTAGGGTAAGGGTGTGCACAAGACATGTTCATGTTGGACATGATGGAACATAGGTCCTGATGCAGGTGCTCTTGAACATGAAGGTTGTATGCATGTTGATGCATCATATAGCCCATAAGGGTTTCATTAGATACATGGAACGAGGCACGAGCATGTTGGGTAGGCTGAGGTGGTAGAGGTGATCGGGTAGAGGCAGAGGTGGAGGCACCAGGGGTGGTAGAGGATAGGATAGGTACAAACATCTAAAGAGTGGTCTCACTAATGCAAACTCTGTTGGCTAAATGGACATCTATAAATCCCTTTGTTTTGATTATGACAAACATTTCATTCTTATTGATCTAACGAGCTACTTGAGTGTGCAGGAACAAGGCGGATGACAAAGTACTAGGGAAATCCATATGCTTCCATATTTATATTTTCATGCAATGTAATTGCCTTGTAAAAGCTTGTACAAATATATAATGTACAAGTACTTAGATTGCATGTAAATCAAGCGTTAGATCTTCCCTAGCTAAACACCACATTTAGATAAGTCATCCCCTTCAAATAGGATCACATCTGCACACTCATACATATAATTAGTGCCTAAATTGAAACATTGAAATAGGATCAATCTCGGTCGACCAACTCCTCGACCGAGACACTCTCGGTCGACAATCTTCTCGACCGAGAAAGATCCAAAGTAGCCGTTAGACACAACTGACAAGGTAGTTGGCAGTTGGAGATAGACGTTGCAAATCACTTGATCCAGAGAGCCTGTCGGTCGACAAAACTTCGACCGAGTAGGTATCTCGGTCGACCATTCCTCGACCGAGATGAACTCTGACAGCAACTGCAGAGTAAATTAATTAGCCGTTGCTAAAGCAACAAACTTGTACCTAACGGCTAGTTAAGCACTTAGAAACCCCTAGAAGTTGTCTAGAACATCCTTAAGCATCCTTAGACCATTCCTATAAATAGGACAAGCCATAGGACACTCAAATACACTTGTTACACTTGAGAAATCCTTGAGCATACTTTGAGCAATCTGTTTGTGAGCAATTTGAGCATTGTGACAATTGGACACTTCCTTCCTTAGCTCAAAATTCGTGTCCTATAGGCTAGTATCTCCTACCCACTGCAATCACAAGTCCATACACTTGGTTAGGAGATCTATATGCTTGATCTAGGCAAATCAAGCCTTGGGCTAAAAAGGATAAGTTGTAATTTCCTTTTTCCTTTCTTGTTCTCTATTACTGTTTGTACTCTCCTTGCTACTCCTAGGTTGGAGGCTGCGGATTGGAGAGGGTGGAGATCTTCTTGGTGAAGAAGGCGACCTTGAGCTACTTCAGAAGGCTGGTGCAACGGGAGGTTACTTCTAGAGAGGAAGGCTACTTCAAGGGGGAGCTTGGAGTTACTTCAAGAAGGCTACCTCAAGTTGGTGCACCTACTTCAAGTGAAGGCTGTTCAAGGGGTGTAAAGGAAAGTATTGTATTTTGTATAAATCCTTGAGAAGGTAATAAAATAAATACTTTCAAAATCCCGGTTGGGTAAGCAACCGGGTAGTGGAATGACAACTTTAGTATTTGCTAAAGTTGGAACCACTCTAAACACCTGTCTCCTTCTTCCAATTTCAATTGTGGTTGTTTGAGTTCAATAAATTGTTAAAATTATTTTAAAACTCTATTCACCCCCCTCTAGTGTTTTTCAATTGGTATCAGAGCAGGCTTCAAGGAACCCTAACCAGGTCTTGAAGAATGGAGGGTAATGGTAATTACAATCACAACAAAAGGTGCTCCTTGGACAAAACTACAACATGTTGCAATTGGTGCTTAGGAACAAGCCACACAACAACTAGATGCCCATGGAGATCAAAGAAGGAAGATGAGCACGGAGATTGTATTATTGCTACAACTAGTGAAGAAGAAGAAGAGGTAAGTCTTTTTGATTTATCTAAAGAAGAACTAGTTGCTAGTCTTGAAGAAACACATATTAAATATGTTGAGTGCAAGAAGAAATTAAAGAAATCTATTAAAGAAAATGATGAATTACATGCTAAGATTCTTGCTATGACTTCTGAAAATGAAGATCTTAAAAAGATCATTGAAGATCATGATAGTAAGATAAAATCTATAGAGGCAAATTGCAATCTACTTTCTTTAGAGAAGATCAATTTGCAAACACAAGTGAACGATCTTCAAAAACAACCCATATTGTGCACCCATATAGATTATGACACTATTGTCAAAGAACAAAACTCATTGTCATCTAATCTAGACCAAGCAAAACTAGATATCAAGAAGAGAATGGATGAGATTGCCAAGTTACAACAAAAAGTTAGTAGTTTAAATAATAATGGCATTCTTGATCAAATCTTAGATAATTCCTATCATCAAATTGGGAGAAGAGGACTAGGTTACAAGCCTAAAGGGAAATCCTATCAACAACCTAGTTGGAGAAAGTCACAAACCCATCAATCTATATATGTACCTAAAGGAACATCTTCACCCAAGGACAACACAGAACACAACCATAGAAAAAGATATGAGGTTGACTCGATATGTTGTCATTATTGTTTGCGCCTTGGTCACTATTCTTTTTCATGCCCTTACAAGAGAAAAGATGTCGAGTTAGTTTGGGTTCCAAAACCTCCAAACTAAATGAACAGAATCAAGTTGAGATATGACCAAGAACCTTAGTTGCATATTTCTATGTCTATCTCAACTCAACACAATGGGATAACAAATAAATTTAATTATCTAAATATTTAACTTGCATAATTATGTTTCACTTGGAAGAAATTTACAGTTCCAGAAATCTTATCGGTCGAAAGACTGTCGACCGAGAGACCATCGGTCGAGAAATTGTCGACCGAGCATGTCACTGATCTCCAGTCTGCTACAAAATTGCTGAATTCTTTTAAAATTGATGAAATTGCTATCTATTTGTGATTGATGACTGGATATATTTTGAAAATCATCCCTGAAAATTTAAATGAGATTAATATTAGTTTATTCCCTAAATGATTTAAGTTTAAACTAAAATTATGCTTAGTTCAATGAAAAGAAAATTTCTATTTTCACATGATTTTCCTAAAGTATTTTCTGGTCTATCCATATACAAATCATGTGATGGAATTATCATTATATGCTGTTATCATTACATCATGGATATGCTTTCACTATTTGGTACGCATAGATAATGATAATTGTATGCATGGATCCGTGATGATATATTCGGCAAGCAAAATGATTTATTAGTTATATGCTATTGCTTGCAACACTTAAGACAAAATCTCTAAATTAGTATCTTTGAAGACTTGAGATATTAATTGTGCCTTCATTTAAGAATCATATTAAGTAGTATGCTTCAACTTGTTACTTAATCAAATTTTATGCAGTTATTATACTCGATATATTCAATTTGAAAATATGCAAATTTGCCTCTTGGTTAAAATGAAATTTGACCAAGGGGCGCTATGGTCGTAGTCAAATTCGACCTAAAATAAATTTGACACAATAACTAATTGAATATCATTTTATTGTGATTAAAAGCACAATTAATTTATGATCACAAAATTGTCCCAATATTGTCAATAATAAATAAAAATAAATAAAAAGAATGCAAATCTTTAAAATTGTGACTAAATTGACTATCTATTGCAAAGAATTCAAACTTCTATTTGGGATATCTATCTAAGGGGGAGTATAGTATAAAATTACGGGGGAGAAATACTATAAATTATTCAACTTGGATATCTTTTTGAAATGACAAAGGGGGAGAAAAGAATATAAAATCAAAAATATAAATGAGTTTCATAACATCTTGGCCAACACTCACTTGCAAAAACAAAAATGGCTACAAAAGGAAATCTTCAGGTATGAAACTCATATGTTTTATATTTCCTTTATTTATATTTTGGAAATGTTTGTCATCTTCAAAAAGGGGGAGATTGTTGGCTAAATGGACATCTATAAATCCCTTTGTTTTGATTATGACAAACATTTCATTCTTATTGATCTAACGATCTACTTGAGTGTGTAGGAACAAGGCGGATGACAAAGTACTAGGGAAATCCATATGCTTCCATATTTATATTTTCATGCAATGTAATCACCTTGTAAAAGCTTGTACAAATATATAATGTACAAGTACTTAGATTGCATGTAAATCAAGCGTTAGATCTTCCCTAGCTAAACACCACATTTAGATAAGTCATCCCCTTCAAATAGGATCACATCTGCACACTCATACATATAATTAGTGCCTAAATTGAAACATTGAAACATGATCAATCTCGGTCGACCAACTCCTCGACCGAGACACTCTCGGTCGACAATCTTCTCGACCGAGAAAGATCCAAAGTAGCCGTTAGACACAACTGACAAGGTAGTTGGCAGTTGGAGATAGACGTTGCAAATCACTTGATCCAGAGAGCCTGTCGGTCGACAAAACTTTGACCGAGTAGGTATCTCGGTCGACCATTCCTCGACCGAGATGAACTCTGACAGCAACTGCAGAGTAAATTAATTAGCCGTTGCTAAAGCAACAAACTTGTACCTAACGGCTAGTTAAGCACTTAGAAACCCCTAGAAGTTGTCTAGAACGTCCTTAAGCATCCTTAGACCATTCCTATAAATAGGACAAGCCATAGGACACTCAAATACACTTGTTACACTTGAGAAATCCTTGAGCATACTTTGAGCAATCTGTTTGTGAGCAATTTGAGCATTGTGACAATTGGACACTTCCTTCCTTAGCTCAAAATTCGTGTCCTATAGGCTAGTATCTCCTACCCACTGCAATCACAAGTCCATACACTTGGTTAGGAGATCTATACGCTTGATCTAGGCAAATCAAGCCTTGGGCTAAAAAGGATAAGTTGTAATTTCCTTTTTCCTTTCTTGTTCTCTATTACTGTTTGTACTCTCCTTGCTACTCCTAGGTTGGAGGCTGCGGATTGGAGAGGGTGGAGATCTTCTTGGTGAAGAAGGTGACCTTGAGCTACTTCAGAAGGCTGGTGCAACGGGAGGTTACTTCTAGAGAGGAAGGCTACTTCAAGGGGGAGCTTGGAGTTACTTCAAGAAGGCTACCTCAAGTTGGTGCACCTACTTCAAGTGAAGGCTGTTCAAGGGGTGTAAAGGAAAGTATTGTATTTTGTATAAATCCTTGAGAAGGTAATAAAATAAATACTTTCAAAATCCTGGTTGGGTAAGCAACCGGGTAGTGGACTGACAACTTTAGTATTTGCTAAAGTTGGAACCACTCTAAACACCTGTCTCCTTCTTCCAATTTCAATTATGGTTGTTTGAGTTCAAAAAATAATTAAAATTATTTTAAAACTCTATTCACCCCCCTCTAGTGTTTTTCAATTGGTATTAGAGCAGGCTTCAAGGAACCCTAACCAGGTCTTGAAGAATGGAGGGTAATGGTAATTACAATCACAACAAAAGGTGCTGCTTGGACAAAACTACAACATGTTGCAATTGGTGCTTAGGAACAAGCCACACAACAACTAGATGCCCATGGAGATCAAAGAAGGAAGATGAGCACGGAGATTGTATTATTGCTACAACTAGTGAAGAAGAAGAAGAAGAAGAGGTAAGTCTTTTTGATTTATCTAAAGAAGAACTAGTTGCTAGTCTTGAAGAAACACATATTAAAAAAATTATGAGTGCAAGAAGAAATTAAAGAAATCTATTAAAGCAAATGATGAATTACATGCTAAGCTTCTTGCTATGACTTCGGAAAATGAAGATATTAAAAAGATCATTGAAGATCATGATAGTAAGATAAAATCTATAGAGGCAAATTGCAATCTACTTTCTTTAGAGAAGATCAATTTGCAAACACAAGTGAACGATCTTCAAAAACAACCCATATTGTGCACCCATATAGATTATGACACTATTGTCAAATAACAAAACTCATTGTCATCTAATCTAGACCAAGAAAAACTAGATATCAAGAAGAGAATGGATGAGATTGCCAAGTTACAACAAAAAGTTAGTAGTTTAAATAATAATGGCATTCTTGATCAAATCTTAGATAATTCCTATCATCAAATTGGGAGAAGAGGACTAGGTTACAAGCCTAAAGGGAAATCCTATCAACAACCTAGTTGGAGAAAGTCACAAACCCATCAATCTATATATGTACCTAGAGGAACATCTTCACCCAAGGACAACACAGAACACAACCATAGAAAAAGATATGAGGTTGACTCGATATGTTGTCATTATTGTTTGCGCCTTGGTCACTATTCTTTTTCATGCCCTTACAAGAGAAAAGATGTCGAGTTAGTTTGGGTTCCAAAACCTCCAAACTAAATGAACAGAATCAAGTTGAGATATGACCAAGAACCTTAGTTGCATATTTCTATGTCTATCTCAACTCAACACAATGGGATAACAAATAAATTTAATTATCTAAATATTTAACTTGCATAATTATGTTTCACTTGGAAGAAATTAACAGTTCCAGAAATCTTATCGGTCGAAAGACTGTCGACCGAGAGACCATCGGTCGAGAAATTGTCGACCGAGCATGTCACTGATCTCCAGTCTACTACAAAATTGCTGAATTCTTTTAAAATTGATGAAATTGCTATCTATTTGTGATTGATGACTGGATATATTTTGAAAATCATCCCTACAAATTTAAATGAGATTAATATTAGTTTATTCCCTAAATGATTTAAGTTTAAACTAAAATTATGCTTGTTTCAATGAAAAGAAAATTTCTATTTTCACATGATTTTCCTAAAGTATTTTCTAGTCTATCCATATACAAATCATGTGATGGAATTATCATTATATGCTGTTATCATTACATCATGGATATGCTTTCACTATTTGGTACGCATAGATAATGATAATTGTATGCATGGATCCGTGATGATATATTCGGCAAGCAAAATGATTTATTAGTTATATGCGATTGCTTGCAACACTTAAGACAAAATCTCTAAATTAGTATCTTTGAAGACTTGAGATATTAATTGTGCCTTCATTTAAGAATCATATTCAGTAGTATGCTTCAACTTGTTACTTAATCAAATTTTATGCAGATATTATACTCGGTATATTCAATTTGAAAATCTGCAAATTTGCCTCTTGGTTAAAATGAAATTTGACCAAGGGGCGCTATGGTCGTAGTCAAATTCGACCTAAAATAAATTTGACACAATAACTAATTGAATATCATTTTATTATGATTAAAAGCACAATTAATTTATGATCACAAAATTGTCCCAATATTGTCAATAATAAATAAAAATAAATAAAAAAGAATGCAAATCTTTAAAATTGTGACTAAATTGACTATCTATTGCAAAGAATTCAAAATTCTATTTGGGATATCGATCTAAGGGGGAGTATAGTATAAAATTAAGGGGGAGAAATACTATAAATTATTCAACTTGGATATCTTTTTGAAATGACAAAGGGGGAGAAAAGAATATAAAATCAAAAATATAAATGAGTTTCATAACATCTTGGCCAGCACTCACTTGCAAAAACAAAAATGGCTACAAAAGGAAATCTTCAGGTATGAAACTCATATGTTTTATATTTCCTTTATTTATATTTTGGAAATGTTTGTCATCTTCAAAAAGGGGGAGATTGTTGGCTAAATGGACATCTATAAATCCCTTTGTTTTGATTATGACAAACATTTCATTCTTATTGATCTAACGAGCTACTTGAGTGTGCAGGAACAAGGCGTATGACAAAGTACTAGGGAAATCCATATGCTTCCATATTTATATTTTCATGCAATGTAATCGCCTTGTAAAAGCTTGTACAAATATACAATGTACAAGTACTTAGATTGCATGTAAATCAAGCGTTAGATCTTCCCTAGCTAAACACCACATTTAGATAAGTCATCCCCTTCAAATAGGATCACATCTGCACACTCATACATATAATTAGTGCCTAAATTGAAACATTGAAACAGGATCAATCTCGGTCGACCAACTCCTCGACCGAGACACTCTCGGTCGACAATCTTCTCGACCGAGAAAGATCCAAAGTAGTCGTTAGACACAACTGACAAGGTAGTTGGCAGTTGGAGATAGACGTTGCAAATCACTTGATCCAGAGAGCCTGTCGGTCGACAAAACTTCGACCGAGTAGGTATCTCGGTTGACCATTCCTCGACCGAGATGAACTCTGACAGCAACTGCAGAGTAAATTAATTAGCCGTTGCTAAAGAAACAAACTTGTACCTAACGGCTAGTTAAGCACTTAGAAACCCCTAGAAGTTGTCTAGAACGTCCTTAAGCATCCTTAGACCATTCCTATAAATAGGACAAGCCATAGGACACTCAAATACACTTGTTACACTTGAGAAATCCTTGAGCATACTTTGAGCAATCTGTTTGTGAGCAATTTGAGCATTGTGACAATTGGACACTTCCTTCCTTAGCTCAAAATTCGTGTCCTATAGGCTAGTATCTCCTACCCACTGCAATCACAAGTCCATACACTTGGTTAGGAGATCTATACGCTTGATCTAGGCAAATCAAGCCTTGGGCTAAAAAGGATAAGTTGTAATTTCCTTTTTCCTTTCTTGTTCTCTATTACTGTTTGTACTCTCCTTGCTACTCCTAGGTTGGAGGCTGTGGATTGGAGAGGGTAGAGATCTTCTTGGTGAAGAAGGCGACCTTGAGCTACTTCAGAAGGCTGGTGCAACGGGAGGTTACTTCTAGAGAGGAAGGCTACTTCAAGGGGGAGCTTGGAGTTACTTCAAGAAGGCTACCTCAAGTTGGTGCACCTACTTCAAGTGAAGGTTGTTCAAGGGGTGTAAAGGAAAGTATTGTATTTTGTATAAATCCTCGAGAAGGTAATAAAATAAATACTTTCAAAATCCCGGTTGGGTAAGCAACCGGGTAGTGGACTGACAACTTTAGTATTTGCTAAAGTTGGAACCACTCTAAACACCTGTCTCCTTCTTCCAATTTCAATTGTGGTTGTTTGAGTTCAATAAATTGTTAAAATTATTTTAAAACTCTATTCACCCCCCTCTAGTGTTTTTCAAACTCCATTCTGGGCAGGTATGTAGTGAAAGTCATAGAAGAGAGATTTGCCAGTGGAAAGCTAGAATAGACCACATATCAGGGCTGGGTAGGGTGGGCGAGTGCCATGGGTATTCTTGCCTAAGTCAAAGTAGGTAATATGATGAAAACCATATCATGACCACTTGACATTGATATTCTTCAAGAGATAATACATGATTACCACAATGTTTTCTGCAATCTTAGTTTGACTCTTCTTTAGGTGAATATTGCAGTTAATGACTAGAGTAAGGATGTGTCTCTTGAGGTCCAAGGCAGAGGAGGGAAGGATACTGTAACATCCCTCACCTGGGTTATACCTTAACCCTAGATTTTTTACTTAATAAAGTTAATTATATGCTTGATATTATTTCTTGGAAAGTAATTAAGGTTCAAGAGGAACTTATATTTCAATTTTAGTCCTTTTTAAATAATGTTGAAACATTGTTTTGCTTGTTTTGGACTAAAGTGCAAATTACCCAAGTTGAGGGGTTAAATTGCAAATGTTGCATGATAAGATGTTCCTCATGTGTTGAAGCATCATGAGAATCAAGATGATGTAGAGGAAGGGCTTGTAGAAGCCTGAGTACCAAGACAGAGCTGATAAAGCAATGTTTGTGCATTAAAACCTAGTTTTGGTGTAATGTGCAATTTACCCAAAACCTAGGGTCCAATATGCAAATTACCACTTCAAAATAGTCCCTAAATGTTTCTTGGAAACATGTATAGAAAATAAAATGAGAGGGGCATCTCATTTGTATCTCTTTGGAGGAGAGAGAATCTTGATATTAAAATAATCAAGATTTAAGCATAAATGGAACTTTACTTCAATTTAATGCAAAAATAAATATATTAATTGAAGTGCTCTTCAACCAAAATTATGTGGGTTGAAATCCATATATGTGGACGACCAATTGCCTTGAAAAGGCACGAAAATATCCAAAGGAAGTGGATAACTCACTCACATTATTAAAAGAAAAAGAATTATCCACTCACTTTAGGATATTATTATTATAAGGGTTAAGGTGCTTAATTTGTTTTTCTTTAAAACATGGATAATTGAGAGGAATATGAGGCAAAGGAGATAGCCTCGTAACCAAGGAAGGGAAGGGGGAAAGAGGCAAGGAAATGGAGGAGATAACCCCTACTTTCTCTCTCCTAAAATGATTTTTTTAATAAAATGCATATATGCTCCGTTATCCATGAGTTGAAAGGGTAATTTCGAAACCCCTTTCACTTCTTGCTTGCAAAAACGACCAAGGGAGCTTGTAGAAACAGGAGGACGACCCCCAACCTATTTGTAAGCTTCTTGACCTTCTTTCACCATGATTTCATGGTGGAAATAGAAAATAAATGATGGATTTCTTCTTTTCTCCATGCAATCTTCTATCCTAGCCATTTCTTTTCACTCAAAAGCTTGAGGACGAGCTTGGGATAGTTGAGAAAGCTTCTTCCACCATTAAATACGTGGATCTTGGAGCTTTGAAGCTCAATTGGAGGTGGGTTTTATAACTTGAACCCTTAATATTGTTATTGCATTCAATTCCTTATCAATTGTTGATCCCTTCTTCATTCTAGAAATTTTATTTGGTTGATTGATGCAATCACCATGAAAATCACAGCAAGTTTCATGGGTTTAGAGGTTGATTATGATGACATCATCATAACCACACACCTCCCCAAATATCTTTTGCAAACAGTTTCAACATCATGGTCCAAACGGTTTGCAAACCGTTTGGTGATTTGAATCCCAAACCGCATGAGAGAGTTGACCCTTTTTATGGGTTGACCGTTTGAGGTCAGGACCCTATTACATGTTGGATTATGATCCAATGGATCCAATTTATTGACTAAATGTATGGACAATCCACCAATTACAACCCTAATCGATTTGTTGGAGGTTCCATAAATCAATCCATTCGATTTCAAGACAAATTAGGTCAAACGGTCTTGAGACCGTTTGAGCCCAAACGGTCTTGAAACCATTTGGGATCAAATGGTTTCAAAACTGTTTGGTGATCCAATGGTTTAGATTTGAGGGTTGGAGATCCAAGAGCCAATAATTGATGAACTTTAATAGTTCAATTGTTGAGGGTTTCAATGTTGCAAATCATGATCAATTGATTGATGGATTTATCTAATGAACCCTTTCATTTTTGAGGTTGGTTTGGCCCAAACGGTCTTGAGACCATTTGAGTCCAAATGGTCTTGAAACCGTTTGGGGTCAAACGGTTTCAAAACCGTTTGGAGACCAAACAGTTTCAAAACCGTTTGGTGATGAAACCTCAAAACTGAATAAAGGTCAATTGTGATTCAATCATTTAGAAATTGAAGGTGATGATTAATCCAATGATCCAATGATTGATGGTGATGGTAATCAATGAAGGTACAAAGGTTTAAATCTTAAAATTACCTAAATGATTAGTACCAATAAAGGGATAAACCCTAATTTCTTATAAGAACAATAACTTAGTACACTATGCCAATCATAGTTGTATGTACTTGATTGGAGGGTTGATGTAACCTAATCAAGTTGAAAGGATGGTAGAAAGGAACTCATACATGAGTATTGATCATGTGGTGATCAGGTTATGATCCTTAGTAAAGAGATCATGAAACCCTAATCCAGAAGGTTAATGAACCCTAACCCTAATTCAGGGCAACATAATGTAAAACCCCAATTATGGGAATGGAGAGTGAAACCCTAATTGGGATGAGTATCTCCAATTGATATGAAATGTGAAACCCTAATTTAGGGTGATTCCATGTGAAACCCTAATTGAGGGTGATTCCATGTGAAACCCTAATTGAGATTGATTTCATATGAAACTCTAATTGAGGTTGATTCCACATGAAACCCTAATTGAGGTTGATTCCATGTGAAACCCTAATTGAGGTTGATTCCACCCGAAACCCTAATTGAGGTTGATTCCATGAGAAACCCTAAACCCTAATTGAGGTTGATTCCATGAGAAACCCTAAACCCTAATAAAGAGTGATGGTATGGGAGACCCTAATCCTAATAATGGAATGGTAACTAATACTTTTATGGAGGAAATACCTAAAGTGATTGATTGTAGATAACCTTATAGAAAGAAATGCATTAACCTGAGATGAGTCCATATCATTAAAGATAGTTGGACCATTCTTATGTGTGACCTATGCACTCCATGGTAAGAGTGACAGGTTAGTGGATGAAAGGATTAAGATGGGAAATACCATAATCCAAGATAAGCTGATAACTCAAGAAAGTTGGAAGTGATGAGGAAAGTGATACATCAAGATATGAAAGATATCACTTTTAGTATTCCAGGATTGATATACCTTGATGCACCTCAAATCCAATATACTTGGACAAGAAACACATGATATGTGTTATGTAAATTGTTACAATGAAATATAATGAGTTTGATATACCTTGATAAGCATAGGCTTATATACCTTGAGAATAAGGTTAAGCCAAACTAATGAGTATGATGTAATCATACCATGATAAGGATGAGGAATGAACTCATACCTTGTACTGATAATCATTTAATGATAAATGTCAAGAGTAATAAACATGATTGAATACTAAAGATGGGTAATGGCCTTGTGAGCCATATGGTTAGATGTTGCCTAGTGAGAGGTGACAAGGTGTTTTATGGGCCTTATGAACCATAAGAATGGTTGTTGCCTAGTGAGAGGTGACAAGATGTCTTAATGGGCCTTGAGAATCACATGAGTAAGTTGATACCTAGTGAAAGGTATCAAGATGATTATAAAAGTCTCTTGTAAGGGATGATAAGGTTCATAATAAACCAAGGAATGGAAACTTGACATGGGACATAATGTCACAGGATTGACATAGTTCAATACCTGGAATAGATGCACAAGATTGACATAGTTCAATACCTAGAATAGATGCACATGATTGGCATAGATCAATACCGGGAATAATAACACAGGATTGGTTAAATTCCAATACCTGGAATAATATCACAGGATTGGTTAAATCCCAATACCTGGAATAATAACACAGGATTGGTTAAATCCCAATACCTAGAATAATGTTACATGATTGACATAGTTCAATACCTGGAATAATGTCACAGGATTGACATGGTTCAATACCTGGAATAGATGCACATGATTGGCATAGTTCAATACCTGGAATAATGTCACAGGATTGACATGGTTCAATACCTGGAATAGATGCACATGATTGGCATAGTTCAATACCTAGAAAAATAACATAGGATTGGTTAAATTCCAATACATGGAATAATAACACAGGATTGGTTAAATCCCAATACCTGGAATAATAACACAGGATTGGTTAAATCCCAATACCTGGAATAATATCACAGGATTGTTTAACTCCCAATACCTGGAATAATATCACAGGATTGGTTAACTCCCAATACCTGGAATAATGTCACAGGATTGACATAGTTCCATACCTGGAATAATGTCACATGATTGACATGGTTCAATACCTGGAATAGATGCACAAGGTTGGTATAGTTCAATACCTGGAATTTATGCACAAGTTTGGCACAGTCCACTACCTAGAATAGTTGCACATGTTTGACATAGTTCAATACCTAGAATAGTTGCACATGGTTGACATAGTTCAATACATAGAATAGTTATACAACATTGACATAATCCAATACTTGGAATGGATACACAGGAATAATATAAGTCTAATGCTTGTACTAGTTGCACAAGATTGGTATAATCCAATGCCTGGAATATTTATATAGGATTGGTATAAACCAATGCCTGAACAAGACATGATGATGTACATTCTCATGTCCAGCATAATCCAAAATTTGTTTAGCAGATTGGCTAAGGCCAACTGATAGAAACAAGAAAGATTCATGGGTGACTTATCAGAGTGATGAGTATCATGAGAAAAGCATGGGATGTTGAGTTAATATAATAGATAAATGATATAAATGTTCTTCCTATTCCTTATTAAGAGAATAGATGATCTATTGTTCTATCATAGATAGTTGCAATGCTTTAAAAGTTGAGAATGCTTTAAACTACTTATCCTTTTTCTAGTTTTATATCTTTAAACTGCAATGATAATGTTTTTGGCAGAGAGTTATATCTCTCTCTGGGGCAATTACAATTGTCTCACCCCCGTGGGATCCAACATTTTTAGGTGGACAAGCACAGAGGAGACTGAGAATATCTTGTAGAGGAAGAACATCAACAACAGTAGGGACAGCAGTGACAACTCAGGTTGAGTGTACCGTCTGTCGTGTCTTGTAGATAGAAGTCTTATGTGTCGTCTCTGTACTCTCAGGTCCTCGAAGTTAGTAACTAGTGTTTTTAATAAATCAATCTCAGTTTTTGGCTTAATGCCTCTAGGTTCTTATGCTGTCTGTGTTTAGCTTTTAATAAGGCAGTGGATGTTGTAAAGAAAAGAAGCAGTGCCTGAGAATCCCCCTGTTGATGAGGTCATGATGAGAAACCCAACTTTTTCTACACTATTTTGGCAATTCATGACTGCAGTAACGCATATAACAGATCGGATGCTGGTACCACAATCCAGGGCACCAGTTCCCAATGAGGGATATGGGTCTGGTAAGACCTTTGAACGACTATGTTGTGTAGGAGCCATAGAATATGCTGGGACATCTGACCCAGCAGATGCTGATCTCCGGCTCACTGAGTTAGAATAGGCTTTTAAGATCCTTAGTATCCCGGATGCTGACCAAGTTAAACATGATGTGTACCTTTTGAAGGGTAGTGCTGGACATTGGTGGGCTATAGAAGAAATAAAAAGGAATGATGAAGAGGTTGGATGGGAGGAATTCCGTCGAGAATTCATCAATAAGTATTTTCCAAGAACATATTTAGATGAAAAGATCTCACAGTTTGAGAAGATACGACAGGGAGCCATGTCAATAAGTGAATATGAGGTTAAGTTCATGGAACTTTTATGATTTTGTCCTTAGATGGCTGCTACTGAGGAGGAGAAGATCCGACATTTTGAGAAGGGATTAAATGCTGAGATGTCCATTCTAGCATCTTCCCTAGAAAGTAGAGAGAGGTTTGCCACATTTGTGGAGTCTATACGGAGGATAGAAAGGTCTACGATAAATAAACATGAGACAGACCTTAAAAGGAAGACTACATAGTCACGGGAACAGTGGAGTAGTGGCAACAAACAACCAAAATCTTCACCAGTTCAACAACAATATAGTGCACCTATGCAAGGGTCATCAAGTTGGGGTTGAGCTTGTCATAAATGTGGACATGCAGGACATTTTAGACAACAATGTACAAGGAGAAATAGTGAGGTGACCCAATAGTCAAGGCATAATCTGCAAAACCCACAAAGACCTCAGTCCAGTGGAGCATATGGTAGAGGACAAAGACAAGTATCACAGTTTGGTCCATCTACTTCTGGTAGTAGAGGACAAAGGCAATAACAAATAACAACTAAGTCCATGTTTTGGGTCAGATAAGATGCTAGTTAAATTGTAAAAGGTAGACTTATCAAGATAGAACTTTCTATTTTGAATTGTCTTCTGTTCCCTACTAATAGGAAGGTAGTTGTTGTTTAGTTCATCTGTATAATCCTTTGAGGATATGAGGAAGAGATAAGTAGAATGAAAACATATGTTCAGTTTAATATTCTGTTATATGTTTGAAAATTTTCTCTTTTCATGCAGAAAGGGAAAAGATGTAAAAGAAACACTCAGAGGAAATCTGAGATACTAAGTAGTGAAATTCAAAGAGATGTTAAGAATATGGAACATAATATAAAACAAATACATACTACCTAATTGTAGTTCTTGAATACCCTGGCCAGGTATTCATTTATTGAAGGCAAGGTAAGTATGACATATATAGATTGTTATCTTTCTGATTACTCTAATCAAGTAGTCATTCTGAAATAATCTCAAGAGTTTAAAGAAGAAGGAGATGTGGCATGAATATTTCTACCACATTCTAATCAATATACGGAGGATTTTGATTTAATTATAAATCAACTTATAAACAAAAATGAGGATGTGATGTGTTATTAATACATGTATTAGATACCAAGGTAAGGGATTCTGGTATCTGAGAAACATCAGGCTATCTTATGATAGTTACATGGAATGGTTAACTGTGGAATTAGTCCAGTTACCTAATATAGTATGGACATCATATGTTAGGGGTTTATGCTTTAAATAAACATAACATTGATGAGAATGATCTATTTGAAGGAATAATTGTAAAATCATTACAATAAAAGTTTATCAAGTTAAATTAACAAATAACCTCTATCTATATAAGAAAAGTGTTACCTGACATAGAATTAACCCCACAGTCAATAACGAAAGGACAGTGGAGTATGTGCCCTATGTGTTTGATTCTATGAGAATTTTGTGTGAAAGAACTTTGTACCGATCAAAGTTCTATGGTGTCTCCATAACAATGAGATGTTATGTGGAGACTTGATGATATAACGAATGAATAATAACTGTCTCCTTTTATCTTGGATTTCGGGGACGAAATCCTTGTTAGGGGTTTATGATTTGTAACATCCCTGACCTGGATTATACCTTAACCCTAGATTTTTTACTTAATAAAGTTAATTATATGCTTGATATTATTTCTTGGAAAGTAATTAAGGTTCAAGAGGAACTTATATTTCAATTTTAGTCCTTTTTAAATAATGTTGAAACATTGTTTTGCTTGTTTTGGACTAAAGTGCAAATTACCCAAGTTGAGGGGTTAAATTGCAAATGTTGCATGATAAGATGTTCCTCATGTGTTGAAGCATCATGAGAATCAAGATGATGTAGAGGAAGGGCTTGTAGAAGCCTGAGTACCAAGACAGAGCTGATAAAGCAATGTTTGTGCATTAAAACCTAGTTTTGGTGTAATGTGCAATTTACCCAAAACCTAGGGTCCAATATGAAAATTACCACTTCAAAATAGTCCCTAAATGTTTCTTGGAAACATGTATAGAAAATAAAATGAGAGGGGCATCTCATTTGTATCTCTTTGGAGGAGAGAGAATCTTGATATTAAAATAATCAAGATTTAAGCATAAATGGAACTTTACTTCAATTTAATGCAAAAATAAATATATTAATTGAATTGCTCTTCAACCAAAATTATGTGGGTTGAAATCCATATATGTGGACGACCAATTGCCTTGAAAAGGCACGAAAATATCCAAAGGAAGTGGATAACTCACTCACATTATTAAAAGAAAAAGAATTATCCACTCACTTTAGGATATTATTATTATAAGGGTTAAGGTGCTTAATTTGTTTTTCTTTAAAACATGGATAATTGAGAGGAATATGAGGCAAAGGAGATAGCCTCGTAACCAAGGAAGGGAAGGGGGAAAGAGGCAAGGAAATGGAGGAGATAACCCCTACTTTCTCTCTCCTAAAATGATTTTTTTAATAAAATGCATATATGCTCCGTTATCCATGAGTTGAAAGGGTAATTTCGAAACCCCTTTCACTTCTTGCTTGCAAAAACGACCAAGGGAGCTTGTAGAAACAGGAGGACGACCCCCAACCTATTTGTAAGCTTCTTGACCTTCTTTCACCATGATTTCATGGTGGAAATAGAAAATAAATGATGGATTTCTTCTTTTCTCCATGCAATCTTCTATCCTAGCCATTTCTTTTCACTCAAAAGCTTGAGGACGAGCTTGGGATAGTTGAGAAAGCTTCTTCCACCATTAAATACGTGGATCTTGGAGCTTTGAAGCTCAATTGGAGGTGGGTTTTATAACTTGAACCCTTAATATTGTTATTGCATTCAATTCCTTATCAATTGTTGATCCCTTCTTCATTCTAGAAATTTTATTTGGTTGATTGATGCAATCACCATGAAAATCACAGCAAGTTTCATGGGTTTAGAGGTTGATTATGATGACATCATCATAACCACACACCTCCCCAAATATCTTTTGCAAACAGTTTCAACATCATGGTCCAAACGGTTTGCAAACCGTTTGGTGATTTGAATCCCAAACCGCATGAGAGAGTTGACCCTTTTTATGGGTTGACCGTTTGAGGTCAGGACCCTATTACATGTTGGATTATGATCCAATGGATCCAATTTATTGACTAAATGTATGGACAATCCACCAATTACAACCCTAATCGATTTGTTGGAGGTTCCATAAATCAATCCATTCGATTTCAAGACAAATTGGGTCAAACGGTCTTGAGACCGTTTGAGCCCAAACGGTCTTGAAACCATTTGGGATCAAATGGTTTCAAAACTGTTTGGTGATCCAATGGTTTAGATTTGAGGGTTGGAGATCCAAGAGCCAATAATTGATGAACTTTAATAGTTCAATTGTTGAGGGTTTCAATGTTGCAAATCATGATCAATTGATTGATGGATTTATCTAATGAACCCTTTCATTTTTGAGGTTGGTTTGGCCCAAACGGTCTTGAGACCATTTGAGTCCAAATGGTCTTGAAACCGTTTGGGGTCAAACGGTTTCAAAACCGTTTGGAGACCAAACAGTTTCAAAACCGTTTGGTGATGAAACCTCAAAACTGAATAAAGGTCAATTGTGATTCAATCATTTAGAAATTGAAGGTGATGATTAATCCAATGATTGATGGTGATGGTAATCAATGAAGGTACAAAGGTTTAAATCTTAAAATTACCTAAATGATTAGTACCAATAAAGGGATAAACCCTAATTGCTTATAAGAACAATAACTTAGTACACTATGCCAATCATAGTTGTATGTACTTGGTTGGAGGGTTGATGTAACCTAATCAAGTTGAAAGGATGGTAGAAAGGAACTCATACATGAGTATTGATCATGTGGTGATCAGGTTATGATCCTTAGTAAAGAGATCATGAAACCCTAATCCAGAAGGTTAATGAACCCTAACCCTAATTCAGGGCAACATAATGTAAAACCCCAATTATGGGAATGGAGAGTGAAACCCTAATTGGGATGAGTATCTCCAATTGATATGAAATGTGAAACCCTAATTTAGGGTGATTCCATGTGAAACCCTAATTGAGGGTGATTCCATGTGAAACCCTAATTGAGATTGATTTCATATGAAACTCTAATTGAGGTTGATTCCACAGAAACCCTAATTGAGGTTGATTCCATGTGAAACCCTAATTGAGGTTGATTCCACCCGAAACCCTAATTGAGGTTGATTCCATGAGAAACCCTAAACCCTAATTGAGGTTGATTCCATGAGAAACCCTAAACCCTAATAAAGAGTGATGGTATGGGAGACCCTAATCCTAATAATGGAATGGTAACTAATACTTTTATGGAGGAAATACCTAAAGTGATTGATTGTAGATAACCTTATAGAAAGAAATGCATTAACCTGAGATGAGTCCATATCATTAAAGATAGTTGGACCATTCTTATGTGTGACCTATGCACTCCATGGTAAGAGTGACAGGTTAGTGGATGAAAGGATTAAGATGGGAAATACCATAATCCAAGATAAGCTGATAACTCAAGAAAGTTGGAAGTGATGAGGAAAGTGATACATCAAGATATGAAAGATATCACTTTTAGTATTCCAGGATTGATATACCTTGATGCACCTCAAATCCAATATACTTGGACAAGAAACACATGATATGTGTTATGTAAATTGTTACAATGAAATATAATGAGTTTGATATACCTTGATAAGCATAGGCTTATATACCTTGAGAATAAGGTTAAGCCAAACTAATGAGTATGATGTAATCATACCATGATAAGGATGAGGAATGAACTCATACCTTGTACTGATAATCATTTAATGATAAATGTCAAGAGTAATAAACATGATTGAATACTAAAGATGGGTAATGGCCTTGTGAGCCATATGGTTAGATGTTGCCTAGTGAGAGGTGACAAGGTGTTTTATGGGCCTTATGAACCATAAGAATGGTTGTTGCCTAGTGAGAGGTGACAAGATGTCTTAATGGGCCTTGAGAATCACATGAGTAAGTTGATACCTAGTGAAAGGTATCAAGATGATTATAAAAGTCTCTTGTAAGGGATGATAAGGTTCATAATAAACCAAGGAATGGAAACTTGACATGGGACATAATGTCACAGGATTGACATAGTTCAATACCTGGAATAGATGCACAAGATTGACATAGTTCAATACCTAGAATAGATGCACATGATTGGCATAGATCAATACCGGGAATAATAACACAGGATTGGTTAAATTCCAATACCTGGAATAATATCACAGGATTGGTTAAATCCCAATACCTGGAATAATAACACAGGATTGGTTAAATCCCAATACCTAGAATAATGTTACATGATTGACATAGTTCAATACCTGGAATAATGTCACAGGATTGACATGGTTCAATACCTGGAATAGATGCACATGATTGGCATAGTTCAATACCTGGAATAATGTCACAGGATTGACATGGTTCAATACCTGGAATAGATGCACATGATTGGCATAGTTCAATACCTAGAAAAATAACATAGGATTGGTTAAATTCCAATACATGGAATAATAACACAGGATTGGTTAAATCCCAATACCTGGAATAATAACACAGGATTGGTTAAATCCCAATACCTGGAATAATATCACAGGATTGTTTAACTCCCAATACCTGGAATAATATCACAGGATTGGTTAACTCCCAATACCTGGAATAATGTCACAGGATTGACATAGTTCCATACCTGGAATAATGTCACATGATTGACATGGTTCAATACCTGGAATAGATGCACAAGGTTGGTATAGTTCAATACCTGGAATTTATGCACAAGTTTGGCACAGTCCACTACCTAGAATAGTTGCACATGTTTGACATAGTTCAATACCTAGAATAGTTGCACATGGTTGACATAGTTCAATACATAGAATAGTTATACAACATTGACATAATCCAATACTTGGAATGGATACACAGGAATAATATAAGTCTAATGCTTGTACTAGTTGCACAAGATTGGTATAATCCAATGCCTGGAATATTTATATAGGATTGGTATAAACCAATGCCTGAACAAGACATGATGATGTACATTCTCATGTCCAGCATAATCCAAAATTTGTTTAGCAGATTGGCTAAGGCCAACTGATAGAAACAAGAAAGATTCATGGGTGACTTATCAGAGTGATGAGTATCATGAGAAAAGCATGGGATGTTGAGTTAATATAATAGATAAATGATATAAATGTTCTTCCTATTCCTTATTAAGAGAATAGATGATCTATTGTTCTATCATAGATAGTTGCAATGCTTTAAAAGTTGAGAATGCTTTAAACTACTTATCCTCTTTCTAGTTTTATATCTTTAAACTGCAATGATAATGTTTTTGGCAGAGAGTTATATCTCTCTCTGGGGCAATTACAATTGTCTCACCCCCGTGGGATCCAACATTTTTAGGTGGACAAGCACAGAGGAGACTGAGAATATCTTGTAGAGGAAGAACATCAACAACAGTAGGGACAGCAGTGACAACTCAGGTTGAGTGTACCGTCTGTCGTGTCTTGTAGATAGAAGTCTTATGTGTCGTCTCTGTACTCTCAGGTCCTCGAAGTTAGTAACTAGTGTTTTTAATAAATCAATCTCAGTTTTTGGCTTAATGCCTCTAGGTTCTTATGCTGTCTGTGTTTAGCTTTTAATAAGGCAGTGGATGTTGTAAAGAAAAGAAGCAGTGCCTGAGAATCCCCCTGTTGATGAGGTCATGATGAGAAACCCAACTTTTTCTACACTATTTTGGCAATTCATGACTGCAGTAACGCATATAACAGATCGGATGCTGGTACCACAATCCAGGGCACCAGTTCCCAATGAGGGATATGGGTCTGGTAAGACCTTTGAACGACTATGTTGTGTAGGAGCCATAGAATATGCTGGGACATCTGACCCAGCAGATGCTGATCTCCGGCTCACTGAGTTAGAATAGGCTTTTAAGATCCTTAGTATCCCGGATGCTGACCAAGTTAAACATGATGTGTACCTTTTGAAGGGTAGTGCTGGACATTGGTGGGCTATAGAAGAAATAAAAAGGAATGATGAAGAGGTTGGATGGGAGGAATTCCGTCGAGAATTCATCAATAAGTATTTTCCAAGAACATATTTAGATGAAAAGATCTCACAGTTTGAGAAGATACGACAGGGAGCCATGTCAATAAGTGAATATGAGGTTAAGTTCATGGAACTTTTATGATTTTGTCCTTAGATGGCTGCTACTGAGGAGGAGAAGATCCGACATTTTGAGAAGGGATTAAATGCTGAGATGTCCATTCTAGCATCTTCCCTAGAAAGTAGAGAGAGGTTTGCCACATTTGTGGAGTCTATACGGAGGATAGAAAGGTCTACGATAAATAAACATGAGACAGACCTTAAAAGGAAGACTACATAGTCACGGGAACAGTGGAGTAGTGGCAACAAACAACCAAAATCTTCACCAGTTCAACAACAATATAGTGCACCTATGCAAGGGTCATCAAGTTGGGGTTGAGCTTGTCATAAATGTGGACATGCAGGACATTTTAGACAACAATGTACAAGGAGAAATAGTGAGGTGACCCAATAGTCAAGGCATAATCTGCAAAACCCACAAAGACCTCAGTCCAGTGGAGCATATGGTAGAGGACAAAGACAAGTATCACAGTTTGGTCCATCTACTTCTGGTAGTAGAGGACAAAGGCAATAACAAATAACAACTAAGTCCATGTTTTGGGTCAGATAAGATGCTAGTTAAATTGTAAAAGGTAGACTTATCAAGATAGAACTTTCTATTTTGAATTGTCTTCTGTTCCCTACTAATAGGAAGGTAGTTGTTGTTTAGTTCATCTGTATAATCCTTTGAGGATATGAGGAAGAGATAAGTAGAATGAAAACATATGTTCAGTTTAATATTCTGTTATATGTTTGAAAATTTTCTCTTTTCATGCAGAAAGGGAAAAGATGTAAAAGAAACACTCAGAGGAAATCTGAGATACTAAGTAGTGAAATTCAAAGAGATGTTAAGAATATGGAACATAATATAAAACAAATACATACTACCTAATTGCAGTTCTTGAATACCCTGGCCAGGTATTCATTTATTGAAGGCAAGGTAAGTATGACATATATAGATTGTTATCTTTCTGATTACTCTAATCAAGTAGTCATTCTGAAATAATCTCAAGAGTTTAAAGAAGAAGGAGATGTGGCATGAATATTTCTACCACATTCTAATCAATATACGGAGGATTTTGATTTAATTATAAATCAACTTATAAACAAAAATGAGGATGTGATGTGTTATTAATACATGTATTAGATACCAAGGTAAGGGATTCTGGTATCTGAGAAACATCAGGCTATCTTATGATAGTTACATGGAATGGTTAACTGTGGAATTAGTCCAGTTACCTAATATAGTATGGACATCATATGTTAGGGGTTTATGCTTTAAATAAACATAACATTGATGAGAATGATCTATTTGAAGGAATAATTGTAAAATCATTACAATAAAAGTTTATCAAGTTAAATTAACAAATAACCTCTATCTATATAAGAAAAGTGTTACCTGACATAGAATTAACCCCACAGTCAATAACGAAAGGACAGTGGAGTATGTGCCCTATGTGTTTGATTCTATGAGAATTTTGTGTGAAAGAACTTTGTACCGATCAAAGTTCTATGGTGTCTCCATAACAATGAGATGTTATGTGGAGACTTGATGATATAACGAATGAATAATAACTGTCTCCTTTTATCTTGGATTTCGGGGACGAAATCCTTGTTAGGGGTTTATGATTTGTAACATCCCTGACCTGGATTATACCTTAACCCTAGATTTTTTACTTAATAAAGTTAATTATATGCTTGATATTATTTCTTGGAAAGTAATTAAGGTTCAAGAGGAACTTATATTTCAATTTTAGTCCTTTTTAAATAATGTTGAAACATTGTTTTGCTTGTTTTGGACTAAAGTGCAAATTACCCAAGTTGAGGGGTTAAATTGCAAATGTTGCATGATAAGATGTTCCTCATGTGTTGAAGCATCATGAGAATCAAGATGATGTAGAGGAAGGGCTTGTAGAAGCCTGAGTACCAAGACAGAGCTGATAAAGCAATGTTTGTGCATTAAAACCTAGTTTTGGTGTAATGTGCAATTTACCCAAAACCTAGGGTCCAATATGAAAATTACCACTTCAAAATAGTCCCTAAATGTTTCTTGGAAACATGTATAGAAAATAAAATGAGAGGGGCATCTCATTTGTATCTCTTTGGAGGAGAGAGAATCTTGATATTAAAATAATCAAGATTTAAGCATAAATGGAACTTTACTTCAATTTAATGCAAAAATAAATATATTAATTGAATTGCTCTTCAACCAAAATTATGTGGGTTGAAATCCATATATGTGGACGACCAATTGCCTTGAAAAGGCACGAAAATATCCAAAGGAAGTGGATAACTCACTCACATTATTAAAAGAAAAAGAATTATCCACTCACTTTAGGATATTATTATTATAAGGGTTAAGGTGCTTAATTTGTTTTTCTTTAAAACATGGATAATTGAGAGGAATATGAGGCAAAGGAGATAGCCTCGTAACCAAGGAAGGGAAGGGGGAAAGAGGCAAGGAAATGGAGGAGATAACCCCTACTTTCTCTCTCCTAAAATGATTTTTTTAATAAAATGCATATATGCTCCGTTATCCATGAGTTGAAAGGGTAATTTCGAAACCCCTTTCACTTCTTGCTTGCAAAAACGACCAAGGGAGCTTGTAGAAACAGGAGGACGACCCCCAACCTATTTGTAAGCTTCTTGACCTTCTTTCACCATGATTTCATGGTGGAAATAGAAAATAAATGATGGATTTCTTCTTTTCTCCATGCAATCTTCTATCCTAGCCATTTCTTTTCACTCAAAAGCTTGAGGACGAGCTTGGGATAGTTGAGAAAGCTTCTTCCACCATTAAATACGTGGATCTTGGAGCTTTGAAGCTCAATTGGAGGTGGGTTTTATAACTTGAACCCTTAATATTGTTATTGCATTCAATTCCTTATCAATTGTTGATCCCTTCTTCATTCTAGAAATTTTATTTGGTTGATTGATGCAATCACCATGAAAATCACAGCAAGTTTCATGGGTTTAGAGGTTGATTATGATGACATCATCATAACCACACACCTCCCCAAATATCTTTTGCAAACAGTTTCAACATCATGGTCCAAACGGTTTGCAAACCGTTTGGTGATTTGAATCCCAAACCGCATGAGAGAGTTGACCCTTTTTATGGGTTGACCGTTTGAGGTCAGGACCCTATTACATGTTGGATTATGATCCAATGGATCCAATTTATTGACTAAATGTATGGACAATCCACCAATTACAACCCTAATCGATTTGTTGGAGGTTCCATAAATCAATCCATTCGATTTCAAGACAAATTGGGTCAAACGGTCTTGAGACCGTTTGAGCCCAAACGGTCTTGAAACCATTTGGGATCAAATGGTTTCAAAACTGTTTGGTGATCCAATGGTTTAGATTTGAGGGTTGGAGATCCAAGAGCCAATAATTGATGAACTTTAATAGTTCAATTGTTGAGGGTTTCAATGTTGCAAATCATGATCAATTGATTGATGGATTTATCTAATGAACCCTTTCATTTTTGAGGTTGGTTTGGCCCAAACGGTCTTGAGACCATTTGAGTCCAAATGGTCTTGAAACCGTTTGGGGTCAAACGGTTTCAAAACCGTTTGGAGACCAAACAGTTTCAAAACCGTTTGGTGATGAAACCTCAAAACTGAATAAAGGTCAATTGTGATTCAATCATTTAGAAATTGAAGGTGATGATTAATCCAATGATTGATGGTGATGGTAATCAATGAAGGTACAAAGGTTTAAATCTTAAAATTACCTAAATGATTAGTACCAATAAAGGGATAAACCCTAATTGCTTATAAGAACAATAACTTAGTACACTATGCCAATCATAGTTGTATGTACTTGATTGGAGGGTTGATGTAACCTAATCAAGTTGAAAGGATGGTAGAAAGGAACTCATACATGAGTATTGATCATGTGGTGATCAGGTTATGATCCTTAGTAAAGAGATCATGAAACCCTAATCCAGAAGGTTAATGAACCCTAACCCTAATTCAGGGCAACATAATGTAAAACCCCAATTATGGGAATGGAGAGTGAAACCCTAATTGGGATGAGTATCTCCAATTGATATGAAATGTGAAACCCTAATTTAGGGTGATTCCATGTGAAACCCTAATTGAGGGTGATTCCATGTGAAACCCTAATTGAGATTGATTTCATATGAAACTCTAATTGAGGTTGATTCCACATGAAACCCTAATTGAGGTTGATTCCATGTGAAACCCTAATTGAGGTTGATTCCACCCGAAACCCTAATTGAGGTTGATTCCATGAGAAACCCTAAACCCTAATTGAGGTTGATTCCATGAGAAACCCTAAACCCTAATAAAGAGTGATGGTATGGGAGACCCTAATCCTAATAATGGAATGGTAACTAATACTTTTATGGAGGAAATACCTAAAGTGATTGATTGTAGATAACCTTATAGAAAGAAATGCATTAACCTGAGATGAGTCCATATCATTAAAGATAGTTGGACCATTCTTATGTGTGACCTATGCACTCCATGGTAAGAGTGACAGGTTAGTGGATGAAAGGATTAAGATGGGAAATACCATAATCCAAGATAAGCTGATAACTCAAGAAAGTTGGAAGTGATGAGGAAAGTGATACATCAAGATATGAAAGATATCACTTTTAGTATTCCAGGATTGATATACCTTGATGCACCTCAAATCCAATATACTTGGACAAGAAACACATGATATGTGTTATGTAAATTGTTACAATGAAATATAATGAGTTTGATATACCTTGATAAGCATAGGCTTATATACCTTGAGAATAAGGTTAAGCCAAACTAATGAGTATGATGTAATCATACCATGATAAGGATGAGGAATGAACTCATACCTTGTACTGATAATCATTTAATGATAAATGTCAAGAGTAATAAACATGATTGAATACTAAAGATGGGTAATGGCCTTGTGAGCCATATGGTTAGATGTTGCCTAGTGAGAGGTGACAAGGTGTTTTATGGGCCTTATGAACCATAAGAATGGTTGTTGCCTAGTGAGAGGTGACAAGATGTCTTAATGGGCCTTGAGAATCACATGAGTAAGTTGATACCTAGTGAAAGGTATCAAGATGATTATAAAAGTCTCTTGTAAGGGATGATAAGGTTCATAATAAACCAAGGAATGGAAACTTGACATGGGACATAATGTCACAGGATTGACATAGTTCAATACCTGGAATAGATGCACAAGATTGACATAGTTCAATACCTAGAATAGATGCACATGATTGGCATAGATCAATACCGGGAATAATAACACAGGATTGGTTAAATTCCAATATCTGGAATAATATCACAGGATTGGTTAAATCCCAATACCTGGAATAATAACACAGGATTGGTTAAATCCCAATACCTAGAATAATGTTACATGATTGACATAGTTCAATACCTGGAATAATGTCACAGGATTGACATGGTTCAATACCTGGAATAGATGCACATGATTGGCATAGTTCAATACCTGGAATAATGTCACAGGATTGACATGGTTCAATACCTAGAATAGATGCACATGATTGGCATAGTTCAATACCTAGAAAAATAACATAGGATTGGTTAAATTCCAATACATGGAATAATAACACAGGATTGGTTAAATCCCAATACCTGGAATAATAACACAGGATTGGTTAAATCCCAATACCTGGAATAATATCACAGGATTGTTTAACTCCCAATACCTGGAATAATATCACAGGATTGGTTAACTCCCAATACCTGGAATAATGTCACAGGATTGACATAGTTCCATACCTGGAATAATGTCACAGGATTGACATGGTTCAATACCTGGAATAGATGCACAAGGTTGGTATAGTTCAATACCTGGAATTTATGCACAAGTTTGGCACAGTCCACTACCTAGAATAGTTGCACATGTTTGACATAGTTCAATACCTAGAATAGTTGCACATGGTTGACATAGTTCAATACATAGAATAGTTATACAACATTGACATAATCCAATACTTGGAATGGATACACAGGAATAATATAAGTCTAATGCTTGTACTAGTTGCACAAGATTGGTATAATCCAATGCCTGGAATATTTATATAGGATTGGTATAAACCAATGCCTGAACAAGACATGATGATGTACATTCTCATGTCCAGCATAATCCAAAATTTGTTTAGCAGATTGGCTAAGGCCAACTGATAGAAACAAGAAAGATTCATGGGTGACTTATCAGAGTGATGAGTATCATGAGAAAAGCATGGGATGTTGAGTTAATATAATAGATAAATGATATAAATGTTCTTCCTATTCCTTATTAAGAGAATATATGATCTATTGTTCTATCATAGATAGTTGCAATGCTTTAAAAGTTGAGAATGCTTTAAACTACTTATCCTCTTTCTAGTTTTATATCTTTAAACTGCAATGATAATGTTTTTGGCAGAGAGTTATATCTCTCTCTGGGGCAATTACAATTGTCTCACCCCCGTGGGATCCAACATTTTTAGGTGGACAAGCACAGAGGAGACTGAGAATATCTTGTAGAGGAAGAACATCAACAACAGTAGGGACAGCAGTGACAACTCAGGTTGAGTGTACCGTCTGTCGTGTCTTGTAGATAGAAGTCTTATGTGTCGTCTCTGTACTCTCAGGTCCTCGAAGTTAGTAACTAGTGTTTTTAATAAATCAATCTCAGTTTTTGGCTTAATGCCTCTAGGTTCTTATGCTGTCTGTGTTTAGCTTTTAATAAGGCAGTGGATGTTGTAAAGAAAAGAAGCAGTGCCTGAGAATCCCCCTGTTGATGAGGTCATGATGAGAAACCCAACTTTTTCTACACTATTTTGGCAATTCATGACTGCAGTAACGCATATAACAGATCGGATGCTGGTACCACAATCCAGGGCACCAGTTCCCAATGAGGGATATGGGTCTGGTAAGACCTTTGAACGACTATGTTGTGTAGGAGCCATAGAATATGCTGGGACATCTGACCCAGCAGATGCTGATCTCCGGCTCACTGAGTTAGAATAGGCTTTTAAGATCCTTAGTATCCCGGATGCTGACCAAGTTAAACATGATGTGTACCTTTTGAAGGGTAGTGCTGGACATTGGTGGGCTATAGAAGAAATAAAAAGGAATGATGAAGAGGTTGGATGGGAGGAATTCCGTCGAGAATTCATCAATAAGTATTTTCCAAGAACATATTTAGATGAAAAGATCTCACAGTTTGAGAAGATATGACAGGGAGCCATGTCAATAAGTGAATATGAGGTTAAGTTCATGGAACTTTTATGATTTTGTCCTTAGATGGCTGTTACTGAGGAGGAGAAGATCCGACATTTTGAGAAGGGATTAAATGCTGAGATGTCCATTCTAGCATCTTCCCTAGAAAGTAGAGAGAGGTTTGCCACATTTGTGGAGTCTATACGGAGGATAGAAAGGTCTACGATAAATAAACATGAGACAGACCTTAAAAGGAAGACTACATAGTCACGGGAACAGTGGAGTAGTGGCAACAAACAACCAAAATCTTCACCAGTTCAACAACAATATAGTGCACCTATGCAAGGGTCATCAAGTTGGGGTTGAGCTTGTCATAAATGTGGACATACAGGACATTTTAGACAACAATGTACAAGGAGAAATAGTGAGGTGACCCAATAGTCAAGGCATAATCTGCAAAACCCACAAAGACCTCAGTCCAGTGGAGCATATGGTAGAGGACAAAGACAAGTATCACAGTTTGGTCCATCTACTTCTGGTAGTAGAGGACAAAGGCAATAACAAATAACAACTAAGTCCATGTTTTGGGTCAGATAAGATGCTAGTTAAATTGTAAAAGGTAGACTTATCAAGATAGAACTTTCTATTTTGAATTGTCTTCTGTTCCCTACTAATAGGAAGGTAGTTGTTGTTTAGTTCATCTGTATAATCCTTTGAGGATATGAGGAAGAGATAAGTAGAATGAAAACATATGTTCAGTTTAATATTCTGTTATATGTTTGAAAATTTTCTCTTTTCATGCAGAAAGGGAAAAGATGTAAAAGAAACACTCAGAGGAAATCTGAGATACTAAGTAGTGAAATTCAAAGAGATGTTAAGAATATGGAACATAATATAAAACAAATACATACTACCTAATTGCAGTTCTTGAATACCCTGGCCAGGTATTCATTTATTGAAGGCAAGGTAAGTATGACATATATAGATTGTTATCTTTCTGATTACTCTAATCAAGTAGTCATTCTGAAATAATCTCAAGAGTTTAAAGAAGAAGGAGATGTGGCATGAATATTTCTACCACATTCTAATCAATATACGGAGGATTTTGATTTAATTATAAATCAACTTATAAACAAAAATGAGGATGTGATGTGTTATTAATACATGTATTAGATACCAAGGTAAGGGATTCTGGTATCTGAGAAACATCAGGCTATCTTATGATAGTTACATGGAATGGTTAACTGTGGAATTAGTCCAGTTACCTAATATAGTATGGACATCATATGTTAGGGGTTTATGCTTTAAATAAACATAACATTGATGAGAATGATCTATTTGAAGGAATAATTGTAAAATCATTACAATAAAAGTTTATCAAGTTAAATTAACAAATAACCTCTATCTATATAAGAAAAGTGTTACCTGACATAGAATTAACCCCACAGTCAATAACGAAAGGACAGTGGAGTATGTGCCCTATGTGTTTGATTCTATGAGAATTTTGTGTGAAAGAACTTTGTACCGATCAAAGTTCTATGGTGTCTCCATAACAATGAGATGTTATGTGGAGACTTGATGATATAACGAATGAATAATAACTGTCTCCTTTTATCTTGGATTTCGGGGACGAAATCCTTGTTAGGGGTTTATGATTTGTAACATCCCTGACCTGGATTATACCTTAACCCTAGATTTTTTACTTAATAAAGTTAATTATATGCTTGATATTATTTCTTGGAAAGTAATTAAGGTTCAAGAGGAACTTATATTTCAATTTTAGTCCTTTTTAAATAATGTTGAAACATTGTTTTGCTTGTTTTGGACTAAAGTGCAAATTACCCAAGTTGAGGGGTTAAATTGCAAATGTTGCATGATAAGATGTTCCTCATGTGTTGAAGCATCATGAGAATCAAGATGATGTAGAGGAAGGGCTTGTAGAAGCCTGAGTACCAAGACAGAGCTGATAAAGCAATGTTTGTGCATTAAAACCTAGTTTTGGTGTAATGTGCAATTTACCCAAAACCTAGGGTCCAATATGAAAATTACCACTTCAAAATAGTCCCTAAATGTTTCTTGGAAACATGTATAGAAAATAAAATGAGAGGGGCATCTCATTTGTATCTCTTTGGAGGAGAGAGAATCTTGATATTAAAATAATCAAGATTTAAGCATAAATGGAACTTTACTTCAATTTAATGCAAAAATAAATATATTAATTGAAGTGCTCTTCAACCAAAATTATGTGGGTTGAAATCCATATATGTGGACGACCAATTGCCTTGAAAAGGCACGAAAATATCCAAAGGAAGTGGATAACTCACTCACATTATTAAAAGAAAAAGAATTATCCACTCACTTTAGGATATTATTATTATAAGGGTTAAGGTGCTTAATTTGTTTTTCTTTAAAACATGGATAATTGAGAGGAATATGAGGCAAAGGAGATATCCTCGTAACCAAGGAAGGGAAGGGGGAAAGAGGCAAGGAAATGGAGGAGATAACCCCTACTTTCTCTCTCCTAAAATGATTTTTTTAATAAAATGCATATATGCTCCGTTATCCATGAGTTGAAAGGGTAATTTCGAAACCCCTTTCACTTCTTGCTTGCAAAAACGACCAAGGGAGCTTGTAGAAACAGGAGGACGACCCCCAACCTATTTGTAAGCTTCTTGACCTTCTTTCACCATGATTTCATGGTGGAAATAGAAAATAAATGATGGATTTCTTCTTTTCTCCATGCAATCTTCTATCCTAGCCATTTCTTTTCACTCAAAAGCTTGAGGACGAGCTTGGGATAGTTGAGAAAGCTTCTTCCACCATTAAATACGTGGATCTTGGAGCTTTGAAGCTCAATTGGAGGTGGGTTTTATAACTTGAACCCTTAATATTGTTATTGCATTCAATTCCTTATCAATTGTTGATCCCTTCTTCATTCTAGAAATTTTATTTGGTTGATTGATGCAATCACCATGAAAATCACAGCAAGTTTCATGGGTTTAGAGGTTGATTATGATGACATCATCATAACCACACACCTCCCCAAATATCTTTTGCAAACAGTTTCAACATCATGGTCCAAACGGTTTGCAAACCGTTTGGTGATTTGAATCCCAAACCGCATGAGAGAGTTGACCCTTTTTATGGGTTGACCGTTTGAGGTCAGGACCCTATTACATGTTGGATTATGATCCAATGGATCCAATTTATTGACTAAATGTATGGACAATCCACCAATTACAACCCTAATCGATTTGTTGGAGGTTCCATAAATCAATCCATTCGATTTCAAGACAAATTGGGTCAAACGGTCTTGAGACCGTTTGAGCCCAAACGGTCTTGAAACCATTTGGGATCAAATGGTTTCAAAACTGTTTGGTGATCCAATGGTTTAGATTTGAGGGTTGGAGATCCAAGAGCCAATAATTGATGAACTTTAATAGTTCAATTGTTGAGGGTTTCAATGTTGCAAATCATGATCAATTGATTGATGGATTTATCTAATGAACCCTTTCATTTTTGAGGTTGGTTTGGCCCAAACGGTCTTGAGACCATTTGAGTCCAAATGGTCTTGAAACCGTTTGGGGTCAAACAGTTTCAAAACCGTTTGGAGACCAAACAGTTTCAAAACCGTTTGGTGATGAAACCTCAAAACTGAATAAAGGTCAATTGTGATTCAATCATTTAGAAATTGAAGGTGATGATTAATCCAATGATCCAATGATTGATGGTGATGGTAATCAATGAAGGTACAAAGGTTTAAATCTTAAAATTACCTAAATGATTAGTACCAATAAAGGGATAAACCCTAATTGCTTATAAGAACAATAACTTAGTACACTATGCCAATCATAGTTGTATGTACTTGATTGGAGGGTTGATGTAACCTAATCAAGTTGAAAGGATGGTAGAAAGGAACTCATACATGAGTATTGATCATGTGGTGATCAGGTTATGATCCTTAGTAAAGAGATCATGAAACCCTAATCCAGAAGGTTAATGAACCCTAACCCTAATTCAGGGCAACATAATGTAAAACCCCAATTATGGGAATGGAGAGTGAAACCCTAATTGGGATGAGTATCTCCAATTGATATGAAATGTGAAACCCTAATTTAGGGTGATTCCATGTGAAACCCTAATTGAGGGTGATTCCATGTGAAACCCTAATTGAGATTGATTTCATATGAAACTCTAATTGAGGTTGATTCCACATGAAACCCTAATTGAGGTTGATTCCATGTGAAACCCTAATTGAGGTTGATTCCACCCGAAACCCTAATTGAGGTTGATTCCATGAGAAACCCTAAACCCTAATTGAGGTTGATTCCATGAGAAACCCTAAACCCTAATAAAGAGTGATGGTATGGGAGACCCTAATCCTAATAATGGAATGGTAACTAATACTTTTATGGAGGAAATACCTAAAGTGATTGATTGTAGATAACCTTATAGAAAGAAATGCATTAACCTGAGATGAGTCCATATCATTAAAGATAGTTGGACCATTCTTATGTGTGACCTATGCACTCCATGGTAAGAGTGACAGGTTAGTGGATGAAAGGATTAAGATGGGAAATACCATAATCCAAGATAAGCTGATAACTCAAGAAAGTTGGAAGTGATGAGGAAAGTGATACATCAAGATATGAAAGATATCACTTTTAGTATTCCAGGATTGATATACCTTGATGCACCTCAAATCCAATATACTTGGACAAGAAACACATGATATGTGTTATGTAAATTGTTACAATGAAATATAATGAGTTTGATATACCTTGATAAGCATAGGCTTATATACCTTGAGAATAAGGTTAAGCCAAACTAATGAGTATGATGTAATCATACCATGATAAGGATGAGGAATGAACTCATACCTTGTACTGATAATCATTTAATGATAAATGTCAAGAGTAATAAACATGATTGAATACTAAAGATGGGTAATGGCCTTGTGAGCCATATGGTTAGATGTTGCCTAGTGAGAGGTGACAAGGTGTTTTATGGGCCTTATGAACCATAAGAATGGTTGTTGCCTAGTGAGAGGTGACAAGATGTCTTAATGGGCCTTGAGAATCACATGAGTAAGTTGATACCTAGTGAAAGGTATCAAGATGATTATAAAAGTCTCTTGTAAGGGATGATAAGGTTCATAATAAACCAAGGAATGGAAACTTGACATGGGACATAATGTCACATGATTGACATAGTTCAATACCTGGAATAGATGCACAAGATTGACATAGTTCAATACCTAGAATAGATGCACATGATTGGCATAGATCAATACCGGGAATAATAACACAGGATTGGTTAAATTCCAATACCTGGAATAATATCACAGGATTGGTTAAATCCCAATACCTGGAATAATAACACAGGATTGGTTAAATCCCAATACCTAGAATAATGTTACATGATTGACATAGTTCAATACCTGGAATAATGTCACAGGATTGACATGGTTCAATACCTGGAATAGATGCACATGATTGGCATAGTTCAATACCTGGAATAATGTCACAGGATTGACATGGTTCAATACCTGGAATAGATGCACATGATTGGCATAGTTCAATACCTAGAAAAATAACATAGGATTGGTTAAATTCCAATACATGGAATAATAACACAGGATTGGTTAAATCCCAATACCTGGAATAATAACACAGGATTGGTTAAATCCCAATACCTGGAATAATATCACAGGATTGTTTAACTCCCAATACCTGGAATAATATCACAGGATTGGTTAACTCCCAATACCTGGAATAATGTCACAGGATTGACATAGTTCCATACCTGGAATAATGTCACAGGATTGACATGGTTCAATACCTGGAATAGATGCACAAGGTTGGTATAGTTCAATACCTGGAATTTATGCACAAGTTTGGCACAGTCCACTACCTAGAATAGTTGCACATGTTTGACATAGTTCAATACCTAGAATAGTTGCACATGGTTGACATAGTTTAATACATAGAATAGTTATACAACATTGACATAATCCAATACTTGGAATGGATACACAGGAATAATATAAGTCTAATGCTTGTACTAGTTGCACAAGATTGGTATAATCCAATGCCTGGAATATTTATATAGGATTGGTATAAACCAATGCCTGAACAAGACATGATGATGTACATTCTCATGTCCAGCATAATCCAAAATTTGTTTAGCAGATTGGCTAAGGCCAACTGATAGAAACAAGAAAGATTCATGGGTGACTTATCAGAGTGATGAGTATCATGAGAAAAGCATGGGATGTTGAGTTAATATAATAGATAAATGATATAAATGTTCTTCCTATTCCTTATTAAGAGAATAGATGATCTATTGTTCTATCATAGATAGTTGCAATGCTTTAAAAGTTGAGAATGCTTTAAACTACTTATCCTCTTTCTAGTTTTATATCTTTAAACTGCAATGATAATGTTTTTGGCAGAGAGTTATATCTCTCTCTGGGGCAATTACAATTGTCTCACCCCCGTGGGATCCAACATTTTTAGGTGGACAAGCACAGAGGAGACTGAGAATATCTTGTAGAGGAAGAACATCAACAACAGTAGGGACAGCAGTGACAACTCAGGTTGAGTGTACCGTCTGTCGTGTCTTGTAGATAGAAGTCTTATGTGTCGTCTCTGTACTCTCAGGTCCTCGAAGTTAGTAACTAGTGTTTTTAATAAATCAATCTCAATTTTTGGCTTAATGCCTCTAGGTTCTTATGCTGTCTGTGTTTAGCTTTTAATAAGGCAGTGGATGTTGTAAAGAAAAAAAGCAGTGCCTGAGAATCCCCCTGTTGATGAGGTCATGATGAGAACCCCAACTTTTTCTACACTATTTTGGCAATTCATGACTGCAGTAACGCATATAACAGATCGGATGCTGGTACCACAATCCAGGGCACCAGTTCCCAATGAGGGATATGGGTCTGGTAAGACCTTTGAACGACTATGTTGTGTAGGAGCCATAGAATATGCTGGGACATCTGACCCAGCAGATGCTGATCTCCGGCTCACTGAGTTAGAATAGGCTTTTAAGATCCTTAGTATCCCGGATGCTGACCAAGTTAAACATGATGTGTACCTTTTGAAGGGTAGTGCTGGACATTGGTGGGCTATAGAAGAAATAAAAAGGAATGATGAAGAGGTTGGATGGGAGGAATTCCGTCGAGAATTCATCAATAAGTATTTTCCAAGAACATATTTAGATGAAAAGATCTCACAGTTTGAGAAGATACGACAGGGAGCCATGTCAATAAGTGAATATGAGGTTAAGTTCATGGAACTTTTATGATTTTGTCCTTAGATGGCTGCTACTGAGGAGGAGAAGATCCGACATTTTGAGAAGGGATTAAATGCTGAGATGTCCATTCTAGCATCTTCCCTAGAAAGTAGAGAGAGGTTTGCCACATTTGTGGAGTCTATACGGAGGATAGAAAGGTCTACGATAAATAAACATGAGACAGACCTTAAAAGGAAGACTACATAGTCACGGGAACAGTGGAGTAGTGGCAACAAACAACCAAAATCTTCACCAGTTCAACAACAATATAGTGCACCTATGCAAGGGTCATCAAGTTGGGGTTGAGCTTGTCATAAATGTGGACATGCAGGACATTTTAGACAACAATGTACAAGGAGAAATAGTGAGGTGACCCAATAGTCAAGGCATAATCTGCAAAACCCACAAAGACCTCAGTCCAGTGGAGCATATGGTAGAGGACAAAGACAAGTATCACAGTTTGGTCCATCTACTTCTGGTAGTAGAGGACAAAGGCAATAACAAATAACAACTAAGTCCATGTTTTGGGTCAGATAAGATGCTAGTTAAATTGTAAAAGGTAGACTTATCAAGATAGAACTTTCTATTTTGAATTGTCTTCTGTTCCCTACTAATAGGAAGGTAGTTGTTGTTTAGTTCATCTGTATAATCCTTTGAGGATATGAGGAAGAGATAAGTAGAATGAAAACATATGTTCAGTTTAATATTCTGTTATATGTTTGAAAATTTTCTCTTTTCATGCAGAAAGGGAAAAGATGTAAAAGAAACACTCAGAGGAAATCTGAGATACTAAGTAGTGAAATTCAAAGAGATGTTAAGAATATGGAACATAATATAAAACAAATACATACTACCTAATTGCAGTTCTTGAATACCCTGGCCAGGTATTCATTTATTGAAGGCAAGGTAAGTATGACATATATATATTGTTATCTTTCTGATTACTCTAATCAAGTAGTCATTCTGAAATAATCTCAAGAGTTTAAAGAAGAAGGAGATGTGGCATGAATATTTCTACCACATTCTAATCAATATACGGAGGATTTTGATTTAATTATAAATCAACTTATAAACAAAAATGAGGATGTGATGTGTTATTAATACATGTATTAGATACCAAGGTAAGGGATTCTGGTATCTGAGAAACATCAGGCTATCTTATGATAGTTACATGGAATGGTTAACTGTGGAATTAGTCCAGTTACCTAATATAGTATGGACATCATATGTTAGGGGTTTATGCTTTAAATAAACATAACATTGATGAGAATGATCTATTTGAAGGAATAATTGTAAAATCATTACAATAAAAGTTTATCAAGTTAAATTAACAAATAACCTCTATCTATATAAGAAAAGTGTTACCTGACATAGAATTAACCCCACAGTCAATAACGAAAGGACAGTGGAGTATGTGCCCTATGTGTTTGATTCTATGAGAATTTTGTGTGAAAGAACTTTGTACCGATCAAAGTTTTATGGTGTCTCCATAACAATGAGATGTTATGTGGAGACTTGATGATATAACGAATGAATAATAACTGTCTCCTTTTATCTTGGATTTCGGGGACGAAATCCTTGTTAGGGGTTTATGATTTGTAACATCCCTGACCTGGATTATACCTTAACCCTAGATTTTTTACTTAATAAAGTTAATTATATGCTTGATATTATTTCTTGGAAAGTAATTAAGGTTCAAGAGGAACTTATATTTCAATTTTAGTCCTTTTTAAATAATGTTGAAACATTGTTTTGCTTGTTTTGGACTAAAGTGCAAATTACCCAAGTTGAGGGGTTAAATTGCAAATGTTGCATGATAAGATGTTCCTCATGTGTTGAAGCATCATGAGAATCAAGATGATGTAGAGGAAGGGCTTGTAGAAGCCTGAGTACCAAGACAGAGCTGATAAAGCAATGTTTGTGCATTAAAACCTAGTTTTGGTGTAATGTGCAATTTACCCAAAACCTAGGGTCCAATATGAAAATTACCACTTCAAAATAGTCCCTAAATGTTTCTTGGAAACATGTATAGAAAATAAAATGAGAGGGGCATCTCATTTGTATCTCTTTGGAGGAGAGAGAATCTTGATATTAAAATAATCAAGATTTAAGCATAAATGGAACTTTACTTCAATTTAATGCAAAAATAAATATATTAATTGAAGTGCTCTTCAACCAAAATTATGTGGGTTGAAATCCATATATGTGGACGACCAATTGCCTTGAAAAGGCACGAAAATATCCAAAGGAAGTGGATAACTCACTCACATTATTAAAAGAAAAAGAATTATCCACTCACTTTAGGATATTATTATTATAAGGGTTAAGGTGCTTAATTTGTTTTTCTTTAAAACATGGATAATTGAGAGGAATATGAGGCAAAGGAGATAGCCTCGTAACCAAGGAAGGGAAGGGGGAAAGAGGCAAGGAAATGGAGGAGATAACCCCTACTTTCTCTCTCCTAAAATGATTTTTTTAATAAAATGCATATATGCTCCGTTATCCATGAGTTGAAAGGGTAATTTCGAAACCCCTTTCACTTCTTGCTTGCAAAAACGACCAAGGGAGCTTGTAGAAACAGGAGGACGACCCCCAACCTATTTGTAAGCTTCTTGACCTTCTTTCACCATGATTTCATGGTGGAAATAGAAAATAAATGATGGATTTCTTCTTTTCTCCATGCAATCTTCTATCCTAGCCATTTCTTTTCACTCAAAAGCTTGAGGACGAGCTTGGGATAGTTGAGAAAGCTTCTTCCACCATTAAATACGTGGATCTTGGAGCTTTGAAGCTCAATTGGAGGTGGGTTTTATAACTTGAACCCTTAATATTGTTATTGCATTCAATTCCTTATCAATTGTTGATCCCTTCTTCATTCTAGAAATTTTATTTGGTTGATTGATGCAATCACCATGAAAATCACAGCAAGTTTCATGGGTTTAGAGGTTGATTATGATGACATCATCATAACCACACACCTCCCCAAATATCTTTTGCAAACAGTTTCAACATCATGGTCCAAACGGTTTGCAAACCGTTTGGTGATTTGAATCCCAAACCGCATGAGAGAGTTGACCCTTTTTATGGGTTGACCGTTTGAGGTCAGGACCCTATTACATGTTGGATTATGATCCAATGGATCCAATTTATTGACTAAATGTATGGACAATCCACCAATTACAACCCTAATCGATTTGTTGGAGGTTCCATAAATCAATCCATTCGATTTCAAGACAAATTGGGTCAAACGGTCTTGAGACCGTTTGAGCCCAAACGGTCTTGAAACCATTTGGGATCAAATGGTTTCAAAACTGTTTGGTGATCCAATGGTTTAGATTTGAGGGTTGGAGATCCAAGAGCCAATAATTGATGAACTTTAATAGTTCAATTGTTGAGGGTTTCAATGTTGCAAATCATGATCAATTGATTGATGGATTTATCTAATGAACCCTTTCATTTTTGAGGTTGGTTTGGCCCAAACGGTCTTGAGACCATTTGAGTCCAAATGGTCTTGAAACCGTTTGGGGTCAAACAGTTTCAAAACCGTTTGGAGACCAAACAGTTTCAAAACCGTTTGGTGATGAAACCTCAAAACTGAATAAAGGTCAATTGTGATTCAATCATTTAGAAATTGAAGGTGATGATTAATCCAATGATTGATGGTGATGGTAATCAATGAAGGTACAAAGGTTTAAATCTTAAAATTACCTAAATGATTAGTACCAATAAAGGGATAAACCCTAATTGCTTATAAGAACAATAACTTAGTACACTATGCCAATCATAGTTGTATGTACTTGATTGGAGGGTTGATGTAACCTAATCAAGTTGAAAGGATGGTAGAAAGGAACTCATACATGAGTATTGATCATGTGGTGATCAGGTTATGATCCTTAGTAAAGAGATCATGAAACCCTAATCCAGAAGGTTAATGAACCCTAACCCTAATTCAGGGCAACATAATGTAAAACCCCAATTATGGGAATGGAGAGTGAAACCCTAATTGGGATGAGTATCTCCAATTGATATGAAATGTGAAACCCTAATTTAGGGTGATTCCATGTGAAACCCTAATTGAGGGTGATTCCATGTGAAACCCTAATTGAGATTGATTTCATATGAAACTCTAATTGAGGTTGATTCCACATGAAACCCTAATTGAGGTTGATTCCATGTGAAACCCTAATTGAGGTTGATTCCACCCGAAACCCTAATTGAGGTTGATTCCATGAGAAACCCTAAACCCTAATTGAGGTTGATTCCATGAGAAACCCTAAACCCTAATAAAGAGTGATGGTATGGGAGACCCTAATCCTAATAATGGAATGGTAACTAATACTTTTATGGAGGAAATACCTAAAGTGATTGATTGTAGATAACCTTATAGAAAGAAATGCATTAACCTGAGATGAGTCCATATCATTAAAGATAGTTGGACCATTCTTATGTGTGACCTATGCACTCCATGGTAAGAGTGACAGGTTAGTGGATGAAAGGATTAAGATGGGAAATACCATAATCCAAGATAAGCTGATAACTCAAGAAAGTTGGAAGTGATGAGGAAAGTGATACATCAAGATATGAAAGATATCACTTTTAGTATTCCAGGATTGATATACCTTGATGCACCTCAAATCCAATATACTTGGACAAGAAACACATGATATGTGTTATGTAAATTGTTACAATGAAATATAATGAGTTTGATATACCTTGATAAGCATAGGCTTATATACCTTGAGAATAAGGTTAAGCCAAACTAATGAGTATGATGTAATCATACCATGATAAGGATGAGGAATGAACTCATACCTTGTACTGATAATCATTTAATGATAAATGTCAAGAGTAATAAACATGATTGAATACTAAAGATGGGTAATGGCCTTGTGAGCCATATGGTTAGATGTTGCCTAGTGAGAGGTGACAAGGTGTTTTATGGGCCTTATGAACCATAAGAATGGTTGTTGCCTAGTGAGAGGTGACAAGATGTCTTAATGGGCCTTGAGAATCACATGAGTAAGTTGATACCTAGTGAAAGGTATCAAGATGATTATAAAAGTCTCTTGTAAGGGATGATAAGGTTCATAATAAACCAAGGAATGGAAACTTGACATGGGACATAATGTCACATGATTGACATAGTTCAATACCTGGAATAGATGCACAAGATTGACATAGTTCAATACCTAGAATAGATGCACATGATTGGCATAGATCAATACCGGGAATAATAACACAGGATTGGTTAAATTCCAATACCTGGAATAATATCACAGGATTGGTTAAATCCCAATACCTGGAATAATAACACAGGATTGGTTAAATCCCAATACCTAGAATAATGTTACATGATTGACATAGTTCAATACCTAGAATAATGTCACAGGATTGACATGGTTCAATACCTGGAATAGATGCACATGATTGGCATAGTTCAATACCTGGAATAATGTCACAGGATTGACATGGTTCAATACCTGGAATAGATGCACATGATTGGCATAGTTCAATACCTAGAAAAATAACATAGGATTGGTTAAATTCCAATACATGGAATAATAACACAGGATTGGTTAAATCCCAATACCTGGAATAATAACACAGGATTGGTTAAATCCCAATACCTGGAATAATATCACAGGATTGTTTAACTCCCAATACCTGGAATAATATCACAGGATTGGTTAACTCCCAATACCTGGAATAATGTCACAGGATTGACATAGTTCCATACCTGGAATAATGTCACAGGATTGACATGGTTCAATACCTGGAATAGATGCACAAGGTTGGTATAGTTCAATACCTGGAATTTATGCACAAGTTTGGCACAGTCCACTACCTAGAATAGTTGCACATGTTTGACATAGTTCAATACCTAGAATAGTTGCACATGGTTGACATAGTTTAATACATAGAATAGTTATACAACATTGACATAATCCAATACTTGGAATGGATACACAGGAATAATATAAGTCTAATGCTTGTACTAGTTGCACAAGATTGGTATAATCCAATGCCTGGAATATTTATATAGGATTGGTATAAACCAATGCCTGAACAAGACATGATGATGTACATTCTCATGTCCAGCATAATCCAAAATTTGTTTAGCAGATTGGCTAAGGCCAACTGATAGAAACAAGAAAGATTCATGGGTGACTTATCAGAGTGATGAGTATCATGAGAAAAGCATGGGATGTTGAGTTAATATAATAGATAAATGATATAAATGTTCTTCCTATTCCTTATTAAGAGAATAGATGATCTATTGTTCTATCATAGATAGTTGCAATGCTTTAAAAGTTGAGAATTCTTTAAACTACTTATCCTCTTTCTAGTTTTATATCTTTAAACTGCAATGATAATGTTTTTGGCAGAGAGTTATATCTCTCTCTGGGGCAATTACAATTGTCTCACCCCCGTGGGATCCAACATTTTTAGGTGGACAAGCACAGAGGAGACTGAGAATATCTTGTAGAGGAAGAACATCAACAACAGTAGGGACAGCAGTGACAACTCAGGTTGAGTGTACCGTCTGTCGTGTCTTGTAGATAGAAGTCTTATGTGTCGTCTCTGTACTCTCAGGTCCTCGAAGTTAGTAACTAGTGTTTTTAATAAATCAATCTCAGTTTTTGGCTTAATGCCTCTAGGTTCTTATGCTGTCTGTGTTTAGCTTTTAATAAGGCAGTGGATGTTGTAAAGAAAAAAAGCAGTGCCTGAGAATCCCCCTGTTGATGAGGTCATGATGAGAACCCCAACTTTTTCTACACTATTTTGGCAATTCATGACTGCAGTAACGCATATAACAGATCGGATGCTGGTACCACAATCCAGGGCACCAGTTCCCAATGAGGGATATGGGTCTGGTAAGACCTTTGAACGACTATGTTGTGTAGGAGCCATAGAATATGCTGGGACATCTGACCCAGCAGATGCTGATCTCCGGCTCACTGAGTTAGAATAGGCTTTTAAGATCCTTAGTATCCCGGATGCTGACCAAGTTAAACATGATGTGTACCTTTTGAAGGGTAGTGCTGGACATTGGTGGGCTATAGAAGAAATAAAAAGGAATGATGAAGAGGTTGGATGGGAGGAATTCCGTCGAGAATTCATCAATAAGTATTTTCCAAGAACATATTTAGATGAAAAGATCTCACAGTTTGAGAAGATACGACAGGGAGCCATGTCAATAAGTGAATATGAGGTTAAGTTCATGGAACTTTTATGATTTTGTCCTTAGATGGCTGCTACTGAGGAGGAGAAGATCCGACATTTTGAGAAGGGATTAAATGCTGAGATGTCCATTCTAGCATCTTCCCTAGAAAGTAGAGAGAGGTTTGCCACATTTGTGGAGTCTATACGGAGGATAGAAAGGTCTACGATAAATAAACATGAGACAGACCTTAAAAGGAAGACTACATAGTCACGGGAACAGTGGAGTAGTGGCAACAAACAACCAAAATCTTCACCAGTTCAACAACAATATAGTGCACCTATGCAAGGGTCATCAAGTTGGGGTTGAGCTTGTCATAAATGTGGACATGCAGGACATTTTAGACAACAATGTACAAGGATAAATAGTGAGGTGACCCAATAGTCAAGGCATAATCTGCAAAACCCACAAAGACCTCAGTCCAGTGGAGCATATGGTAGAGGACAAAGACAAGTATCACAGTTTGGTCCATCTACTTCTGGTAGTAGAGGACAAAGGCAATAACAAATAACAACTAAGTCCATGTTTTGGGTCAGATAAGATGCTAGTTAAATTGTAAAAGGTAGACTTATCAAGATAGAACTTTCTATTTTGAATTGTCTTCTGTTCCCTACTAATAGGAAGGTAGTTGTTGTTTAGTTCATCTGTATAATCCTTTGAGGATATGAGGAAGAGATAAGTAGAATGAAAACATATGTTCAGTTTAATATTCTGTTATATGTTTGAAAATTTTCTCTTTTCATGCAGAAAGGGAAAAGATGTAAAAGAAACACTCAGAGGAAATCTGAGATACTAAGTAGTGAAATTCAAAGAGATGTTAAGAATATGGAACATAATATAAAACAAATACATACTACCTAATTGCAGTTCTTGAATACCCTGGCCAGGTATTCATTTATTGAAGGCAAGGTAAGTATGACATATATAGATTGTTATCTTTCTGATTACTCTAATCAAGTAGTCATTCTGAAATAATCTCAAGAGTTTAAAGAAGAAGGAGATGTGGCATGAATATTTCTACCACATTCTAATCGATATACGGAGGATTTTGATTTAATTATAAATCAACTTATAAACAAAAATGAGGATGTGATGTGTTATTAATACATGTATTAGATACCAAGGTAAGGGATTCTGGTATCTGAGAAACATCAGGCTATCTTATGATAGTTACATGGAATGGTTAACTGTGGAATTAGTCCAGTTACCTAATATAGTATGGACATCATATGTTAGGGGTTTATGCTTTAAATAAACATAACATTGATGAGAATGATCTATTTGAAGGAATAATTGTAAAATCATTACAATAAAAGTTTATCAAGTTAAATTAACAAATAACCTCTATCTATATAAGAAAAGTGTTACCTGACATAGAATTAACCCCACAGTCAATAACGAAAGGACAGTGGAGTATGTGCCCTATGTGTTTGATTCTATGAGAATTTTGTGTGAAAGAACTTTGTACCGATCAAAGTTCTATGGTGTCTCCATAACAATGAGATGTTATGTGGAGACTTGATGATATAACGAATGAATAATAACTGTCTCCTTTTATCTTGGATTTCGGGGACGAAATCCTTGTTAGGGGTTTATGATTTGTAACATCCCTGACCTGGATTATACCTTAACCCTAGATGTTTTACTTAATAAAGTTAATTATATGCTTGATCTTATTTCTTAGAAAGTAATTAAGTTTCAATAGGAACTTATGTTTCAATTTTAGTCCTTTTTAAATAATGTTGAAACATTGTTTTGCTTGTTTTGGACTAAAGTCCAAATTACCCAAGTTGAGGGGTTAAATTGCAAATGTTGCATGATAAGATGTTCCTCATGTTTTGAAGAATCATGACAATGAAGATGATGTAGAGGAAGGGCTTGTAGAAGCCTGAGTACCAAGAAAGAGCTGATAAAGCAATGTTTGTGCATTAAAACATAGTTTTGGTGTAATGTGCAATTTACCCAAAACCTAGGGTCAAATATGCAAATTACCACTTCAAAATAGTCTCTAAATGTTTCTTGGAAACATGTAGAGCAAATAAAATGAGAGGGGCATCTCATTTGTATCTCTTTGGAGGAGAGAGAATCTTGATATTAAAATAATCAAGATTTAAGCATAAATGGAACTTTACTTCAATTTAATGCAAAAACAAATATATTAATTGAAGTACTCTTCAACCAAAACTATGTGGGTTGAAATCCATATATGTGGACGACCAAGTGCCTTGAAAAGGCACGAAAATATCCAAAGGAAGTGGATAACTCACTCACATTATTAAAAGAAAAAGAATTATTCACTCACTTTAGGATATTATTATTATTATAAGGGTTAAGGTGCTTAATTTTCTTTTCTTTAAAACATGGATAATTGAGAGGAATATGAGGCAAAGTATATAGCCTCATAAACAAGGAAGGTAAGGGGGAAAGAGGCAAGGAAATGGAGGAGATAACCCCTACTTTCTCTCTCCTAAAATGAATTTTTTAAATAAAATGCATATATGCTCCTTTATCCATGAGTTGAAAGGGTAATTTCGAAACCCCTTTCACTTCTTGCTTGAAAAAACAACCAGGGGAGCTTGGAGAAATAGGATGACGACCCCCAACATGTTGGTAAGCTTCTTGACCTTCTTTCACCATGATTTCATGGTGGAAATCGAAAATAAATGATGGACTTCTTCTTTTCTCCATGCAATCTTCTATCCTAGCCATTTCTTTTCACTCAAAAGCTTGAGGATGAGCTTTGGATAGTTGAGAAAGATTCTTTCACCATTAAAGACGTGGATCTTGGATCTTTGAAGCTCAATTGGAGGCGGGTTTTATAACTTGAATCCTTAATATTGTTATTGCATTCAATTCCTTATCAATTGTTGATCCCTTCTTCATTCTAGAAATTTTATTTGGTTGATTGATGCAATCACCATGAAAATCACAGAAAGTTTCGTGGGTTTAGAGCTTGATTATTATGACATCATCATAAGCACACACCTCCCCAAATATCTTTTGCAAACAGTTTCAACATCATGGTCCAAACGGTTTCACCGAACCGTTTGGAGACCAAACGATTTGCAAACCGTTTGGTGATTTGAATCCCAAACCGCATGAGAGAGTTGACCGTTTGGATGGGTTGACCGTTTGAGGTCAGGACCCCAGTACATGTTGGATGATGATCTAATGGATCCAATTGACTAACTAAATGTATGGACAATCCACCAATTATAACCCTAATCGATTTGTTGGAGGTTCCATAAATCAATCCATTCGATTTCAAGACAAATTGGGTCAAACGGTCTTGAGACCGTTTGAGCCCAAACGGTCTTGAAACCATTTGGGATCAAACATTTTCAAAACCGTTTGGTGATCCAATGGTTGGTATTTGAGGGTTGGAGATCCAAGAGCCAATAATTGATGAACTTTAGTAGTTCAATTGTTGAGGGTTTCAATGTTGCAAATCATGATCAATTGATTGATGGATTTATCTAATGAACCCTTTCGGTTTTGAGGCTGGTTTGGCCCAAACGGTCTTGAGACCATTTGAGTCCAAATGGTCTTGAAACCATTTGGGGTCAAATAGTTTCAAAACCGTTTGGAGACCAAACGGTTTCAAAACTGTTTGGTGATGAAACCTCAAAACCGAATAAAGGTCAATTGTGATTCAATCATTTGGAAATTGAAGGTGATGATTGTTCTAATGATCCAATGATTGATGGTGATGGTAATCAATGAAGGTACAAAGGTTGAAATCTTAAAAGTACCTAAATGATTAGTACCAATAAAGGGATAAACCCTAATTGCTTATAAGAACAATAACTTAGTACAATATGTCAATCATAGTTGTATGTACTTGATTGGAGGGTTGATGTAACCTAATCAAGTTGAAAGGATGGTAGAAAGGAACTCATACATGAGTATTGATCATGTGGTGATCAGGTTATGATCCTTAGTAAAGAGATCATGAAACCCTAATCCATAAGGTTAATTAACCCTAACCCTAATTCAGGGTAACATAATGTAAAACCCCAATTATGGGAATGGAGAGTGAAACCCTAATTGGGATGAGTATCTCCGATTGATATGAAATGTGAAACCCTAATTGAGGGTGATTGAATGTGAAACCCTAATTGAGGGTGATTCCATGTGAAACCCTAATTGAGGTTGATTTCATGTGAAACCCTAATTGAGGTTGATTCCACATGAAACCCTAATTGAGGTTGATTCCATGTGAAACCCTAATTGAGGTTGATTCCACCTGAAACCCTAATTAAGGTTGATTCCATGAGAAACCCTAAACCCTAATAAAGAGTGATGGTATGGGAGACCCTAATCCTAATAATGGAACGGTAACTAATACTTTGATGGAGGAAATACCTAAAGTGATTGATTGTAGATAACCTTATAGCAAGCAATGCATTAACCTGAGATGAGTCCATATCATTAAAGATAGTTGGACCATTCTTATGTGTGACCTATGCACTCCATGGTAAGAGTGACAGGTTAGTGGATGAAAGGATTAAGATGGGAAATATCTTAATCCAAGATAAGCTGATAACTCAAGAAAGTTGGAAGTGATGAGGAAAGTGATACATCAAGTTATGAAAGATATCACTTTTAGCATTCCAAGATTGATATACCTTGATGCACCTCAAATCCAATATACTTGGACAAGAAACACATGAAGTGTGTTATGTAAATTGTTACAATGAAATGTAATGAGTTTGATATACCTTGATAAGCATAGGCTTATATACCTTGAGAATAATGTTAAGCCAAACTAATGAGTATGACGTAATCATACCATGATAAGGATGAGGAATGAACTCATACCTTGTACTGATAATCATTTAATGATAAATGTCAAGAGTAATAAACATGATTGAATACTAAAGATGGGTAATGGCCTTGTGAGCCATATGGTTAGATGTTGCCTAGTGAGAGGTGACAAGGTGTTTTATGGGCCTTATGCACTAGTACAGAAATGAGTTATAACGTCACTACATGTAGGGTCGGTTTTACCAAATAATCGACTTTATATGTCTAAAAAAAACGCGGGCACCACTTAAGACCTCTTAGGTCGGTTTTTTTAAATAAACCGACCTTGTAGTGTAACTCTATAGGGTCGGTTTTCCAAATAACCGACCTTATATGTTTATAAAAAAATGCGGGCACCACTTAAGACCTCTTGGGTCACTTTTCTTAAAATAACCGACCTTGTAGTGTATCTCTATAGGGTCGGTTTTCCAAATAACCGACCTTATATGTCTATAAAAATCACGGGCACCACTTATGACCTTTTGAGTCGCTTTTTTTAAAATAACCGACCTTGTAGTACATCTCTATAGGGTCGGTTTTTCTAAAATAAGCGACCTTATAGACAATTTTCCCGTGGCAAAAATTTGGTTTCGCGCCTCGATCTCTAGCGTCAGTTTTACCTTATAACCGACCCTAAAGGGCACCTCGGTCGACAAATTTTTCGACCGAAAATGAGTTGAATGTCACGTATACAAGCACCTATAGGGTCAGTTTTTTCTTTATAACCGACCTTACAGTCCTCCTCGGTTCAGCACCTCTAAGGTCGGTTATTTCTACAAAACCGACCTTAAATGCGTCCTCGGTTGACAAATTTGTCGACCGATATTTATTCTGGATCAAGGTTCACGCATGTATAAGAACATCTAGCATCGGATTTGCACTTAAAACCGACCTTAGAGCTTCCTCGGTCGACCAATATTTCGACCGATATACTTGGTCGACAAATTCGTCGACCGATATCTATTCTGGATCCAGATAATTCACGCATGTATAAGCACCTCTAGCGTCGGATTTGCACTGATAACCGACCTTAGAGCATTTCTCAGTCGACAAATTTGTCGACCGATAAGGAGTCAGTTTTCAAGTGTATAAGCAACTTTTAGGGTCAGTATTTTCTTTATAACCGACCTTAGAAGCACATTCGGTCGACAATATTGTCGACTGAGATAAACTAGGATCCAGTTTAGTATTTCACACATGAATAAGTACCTGTAGGGTCAGTTTTAACCTAAAAACCGACCCTATAGGTACTTAAGCGAATGAATTCTGGCTCAATCTCGGTCGACGAATCGTCGACCGAATCATATCGGTCGACCGAATCATATCGGTCGACTAATTTGTCGACCGAATAACGTCTAGAAAAACCAACCGTCACAACAGCTAGAAAATCAACCGTCATAACAGCTAAAAAAAATCAACCGTCATAACGGCTAGAATTTCAACCGTCGTAACGGCCATAAATACGACCGTTGGGCGACCAGGAGAACGGTCCAGAAAACGACCGTTGGGGGCGTCGGTCGACAAATTGTCGACCGAAATGGGGTCTGTTTTGCTATAAATAGCACCCAAAACGATCACTTCTCTAGCTCCTCTCTAGTGTATTCTTGTGAAAATCTTCAGCTTCTTTACATCCAATTCTTGCTTGCTATTTTTGCATTTCAAAGCAACGAAATGGCTTCATCATCTGCGCGCGGAAAGAAGCAAGTTGCAGGTAGGAAAGGAAGGGAAGCCCCTTCAACGTTGTCGTTCATCAACGACATCCCTTTCATCGACGCAGCTGCAGGCGACCACTACCTCAGGCTATCGGCAAAAGCTCCTCTTCCACGACGGTCGGTCGATGTCATGGACTTCCAAAGCATTGTCGATTTGGAGGAACTTTTCGAGGTGCAACATTTGACTGATTTTCTAAATCCCTCCTTCCCTTCCTACTCCTCCAAAGTAGTTAATGAATTCTATGCCAATTTAGCCGAACATCCTGACCATGATTCCTTCTCGTCTATGGTTGGTGGGTATGGATTCCATTTCACTGAGGAGGGTATTCTTGATATGCTTGACATAGATATAGAAGAATATACATTTTTTATTGATCTCACTAGAGGAACTCCACTCAACAAACTCTCCCAAGATAACACTGCAATTAGCCTTAGTGATGTCAAAACAGCCATCTTTCAATCCAATACGACTTGTCATGAAGATAGGGGTACCTATTATGCAATAAATTTAAGACCTGAAGCTAGGATCATAAATCTCATTGTTGCCACCAATATCCATCCTAGAGCAAACAAATCTGAGGTACCCACCTTTCGTATGTACCTTATCTATGCCATTCTCAAAAGTATTCCCATAAACTTTATTCGTATCATCATTAAGAATATGTTTGAGTTTTCTGGCAATCCACCATATGCTGACTTTGTATGCCAAATCACTCAACATTTTCTTAAGAAGAATATTGAGGATGACTTAGGTTACACATGGGATAGAAAACCCCAAAAAATAAGTAAAAATATGGTGGAAAAGATGGGAATCGACTTTGGCCACAAAAGGGCTAGGACTGAAGGGGAGACATCCACACAAGACATACCTCCACCACCTCCTCCTACCAACCTACCCCATGATCCTATTACAAACACCTTGACATACATTGCTGGATCCCAATATCACCTAAGTAGGCAATTGGATTATAATCACCATGGCATGACTTATTTAAACCAAATGATGCAAGCTCTCTCTCCTAACCAACCTGATGAATATCCCTATTCCCTTAATCCTGGCATGATAAATCCATACAATCCTTCCTATAACTACTATCAAATTCCACCTCCACCATCTCCTGATCTCACACATACTCAGTTTTCTGCAATTCAACTTCAAGACATTCCTGCCCACTTTCACTTTGATCGTGTTCCCACCTTCTTGGAGGCTTATGCCTTAACCAAGATAGCTGCCTTGGAGTGGCAGACACTGGTCAATTATTATGGAGCTGAGCCCTTTCTTGGAAAAGATCCAGACATTGATGTAATCCTTCGGTCTTTTCAGTGAGATTATGAGATATCTTTGTAATGATGTAATGTTTATCTTTTTATAAAGCAAGTATGTCATGTTTCATCTTATAAAGTGTATGGGCATTAAATTGTTATGAATAAAAGTGTTTTCCATGGCTTCATTTGGACATATACATGTTATATAAGAATATTGTTATTTCAAATGATTGAAAAATAAATTATGGCTAAATTTGACAAAGCATCACTTGGTTAATCTCATACACACACACTTGATACTTAATTTAAAACATTGAAACAGGGTTAATTTCGGTCGAAAATATTATCGACCGAGACAAATCGGTCGACAATATTGTTGACCGAGGATGACTTTAGAGCTCTTTCGTTCGACAAATAGTCGACCGAGGATGACTTTAGAGCTTTTTCATTCGACAAATAGTCGACCGACAGAATTTTTTAATAGAGTTTAGTATTTTTCAAAACGTTATAAAGCATTGGGATCTCAATCTTTTGTCTCATTGTTGGGAATTCACATCCCTCAATACCACCATCATCACATTTGCTGATTCTGGGTATTTAAACCCTTAGTTCATCACTAAACATGGTTATCACTTATCAGGTAAATATTACCTTCAGGTCATCTGACCAAGGTATTCAGGATATTTGTTACACAATCATCTCAATTTCATATCAACCATATCAATTTCATATCAACATCATGCAATACAAAAATAACATCTCTATTCCCTCATTAGGGTTAGAGTTTCCATCTTTATCAATTAAGGTTTCACATATCAGCATCCCATATTGAAAATTTCAAATAACATTATCCCATATTAGGGTTTTTACACAACACCACCCTATATTAAGGTTTCACATAACATTTCCATGTTAGGGTTTCACATAACATCATTCCATATAAGGGTTTCACATAACATTATCTCATATTAGGGTTTCATACGACATCACCATATATTAAAGTTTCACATAACATCATTGTTAGGGTTGTGGAAGCACTTTAGAGCTCCTTAGTCGACGAATTTGTCGACCGAGTTAGAGTCAGATTTCACATGTATAAGCACCTATAGGGTTGGTTTTTCCTTTATAACCGACTCTAGAACAATACCCGGTCGACAATTTGTCGACCGAAATGAATTTTTGATCCAGTTTTCACACATCTTCGGTCGACGAATCTATCGACCGAATGAAGCCAGATTTTTTTCTTAGAAGCACCTCTAGGGTCGGTTTTTGTAATAACCGACCCTATAAGGGTCTCGGTCGACAATATTGTCGATCGACAATATCCAGTTTAGTTTTTCACACATGTATAAGCACCTCTAGGGTCGGTTATACGAAAAAATCGACCCTAGAGGTGCTTGTACGAAGGAAGTCTTGCTCCTTTTCGGTCGACAAATCGTCGACCGAAACCAGCCAGATTTCTTCGTATTAGCACTTGTAGCGTCGGTTTTACATAATAACCGACCCTATAGATCGTTTCGGTCAACAAATTCGTCGACTGAGTTTGTGATTGATTGTTATTAAACAACCTGACACAGGCACCGTTTATATGTAGAGTCAGTTTTTGGTTGTTAACCGACGCTAGAGTTTTTCGCTCCGTGCAAAAAGCCAAAATTTTAGTCTTTCTTCCTCCCGTGAAACCCTTTTCTCTTTTCTAATCTCTCTCCCGCGGCGCCACAAAACCTCTTTTTCCGCCGTTGCCGCCTCTCCACGCCACCAAGAGGATCGTGAAGCTCGTCAGCACCGTGAAGAAGATCGTGAAGCTCGTCGTCGCCGCCTTCCACTCTTACTCCACGAAGCCCGTCGTTGCCGTGAAGCTCTCTTCTTTGCAGTGAAGCTCTCTTCCTTGCCGTGAAGCTTTTCGTTGCCGTGAAGCTCATCGTCGCCGCCTTCCACTCTTCCACGAAGGTCGCCGCCTCTCCGTGAAGTTCGTCTCTTCCTCCACGAAGCTCGCTGCCATTTCCAAGTAAGTTCGAGCTTCCTTCTCCTTGTTCCCTTCATTCCGCCCGCCACCATTGCTGCTTCCAGGTCCATCTCGGTCGACAATTAGTCGACCGAGAGCCCACCTGCGTGCAGCGTCCAGATCCACTCTCGGTCGACAATTTATCGACCGAGAGTGGACCTGGACGCTGCGCGCAGGTGGGCTCTCGGTTGACTAATTGTCGACCGAGATGGACCTGGAACTTATTTATGTTGGAGCTATAAATGTTTTAATCATATTTGCGGTATTGTTCACAAATATTTCTGAATATTATAATGATTTCAATCTTTGGACTGTTGGAAACGGCCTTACTTTGCTAATTTGTACAAGTAATCAAAACATGCATGTCTTTTTTCATATGTAATCATTATATAAATTTTAGAAATTAATACTAGATTAGACATGTGTACTCCTAGATTGACACTTTAGGGTTGATGCATGATGTTTAACTTAATATATAAATATAAAAATAATGTATTTATATATTAACTTAGAAACCCGTTCAAAATTTACTCATTAGGAGTAAACTTTGGATAGTCCCCGGTTTGGGACTGTTTTTGGATATTTTAATCTCACTTAGGATGTACCTGTATAATGTATGTTTAGTTTTGTAGATTATTTTAGTAGGATTTCTCCATTTGTTCTCTGGGTACATATGTGAGTGGTTATTTGCCATTTACATCGGTGTACTTGGAGAACTTAGGGGAAATGCTGCTGAAATTTTCTTCAAAACTAAACATATATTATACAGTTACTAGTGAGATTAAATATTCAAAAATGGGATAGGTGGTACACTTTCTATCAATAAAAACTTACAGATTATTATAGTATCAATATTAAACTGTTAGTTTTATAATTAATTTTAATGTGATATAGAAAATGGATCGAAGTTGGATGTCTATCAAGAACCGTTGCAGTCCAGAGTTTGCCAAAGGTCTTGATGAATTTATCAGATTTGCTGAGGAACATAGGAAACTACCTACAGATAGGCTATATTGTCCATGTAGAAATTGTTGTAACAATTTGAAAGTTGATACTGGTGAGGAAATTAAGAATCATGTCATATGCAATGGGATCATACAAGGTTATAATGAATGATATTGGCATGGAGAGAAATTGAATTATGGAGCAGAAAATGTCGATACTAATAGTTGTGGCATAGAAGATATAGATAATGATGATAATGTTAATGATGAACCGATTGAAGATGACCAGATTCAAGATGATATGATTGATGAGATGCTACGTAGTTGTCGGGACAATGTCATTGATCTGCCTTCTTTATTTGCAAACATTGTCCATGATGCTGAAAAACCATTATATAAGGGCTGTACTAAGTTCACGAGGTTGAGTGCTGTGATGCGATTATACACTCTTAAAGCTCAAAACCAGTGGAGCGATAAGAGTTTCACTTCACTGTTGTCTTTGTTAAAGGAAATTCTTCCTGAAGGCAACGAGCTTCCAATTTCAACATATCAAGCAAAGAAAATAATGTGCCCAATGGGAATGGAGGCTAAGAAGATTCATGCATGCCCAAATGATTGTGTGTTATTTCAGAAGGACTATAGTAATTTGATAAATTGTCCAAAATGTGGTGCGTCAAGGTATAAGACTACAAATTCAGCTAAGGCTACAAATGTCTCTCCTTCCAAGGTGATGTGGTATCTACCAATAATACCACGATTTCAACGCTTATTTGCTAATACAGAAGATGCGCAAAATTTGTCTTGGCATGGGGAGTTAAAGGTCAATGATGATGGCATCCTACGACATGCATCTAATTCACCACAATGGAAGAAAATTGATTTATTATACCCTCAATTTGGTAAAGAACCAAGAAACCTAAGACTTGGACTCTGTACAGATGGAATGAATCCATATGGTACATTAAGCAGCCAACATAGCACGTGGCCTGTTATGATTGTTATATACAATCTTCCTCCTTGGTTGTGTATAAAAAATAAGTATGTGATGTTGTCAACATTGATATCAGGGCCCAAGCAACCTGGAAATGATATTGATGTTTACCTTCAACCTCTAATTGATGACCTAATGAAACTATGGGAAGAAGGTATTATGACATATGATGCTTCACGTAAAGAGATCTTCAGTTTGTGTGCTATGTTATTTTGCACGATTAATGACTTTCCAGCTTATGGAAATTTGTCTGGATATAGCATAAAAGGATACAAAGCATGTCCTGTTTGTGAGGAAAATACTGATTCAATCAGACTGAAACATGGTGGTAAAATCGTATATCTTGGTCATTGGAGATTTCTCCCACCAGTGCATCCTTATCGAAGGCAACGAAAAACCTTTAATGGGTCAACTGAGGAACGAAGTGCTCCTAAACCTATACCTAGACATGTTGTATATGATAGGGTGAAACATATTGTTAATGAATTTGGAAAGAGTTCAAGTAGTCATACACTCGCATGTGATAAATCTCTATACAAGAAGAGGTCAATATTCTGGGATCTTCCTTATTGGAGATCTTTGGCAATTAGACACTGCATTGACGTCATGCATGTTGAAAAAAATATTTGTGATAGCATCATCGGTACACTATTGAACATACCAGGAAAGACTAAATATGGCATCAAATCTAGAAAAGATTTAGAATTAATGGGTATTAGAAAAGAATTATCAGTGGAGATCAGGGGTCGCCACACATATTTGCCACCGGCTTGTTACACTTTGTCAAAGAAAGAGAAAAAGACTTTCTGTGAGTGCTTGTATAATATTAAGGTTCCACACGGATACTCTTCTAATATTCGTAGATTGGTATCAATGAAGGATCTGAAACTGATAGGTCTCAAATCTCACGATTGTCACACCTTAATGCAAAAAAAAATTACCTGTGGCTATTCGATCTATATTGCCGAAGCATGTAAGGTTTGCAATCACAAGACTATGTTTCTTCTTCAATGAAATATGCAACAAAGTGATACATCCTGATACTCTCGATAAATTACAGAAAGATGTAATTGTTACCATGTGTCAGCTTGAAATGTACTTTGCTCCTTCATTTTTTGATATCATGGTTCATCTTGTAGTACATATTACAAGGGAGGTGAAGATGTTGGGTCCAATTTTCTTACACTGGATGTATCCATTTGAACGCTACATGAGTGTTTTTAAAGGTGATGTTCGGAATCGTTATCGTTCTGAAGGGAGTATTGTTGAGGGTTACGTGGCTAGGGACGTGATGGATTTTTGTAATGATTTTTTGAATTGCAATGAAACTTCTAGTGATCTAAAAAATTCGCATCACATTGGATCTTATTGTGGCAAAGGAACTCTGGGAGGACGAGTGAAAGGAATTAGTCGTGAGTTGTGGGAACAAGCGCATTTGTATATTTTACACAACATCGATGAAGTTAGTAGCTACATCACAGAACACAATGATCTTATCAAGAGAAATCATCCACGATCCAGTTCAATGTGGCTTGCAAGAGAGCATAATCGAACATTTATTAGGTGGTTTGAAGAGAAAGTATTTAATCAACTATCTGAATCGCCAAATAATGTTGCTGAGAACATAAAATGGCTCACCTTTAAGCCAAAAATGGATGTCATGTCATATGAAGGTTATGATATTAACGGATTTTCATACTACACAAAGTGTCAAGATGAAAGTAGTGTAGTTCAAAATAGTGGGGTCACTGTTAAAGCTTGTTCATTGTATTTTGCTAGTGCCAAAGATAAAAGACCACGCGAAGCTGAGATGTCATATTGCGGCGTCATTGAGGACATATGGGAAATGGACTATACAAATTTTCGAGTTCCTATATTTAGGTGTAATTGGGTTGATAACAATAAAGGAGTTTTAGTGAATGAGTTGGGTTTCAAATTGGTGAATTTTGAAAAGATTGGTTTCAAAGATGAGCCATTCATCATGGCAAACCAAGCAAAACAAGTATTCTATATTGATGACCCGGCAAATAAAAATTGGTCTGTCGTTCTTAATGGAAAAAGACAATTTACTGTAGATCCTATAAATGAAGAAGAATACTACGAAAAGTATGATGATTCTAGTCCATTCTCAGTTGGTTTGCCAAGTGTAAATGTTGAAGATAACACTGATGAATATTATAAACGTCAAGACCATGCTGAAGGAATTTTCCTTGACTAACAACTCAACCAATACTAAAGGCATGTATTCTTTGAATTATTTATTTTATTATCATGTATACCTTATCACTTGTGCTTTTATTATCACTTATTTTTTTTATCATGTATACTTGCAGGTTCTAAAATGGCGAGTGAAGATGAACATTTTGAGCATGAGCACCATGAAGATGAACATTCTGAGCATGGGCACCATGAGGATGGTAGTGGTGATGCTAAGAACAGTAGAGGTCCTACATTGATGCGTAGGCTGTAGGAGCTCAGGGCTAAAGGGGATAAATTGCCAGTCCAGTTTGATATGACAGGAGCACATGTTGGGGAACATGCTAGTGCTTTCAAGCATTACGTAGGGGCGACCGCGCGCAGTAAGGTGCCAATAGATATAGAAAATTGGCATGATGTTCCTAATGCCAAAAAAGACCTCATATGGAAAGATATATCTGTGAGTGGAAGTGATATCATTTTAATATGTTTTTAATCTATTGATTCTAATTTAGTTTGCTTGGAATTAATTCCTTTTAAAAAAACATTATTAATTTCTTCTTTTGTATGTATAGGGTGTTTTTCATCTAAATGAAAAATATCACAAGAAAAGAGTGCTACAACGTTGTGGTGTACGATGGAGGGGTTTTAAGACATATCTTGTAAGGGAGTTTATAAATAATCCTAAACAAAAGAAGAAAGCTACAGATGTATATATTTTTATTGATCCTGAGGTGTGGGAAAGATTTGTTGCAGCTAGGAGATCGGAAGAGTTTCAGGTAATAAAGATTGTGATGTATTGTATGAATATTTTATACAATTAAGGAGGTGAATCTTTTTATACATGTTTGCCAAGTCTAAATTGCAATACCTCATTTTAAACGATCAGGCTATTCACCAGGCTCAAAAGGAAAGATGGGCTAAAAATGTGCATGACCATCGCTTGGGGCCCGGTGGTTATGCCTTCCGCCGCCAACTACAAGAGAAGCAATCGTCTTCTGGAGAAGAATCTAGTACAACTCAAGTTGAGAGACCACCCTGACACATGACATGGATTGACGCTAGAAAGAATCGAGCCGGTGAAATTGTCAACCCTGCAACTAAGGAGGTGGCACAAAAGATGGTAGGTTTATCCCAACTAAGTAAAGAGTAACTTCCACAAACTTAGATTTATTTATATCTAATTGATATTGTGATTTAATATTTTTATTAACTATGAATAGATTGATCTCCACGAGCAAAAGAAGGAAGGAAAGTTCATCCCAACTGGCTACATGGATGAACTAGCAGTTGCTCTTGGTACAAAGGAGCATCCTGGCCATGTTAGGGGATTAGGAGCTGGCATAGGATTCAAGTCTTATTTTGACCCTTCGCAATCTAAAAGAGGTCGTGTAGGAGGTCTTACACAAGAGGATCTTGAAGCATTAGTAGCGCAAAAAGTAAAAGAAATAATGTCTACATATCAGCCTACTCAACCTTCTCAACCTATTCATACTGCACGTCTCTCAAGTGATGAGGTACAAGCCCATGCTACAGTTGTAGAAGGTCATGGGAGCACTCCCGATGAACCACCACAACAATCTACAGTAAGTTTTTGTTCTATTATGTTGTGTTATTAATATTATAAATATATTGATAATATATATAGTTGTAACATGTATCTGTTCTACTGTTTCTTATATAACTTATATTATTTCAATCTAGGTTGGTATGAACTATAAACTTGCAGTGGAGGTTCCAGAATATAATGTTGTGGCAGCGGGCAAAGTGTACAACCTTGGTGGTACATTGCATTGCCAACAAATTACTGATGACATCTGTCGTGTGTCCATCCATCTTGTGTATGACGGAATGGGGGACAAACCACTACCCATACCTAATGCTGAATATAGTACAGTTGAAGAAGATGAGGGTGCTATGGTGGGTTGGCCTAGACACTTGGTTATCAATGACAAGGTATACCTTGTTTCTATCATATTTTTCATATTTGACTGCATATATGAACTCATGTAATATAAGTACGTAATTTAATTAACAGGTTTGTAAACCGAAAAGTAAAACTTCTGCTAGTCGTCCTCCTATGCCCAAGCCATCTTTCATTCCCGAAACTACATTCGACGAATTGGGAAGCAAATCTAAAGGTTTGTGTCGATACTTAGCCAACCAAAAATCGGGATCAAATATGATGGTCAAGTTAACAGAAGATGCAGTTGGGAGGGACTTTGAGAATTTTATTTTTCTTGATGATATTATAGAGTTGTTCCAGTATGATTGGCCGAACACTTCGATAATAGAAGTATGGATAAGGTAAGGATATATCAATAATATATAGAAAATTCCAATACACATTTCAGCTTATTTCTACATATGAAAATAATTACAAATGTTTAACAGCCATTTATATACCGAGGTCACCAACTTTGATATAAAGAATATTGCATTCTTAGTTCCTTCGGTCACTAGTCAGGTGGAGACAAATATTGAGGATGTGAATGAGTACTTCTCTGATGCATTCAAATATTTTGCTAGTGAGGGGAAGGAAATTATCCTAATTCCTTTTAACGTCCAGTAAGTATTATTATTCAATATAATTTTAATAATGAATCAAACTATTTATTTTAATGTTTGTTTTACTCTTACTCAGAGCTAGACATTGGGAATTACTGGTGATTGTCCCAAAATTGATGACTCTTTATTATCTTGACCCAATGGGTAAAACAACAAGGAGTCACAAACTGAAATTGTTAGTTATGGAGTAAGCATAAATTTAATCAATTGCTTCAACATGATATTTTTATTTAGAATTTCTATTTTACCAACTATCGTTTAATTGATAGGGGTATAAAGGCTTTTCGTGAAGCTGGAGGACAAATACCCACAAAATTAAAGACATTGACTTTGAAAAATGTCAAGGTAGCTACTTTGACAACTGCTTACTCTTTATGTATTAATTTTCAACTGTAATATGTCAACTCTTATACTCTTATCTCAATTGTTGTTTATAGTAGTTTACTAACATTAAGTATAATTTATTATTTGTAGTGTCCTATGCAAAATAATGATTGGGCTTGTGGCTACTATGTAATGAAATACATGCAAGCTATTGTCAAACAAGCATCACATGACATTCATACTATAAGTCAGGTAATAAAGAATAACATCATAAATTTACAAGTGATTGTAGTCATTTTTATAAAATATTAACATGTGCATTTTCTGTTACGGATCTTTACAACTCAGCCTTACACACATGTGGACTTGAAGGAATTCCGAGAAGAGTGGTCAGAGTGTTTTATAAGTGAAGTCGAAATAGTATTGGATTAAATATGTCGGCTCCATTTATGTATGTGGTTTGAGTACGTACTCTTTCATATTTTTACTTTTGTAATATGTCATCTCAGACTTGCACTCTATCATTTTGTAAATTATGATATTGATTATCATTTTTGTTATGAATGTGTGGTTTTGAATGGTGACGGTTGAGCATCAATGCTCCCCTCTCCCAGAATATATGAATCTTCTTGTTCTTCTGTTCTATATCAATTTCTGCAGAAATTTAAAAAAAATCGTAACTTCTAGCGTCAGTTTTTTAAATAACCGACCCTAGAGATTGTACACTCTTCGGTCGAACAATTTTCGACCGAAATAGAACTTCTAGCGTCGGGTTTTGTAAAAAACTGAGTCTATAATGTCCTCTATAAGGTCGGTTTTTTGAAATAACCGACCCTATAGATTGATTAAAACATTTCAGTGTAGGACTCGATCGACAACATTCTCGATCGAATATCTATCGGTCGATAAACTTGTCGACCGAATGTTACACTGAACTTCTAGCGTCGGGTTTTGTAAAAAACCGAGTCTATAATGTCCTCTATAAGGTCGGTTTTTTGAAATAACCGACCCTATAGATTGATTAAAACATTTCAGTGTAGGACTCGGTCGACAAACTTGTCGACCGAATGTTACACTGAAATATTTTATTCAATCTTTAGGGTCAGTTATTTTCAAAAAACCGACCTTATAGAGGGTTCTCGGTCGAGACCAAAATACTTTCGGTTGACAATTTTCTCGACCAAGAGTTACCACTGAAATGTTATTCAATCTTTAGGGTCGGTTATTTCATAAAAACCGACCCTGTAAACGTTCTCGGTCGACAATTTTCTCGACCGAGAGTTACCACTGAAATGTTATTCAATCTTTAGGGTCGGTTATTTCATAAAAACCGACCCTATAAACATTCTCGGTCGACAATTTTCTCGACCGAGAACGTTTACAGGGTCGGTTTTATGAAATAACCGACCTTACAGACTCCTTTTTTCTCGACTAAGTCAGCATTTTTACAACCTTTTCCGTCGGTTTTTACTCTGTAAGGTCGGTTTTATTTGGTTAAATAATCCGACGCTATAGACCAAATTCTGTAGCGACGGCCACCTAGGTGTCGGTCAAAAAGTGACGCTGCAGGCTTTAAAAAACTGACGCTACAGACCCTTTCTGTACTAGTGAGAGAACAAAGAACATGGATTTCAAGTACCACTTCACTGGAGAAGTCACAAATGAAAGGAAAGATTCAAATAAAGAAAATTGGTATGTCTGAGAATCCAGCCAACATGATGGCAAATACTCTTTTGCTAGCTAAGTTTGAGCTTTTCTAAAAATGAACTAGTCTTCTTTCTATCTGAGCTTTGCCCATGCTGGGCATGTGGAGGACATGGTATTCTTACTCAGATTCTGATATTGGAGAAGATTGCAAGTGTTTTTCTACATCCATCATTTTTTAGTTGAAGACATAGTGGAGCTTGTTGAGAGAGTGTCTTAAACTCTCTAGAAAAGCTTCCTTCATGAAATGAACATCTACACCAAGCATCAGCATCTTCGAGATGCATTTTGGGAACCTATAGGTGTATTTACATTCATCGTTTCAGACCATATATGGTCTTCCTGGATTGTATTTGAAGTTACGGTCTAGTTGGACCGTATATAATCCAGTGTTGGACTGTGAATGTTTTTGAAATAAAAATACAGTTCATGTTATGGATCGTAAACATAGCCTGAAAATAACTCAATCACTTTTAGACTTTGGATATGGGTCCTATTCTTATAAATAGACCCCCAAACTCATCTCAAATATGAAGAGGAATGAATAAACATCAAGAGATATCATTTTTCAAACACCTAAAGCTATAGACGGGCCTAGGGCTTTCCTTAGGGTTTCATGCCTCCAGGAGATCCTCTCCAAGCAACTGTTTTCTTCAAAGGTTGTCTTTCAGGTGTAAAAGGGGATTGAGTTCTTCTTCTCTCTTATGTAAACCTCATCTCTATAATTTTTCTATCAATAATATCATCTATGCCAATTGATTTAGGTTCCCACATTGGAAAATTTCTGAACCACTATAAATCTCGTCTTTGTGGTTGCTTGCTTATTCGTTGTTGATCTTCGTCCTACATATTTGATTTGGATTGTTCGATTTCACACTTCCGCATCTCCACAACAAGCTCGTTGGGCCTTGTTGTTTGAGTCTCTCATCACCACCATATACCAATAATATATATATATATATATATATATATATATATATATATATATATATATATAGAGAGAGAGAGAGAGAGAGAGAGTCAGGCTAGAATACACTAGAGTATACATATCACACCATACACCCCAATGGTGTTTTCCTATCTAGACCATATTTTTGCAAAATCTAATCCATTGATCTTCATTGTTACAATAGTAATAGACCCTAAAAAAAATTTGAGCTCAAAGTCACTCATTCAAAGACAACAAAATCGACGTACATAATTAATTTGAAATGGATGATTTTTTGCCTCCTTTAGATGCATTATCTATACGTATCCAAATGAGCTCGAATTGATTATATAGTATGCTCTTAACATACTTAACAAGATCAACGGTTTAGATTAAAAAAAAACCATCATGTCTAAAAATGACTGAGGTGTATAGCTCGCTGGTATCCTCGAGTGTATTTTAACTTCATCATATGCGTGTGTGTGTGTGCGCGCGCGCGTGTGCACGCGTGTGTGTGCGTGCGCATGTGTGTGACACAATGACTATCTGCCGCAATGTGTTAGAAACTTATATTTTGTATTTTTATTGAACGGACATATAATGCAAAATGTAACTTCTATATACAATTAATACAATAAGTGTATGCAAAACATTACGCAATACCACACACAAGTTAAGAAAATCAATATATGTGTTAAGATTTAAAAAAAATAAAAAGAGGACTGAAACAAGTCAGCAGTCTTGTGTGTGTCGCGAGTTTTGGTAAACAAACCCCTTTACATTTAAATTTAATAAAGGAATGACTTCACTCGAAAGACCAAATTAAACGGACGCTCAGTCTACTAGTGCTATATGAGGTGGGTCAAGAGAAGGACAAGAATTTTCAACTTTAATCATTTAACATGTCACTGCAGCCGGTCTCATCAAAGAGGCGAACTCCCAGAAGCAGACAGCATCGTCGCCATCCATATCCACCGCCCTGATCATTTTTTTGCAGTCGTTCAGCGTCTTGACCTTGCCGTCAGGCATAACTCGCTGGAGCACATGGTGGAGCTCCTCTGCTGTGATGACGCCGTCACCGTTGCGATCATACACTGCAAACGCCAGCTTCAGAACTTCTTCCTCCTCATCTTCGCCTGAGCTGCGGTCTGAGCAGTCTTTGGCATCTGATTCGAGAGGTCTTTCTGGTGAAATACAGGCAACGAACTCGTGGAAGCTTATGTAGCCGTCGCCGTCCAAATCCGCCACTTCCATCATCGCGGCGGCCTCCGCTTTGAAATCGACGTACTGGTCGTCAGAGTCTGTCCTGGTCATGTTCCCCATAGCGCGGACCATGGCTTCGAGCTCCTCAACGCAGATTTTGCCGTCGCCAATGCTGTCGTACTTGGAGAACACTCTGTACAAATCTTCTTCGAGCCAACCAGAAGCAGTTGTGGAGGTGGAGGTGGAGGTGGAGTCCGAAGAGGACGAGGCACGAGATGATTGGGATGAACTGAGCGGATACTTGACAGGGGATGAAGATGATGGTAACTTCCTTGCCCCTTGAAGCTTCTTGAAGAAGTTCTTCAGCACAGCGGCGGCCATCAGCAGCAGGTCGAGTGGAAATGTCCGGCGGAGTAGAATTATGGATTCGGATTCTAGTTGGCGTATGGGAGACGAAGGAAGATGAATACTGAGGACTTGTTGGTGGGTATCGACCGATTCTGGCTATGCAATTTGGGAGAACTGCCGATATATATAAGTTTTTGGATCAGCTCAATCGCAGCGGAAGAAGCGCGTACACGTGTTGGACGCACACAAACCCGACGGCAGCTGACAGTTACCTGTACACGGCGCCCATCAATTATTAACCGCGGGACTCTCTGTCTTTACCGTCATTAATTCGCCCAGAAGTCGGGAGGAAGCCAACCGGGATAAGTTAAACAAAACCGGCAAGAGAGCGCGTCGACCTTAAAGGCTTAAACTTTATTCCTCAACTAGGTGAAAGTTCGTCCGAAGTACGCGAGTAGAAGTTGAAGTAGCATACAAAAATATCATGCATAATATTATACATAACTCTTAAACAAGAAATTACAAAGTTCAAAATTTACATTTTTTTTTCATTTGTTGTTTTGTGATGATGCACATGTCATGTTGGGGTTGTTGTACCGATACGGTCCTAACGTGATGAAAACGTATTGTCAAAGCGTTACTGACAAAGGTATAAAATCAAAGAAGAAACACATAAGGCACCAACAAGCAACTGAATGGATCACACCTCAACCGGTGAGATGATCTCGAGGGCCTCTATTTATATGCCTCCAGGGTAAGTGGTTGCAACGAGGAATCATACTCCAATTTCTAATCTTATTATCATGTTGCACATAGGAAATCATCTTCTTTCCCTTTTAGATTTGACTCTTATCAGGATTGGTAGCACAAGTCAACTCCTACTCAAGTCCAAATCCAATTAGATATGGGTCGGATCCTTTTCCTATTCCCAACAATCTCCCCCTCTGACCTATGAGGGAGACGTTATCTTCAACAATCATTTGGAATAGCTTGTGAACTTCATCACCACCTGTGATGGATCCACTCTCCTCAGACATGTCAGCATCTTGTCGTTTTCACCTGTCTTCTTAAAGTCTCATCTTGACTTCACTTTGTTCTCAAGCAATTGAGAAGAAGTATCATATCAGCGTCTCTTCTCTCTCCATGCCCACACCTGGAACTTTGTTGGCTCCCCCTGACCGGTATGTCGAGCCATCTTGGATGAAAACCTTATTTTTGGCCTTTTGGACCAAGGTTCAGAAACCCTCGGACAATGCTCCCCATGTCCATGTAGCTCCTCATAAGAAGCTTGATCCTTGTTGTTGTCATCTCTCTTCATCCTATAGACCCACTTGTTCTTTAGTGTTTTTCGGCCCTTGGGAAGCTCTACAAGCTCATAGGCATCATTCTTCTGCAAAGAAGACATCTCCTCCTGCATCACCCGATGTCACTATACTCTATCTCTGTGAGTTTGTGCCTCATGATATGTCTCTGGCTCCCCCTTTACCAGTAAGGAGAATATACTGAGATGTCAGATATCTGGATCAAGGATGACAAATTCTGTCAGACCTCCTCAACTGTTGCTCTGAGGACTCTTCCTAGTGATGATCTTGCTCCCCCTGCCCAGAAGTCTCTGATTGTGAATCTGAATCACTCAATTGTGTGTCTGAAGCAGGAACACTCGGTGTGCTCTCACTCTGCTTCTCAGGGTGATCTTGCTGCTCTTCTTCATCATTTGAAGACTACACTTGTGAAGAAGCTGAAGCATCCTCATACTCATCATCAGAAGAACTATCACCTGATCTTGTAGCCTCTACGTCATCACTCGTAGGATATGTAACTGTCTGACTCTGAAAGTCACATCTCTGTGTCTGCTCATGGTCCCTTTTATAGGATCCCATAACCTGTAGCCAAACTAATGATCTCAATATCCAGAAAGATACATGGCACCGCTTTATCATCCAACTTTTTCCTTTTTTCCTTTGGAGCATGTGCATAAGCCTTACACCCAAATACTCACAAATGAGCATAGGATGCATCCTTGCCTGTCTATATCTTTTCAGGTATATCAAAACCCAAAGGAACTAATGGAGATCGATTAATTAGATAGCAAGAAGTACTCACTTCCTATCCCCAAAATATATTTAAAACTTTGCAGTCTTCAACATGCATCTAACTTTCTCCACTATGGTACGGTTCATTCTCTCAGTTGTACCATTGTGTTGTGGTGTCCCAGGCTCTGTCCTTTCATGTCGTATTACGTGTTGCGCACAATCCTGGAACTCCCTGGAGGTGTATTATCCTCCTTTGTCCGTGCGGAGACACTTCAACTTTTTCTCTGTCTCCTGCTCCACCATTGCATGAAATTTATAAAAACACTGAAAGACATGATCCTTGCTCTTCAGCAAGTAGGCCCACACATTCCTAGATGCATCATCAATGAATATGACAAAATATATATTATTAATGAATATGACAAAATATCTATTGCCACCCAGTGAAGCCACCTCAAATGAGCCGTAGACATCCGAATGAATCAACTATAGAACATCTTGCTTCACCTTCAATCTTGTCTTGAAAGAAAACTTGTTGATGCTTTCCTTTCTGACATGCATCACATGAACTGAGACCAATATCCTTGCCATAAGGAATCAATCTCTGCTTTGATAAAAGCTTCAATCCTTTCTCACTCATGTGTCCTAGACGTCTTTGCCATGGATCTGTCTGGTGATCCTCAATTGCATATATATGACCGCCTTTGAGCACCTTAAGCTGGGTCTTGTACAATGTGTGACACAATTTGTCTCGTACAATAACCAAAGACCCCTTGGTGATCTAGCATTTCCCACTACTAAAATCCAGATGACAACCTTCTCTATTAAAGAATGAACCAGATATCAGACTTAGTCGCAAATATAGAATGTGACGAACATCCTTCAGTGTGAGTATACAACTGACACTTATTTGAACACAAATGTCTCCAATCCTGATAATTCTAGAGAAGTTGGAATTTTCCATGTTCACCCTCTTGAAATCTCCCCTCCTGTATGAAGTGAAGAATTCCTGACTAGGTGAAGCATGATACAAAGCTACAATATCCACCACCCACTCAGAATTATCATCCTCAACATGCACACATTGTTCTTGGACTGTTAAGACCACATCGTTGTCATCATCCCTATCATTCGAGATTTTCACTGTAGCATTCTTGTCGTCATCTTACTTGTCTTTGGCTTCAGACCCATGTTTATTTTTCTAAACCTTACAATCCCTTTTGAAATGACATGGCTTGCAACAATGCAAGCACCCTCTACTACTCTTCGACTTGGATCTACCACAAGACTTCTCATGGTTCTGGGACTCACTGTAGCTCTTAGATCTTCCACGATCTCTCGCTCTATCAATGTCTCTGCTCTCTATGATGTACATCTCTGATCTATCACCTGAGGCTCATTGCTGAGTCTCTTCATTCAGTAGACTGTTCTTCACCTGGTCAAGTGTTTACTTGCCTTCCTATATAGAATTGCTGACTGTCACTACGAGTGTCTCCCAATTGTCAGGTAATGATCTCAAAATAAGAAGATCTTGGAGTTCATCATCAAGAACCATCTTCATGAACCCAGTTGATTTATAAGGCTTTAGAATTCATTCATATGCTCATTGATGCTTGTACCATTCCGGTACTGGAGGTTCACCAACTTTCTAATAAAAAAAGCTTTATTCCTCAACTAGGTGAAAGTTCGTCTGAAGTACGCGAGTAGAAGTTGAAGTAGCATACAAAAATATCATGCATAATATTATACATAACTTTATAACAAGAAATTACAAAGTTCAAATTTTACATTTTTTTCATTTGTTGTTGTGTGATGATACACATGTCATGTTGGGGTTGTTGTACCGATACGGTCCTGACATGATGAAAACTTATTGTCAAAGTGTTACTGAAAAATGTATAAAATCAAAGAAGAAACACCATATTTAACGTAGAAAATTCTCTCCAAGATAAGGAGAGAAAAATCATAGGGCAATACCGGTGAATATGCATAATGCAATTAAAATTACAACTTACACTGCCCAGATTTAATTATCCCTAAATCCAAATAGCTTTCTCCACTCAAACCAACCGGGATAAGTTAAACAGAATTGGCAAGAGAGTGTGTCGATCTTAAACTTTATTCCTCAACTAGATGAAAGCTCGTCCTAAGTACGCGAGTAGCAGTTGAAGTAGCATACAAAAATATCATGTGTATAATTATACATAACTCTATAAAAAGAAATTACAAAGATCAAAATTTACATTTTTTCATTTGTTGCTTTGTGATGATACACATAGATCCATTATCTAGTATAATAATGTAAATGGAGTCTATCACTTAATCAGATATATGCATTTTAATTGGAAGCGAAGCAATGCCAAACTATTTAGAGGAGTCTTTTAGTATGATAATGTAAATAAAGTCAATCATAAGACATCTAGTGTGGCGAAGCGTTCAAAACATACATCTTTAACTAAGCGGAAGCGGTCACTAACATCGGATTACTGAAAATCACTAAAAATTAAAACTTTTTTCAAAGAGATCCATTCATAGGAAAGCTCCTTCAATAAGAACCAGTGTATTACATTTACATCCTGGTTCACAAGTACATATCTTATACCATCTCTTCTCGAGGCTTACAATATCAACTGCCTTGTTAAAAGTTAAACACAGACAGTATAAGAACCTCGAGGCATCAAGCCAGAAACTCAAAATGATTCATTAAAAGCACTAACTATTAACTCTGAGGACCTGAGAGTACAGAGACGACACATATGACATCTATCTACAAGACACGACAGACAGTACACTCAACCTGGGCTGTCACTGTTGTCCCTGCTGCTGCTGAAGTTCTTCCTCTGCAAGATTGTTCTCAATCTCCTCCGTGCTCGTCCACTTAAAAATGTTGGATCCCACAGAGGTGAGACAATTGAAAATTTCCCCAACGAGAGATATAACTCTCCGCCAGAAACATTATTATTGCAATTTATAATATGAATCAGAGCAGAGGATAAACAGTTTATATCATTCTCATCTTTAAATATTGCAACTATCTATGATAGAGCATTAAAACATCTATTCTCTTTATAAGGAATAAGAAGAACATGTATATCATTTATCTATTATATTAACTCAACATCTCATGCTTTTCTCATGATACTCATTACTCTCATATGTCACCCATGACTCTTTTTTTTTTTTTATCTGATGGCCTTAGCCAATCTACTAAATAGGTATTGGTTTATACTGGATATGAGAGTGTACATCATCATGTTTTATTTAGGCATTGGTCCATACCAATCCTGTATAAATATTCCAGGCATTGGATTATACCAATCATATGCAACTAGTACGAGCATTGGACTTATATTGTTCCTGTGTATCCATTCCAAGTATTGGACTATGCCAATCCCAATTATTCCAGGTATTGGACTATGCTAATCCCAATTATTCCAGGTATTGGACTATGTCAATCCTGTGACATTATTCCAGGTATTGAACTATGTCAATCCTGTGTAACTATTCCAGGTATTGAACTATGTCAATCCTATGACATTATTCCAGGTATTGAACTATGTCAATCATGTGCAACTATTCCAAGTATTGAACTATGTCAATCCTATGACATTATTCTAGGTATTGGGTTGTGATCAATCATGTGCAATTATTCCAGGTATTAAACTATGTCAATCCTATGACATTATTCCAGGTATTGGGATTTAACCAATCCTGTGATATTATTCCAGGTATTGGGATTTAACCAATCTTGTGATATTATTCCAGATATTGGGATTTAACCAATCATGTGATATTATTCCAAGTATTGGGATTTAACCAATCATGTGATATTATTTCAGGTATTGTGATTTAACCAATCCTGTGATATTATTCTAGGTATTGGGATTTAACCAATCCTGTGATATTATTCCAGGTATTGAGATTTAACCAATCCTGAGATATTATTCCAGGTATTGGGATTTAACCAATCTTGTGATATTATTCCAGGTATTAGGATTTAACCAATCCTGTGATATTATTCCAGGTATTGGGATTTAACCAATCCTGTGATATTATTCCAGGTATTGGACTATGCCAATCTTATGCATCTATTCTAGGTATTGAACTATGTCAATCCTGTATATCTATTCCATGTATTAAACTATGTCAACCCTGTGTAATTGATCACATATTATCACATCTTGTCACCTCTCATTAGGCAATCACCATTCTCGTGACTTAAAAAGCACATTCAACATCTTGGCACCTCTTACTAGGTAACAATTAACATCACTCTTTAAGAGCGGGATGTGACATCTTTGTATGATGTCTTGAAGCATTACCTTACTCATTACTTTTAACTTACTTAAGTTTATCATCTTATGTTGTATTAAGGTATTTCCCATCTTAATACTTTTATTCACTAACTTATCACTTTTATCATAAAGTGCATAGGTCATATAACAGTCATTAGAATTGTCCAACTATCTTCAATGATATGAACTCATCTCAGGTTAAAGCATTGTTTGATATAAGGTTACCTATAATCAACCATTTGAGATATTTCACCTTTATAAGGCTTTACCCACTATTTGATTATTAGGGTTCTGGTTTGTCATCATATTGCCCAAGATTAGGGATTCATGTATTATAATTCAAAATTAGAGTTTCACATACCTTCACCCTGTATTAGGGCTCCTCATCACACCATTGCATAGGGTTTCACATGGCATCACCCTCAATTAGGGTTTCACATGACATCACCCTCAATTAGGATTTCACATGGCATCACCCTCAATTAGGGTTTCACATGACATCACCCTCAATTAGGGTTTCACATGGCATCACCCTCAATTAGGGTTGCATCTTTACCCTAGATTAGGGTTAATGTCCATCAATCTTCTTAATTAGGGTTTCATGATCACTTCATCAAAGATCATACCCTAAAATATTAATTTATTCATATTGAAAGTGTTTGAGGCTTATCCATTACATGATTGTCCTACATGTATGGATTCCTCTCTCACTCATCCTCTGTAGGATGTTGACTATGTCAAACTTGTATAAATTAGGTCAACCAACCCTTTAATTAAATACATTCAATTAAGGTTGACATAGTGTATTGAAATATTTCTTACTTAAGCTTCAGGGATCAACTCATCTAGGGTTACCAATTACTTAGTACCTTAAAGGTACAACCCTAGTGATTATCTTTGAGATAAATCAGTAACAAACATTGGGTCATTTTATCTTTCATCACCTTAGATTTCCAATTGACTTAATCATATTGAAACATCCCAAACGTTCTTGATCATTGATGCTCCAAATGGTTTGAAACCATTTAAGAAAAACAATAATGAAACCGTATGGACAATTTACACTTGAAACCACTTGGGTCTCCAAATGGTTTGAGACCGTTTGGTCTCAAACAGTCTTGAGACCATTTAATCCCAAACGGTCTTGAGACCGTTTGGACTCAAACGATCTTAAGACCGTTTGGTCCAAACTCTCTCTCAAAACCGAATGGACCAAAAAGGTCTTCCATCACTTTATCAATTCATGATTTCAATCATTAAACCATCTATTAATTGAACCCCTAATTTATTCTTCAATTGGACCATTGAATCACCCTTCAATTGGACCTTCAATTATGGTTTTTAACCCATTTGAACTAGGGTTTATAATCAAGAAACTATCAATTAGGGTTTTGAAATCGAGGAACCATCAATGGTTGACATTGTGGAACTAGTCCAATTGAAATCATTGGATCATCATCAAACCATGACATGACCTGACCTCAAATGGTCTTGAGTTCGTTTGACTCAAACCTTTATAGAAATTTGTGAAAATCAATTAGGGTTTGCATCATTGAATCGATCATCAACTTAGCTATTGATTGTATTTCAATTTGATATCACTGGATCTTCAGCCATCCAATCATACTTCATCATAGACTTCCAAACGGTCTTAGTTGACCTCCAAATGGTCTTAAGACCGTTTGGGTTACCTCCAAATGGTCTTGAGACCGTTTGGGTTAGTCAACCAAAGATTAAATCAATCAATTTAGAATTTCAGCACTCAACCTGATTAGGGTTTCTAATTGGAGGATTGTCCATATATTGAATTAATCAATTAGATCCATCAGATCATCATACAAAATGTACTAGGGTTCTGACCTCAAATGGTCAACCCATCCAAACGGTTTGGGATCCAAACCTCCAAATGGTTTGCAAACCATTTGGTCTCCAAACGGTTTGGTGAAACCGTTTGGAACAAGGTTTTAAAACCGTTTGCAATAGAAACTTGTTGGAATGTGTACCTAAGATAATGTCATCATAATCTACCTTCGTTCATTCAAAATCTACTTCCATTTTCATGGTAATTACATCAATGGATCAAGGGAATTTCGAGTACAACAAAATGATCAAAAATTAATGGAGAATTGAATGCAATAACAACATTTAAGGGTTTAAGTTATATAACCCGCCTCCAATTGAGCTTCAAAGCTCCAAGATCCATGTATTTAATGTTGGAAGAAGCTTTCTCAACTATCCCAAGCTCGTCCTCAAGCTTTTGAGTGAAAAGAAATGGCTAGGATAGAAGATTGCATGGAGAAAAGAAGAAATCCATCATTTATTTTTTATTTCCACCATGAAATCATGGTGAAAGAAGGTCAAGAAGCTTACCAACAGGTTGGGGGTCGTCCTCCTATTTCTCCAAGATCCCTTGGTCGTTTTTGCAAGCAAGAAGTGAAAGGGGTTTCGAAATTACCCTTTCAACTCATGGATAAAGGAGCATATATGCATTTTATTAAAAATTCATTTTAGGAGAGAGAAAGTAGGGATTATCTTCTCCATTTCCTTGCATCTTTCCCCCTTACCTTCCTTGGTTACGAGGCTATCTCATTTGCCTCTTATTCCTCTCAATTATCCATGATTTAAAGAAAAGCAAATTAAGCACCTTAACCCTTATAATAATAATATCCTAAAGTTAGTGGATAATTCTTTTTCTTTTAATAATGTGAGTGAGTTATTCACTTCCTTTAGATATTTTTATGCCTTTGCAAGGCACAAGGTCGTCCATTCATTTTAAAAATCACCCTCACCTTTTGGTTAAAGGGATCTTCAATTAATATATTTATTTTTGCATTATTATTGAAGTAAAGTTCCAATTATGCTTAAATCTTGATTATTTTAATATCAAGATTCACTCTCCTCCAAAGTGATTCAAATGAGACGACCCTCTAATTTTATTTGCTCTACATGATGCCAAAAAACATTAGGGACTATTTTGAAGTGGTAATTTGCATATTGAACTCTGGGTTTTGGGTAATTTGCACATTACACCAAAACTAGGTTTTAATGCACAAACATTGCTTTATCAGCTCTTTCTTGGTACTCAGGCTAACCCAAGTCATACCTATACTTCATCTTCATTCTAATGATGCTTTAACCCATGAGGAACATCTTATCATGTAACATTTGCAATTTAACCCCTCAACTTGGGTAATTTGTACTTTCGTCCAAAATAGACAAAGCATTATTTCAACATTGTTCAAAAAGGACTAGAATTGAAACATAAGTTCCTCTTGAGCCTTAATTACTTTTCAAAAGATAATATCAAGCATATAATTATATTTCTTAAACAAAACACCTAGGGTTAAGGCATAACCCGGGTCAGGGATGTTACAAGTTATAAACCCCTAACAAAGATTTTGTCCCCGAAATCCCAGATAAAGGGAGACAGATATTATTCATATATCATCTCATCAAGTCTTCACATAACATCTCAATGTCATGTTTATGCAAGGCATAAACCCCTAACAATGCCATGTTTATGCAAGGTATAAACCCCTAACATATGATGTCCATGCTATATTATATAACCAATCTGATTCCACAGTTAACCATTCTAGGTGGTCAACATGAATTGTCTGATACCAGAATTCCTTACCTTGGTATCCATCATATGTGATGAAAACACATTACATTTTCATCTTTCTTTCATCCTGGGACATTTCTTATTATACATATCTTTTTCTTGGAACCCAAGTCCAAGACAAACTGATACTCTTCTAAGTATCCATAAAAAAAACAATTTTAATTTATGCACACCAAGTGTCCTAAGACCCACTTGATTGCCATGTCCCTGAAAGAAAAGAAAACAAAGGATCATATTCCTCTTATCACCCTATTATTATCTAGGGTTGTTTATTCATGAGAAGAGATTATCATCTCCTCTAAACATTACATGAACATCCTACTGTTCATGAGTTATTTATTCTTATTTCTTTCTTGGTTCCTTGCCATCAACATAGGAATCATATGGATGATTACTTGTCATCATTTCTTAATATCATTTTCACCATTATTACTAGATATAGGTATTCAAACCTTTAGTTCATCACTGATTATTGTTACCTTCCATCAGGTAACTATTACCTCTAGGTCTTTAGACCAGGGTATACATTATACTAAACATCTTCTTTTGTTTATAAATTGATTTACAATTAAATCAAATCCCTTCGAATATCATTTAGAATGTGGTAGAAATTTCCATGCCACATCTCCTTCTTCTTTAAACTCTTGAGATTGTTTCAGACTGACTACTTGATCAGAGTAATCAGAAAAATAACAATCTAGATATGTCATACTTACCTTGTCTTCAATAAATGAATACCTGGCCAAGGTATTCAAGAACTGAAATTAGGTGGTATATATTTGTTTTATATTATATTTCATATTCTTAACATCTCTTTAACTTTCACTACTTAGTATCTCAGATTTTCTCTGAGTGTTTCTTTTACATCTTTTCCCTTTCTACATGAAAAGAGAAATTTTCAAACATATAAGAGAATATTGGACTGAACATAAGTTTTCATCCTTATTATCTCTTCCTCATATCCTTAAAGGATTATACAGATGACTAAACAACAACTACCTTTCTTATAATAGGGAATAGAAGATAACTCAAAATAGAAATTTCTATCTTGACAAGTCTACCTTTTACAAGTTTGGTTAAATCCCAATACCTGGAATAATAACACAGGGTTGGTTAAATCCCAATACCTGGAATAATATCACAAGATTGGTTAACTCCCAATACCTGGAATAATATCACAGGATTGGATAACTCCCAATACCTGGAATAATGTCACAAGATTGACATAGTTCAATACCTGGAATAATGTCACATGATTGACATGGTTCAATACCTGGAATAGATGCACAAGATTGGTATAGTTCAATACCTGGAATGTATGCACAAGTTTGGCACAATCCACTACCTGGAATAGTTGCACAAGTTTTACATAGTTGATGCACATCGTTGTACACACAACAATCACTAGGAAAATTTCTAGAGTTTAACCTTCTAACCCGGTTGTCAACTTGTTGTGAACAACAAGTCAACTTAGTATAGATAGGTATCGATCCAAGGGACGGAGGAAGAGAAAAGTTGAAATCCAAATCCAATCACAAGAACAAGAAATAAATTCTGATGAGAAGGTTTTTTAAAACTAAGAACAAAAAATAAAAGTGCTGAAATATAGTTTAACTAATCAAGAAATAAAGATCTGGGGTCCGAAAGATCACCACCAAAACCACGTTCCTATTCAACTAATCAAATTCTAAACTCCAAAGATCCAATCAGGACCTTGTGTTTACATGTCCTTATGGACAAACTCACAAGGGTCAGACTTCCCGTGAACCCGTTGGTCCCGACATTCACAGATCATTGCCCAACCGTCCAACATGCCATTATTCACGGTCATATAAAAAACATGTGAATTCAAACTGGCGTTCAAACCCAAGGCTCAGGTGGTCGCGTCATCAATGATTATAACAAGAATAAGATTAAATAGACAAAAATATGATAATCACAATTAAGGGACTATTGTTTCATTCTTACAGAGATCCACAGTTATATCACTCCATAAGAATATATCAGATCATCCAAATAACCACAAAGAAATAGAGAGAAGACATTTGTTCGATGGAGGAATATAATTGACTATATTGAATAGAACCGGGCTAAGGGGCTACTTCCATTCCCCAGAGAGATTTACTCAGACATAACAAGACCAAAAGAAATACAAACTAAAATGAGATCCAACATTATACAAGATGTGGTCTACAACTAAAAATTAGATGAAATAGAATGAAGAATCGAATGCTTTTACAAGTGAAGAGTCTCTCCTTTTATAGGAGGGGAGGGGGTAGTCTGCCCTCAAAGGGGGGGGGGGAAGAGAGGGAGACCAACTTTTTGACTTTTCTAGATCTGGTCAAATCGAAAGTTGATTGTCTTTAATTATCTTGACCATGTAACTCCCTTTAATATAGATTCTCGCAGCAGCGATTTCGAACGTATTTCTCTCCTGTTAAAAGCACAAAAGAGGTCCAAATAATAGGATTTTATTTTAGGAAATTAAATTCCCTTTCCAATGAATACTTGTGCACTCAATTTGGAGTTCGAATGTAAGAGTTATGTCACTTTTGGTGGAGGGTATATATGAATTTCAGGACTGCTGCAAATTGTATAATTTTCCTACAAAACCCAAGAAAATAGAATTAAAACTCCAATTAAAGATAAAAATCTAAAATAAAACAATTAATTATGAAACTAAGAGAATAAATAACAAAATAATCCTAGACAAATATCAAAAATATATAAATAAAAGGGATAAATATACATTTATCAAAATACCGCAGACTTGAATCTTTGTTTGTCCTCAAACAATTAAAATTAAAAATTATTCCAATTTATACTAACAACATGTCTATCCTCACCCTTGTAACATCACTTTATTCCTTACCTCCAAATTTGTCCAGGCAACCCAATCTCCTAAAACCACAAAACACAAAATTCTATATTCCCTATTAAAAACAAATATCATATCTTGGTTCTAAATCAAGATTTTGTAGAAAAACATGCTTCATCTTACTTTTGCTTTGACACTCTCATTTTTATAAATGTATTTTTTTTGTGAGTTGTTGCATAAGAACAAGATGAAATTAGGTGGTGTGAAAACAAAGAAGGAAGTGATGAATTTTTTTTATCCCTCCTCTATTCGACTTGGGATTTAAATTTGTGGAGTTGTGGCTACATTGGTCACAATTTTTTTAATGTGCACTTTTGGCATCTTTTGATGGTACGCCTCTTTGTGGGGTATGGAATTTTTTATATGGGAAGCATGCCACCCCAGACTTGATTTTTGTCTGGTGGTGATTCTTTACTTCTCTTTTTTTTAGAAAGAAAATAAGGCGGAAACAAAAGGTCTCCTTGTGCTTATAACTTCATACATTTTTTTTGAAAGTGTCATTACATCAGAAAGAACATTCATGTCAATAACATTATACAAGATTTATATCAAGTTAATCAATAGTTTAAAAATAGAGAAAATTTGTGTTTGGTTTTAATTGATTCCATACGGCTTGCCAACTTTTCCAAGGAGTGATGCTATTTTGGGATCCTAGATGACATGGTGGTTTCAGACATGAAAATTTGTAACAATTTTTGCAAAAGATTTACTAAATTCTAAGGGGTACAATGATAAACATTTATTCATATTGGCCGACTAGATAAAGGCCATTTTGCAACAAAAGAAATAAAAACATGGCCGACTAGATAATGGCCATGAACAAAGTAACTATATGAAAAACAAAAAAAGGTAGAAATAATGCAAGAATAAAAAAGATAAGGGGGTGGAATAGAAACATACCACCCACCTCCACCCCGGACTTAGATTTTTGCTCGTCTCGAGCAAAATTAAAACCCGAGATGGAGGGAAGAGAAGAGTGAGGATTTCCAGGTGGCCCAGGTAGCTCAAAAAATGTCCAGCTGAAGGGGATGTGTATGAGGGCTGGGACCTTTATCTGAGGAGCTTCATAATGTACCCTATGATAGGGTAATTGTAGAAGCTCAGTGGGGTGCTCATATTTTCTTTCACCTCACATTCCCTCCAATAATATCCATAGATCTTCCTTCGATAGCAAGGGAAGTGTTGAAGATGGATGTGAATAAGGGGAGGTTGATGGGTACCCGACTAGTAATGCCAGTAGAGCATGATGAAATGAGTCAGGTGGAGGATCTGGTTCAAGTTTTCCACCATCATGATGACCTGCATATGGGAGAATTGATGCTAATACAAAAAATTTAAAATCATTTACAAAAGTGTTTGGTTTCTCCTTAAAATTAATGCCATCAACATTGGGTTTGGTAAGTTTCATTGTTGATGTAACATGTCTCTAATAATTTTGTACAAGGGTTCCCCAAGTATTTAGGAGGGATGATGATGTCTTCCTTGCAAACAATAGAAGGGGGTGTGTGGGCTTCTTCCAACGGTGGTATCTCCCCTTCTAGATCAACCATGTGTGGGATGGAAATTGGCTGTGACGGCTTGGGAAGAATCATAAAGGGGATTAGATGCTCATTATCCAAAATAGACTCAAAAGAAGGGTATTGGTCTATGGTATCATTCATATTTATGTTGAGGATGGGAGGAGTTGTTGGATCTTCAGAATGACTCTCCTGCTTTGACATTTCATTTCAAGTAATAAAGTCTCTAAAGGAAAGATAGGGATACCAACGTCCTCATCACACACAAAATATGGCTCCATGGTTTGTTCTATTTCTTCAGGATCTGACATATATGACACAAAATAAGAATCATCATCGTCATCGTCAGGAAGAACCATCTTGGGTTGCTCAAGCTCTATAGGGGGAGTTTGTGATTGATCCTCTAGAAAGGTAGCTAACATGGCTTGACTGGATTCAAGTTTTGCTTGTGCTTCTGCTACCATCTTTTCTAGGGCCTTAAGTCTCTCTTCCAGTTCAAGATCAATTTGCATTTCACCATAGGATTTATACACCCCAAAATTTTGGTCATCCTCGCTACACTCCCCATAGTGTCCTTGGCCATAGTACTCCTCATATTGTTTTGGGTGGTATTGCTCCTCATAATAATCTCCAGAAGATGATGGATTGTAATTTCCATTGCGTCCATCTTGGTAGGAAGATTTTAATATTATAAGGTGTCACCAATTCATGAGGAAACATATTTGAACAATCTATATTTTGGTTTTGGGCTTCTAGCAGGGCGGTTAAGAAGGCTTGGCTGGCTTTTAGTTTTGTTTCTCCTTCTACTTCTATCTTCTCTAAGGCCCTAAGTCTCTCTTCTTGTTGAGGATTACACTGGGTTTCATAAACATGTTCATAACCCCCAAGGTTTTGTTGGTTACACCCCACAAAATTTTGTTGATCATATCCCCCATTAGAATATGGATAGCAAGGTTCCCCATAATGGTTCTCAGACAAATGTGGATTCACATTGTATCCACCAGGATGAAAGGGCTCGCAATTAAAAGGGGTGCTATTATAATCATGGGGTAGAGTCGGACAGGTAAGAGATGCATGGATCCTACCCGACAACGGCGCCAAATTGATGCGCGTCGTTGTACACGCAACAATCACTAGGAAAAATCATAGAGTTTAACCTTCTAACCCGGTTGTCAACTTGTTGTAAACAACAAGTCAACTTAGTATAGATAGGTATCGATCCAAGGGATGGCGAAAGAGAAAAGTTGAAATCCAAATCCAATCGCAAGAACAAGAAATAAATTATGATGAGAAGGTTGTTTAAAACTAAGAACAAAAAATAAAAGTGCTGAAATAAAGTTTAACTAATCAAGAAATAAAGATCTGGGGTCCGGAAGATCACCACCAAAACCACATTAAAAAAAAAGTGGAAATTTATACAAGTTGTACATGATAAGAAAGCATCACTCTTGAATCCTATCATTCCTCTATGGCTTGCCATCTTTTCGAAGGAGTGATTATTATTTGAGGTCCTAAGTGACAGGAGGATTTCTAGTCATGAAAGTTTCAAAATTTTAGTTGCAAGGCAGTTACATCATTAAGGGGAGTATTTTGACAAATGATCATATCAAGGCCGACTAGATAAAGGCCATTTTGCAACAAAAGTAATAAAAATATGGCCGACTAAATAATGGCCATGAACAAAGCAGCTATATGCAAAATAAAAAAAGTGGAAATAATGCAAGAATGAAAAGATAAGGGGGTGGAATAGAATCATACCACCCACCTCCGACTCTAGAATCATACCATCCATGCAATTTGTAATAGAAGTGGAGAACTCCTTAGAAGAAATCCATATACGCCATCAAATTGATAATCGTCGTTCGCAATATCAATCACTAAGATGGTTAATCCTAGAGTTTAAACCTTTTTTTTACTTCCGGTTTTAAGGGTAGTATAGAAGGGCCGATCCCACAAGACAACTTTTTAGAGATTGTTCTTAGAACCCAAAGTTTGAAGAACTTTATTATTTGTTTTTGGTATTTTTCTTTAGAGTAAAGCAGAAAGTAAAAGTCAAGTTGGGGGTTTGATTGATTACACTAATGCAAGAAGAAATTCTCTCAACAAGAATAAACATACACAAGGAAAAAATAAGATGATTGTTAACACAAGCAAAACTATATGAATGAAAGACTAAGAATTAAAGAAAACGAAAGATGTGGTGATTAAATCAAGAGACGGAAATCGAGGCTCGTAGGGGTTTTCACCACCTTAGCCTAGGCGATAACAACTAATTCTTAAACGACGATTCGATGAAGGTTTGCGAATTAAAAACTCACAAGAGATAAACTCCACATGAGCCCATTGATCTTGGTGCTCATGCTTCCTAGTTTTTCATCCTAAAAGATGAAAATCCACAGTCATATCAAAATGTCTATGTAATCGATTTTATTGTTCTAAATCCGGATTTCCATGGTCATATCCATCCAGATTAACATGCGATACGAAGATCAACCGTTAATTAAAATCGATTACCATCTAGTCGTTTAAGAAAAGTCATTAAAACCATGGCTAAGGGGTTATTCCCCTTGTCTCGATAGAAGTCTACCCACTCATGGAGAAAGGGGAGACGGAGGAAGAAAGTACTGAAGCCATAGTCTAGCCCAAAAATTAGGAGATTAATCCTTATGCTAGAGACAATGAAATGGCTTAGTTCTTTGTTCCTTGCTCCAGAATTAAAGAACGGAGAAGAGAAGATTAAGACTAAGGCAGAATGAAGAGACAAGAACAAGAATGAAAGAACTATGATTGAACTAAAATCTACTTTATTACATAATAAGAAGATGATTACAAGATTAATTGCTTCAGAATCCCAATACAAAGAAATCCAAGATGATCAAAGAGGAGGAAGTTACCCTCCTTTTATAGGAGAAGGAGGGGGTATACATTAGGTTTAGGGCAAAATAAATGGCCGCCGACGGCTGCTAACTTTCTAGATCTAATCAATAGAGGAAATAATTGATTGCTTTGCATTCTTTTTGCATTAATTTCCCGAAACAGCAATTTTGAGCGTATTTTTGGGCTAGAAAAAATTTGGAAGAGGCCGAAAATATATTTTCACTGTATATAATTGAATTATCTTTCCAACGCATACTTGCACAATAAATTCCTCCTTGGGATGTGAGAGTTAGACCAATTTTGGTAAAAGGTATATACTGAAATCAGACTCTGCGGGAAAACGTAAGGATACTTTCACTGGTTGATTGCACAGCCAAATAAACATCAAAATTGCCACAAAATATATCTTTTTTGTAGCAAATAAAATTCTCTTTTCATTCCATACTTTATCTTGAAATTATACCTTTATACGCAAAAGATATGACTATTTTATTGACAAGTATCTCAGGCACTGCGGGAATATTTGAAAAGCCTCGTATCTTTATCTTTTATTTTCTCGATTTAATTACTTAGATAATTTCTTGAAAATTAAGAAAAATATCAGAAGAATTCAAGAAAAGTATATCAAGAAGATGAAAGTGCTATTTATTTTTGAATTAGCTAAAATTAACAAAAAAGTCCTAATTAATTATTCTGAATGAAGCACAAATAAGAGATGAATATGCATTCATCAAAATACCCCAAACTTAAACTTTGCTCGTCCCGAGCAACATTAAAATCAAGAAATACTTTCAAGACATACTCTCAACCTATCATCCTCACTCTCCTAACAATCACTTGATTCCTTCCACCAAAATATGGCCAAGCGACCCTGACTTCCTGAATTCACAAAAAGTGACTTTTATATTTCCTACTTCACAACTTGCATTTATTCAAGACCTGCAATAAAACAGATTTTCATTTCACCTTTGCATTTGGTACTCTATTTTTTTTAAAAAAAGTTTTACACAAGAACATGGCTGATTTGGATGGTTGGGGTTTTTGTAGTTTTCCCCTGGGTAGAAAATTGGAATGAAGGGGGTATGGAAGAAGGACAGTCTCTCCTCTATTCGACTCGAGACCTTTTTATTTAGTGGACATGCAATTACATTGACCGCATTTTTTTCTTTGAATTTTGGTGATACACCCAATTGTGTGGGTATGGAAGAAGCAAAAGAGGGGGAAGGGGTGCCACCCCAAACTTAGCCTTTTGGGCATTATTATCTTTTTTTTCTTTTTGACGAATGGAAAGATTTGGAAGTGGTAGAAGAAGAGTAGAAGAGGTTGTTCTTGTGCAACCTTTTTTTCCATCTTTTTTTTAGAGTACCATGCATTGGTTCAACTATTACCGAATCATGCGAAAAATCAAGAAAATGTATATAAGTTGTACATGATAAGAAAGCATCACTCTTAAATCCTATCAGTCCTCTATGGCTTGCCATCTTTTCCAAGGAGTGATTATTATTTGAGGTCCTAAGTGACAGGAGGATTTCTAGTCATGAAAGTTTCAAAATTTTAGTTGTAAGGCAGTTACATCATTAAGGGGAGTATTTTGACAAATTATCATATCAAGGACGACTAGATAAAGGCCATTTTGTAACAAAAGTAATAAAAATATGTCCAACTAGATAATGGCCATGAACAAAGCAACTATATGCAAAATAAAAAAAGTAGAAATAATGCAAGAATGAAAAGATAAGGGGGTGGAATAGAATCATACCACCCACCTCCACCCCAGACTTAGATTTTTGCTCGTCCCGAGCAAAACCCAAACCTGAGATGGAGGGAAGAAATTTGTAGGGTTCACCAGGAGGTCCTGGTAGCTCAAAATATGTCCATCTGAAGGGAATGTCGATGATGGCTGGAGTTTTGAATAGAGGAGCTTCATGGTACACCCAATGGATGGGTAGTTGCGGAAGCCTAAAAAGGTTTTCTGAATGATGTTGTGTATCACCTCGTAGTCTTTCGAGTAGGATCCACATATCCTCCTTGAACAGTGAAAGTAGTGTTGGAGATGAATGTGGATTTGGGGGGGATTGGCAGGTGCCAGTTGGGTAACAAATGTAGTGTCGGATGTGGAAGATCAGACGGAGAATCTGGCTCGAGTATCTTTTTGCCGCGTGGATCTACATGTGGTGAAGAGGGTGCTTGTATAAGAAGAACTGGTTTATTAGCCGAGTAAATAATCGTATGGGGATGTATGTCTTCTTGGTGGATTATGTAACAAGGTGCGTCCGGATCCTTTACCCCATAAATGGAAGCCAGTGGATTTGGTGTGGAAGACTCACAAATGGCATAATTTTCGTCATAATTATAAAAAATGATCAATCTAGGTTGTTCCATCTCTATTGGGGAGTTCTCCATCTCTTCTTCATAAAAGATCTCATCAACATAGATGTCTATGGAATCAATTGGATCCTTTACTATGCTGAAGGGGAGATCTGATTCCTTTATAGGACAAGTGCCCAACTCAATGGGCTCAGAAGTGATCACCTCACAATATAACGGTGTAATGTAAGGTTCTTGCAGTGGTAGAATCACCTCATCAGGTTCAACCAGATGTGGAAAACGAGGTGGTTGAGTGAGGTCATAGTGCTCTTGATGATGAAGCCTTTCAAAAGAATCCATCAGTGCATGTTGGGGAGGTGATGGTACATTGGTCAAAATAGGCTCAACCAAGATGGAATGATTATTACAAACATCCAAATATGGGCCTACAACCGAGAAGGGTGGAGTCTTAGGTTTTTTGGATGTTCTTTGAGCCCACCAATCTTTAACCTTTTTGTTAAAAGATTCTTGATTCATGAATTTATCAACATAGGCCTCCATCCACTCATTTTCTGACTTATATGGATAGTCAGGGCCCCATACAGCTGCAGCCCTAGCTAAACAAAGTTCTTCATTTACAATATCCTAAATTTCTTTAAAGCACCTATCCATCTCCTGATCAAGGTTGTGTGGAATCTCAACTATAGCACATTGGACTTCTTCTAAGGGTGGCAGTTCATTATAGAGAAAGGGTTCCAATGAAGTAGATTGGCCATTAGAATCAACTAGATTAACATCCACAATGGAAGTGATTGGTGGAGCTTTAGGTACTGGAGTTGGTTCTACTTGATTGAAGATGATATAATCATCTTCATCATCATCTATTAAAATCATCCTTAGTCTCTCTGGTTCCAGATTAAAAAATTGCCCTGCGGAATTGGCGTTCGGCGAGCGTTGCATGCACAAATGAAGCAGTTAATCGTGTGCAGAAAAAATGGACTGTCGGAATGGAAACTCGGCAGAAAGAGGAGTAGCACTTCCGGAATGTTACTCGGAAGGCATAAAAAATAAAAAAAAGTTTTTCAAAATTGTTTTTGGGTTCGAAAAAAACAATCCGTTGTCCCCAGCAACGGTGCCAAATTGATAATCGTAATTCGCAATATCAATCACTAAGATGGTTAATCCTAGAGTTTAAACCTTTTTTACTTCTGGATTTAAGGGTAGTATAGAAGGGTCGATCCCACAAGACAACTTTATAGAGATTTCTCTTAGAACCCAAAGTTTGAAGAACTTTATTATTTGTTTTTGGTATTTTTCTTTAGATTAAAGCAGAAAGTAAAGGTCAAGTTGTGGGTTTGATTGACTATACTAATGCAAGAAGAAATGCACTCAACAAGAATAAACATGCACAAGGAAAAAATAAGATGATTGTTAACACAAGCAAAACTATATGAATGAAAGACTAAGAATTAAAGAAAACGAAAGATGCGGTGATTAAATCAAGAGATGGAAATCGAGGCTCGTATGGGTTTTCACCACCTTAACCTAGGCGATAACAACTAATTCTTAAACGACGATTCGATGAAGGTTTGCGAATTAAAAACTCACAAGAGATAAACTCCACATGAGCCCATTGGTCTTGGTGCTCATGCTTCCTAGTTTTTCATCCTAAAAGACGAAAATCCACGGTCATATCAAAACGTCTATGTAATCGATTTTATTGTTCTAAATACGGATTTCCATGGTCATATCCATCCGTATTAACATGCGATCCAAAGATCAACCGTTAATTAAAATCGATTACCATCTAGTCGTTTAAGAAGAAGTCGTTAAAACCATGGCTAAGGGGTTATTCCCCTTGCCTCAATAGAAGTCTACTCACTCATGGAGAAAGGGGAGACGGAGGAAGAAAGTACTGAAGCCATAGTCTAGCCCAAAAATAGGAGATTAATCCTTATGCTAGAGACAATGAAATGGCTTAGTTCTTTGTTCCTTGCTACAGAATTAAAGAACGGAGAAGAGAATATTAAGACTAAGGCAGAATGAAGAGACAAGAACAAGAATGAAAGAACTATGATTGAACTAAAATCTACTTTATTGCATAATAAGAAGATGATTAGAAGACTAATTGCTTCAGAATCCTAATACAAAGAAATCCAAGATGATCAAAGAAGAGGAAGTGCCCCTCCTTTTATAGGAGAAGGAGGGGGGTATACATTAGGTTTAGGGAAAAAGAAATGGCTGCTGACGGCTGCTAACTTTCTAGATCTAATCAATAGAGGAAACAATTGATTGCTTTGCATTCTTTTTTCATTAATTTTCCGTAATAGAAATTTCGAGCGTATTTTTGGGCTAGTAAAAAATTTGGAAGCGGCCCGAAAATATATTTTTACTGTATATAATTGAATTATCTTTCTAATGCATACTTGTACAATAAATTCCGCCTTAGGATGTGAGAGTTATACAAATTTTGGTGAAAGGTATATACTGAAATCAGACTCTACGGGAAAACGTAAGGCTACTTTCACGGGTTAATTGCGCAGCCAAATAAACACTAAAATTGCCAAAAAATATGTCTTTTTTGTAGACAATAAAATTCTCTTTTCATTCCATACTTTATCTTGAAATTATACCTTTAGACGCAAAAGATATGATTATTTTAGTGACGAGTATCTCAGGCACTGCGGGAATATTTGAAAAGCCTCATATCTTCATCTTTTATTTTCTCGATTTAATTACTTAGATAATTTCCTGAAAATTAAGAAAAATATCAGAAGAATTCAAGAAAAGTATATCAAGAAGATGAAAGTGTTATTTATTTTTGAATTAGCTAAAATTAACAAAAAATCCTAATTAATTATTCTTAATGAAGCAAAAATAAGAGATGAGTATGCATTCATCAATAGTTCAATACCTGGAATAGTTGCACAGGGTTGACATAGTTCAATACCTGGAATAGTTATACAAAATTGACATAATCCAATACTTGGAATGGATACACATGAATGATATAAGTCTAATGCTTGTACTAGTTACACAGGATTGGTATAATCCAATGCCTGGAATATTTATATAGGATTGGTATAAACCAATGCCTGAATAAGACATGATGATGTACATTCTCATATCCAGCATAATCCAAAATCTGTTTAGCAGATTGGCTAAGGCCAACTGATAGAAATAAGAAAGATTCATGGGTGACTTATCAGAGTGATGAGTATCATGAGAAAAGCATGGGATGTTGAGTTAATATAATAGATAAATGATATAGATGTTCTTCCTATTCCTTATTAAGAGAATAGATGATCTATTGTTCTATCATAGATAGTTGTAATGCTTTAAAAGTTGAGAATGCTTTAAACTGCTTATCCTCTGCCTAGTTTTATATATTTAAACTACAATGATAATGTTTTTGGCAGAGAGTTATATCTCTCGCTGGGGCAATTACAATTGTCTCACCCCCGTGGGATCCAATATTTTTAGATAGACAAGCACGGAGGAGATTGAGAATATCTTACAGAGGAAGAACATCAACAGCAGTAGGAACAACAGTGACAGCTCAGGTTGAGTGTACTGTCTGTCGTGTCTTGTAGATAAAAGTCTTATGTGTCGTCTCTGTACTCTCAGATCCTCGGAGTTAGTAACTAGTGTTTTTAATAAATCAATCTAAGTTTTTAGCTTAATGCCTCGAGGTTCTTATGTTGTTTGTGTTTAGCTTTTAACAAGGCAGTGGATGTTGTAATCCTCGAGAAGGGATGGTACAAGTTATGTACTTATGGACCAGGATGTAAATGCAATACATTGGTTCTTGTTGAAAGAGTTTTCCTATGAATTGATCTCTTTGAAAAGGGTTTTAATTTTTAGTGATTTTCAGTAATCTACTGTTAGTAATTTCTTCCTCTTAGTTAATGATGTATGTTTTGAGCGCTTCGCCACAGATACACTTCTTCTTATATGGGAATTGAAGCTTCTTCAAGAACTTATGAATGTCAGGGAGAGTAAGAGCATATTTCTTGTAGAAGGCCTTGGGCTCAACTAAGTCAAAATACTCTAGGTAGTCCTTACACCAGGTGTCAGTCACTTCAATACCCGAGAAGAAGATGTTTAGGGTATCCTCAAAGACTTGAAATTTCTTCCCGACTATGTTAGATGTGAGGACTACTTGAGTATTAGGTGGGCGTACGAGGATGTCATAATTCAAACGCAAATTTACATAGAATTTGTGAACCACTTTGGTGCTTGTGATGGAATTGTTATAGTAAGCGTGTTCAACACCCAAGGTAGAGAGATGATGATCATAAAGCAACTCTGCTACTTGATCTATGACCTCTTGTCTTCATGGTCTGGATCAAATAGGGCATGAAAAGGAAAAAGGTTCCTAGGAAAGTGCTCCTTATACCTATTTAGAGCCTCATTTGAGATGAAGAAGGTATCATCAAACAGAATAAAGTAGGAGTTGGACGAAGATGAAGGTGCATTAGTTGGGGCGGCCCTCTTCCTCCTGTTGGATTCCATAGAGATGAAAAGAAGAAGAAGGAGAGAGCAAAAGCTAAAGAATCACCACTAAAACTCATCCAAAGACCTAGGTTAGCAAGGGGGAATTCAAGGGAGGTCGATCTAGGTCAAAGTAGGGCTAGGAAGAGGAAGGTCGGGGCTAGGGTTGAGAGCTTAGGGGAGTTGGAGGTCAGATCAGTCAACTTTTCTCTAGTTGAGAGGGAGAATAGTCAGCTGAACCCATCTTAAGTTTTCTCTAGCCGACCATCGATCAAGTTCTATGAATTCAGAAACTCAACGGATAGGCTCTTTAAAAAAGCTCTCAATCTCCGATCGGTCGAGTTTGCAACTCGACTGATGGTCAACCTAACCTAAACTTAGAAATCCTAGTTTCTAGCCATTAGAGTGCTAATTAAATTTATTTTTCAAGTCCATTTTGTATTTTGAACATAATTAGGCACATATCACTCATCATTGGGTACTATTTTGCGAGAAAACATTTGTTTGCAAAAAATACCCAAAAACAAGAGAAAACCAAGGCAAAAAGAACATGAAAAGCTGATTTTTAGCATATTAGCAAGCAATGGTAATCAAAATATGGGAAAAACATATATGATAGATGACAACTAGCTAGAAGGCATATCAGATTCATTCAAAGTAGTTATGAGAAGTTTAGATCTAATAAAGTTAAATTGCTCTCTAGCTAGAGTTTTAGTGAAAATGTCCGCCAACTGATTTTCCGTGTCCACATGCGAGATATAGATATCCTTCTTGGCAATGTGATCACGGAGAAAATGATGGTGAACCTCTATATTGTTATCTCTACTATGCAAGATAGGATTATATGATAAGTTAATTGCACTAGTATTATCACAAAAGATAGGAGAAGCATCAAAATGAATGTTAAAGTCTTGGAGCATTTGCTTCATCCATAGGGCCTGGGCACAACAACTCCCGACTACAACGTATTCAGCCTCAGTGGTTCATAATGCCAATGTGCTCTATTTCTTGGAGAAACAAGACTCCAGGCATGGTCCTAGGAGAAAGCAACTGCCACTTGTGCAATTTTTATCAATCAAGCACCCTGCATAATCTGCATCACTATAAGCAGTAAGAGTGAAGTCCCTTGACTTGGGATACCATAGTCCAAAATTTTGGGTTTTTGCTAAGTACCTTAAAATCCTCTTAACGACTATAAGATGTGATTTCTTAGGATTTGATTGAAAGCGAGCACACAAGCCAACACTAAACATTATATCAGGTCTAGAGGCAGTTAAGTAAAGTATCCAATCATATCTCTATAGATCTTCTCATCTACCTTCTCACCTTCTTAATCTTTGTCAAGTTTGGTGGTGTTTGACATGGGTGTGTCCATCAACTTGGTGTTCTCCATCCCAAAGCACTTGAGTAACTCACTTGTGTACTTGCCTTGGTTGACAAAGTTCCCATCTTTTGTTTGCTTGATTTGAAAGCTGAGGAAGAACATGAGATCACCCATCATACTCATCTCGAATTCACTTTGCATAAGATCACTAAATTCTTTACAAATATCAAGGTTAGTTTTGCCAAAAATGATATCATCAACATATATTTGTATGATAAGAAAATTGTTAGAAGTGTGCTTTAGAAATAAGGTAGAATACACTTTTCCCATGATATAACCATGATTTAACAAAAAGTTCTTTAATTTCTAATACCAAGATTGAGGTGCTTATTTGAGTCCATAGAGAGCTTTTTGCAACAAATAAACATGGTTAGGTAAACCATCATGTTCAAAGCTCGGAGGTTGTGCAACATACACTTCCTCCTCAATTGTACCATTCAAAAATGCACTTTTAACATCCATTTGATACATAAGAAAGTTTTTATAACTAGAAAAGGCAAGCAACATACGAATGGACTCAAGTCTATCTACAGGTGCATATGTTTCATCAAAATCTATACCTTCCTGTTGATTGTAGCCTTGAGACACTAACCTTATTTTATTCCTTACCACTTTGCCACTTTCATCAAGCTTGTTGTGGTAGACCCACTTGGTGCCAATGATCTTTCTATTACTTTGTCTTGGCACTAGGGTCCATACTTTGTTCTTTTCAAATTACTCAAACTCTTCTTGCATAGCTAGGATCCACTCATCATCCCCAAGAGCTTCCTTGACGTTCTTAGGCTCGAGTTGTGAGATGAAGGCATTGTTGGCTTGTTCTTTATTGAATGCAGCCTACGTCTTCACTCTTTCAAAAGGATCACCTAGAGTTAGCTCTTTTGGATGGTACTTTGCAAAGTAGGGAGTTGGATCCTTCTTCTCTTCATCTTGAGTGACCACCTCTTTTCCCTTTTGGGTGATGTTGAGCTCTTTTATAATAGGAATTACTTCACCTGCAACATCATCATTTGGAACAATATCTTTGGGAATAGAGGGGTTAGTCTCAATAAACTTAACCTTTATGGATTCTTCTACTTTAGCAAGATCAACATTAAATACTCTACAAGCCTTGCTAGTAGTGCTATAGCCAAGAAAGAAAGTCTTGTAAGATTTCAAATCAAACTTGTCGAGAGAATCTTTTGTATTCAAAACAAAACAAGGACATCCGAAAACATGGAAATACTCAATAGAAGGCTTCCTACCATGCCATAGCTCATAGGTTTTGTTTTCCAAAGATGGATGTGTAAAAACCCGATTTTACACAAAACATGAGGTACTAACAGCTTCAGCCCAAAACTTCTTTGTAGTATCATACTCTAGAATCGTGGTCCTATCCATCTCCTGTAAAGACATATTCTTCCTCTCTACAATCCTCTTTTGTTGAGGTGTTCGAGGTGAAGAAAAGTTGTGTGTATAACCAGATTCTTGACAAAAATGTTCAAAAAGCTCATTTTCAAATTCTCCCCCATGATCACTATGGATGGAAACGATGCGGTAAGAGGCTTCATTATCAACTCATTTATAAAATATCAAGAAAACATCAAGCGTGTCACTCTTTGAAATGAGAAATAAGGTTCAAGTATATCTAGAGAAATCATCAACAATAATAAGGCAATACTTGGAACCACGAAGCGATTGAGTTCTCATTGGTCCAAATAGATCAATGTGAAGAAGCTCAAGAGCTCTCTTGGTACTAAGGGATCATTTGGATTTGAAGGAGTACTTGGTTTTCTCTTCTTGGGTACAAGTTTGACATTCATCATCCTTTTCAAAATCCAATTTGGGAAGTCCCTTGACCAATTCCTTTTTGCTCAACTTCTTCAATTGATGCATATTTACATGACCAAGCCGATGATGCCAAAGAGAAATATCATTCGAGTTGACTACTAGGCATCTACCAACAACAAGCTTAATAGAGTCAAGAATAATAACATAAAGATTACCACTTCTAGTTCCCTTATATATAACTTGGTAGGTGAGGGAATCTAGAATCAAGCATTCAAAGGAAGTAAATAACACAAGGTAACCATTATCACATAATTGACTAACACTAATTAAATTGTGATGTAGGAAATCCACAAAAAGAACATTCTTGATACACAAGGATTCACCTACATCACCCTCACCTTTGACTTTACCTTTCTTATTGTCCCCAAAGGTGACCGAACCTCCTTTCTTTTTAGTGAAGTTGTTGAAATGACTTATATAACCTATCATATGCTTAGTTTAGCCACTATCAACAATTCATCTTCCTTTTTCCTATAAGAAAGGAGAATGTCGGTTCCTGACTCAAACTTTGGGATTCGGTGTTAGCTTGGGGACCCATTTTATCTTTGGGTTGGTCCCCTTAGGATTGTAAGGACAATAAGTAAAGTAATGATCATCACACTTGCAATAGGAACAAACCATATGATTCTTAGTATTAGAAGACTTTCCTACAAAGAAAGAGGTCTCCTTGCTCTTTTTCTTACCTTTGTCTTTTCTCTTGCCCTTTGGTTCCCCCTTGCAAATCCTAAACCACTAATACCAATTTGTTTGGTAGAATGGTCAAGGATTTCATTTAGGGAGTTTTTCCCTTTGAGGAATTTCTATAGAGATGCTCTTAATATATGATTATCATAATTAAGAGAAATTATAGTAGAAGATAAACTATAAAAATCATCTCTAGCATGAATAAGGCCGGCCTCAAGATAGAGGGTTTTAGTTAAATATGAATCTTTCTCATGAGAAATAGAAGCAACAACATTACTAGGCAAGATGGGTCTAGAAGATAAATCATTAACTTGACCAAGCAACCTAGAATTTTTAGATTTAAGTATTTGAATTTCCTTAAGATAGACATCTCTTTCATATCTATGAGCATCAACAAGAAGCTTAAATTTAGCATTTTCATTTTTAAGAGTTTCAAGCTCCTTTAGGCAATTTTGGTTTTCTTCCTTAAGAGTTTCAATGTTCTTAAAGTAGACACCATTCTCTACTTCAACTCCATTGTATTGGAGCTTAAGATCAATATATTTCCCTTGCAAGTTATCAATGCTCTCAAGATGAGTTTTCTCATTAAGCCCAAGAATTTCAAGTTTAGCATATAAATCATCAATATTTTTTCCTAACCATTTTCTTTTAGATTTACATTTAGCAAAAGATGAACGGGTAGAAACAAGAATGTCAATAATAGATTCCTTAGATAACTCATGAAATCTTACCTCACCAATTTCTTCACTAGTAGAGGCCATGAGTGCAAGGTGTCACTCTCCATCTTCTTCGGAGATTGAGTTGCTTGAGGATGAAGCTTCCCAAGCTGCATGAGCTGCATTCTTATATCTCTTCTCCTTCTTGTCCTTCCTCTTATCCTTGATATCCTTCTTGTACTCCTCTTCCTTCTTTGAGCTGCCCTAGTGGTGTGACTTTCTTAACTTGAGACATTCACTCTTGTAGTGCTCCTTTTGTCCACACTTGTAGCATCTAAGAGTAGAAGAGGAGGAGGCTTGCTTTCCCTTGAAGTGTTTGCCCTTGATGTAGTTGGCTTCATGCTCACTTGGGCCATCATCTTCACTAGAGGAGGAAGGAGAAGTCCTAAAAGCAAGTTTTTGTTGAAGGATGACTGCCTCCACTTGTGCTTTGAAAGCACTATATTTGATCTTCTTGGCTTCTTCTTCTTGTTTGTCAAGCCTTGGCTCATGGGCTTGGAGGTTGCCAATGAGCTCTTCGATTGAGATCTCATCAAGGCTCCTCACTTCTTCAATGGAGGTGACCTTTGACTCCCATCTCTTTGGTAGAGTCCTCAATATCTTGGAGTTAATTACTCCTCTATTCAAAGTGTTGTCTAATGCAGCCAACACATTGATGATGACATTAAGTCTTGAGTACATCTCTGTGATCCCTTCTTTCTTGCCCATCTTGAAGTTCTCTAGAAGGCTATTCAAAAAGTAGATCTTAGCCTACTTGACTTGATTTGTACCCTCATAAGTGATGCACAATTTATCCCAAATCTCATAGGCCGTATCCCAAGATGAGATCCGATTGAACTCTATTGGGGTAAGGGTTGCATAGAGGATGCTTATGGATTTGGCATTGAGTTGGGATTCTTTGAGTGCATCTTCACTCCATGTTGCAATAGCTCCGATTGTCTCCTCGTATGGTGTGACCATCACCTTCCATATGTCAAAGTTCATACTTTGAATGTAGAATTGCATGCGCCTCTTCCAATAGAGGAAGTTGGTGCCATCAAAGACCAGAGGACACATGGAGAAGCATCCCTCTAGGTTGAGAGAACCAAGTAGGTTGTCACCCTTCTTCTCATATCCTGGGAGATTTTTGAAGAAGATCCTTAGCTATGATACCACTTGTTGGATCTAGGGCTCTAGAGGGGGGTGTGAATAGAGCTTCAAAAATTCTCACAAGATAGATTAGACCTTCAAATTATATCAATCAAAACTAATAGCTTAAGTGCAATTTGAAGTCCTAACTTACACGAATAGCAAGGATGAGAGGAATTGATAGCAACCACTTGACAAGGTCATTTAGAGTGGTTCCACTCTCCAAACTAGGAGAGAGTTAGTACACTACCTAGAGAGGTCAACCTCTAGGACTTTGCAAGTGCTTTTCTCTATATATTCACCAAAGAGTTACAACACAAGACCACCAAAGGACTTAACCATCCAAACACAAAGAGTCTTCCACCTTACCAAGGACTTACCCACTTTGCTAAGAGTCTTGCCTTCTTCTAAGGTCTTACCTACTCCTGCACAAGTTTTCAGCCTTCAAGGGTTTACCCACTCTTCTTGGATCTTCAGACTTTGCCTTCTCCTCCACCTGGAGAAGATCTTCACCTCTTCTTCAACCTTGAATAAGAACATCAACACCTCCACCTTCACTTGGAGTATCTTGCTTCACCTTTGCTTCATGGAGGAAAGGGGTAGGGAAGATGGAATGGAATGAGAGCTTTACAATCACAAGGAAGTAGCTCTCTTACAACTAGCCTATCTCACTCATAATCATGAAATGAAGTGTAAACTAGAGATAGAAAGGGGCTCAAGGAGTGGAAACACACTCAACTATAGCAAGGACTTAGAATATCATGAATGAGAAAACTTAGAATGAACTCCAAGGGGTCCTATTTATAGATGGGGGTGTTGCCTTGAGTGTGGGATCACTTAAGGTCGAAATATAGCCATATTCCAAGATGAAATAGATCTATTTTTGCCCAAAACAAATCACCAATGATTATAATCACTTTTTCTACATTTTCTGTACAGTGCATTCAGTCGAGTTTCAATAAAGGTAACTCGACCGATCCACTAAATGACAACGCCAATTTTCAAACTATAGGTCGAGTTTGTTTTGGTAAACTTGACTGATGAGCCAAAATTGGTTTTGCTCAGTGAGTCGGTCGGTTGAGTTTTTGTGAGTGTGCAACTCAACTGATGGGTCATCTTCAAAAAATCCATTATAGGATCGATCGAGTTTCCAACTCGACCGATAAACAGCCTGTGAAATTTTTTCTAAATTGACATTTGAGTGATTAAACTTTGGAATTAAGTGTCCCTGATTTTTTATCATCTTAGTTACAAGTCATATCATCAATACAAGTGATTACAAAAATCATCTAAGGTCATTTGGAGTGATTTCCTAAATTGCACACTTGCATTGCATTTGACTTGAACTTGAACAAGCTAGGGCTTGCATAATTTGATCCTTTTCATGTACCTAAAGCCTGAAATCAATCTTGAAGAAACATATTAGACACATAGGAATGGAATGGTTAAGTCATTATCAAAATATGGGCAATGTATAACTCTCAAGTCAACAATTTGGAGTGTGTTAATACCTAATATGAAATAACTCAAGTTGAGACAGTATACATAAATAAGTAGAATGGTTTAGTCATCATCAAAACAAGGGTTTAATCAATTTAGACCTTGAGACAAAATTGACTTAGAGTCAACAATCTCCCCTTTTTGAAGATGACAAACCATTCAATAAATGTATTGAAAGAATTTTAGTAAAGTCATACTTCTGGATAAACCTAGGGGTTTTAATAGAATGGAGTTCATATGCTCCCCCTCAATTTATGCTCATGGAGTTCTCATACTCCCCCTCGATTGATGCTATTTCTCCTGCATGGCTAGATTTCATAAAATTTATAGAATACTATGTCTTCTACTCATATATGTTCTAGACATATATGTCTTCTCCCTTTTACCTTCTCCCCTTTACATAAGAGACATGCTTCTTCTCCCCCTTTGTCAAAAGAAGACATATGCCTTCTCTCCCTTTGTCATTTCAAAAAGTGGGGGTATAAAGAGATAATAAATACCACTTTTAAAAGAAATGAGATAACAAAATATTATAAAAGGAGAGTAGAAGAGCAAAACGGGGGGATTGTCGAAGCATAGAAAGAAAAACAAGTTAAATCATGCATTAGAACAACCCTAGATGTGATTCTAGCATACAATAAGGCAAGATAAAGTATTGTAGAATAATAAATCATAACTTTGACCCTCAAGATGATGAAATTCCCCCAAAAAGTGTTAGGGCTCATCACGAAGCATGATCCTTGATCAGAATGTCGTTTTTTGTATAAAAACACTAGTCTTGCATCAAAATCTGACACTGTAGCAAAATTTGCATGAAATTCAAGGATGCTCCAATTTCTACATACAATGTAGCTCTATATATCCTGCATCACAATGTTATGCAAGCAACTCAAGATAGTAGATATACAAGTCAAGTAACAAGCTTGAGCAAAAATCAAGATACAAGCATAGCATGCAATGAATACCACTTAATGAAAAGCTAAGCAAGGATAGAACTACATGTATATGAACTACTAGTAGATGATATCACAAGTTAGGACTACTAATAGGGTCTGGATCATAGCAAATATGCACAAGATAAAGAGCAAGCTATGCGTAGATGTAGAGATATATCCAAATAAGAAGATATGCAGTTTTAGAAGAATGAAAGGATATAACTCATTGGCTAATATGCATCATTACCAAAGGATGATTACCACAAAGAATGTAAAGGTTGTATCAAAGAAAGATATAAAACTATATATATGTAGCAAGTTTGAGCACAGCAGAAGAAACTTAAGACATAACCAATAGATCCAAAGTGATCATCATTAAAACTTGCAAAACAACTCAATGCAAGTAATTGCAAGATATAGATATACCAATTTAGAGAAATTGGAGAGATATAGTTGTAAGCAAGAAACAAAATTTAAAAGCATGGCAATGAGCACATATAAAAGCTACCAAAGGGAGTGCCAAAGAATAAATCAATTGGTTGAGAAAATATAGTTGAGAGGAAATTCTCATCCAAAAAGCCAACTGTATATTATGTTCACAGTGTTGTTAGTCAAAATCTGTGTATTGACAACTCGATCGATGATAGCTGTTGGAAACACCCATTGGTGTTGGCCAGTTGAGTTTCTATCACGACAAACTCGACCAATCAAGCTTTTGTCAAAAGTCACATATATATATGAAAAACATATCTAGAGGCAAGACAAAAATATGTACCATATCCAAACATGTGTATGCAAGTTAGTAATGCACTATGAAAGCATTAGAAATAGTTTTTGAGAAAGAGTGTAAAGATAATCACAAAATACCACTTTTGACTCAAAAACCACATGCATAGTGCACACTAACTTGACAAAAAAGTTAGAATTGGTTATAAGCAATAAAACCTTTACCTTTGTTCTCACCATTCCTTTTCCACTTGTTGTCACCCCGTACACATCTCACCTTTCTTCTTTCATGTGGATTGAGAAGTCAATCCAATTCAATAGCTCATGTCAATCCATTAGCAAGTGACCTGCAAGAAGAAAGATGAAATGGTCCCCTATCATGTTTTGGGGTCCAAAGGGGTTAGCTCAGCAACCCAAGTCCTATTGCTCTTGAGTGCTTTCCTAAAAAGACAACAAGTAGAATAATGACCCAAATCATTGCAATAGTTGCATGTTTCCATAACCTTGGAACTAGAGGATTCTCTATGGAAGATTGGAGGTCCTTTGCCTTTGTTGTTACTTTGGCTACAATCATATCCCAAACCATGTCTACCAATTTGTTTAGTAATATGGTGTATGATACTATTGAGATTTTTTATACCAACTAAGAATATTTGTAAATAAGATCTCAAACTATCATTATCATGCATAAGAGAGGCAATAGCAGACACAAATGATTTATATTATCTCTAGCATGAAAAAGATCATTTCCTAGGCAAAGAGCTTTAGTCATATAAGAATATCTATCAAATTGAAGAGCAGCAACACTATTCTCTCTACTAATAGAACTATAACAAGATTCAAGCACATTGATTTCAGTAAGCAAGGAAGCATTTTCATTTTCAGACATAGCAATCTTAGAATGATAGATCCTATGTTCAGATTCTAAACCTTACAAATCCAAAACTTTGTTGTTTTTTTAGATTTAAGAACATCAATATCATGCATGAGAGAATCCACAATCTAACTATGCTCTACATTAGCACTATGCATAAGAGGTTAAGCTTCTAGAAATCTAATATTTTCAAGCAAGCTAGCATTTTTAAGTTTAAGAGAATATACTTGACTAAGACAAGCATTTTTATCACCAAGCAAGCAAGTATTAGCATGTTCAATATCATCTATTTCTACATGCAAATTATCAACAATTCTAGAAAGCTTTTTCCTTTTCTTTTTAGTAGACTTAAGAGAGGCACGCGTAGCATTAATGATAGCAATTAAAGGTTCTTTGTATAAAGAGTTCAAATTTACCTCATTTGGGTCTTCACTTGTTGAAGCTGTAAGAGCAAAATGGAATTGTCCTTCATCACTAGTGCTTGAGCTAGATCCTCCACTTGATTCTTCACTTGATCTTGAGTTGGAGTATTTACTTGAGATTGAGTGTCATTTCTCTTTCTTCTTGTACTTCTCTTCTCTTCTCTTGTGATGATGGGTCTTTTTGCCTTGTAGAGAATCTATCTTGAAGTGACCTTTCTTTCAACACTTGAGGCACCAGATGGAGGAGGAAGACTTGCCTTTGTAGAGTCTACCCTTAGAGTACATGGCATCTTCTTCAATATGAGAGGATGGAGAGGATTGACCCACAATATCTTCAATTTGAGCCTTGATTTTAGCCTTCTTCATTCTCTTTAACTCTTTCTCCTCTTATCTTTCAACCTCTTCTCTCTTGTCAAGTGTGACTTCATGGGCTTGTAGATTTCCAATGATCTCTTTGATGGGGATATCATCAAGAGACCTTACTTCTTCAATGGAAGTCATTTTGGGTTCCCATCTCTTGGGGAGAGTTCTAAGGATCTTAGAGTTGATCTCTCCTCTACTCATTGGATGACCTAGGATGGCAAGACCATTTACAATTGTGTTGAGTCTTGAGTACATGTAGCCTATCTTCTCCTCCTTTCCCATCTTGAACTTCTCAAGCATCCATTTGAGCATGTAGACTTTTCTTTCCTTCACTTGAGTTGTCCCCTCATAAGTGATGTATAGCTTTCTCCATACATCATAGGTCGTATCACAAGAGGAAATCCGATTCAACTCGGTGGGGTTCATGGTGGCATAGAGGATGTTGATTTCTCTTACATTCAAGGGGATTTCTTTATGGTAGATTCATCCCATTCTTCTATATTGGTCTCTGGTAGCTTGTATGGATGGTCCACCATTTGCCATAGCTCAAGAATTTTTTCTTAGATGTGGAATTGAAGTCTTCTCTTCCAATAGAGGAAGTTACTCCCATCAAATATTGGAAGGTTGATGAGTATCTCCCATCTTGGTAATCACCCATCTTCTCCTACTTGTATAAGTATGCTTGGAGAAAACTCACTCTGATACCAATTATTGGATCCTAGGACGGGTGATTTGCTCTAGAGGGGGGAGTGAATAGAACAAAATGCACTTAAACAAAATTCATTAGACTTTCAAGTTATATCACAAGATAATGTTTCCAAATAGGAAATTCAAGTGCAACTAAAACATACATAGAAAGGGAGAGAGATATTGAACAAGCACCAAGTAACAAGCTATGTAGAGTGGTTCCATACTCCAAACTAGGAGTATATCAGTCCACTACCTAGAGAGGTCAACCTCTAGAATTTCTATGTATGTCTTCATCTATATATTCACTTATAAGAGTTACAATACTTGGCCCACCAAAGTAATTACCTATGTAATACAAAGAGTCTCAAACCTTACCAAGGACTTATCCATTTTGCAATGAGTTTTCAGCCTTCTCGAAGGACTTATGAACTCTTGCACACGTCTTCATCCTTCTAGGAATTAACTACTCTTCTTGGATCTTCAACCTTTGATTTCAACTTCACTCAAAGAAGCTTTCACCAAGCACTTACCCACTTGAGCAAGGAGTCTTCTGTCTTCACCAAGGGCTTACCCACTCTTGCTCCAAGCCTTTGGCCTTGATCTTCACCAAGGGACTCCATCCTTTGTTCTATGTCACCTCTCTTAGCTAAGAGAGAGAACCTTTAACTTCATGGTTGAAATGAGAGATAGGGAGGAGGTGGAAGTGAGAGCCTCACAAGATATACATGTAGGACTAGCTCTCTTACAAATCTCCTACTCATTCTAATGGATGTAGCAAGTGATTAAGCATATAGAGAGAGAAGAGGCTATAGGATGCACTTAACTATAGACTAGGAACCTCATATAGAGTTTTGCATTGAATGCTCAACCTTGGAATGAAGCCCAAGGGGTCCTATTTATAGTTGGGGATGCCTCTTAACCTTTGGGAATGCTTAAGGATGAATTCTAGCTATTTTGTGGCTTGTAACAGATATATTTTTTATTTTTGCAACTTTACAATAGCTAGAAACACTTCTTTAAAAAACCTCTCATGATGCTAGAGTTCCTAGGCCGAGGCGGCGACCACAGAGGCCATGGCTCCTGAGGGGCGACCCTCGATCCTCCTCTCTCAATGCTGACAGTGTGTCCCCAGTAGAACCTTCCCTAACCCCCTCACACAATAGAGAGGGGGCCACCAAGATGGAATCTTCTGGTCCCCCTCCGCAACAAGGCACAAGGTCCTACAAGGACACCATGAAAGGTCGGTTGACCAAGGCACCCGCCTCTCTCTTGCAAGTATCCCCTGATCTGTTGACAGAGGCAGATATCCACATCGAGCATAATAGAGGTATTCCTTCCATCACCATCAATCCCACAACCCTTCCACCGCTGCTAGAACCTTGGAAGTTTGCCATGATCATCAAGGTCATCAGTACCACCATGAGCTTCAATGCACTTATGAATAGAATTCCTATCCTATGGAAACTCATGGATTAGTCTAGGGTGATCGATCTTGACAAAGGATACTACATCATACAACTGGCCAACAATGAAGATTTCGTCCGTGCCTTGACCGGTAGACCGTGGATGATTTTCAACCATTATCTATCAGTGCAGTCATGGTCGAAGGACTTCAGGCCATCTGAACCGATACCTCACAAATTGGTTGTTTGGGCAAGAGTCCCCAACATGCCGATATATCTCTTCCAGAATCAACTTCTCTTGAGTATTAGTGATCTGATCGGTAAAACCATCAAGATCGACACCACAGCCCAATTTGGACATTGGGGAAAGTTTTCCCATATTGCCGTTGAGGTGGACATGGTGAAACCCTTCTTGCCCGCAATCATGTTCAACAGTGAGCGCTATATATTGGAGTACAAAAACTCCCAACTTTTTGTATGAGGTGTGGTTGTCTAGGCCACACTGAGGGAGATTACAAGTTTGTCCCAAGCTTCCCTAGCATCGATCCATCTTCATCTACCAGCATGATGCTAGTTATCCCCACGCAGTACTCTGCTGATATCCATGCCAAGATGCCTGTGAAAAGAGCTACTGCGGGAAAGAAGTCACCTCCCCACCCTGTGATGAGAACTAAAGGAAACTCTAAAGTGTTACAAGAGGACAACCCAAAGCCACATTCTGACGTCCCCATTGACCATCAGGTCGAGGATACAAATGATGGAAAGTGGGAGACGGTGATGAGCCACAAATAAAAGAAGAAAGTTACTAAATAGCACTCAGCACCTGAAGCACAGGGGTAGGGTCGTCCACCACCTGCTCCAAAGTGAGCCCCCGTTATGGTCACTACAGGCAATTACAATACTGTTGTCATGTTAGTGGATGATGAAATCAGTAAAGGAAGAGTAAATAATGCCTTGCTGATTCATTCCGATTCCAGGCAGTGGAGCCCAACCCTCAACCTTCCGCACCTTTAGGTTTTTCTCTGGGCATGCATGACATTGGGAGTGGTGTCATCCTCCACATCAGGAAGGTGGTCTACCAAATAGTTAGCCCTGGTTACGAGCGTAAGAAAGGGAAACTTGCACAGTTCGTGGGCAATGCTGACTTCACCGCCAATGCAAGGAAATCCCTTAACTTTGAGTCATAAGAACTAGGCCCAGATGAATCTATGGAAGAAGAGGTCGATACATCAGCCTCCTCACCACCATCCATTAAGAAGTATTGCTGCTCCTATCTCTTTTATGTTATCTGAATGACTAACATCATATGTTGGAATATCCAAGGAGCAGGCTCTAAGGATAAACTACCTCTTCTCATGGAATACAAAAGGATATACAAGCTCCATGTTCTAGTTATTATTGAGCCTCATTGTAGTGGCATTAAGACTGATGGCATCATTAAGAAGCTTGGTTATACTTCCTCTCATAGAGTTGAGGCGCTTGGCTTTTCTGGCGGAATATGGGTCCTTTGGGATAATCATAGGTGCACTATTGACATCATTCAAAGTCACCGTCAATACGTGCACTGCCACATCAATACTTCTTGGCTGCTCACTTTTTCTATGGAAGCCCCAGTCCAAAAAAATGTGACTTGCTGTGGCACATGTTACCAAGTCTAGCCTCCCACATTAACGAAGCTTGGGCTCTTGTAGGGGATTTTAACACTATGATTGATACCTCTGAAAAGAAAGGTGGACATAGTTTTGACCGACGATCCAACCTTAAGTTCAACTCCTTCTTACTTGCCTCTGGCCATAAAGGCATGGCCTCCTTGGGACATCGCTTCACCTTCAAGAAAGGCTACTTACTCAAAAAACTAGACAAGTGCATCACAAATGAGGACTGGTTAGCTATTGAAGGATGTATGAACATTAATGTGCTCCCACATCTCCACAATGATCATAATCCTATTTTGTTAATGGAGTAGCGCCCTTCAACGAGAGGACATCACTTCAAAATGAAGATGAGTTGGAATCTTGTTCCAGAATTCAAGACAACCCTTCCCCCTGCCTGGGATGGGTCGTGCCCCCTTATGGATGTGCTGCCCACTTTCAATTTGGCAGTTGCAAAGTGGGAGGCTAAGAGACTTAAGCAACAACATAAACACAAAGATATCTTTCTACACAAGATTGACAAATGTCAGGTACAATCCCAATCTTCTCCATCTATTTCCAATCATCTACGTTCTATCATTCTTCAGGAACAGCTAAACGCCATTCTCCTGTGTGAGGAGTTGGATTGGAAACAATGATCAAACATTAATTGTCTCTAGCATGACGATGGAAACAATAAGTTCTTCCATGCATATGTCAATTCACGTCAGCATCATAACAATATATATAGGCTCTGCAACGATGATGGTTCCTGGATCACTTCTCCAGACCGACTCAAGCAGGATGTGCGAGACTTCTTCGGACAGATTTTTTGCACCTTGGCATCTACTCCATCAGACCGAGCAGCCATCCACACATATGTGGGTGTTTTTTGGGCCATACCAAATTCCCATTTTCTTGGACGTGTCCCTGATGCTGATGAGATAAAGATGTTTCTCTTTCTGATGGCTCCAGCCATGGCACCAGGCCTAGATGGTATCCACAATGACTTTGTTCAAAGAACTCGTCACATGTGGGAGGATCCTTCATTTCCATTGTACGTGAAGCATTCATCACTAGCACAGTTGATTCTCGCATTGCAGACTCTTTGCTCATCCTGATTCCAAAAACTTCCAGCCCCCAGCGCTGCTCGGAGCTACGCCGTATCTCCCTCAACAACTGTTGTTTTAAACTTATATAAAAAATTATTGTGGAAAGACTCAAGCCTTATTTAAATGATTGGATTTCTCTAAACCAGTTGAGCTTCATCTTGAGATGGAGGATTAGTGATAACATTCTCCTTGTCTAGGGGGTAGTTCGCTCTATTAAGAATAAACACGACATCAAGAAGTGGGTGACCATCAAGATGGATCTCTCTAAGGCATTCGACCGTATGAGTTGTTCATTCATTGAGGACACTCTCACAAAAACTGGAATCCCAGATAGCCTTTTCAAGTTGATTATGTAGATTATCTCTAAGGCTATTACCTCTATACTCAGGGAAGGAGTACCTATGGAGCACCTCAAATCCATCCAAGGAGTTCGACAGGGGGACCCTATCAACCCCTACCTCTTCGTGCTCTATATGGAACGTCTTAGTCAAGCCATATCCAAGGTGGTGGCATCGGGTACCTAGAAGTCTATCATTCTCTCTAGAGGTGGCACCCCCATCTCTCATGTGATGTTTGATGACGATATCCTGCTTATGGATGAAGTATCAAATGCCCAAGCTGGTAATATCAACGAGATCCTGAAAGAATTTGCCTGCATGTCCAGTCAAGTAATTTCCAAGGAAAAGTCATGCTGCTATTTCTCTCACAATACCACCATACCCGAGAAAAGAGCCTTATGCCGTCGTATGAGAATTTCCAGAACTATTGACTTGGATCATTGTCTAGGAGTACATGTTCTCCATCACATGATCAACAAGCAAACACACTCACACATTCTGTGCTACATTAGAAATCACATGGATATTTGATCTGCCTGTCATCTCTCACTCACAGGGTGCATCACCCTGGCAAAGAGTTCACTGCAGATGATCCCCTCTTATACTATGAAAACTATAAATCTCTCCCCTACACTCTTTGATGATATTAATAGGCATATACGGGATTTCATCTGGTCTGGTGCTTGTGAACAATGGAAGATTTCATTAGTCCCATGGGAGAAACTGACTAGAAGCAAAAAGCTTGGCCGTCTTGGACTTAAGGAAGCCAGGAGCCAGAATTCAGCGTTGATGATGAAGAATGCATGGCAGTTTCTAAACAACTCTCCTACATCCTGGGTGGCGGTTATGAAGAATAAATATATCCGCAATGGGTCCATTTCTAAGAATCCAGGTTCCTCCGCATGGTCCTTCATCAAAAGCCACATACCTCAACTCGAAGCCTCTGTCATAAAACAATCAACTCTAGCTCCAATACAAACTTTTGGTACGATAAGTGGCTAATGGGCAACTCAATCCTTGATATTGACCCCAACACATGCATCTCCGATGAACTCAGTAATCTCACAATTCATTGCATGACCACCGACTCTGGCGAATGGGACTGGGACTTTGATCGTGCTTATCTCCCGGCTGAGTCATGGAAACTCATATAGCATACCAACTTGCCTACACCTGATGCAAGACTGGACACTTGGTATTGGCCCATGGAAACCATAGGGGAACTCTCGGTTTGCACAACCTCTACATGGCTTCGTAATCAACATCCATCCATTTCCTCAGGCAACTGGAAGGCAATCTGGTCTCTTCAAATACCTCTTAAATACATAACATTCATTTGGATGCTCAAGTATCACACCCTCCTTACGAATGCTGAGAAGGTGCTTCGAAATATTATAGATGATGATGTTTGTCCCATCTACATGGAAGAGCCAGATACTCTAACCCACTGTCTTTGTAACTGACCGACCAGCCCGTAGATCTGGAATCTACTCAATATGGAACCTTCCTTCTTCACTATGTCTATGGACAAATGGATAAACCATATTATACATAGTAAGGATAATGTCGAAACCATAACCTTACATTGTATAGGGTGTTGGGTTATATGGAAAGCATGCAACGAGTTCACTCACAATGGTAAGTATTCACCACCTTCCATTTTGGCATCCCTTAATTGTGAAAAATCCAAGACTATCCTTTTGATTCAAAAATGCCAACTCCCAATCTATGCAGTTGGGAGAATCCTGGCTGCTAGACCTTCACTGCACCAACAATTAATTTTTGTTGATGCAACCTTTCAATACCATACCCTAAAGACGGGCATAGGTGTTCATGCCACTGAAAACACTAGAACATGTCTACTGGGCTCCAGTGCGTCCATTATGCAACCTCATCCCTTGAGGTGGAAGTCAAGGGTATCATCCATGCCATGAATATCTGTATACAAAGAAATTGGAGTTTCCCTATCATCTTATCAGACTCATCCACGACGATTGACATTCTACAGCAAGATAACACCCCTTCTTGCAAGCTTTAACCTTTGAGAAGGGAGTACTGTCGTGCCCTCTCCTCTTTGACAAACCTTAAGCTTTCATTTATCAACCGAAAGCATAATTTGGTGGCAGACAATATTGCAAAACACTCCATGTATTCCTTTTCCCACTGTTGTTTCTTTCATGTTAAGCCGGTCTAGATAACTAAGGATATTAATATCCAGCCCTCTTCTATTTGGCTCGGTATAGAGAATGGGATGAATAATATTTAATCTCTTTGTTTTTCAAAAAAAAAATCTTTTTGCACTTTTCCGTATAGTGGTATCGGTCGAGTTTATATAATGGTAGCTCAATCGAATGCACTATGCGACAAAGATAATTTGAATAATCAGTCGAGTTTGTCCTGGTACGAACTCAACCTATAGATTAAATTAGTTTTTTTCCAGTGTAGTGGTCGGTCGAATTCTGAGTATAGGAAATTCGATCAAACCATGGCATTCTCAAAATCCATCAAGGATCGGTCAAGATTGTAACTCGAGCGATAAAGTGCCTGTAATGAATTTTAGAAAATGTCATTAATGTGCTTAAATATTTGATTTAAGGATCCTAATTTTTTAAGCTTAATTACCAGTAGTATAATCATTACAAGTGATTTACAACATGATTCTAAAGGATTTACATTATATTCCAAAAACCTGCACTTGTATTGACTTAGACTTGTCTTTTCTCCAAGTTGAGATGCACAAGTTAGGGCATTTGGAGTGTGTCTATACCTAATCTGAAATCACTCAACTAGAGACATGAGACACAAATAAGTGGAATGGTTTCATTATCAACAAACAAAGGTTTAGTCAATTTAGACCTTGAGTCAACAATCTCCCCCTTTTGAAGATGACAAACTATTCAATAATTATATTGAAACATTTAAGTAAAGGCATACCTCTGGAGAAACCTAGGGGTTTCAATAGAATGGAGTTCATATGCTCCCCCTCAATTGATTCTCATGAAGTTCTCATACTTCCACTCGATTGATGCTATTTCTCCTGCATGGTTAGCTTTCATAACATTTATAGAATAATATGTCTTCTACTCACATATGTTCTAGACATATATGTCTTCTCCCTTTTACCTTCTCCCTTTTACATTAGAGACATGCTTCTTCTCTCCCTTTGTCAAAATAAGAAATTTGTCAAAAGAAGGCATGTACCTTCTCCCCCTTTGTCATTTCAAAAAGTGGGGGTATAAAGAGATAAGAAACACCAATTGTTGAAAGAAAGGAGATAACAAAATATTATAAAAGGAGAGTAGAAGAGAAAAATAGGGGCTTGTTCAAGCATAGAAAGAAAAAGAAGTTAAAGCATGCATTAGAATAACCCTAGATGTGGCATCGTGACAAAAAAAAGATGGCGACTAGGGCTTCCGCTACGGGAGAAGGCGACCATCCAGGCGATCGCCGTTTTCTTGAAGACGAAGGAGACGAGGACCCTTCTTCCGATCCATCCAGCATGGTGGTGCTGGGGTCCTCAGGTTTATCTCTCAATTTTGCTTCTCATGGCCAGCAGTCGGTCGATTGCACCCACAGGGCTTCCCCTACTGCCGACGCTACGTCCATGGATTGTGACTCTCAGGATACTACAAATCATTTTCCCCCCGCTATCGGGACAAACCCAACAGACCACCGATCCCCAGAGCAACACAAGGCCATCCGATAAAGACACCGTCACCCAAAGATCGAGGGACAATCCAAGAAACTTCATCCAGATAGATGCAGACGAGAAAGACACCAACCTGATTCCTTCAGACATAGAAATCACCGCCGAGCAAGGCTTTCTTGCCTTCCGCCTCCGTCAAGAAGCCCTAGAAGACCTACTGAAACCGTGGTAATACTCTGTGGTCATAAAAATTCTCTCATGGGAGATCGAATACCTAATGTTAAGAGATAGAATCAAAGCTATGTGGAAACCGGTGGGGGGCTTCAACTTGATTGACGTGGCAAACGATTACTACATTGTTCAACTGCAAGCAGAAGACGATTACATTAACACTCTGGCAGGCGGGCCTTGGCCGATATTTGGTTCTTACTTAACAGTTCAAAGATGGTCTCCGATGTTCTCCCCGGACAGAGCCTCGCCTCCTAGCATCGTAGCCTGGGTTCGCATCCCTAACATGTTGATTCACCTGTACCAGGAAGTGCTTCTGCGAGAAATTGGCAACCGCCTTGGGAAAACCATTAAAGTAGACACGGACACCATGCTCCAACGGAGGGGCCATTTTGCACGCATAGCGGTGGAACTCAACATGGCAGCACCACTCGTCCCTGCGATCTGGGTTGACGACATCTGTTATAAGGTAGAGTACGAGAATATACCCTATATCTATCTCCACTGCGGAAGAGAAGGTCACATTAAAAAAGACTGCAAGAAGAAAATCGAAGAGGAGAACGCGGCCACACGAGCGAGTGTGGAAATGGAATCCCTTATCCCTATCTCTATGCAGCAACACATGGTAGGTTTCTCAGAGGATATCCACACCAAACCAGTAATGCGGAAACCAAGGAAACAATAGCCCACCCCCCATAGAAGAAGACGTCCCAGGGCCACAACAGGTTCTAGGGGCTTGAGGTTGATCCAGAGGAAGACGAGGATGTCCACAAAATCATTGATGCTGATAAAGTGGCAGCGAGAATAACTGGCAGAGGAGGAGAAGGCATCGACTGGAGCCTACAGAAAAGGAACATCAGACCTCCCAAGAACCAATGAACATCCAATTCTCCATGCACCCACCAACATCCCCAAAACACGCGTTCCCAGACTTCTGAGCCCTCATCGGTCTCTGCCCCTTCTTCTGACCACACAGTGGCACGACCCTCAGGCGACGATGTTCTTCAAGGAAGACCTGTGCAACCACACCCCTTCGTTACCACTCAGTTCAACATGGGTCATCATGGTCCGGCTTATGTGACATACAGAAGTCCGTCCAAACCGTATGCTGACATCCACCTTAGAAACAAGAAGGTGATCCATGCGGGGGATCCTGGACGAGCCTCTACCAGAAAAAGGGGGAAATAGTCACACCTCCAGGATTTAGAGAAAGTTGCGCAAGAGATGGGTGCCTCCACCCTAGAAGAAGGTGATCAATGAAGTTCATGAGTTGGAATGTTCAGGGCATCTGTGACGATGATACCCAAAACAATTTGAAGAATCTTGTCAGCCGATATCACATTTCTGTAGTAGGAATCTACGAACCTCATTGCAGCGAAAACAAAGCCACCACAATAATCAAGAAGATGGGCTTCCCAAACTCTCACAGGGTTGAAGAAGTAGGGTTTGTCGGTGGGATTTGGGTCCTATGGAAGACGAGTGCCCAAGTAGAAATTCTCCTCTCCCACAAGCAATTCATTCATTGTTGCATAAAAAACAACTTCCTCTGCACTTTCGTGTATGGAGGCACCACAAGGGGAAGTAGGAAATTCCTCTGGCACCACCTCAACCTGCTTGCTTCTGACATCGCCATGCCTTGGGTTGTAGTGGGCGATTTTAACGTGGTCATGTTCCAACTGGAGAAATTCGGCAGTAGATCCTTTGACAAGGCAAATAGTTGAGACTTCATTAAAGATGCAACCTCATGCAATCTCCACAATCTCAGCACCAACGGCCCCCGTACTACCTTTAGGAGAGGCCTCCTCCACGAGAAGCTAGATAGAGCTCTCGGCAATAGTCACTGGCTCGAACTTACAACATCTTCTCCAATCTTGGTTCTTGAAAGGAATAACTCTGACCATGCCCCACAACTGGTCACCTACGCCGATCCACAGCACAAAAGACGCCCCTTCCACGGTACAGCAGCCAGCTGGTCTGAGATAGAAGGCTTCGAACTCTTCCTTCGGAGCAACTGGGATCACATATCCCCCTTTGGCGAGGTAGGATATGGCTTTCTGAAGAAGGCGGCATCGTGGGCTGCAAAGAAGAAGAAAGACGACAGAAGAAGGAAAGATCAGCTCGGAAACACAATTTGTTGGAACCAATTCCAACTAGCTCTCAATTTTGATTATAATCTAGCAAAAAACACGATGGATTTACAATGTCAACTAGACGAGATCCTACATAGGGAAGAGCTAGATTGGCAACAAAAGGCTCGTTGTTCTTGGGTCAAGCTGGGCGATAACAATACGAAGTACTTCCATTCTATTGTCAAGATGATACAGAACAGGAAAAAGATCACTCGCTTGAAGGACTCCCACGATAATTGGATTGAAGAAGGTGAGGACCTCAATAACCTTATCTTGTCCTTTTTCTCTAATGTCTACCAGGATACGTCACCCAATCTGCATCATCACACCAGTGGCACCTTTATCGGGAGTTTGTTCCCACCTAACACGGAAGCTTTGGAGTCACTGGCTCGGACCCCGGACAATGATGAGATAAAGGTCTCTCTCGATTCCATGGCGCCACTGAAGGCTCTGGGCCCAGATGGTATAGCCGCATCTTTCATCCAAAAGCATTGGCCTATTCTCAAACAATAAATTTGTGATCTTGTGCAAGGCCCCTTTACGGGACTTCCCATTGAGCCAGGAAGCACGAACTCGACACTGATCCTCATCCCCAAAGTGCCACAACCAGAGTCCTACTCGTAGCTGCACCCGATATCCTTGAATAACGTCTGCTCGAAACTCCTGTCAAAGGTCATCGCTATCAGACTGAAGCCATACCTTTCATCATGGATCTCACCTTACCAGTCCAGCTTCGTGCCCAGTCGGAAAATTGGAGATAACATAGTACTTGTCCAGGAGATCATCCATTCTCTGGAATCCAAACAGAATCGGAAGCACTTATGTGCCATCAAGCTTGATCTTATGAAGGCTTTCAACAAGCTTAGTTGGCCCTTCATTGCTGATACTCTCTCCAGAATGCATATTCCCAGCAACCTTGCACATATAATCATGTAGATCATTACCTCAGGTACGACTTCAGTTCTCTAGAATGGGGAGGAAATAGGCTCTTTCAAACCGACCTGTGGTGTGAATCAAGGAGATCCCCTCTCTCCATACCTCTTCATCCTTTACCTCGAGCGTTTAAGCTAATTGATCGAAGAAGAAACTTCTCTAGGCCACTGGAAACCTGTTCGTTTAACCAGACAAAAGCTCGCCTTCACCCACGTCAGCTTTATAGACGATATCATCCTCTTCGGTGAAGCCTCTTCTCGCCAGACAAACACTATCAACTGGTGTCTCTACTGCTTCAGCCAAGCTTCAGGTCAAGTTCTTTCCCATGGAAATCCTTGATTTTCTTCTCTTTTAACACCCCACGGCACATAAGAGCAGAGGTCAGCAGAGCATTAGATATCAAGGAAACCTCTGACCTAGGAAGACACTTAGGCATTCCAATCGTCCACAAGAGGAAAAGCAAGGACCATTACCAATATCTGATCGACAGGATCTACTCACAGATTAATAGCTGACAGAACAGATTTCTTTCAATGGCAGGTAGAGTCACTTTGGCGAAGTCTGTACTATCCGCCCAATCATGCTACACAATGCAATCCACTCTGCTACCTACTTCCACTTTGGACAGAATAGACCAATTGATTCGAAACTTCATATGGAGCGGAACGCATGACACCAAGAAATTGCACTTGGTTGCCTGGAAGCACATTACCAAACCACTTCACAGAGGTGGCCTCGAAGTGAGAACAACAACAGGTTCCAACAAAGCTCTATTAGCAAAGATCGCATGGGAGTACATCCAGCATGGCCCGGCACCCTGGACACAATTTATGCATGCCAAATATGGCAGGCAAAGCTCTGTAACTACCTATGGCTCATACACCTGGAGGGGGATCAAAACGCTTTTACCTCTCATTCTGAACAATTCATCTATGACTGCTATCTCAGGCGACAAAACAAATGTCTGGACGGACCTTTGGATCAGTGATGGAGCCACCCCTACCCTTAAGACAGACCTCACGATCCCTGACGATATCATAGACATGACAGTGTCATGCCTCGTATCTGACTCCGGAGAATGGGACACGAGCTTCATCAATTTCTGGTTTGATGAACCCTCAGCACGCACCATTGCCCTCATGCCACCTCTGAGTCATTCTTATGGAGAGGACATAATAGTATGGATACCCTCTGCAGACGGTGCTTTCTCCTCTAACTCAACCTACAAAACCATCATGAACTTCACCGAAACAGCTAGCATAGACTGCTACAGCTCTATCTGGGGTTTGAAGACTCAACAACAAATTAAAACCACCCTGTGGCTACTTCACCATGACAGACTTCTCACCAATGTGCTAAGAGTCAGGCGCCACCTCATGCAAGACTCATCATGCGAGCGATGCCATTGTCCTCTAGAAGATACAATCCATGCCATAAGAGACTGTCCGCAGGCGAAGGTAGTGTGGACCCAACTGTTGCCTCCTGACATAACACATTTCTTCATCCTCGATTCCACTAAGGATTGGATCTCATATAACTTGAAGACCCTCAGTAGGATACCCAATTGGGGTGTCTGCTTTGCAATAGCCTGCTGGTGGCTCTGGAAAATCTGGAACCTCCACATCTTTGAGAACAAATCTTTACCTCCATCGGTGATCGTCACTCATTACAGAGCGGCGATAACCACAGCTTCCCAGGCTTTCAATATCCCCCTGTCACCTCCCTCAGTGTCACCCCCGAGTACCACAAGCTTTCCCATCACTCCTCATTCCTTCATAATCCATGTGGATGCGACTCTCAACAAAGTTGTAGGCATGTGTGCTACTAGCATGATCGTCAGAGACCTGCAAGGCACCTGGCTCCACACATAATCTCAATGTTCTCCTGGCATAGACCCGATGAGAGGAGAACTGATGGCCATCAGAGAAGCTCTGCTATACGTGAAACATGAAGGTCTTAACTCTGGAATCCTGATCATAGACTCACAGAATGCCACAAACTGGATTAAGGGCCTCGAAGCACCCCCACCCAGATATGTCCTCCTGACCAAGCCCATCCAACTCCTATGTGTTGAACACCCACTTTTCAAGGTGGTGTTTCAGTGAAGAAGCCAGAATAAGCTAGCTGACTGGCTAGCCAAGCAGTGCCTAAAACAACCTGACGACTCATGCTCATGGGATACCTACCCGACCACCCTTCTGACATCTTACCAGGAAGATCTTCAGGTTTTCAATAGAGTTTTTATCCTTCTCCGAGACACTATGTAATCTTTAGCTACCTTTTGGTATGTTCCAAAAAAAAATCATACCGGTTAAAATAGTAAGTTCTATGAGGAAGGTCCAAATAGCTTTCAGTACTACAATAGAGAAAATTTTCCTAGAGAAAATACTAATTAGAAAGCATCCAGACTTTGAACAAAACGTCAGGACATCTCATATTGAATACCTTTAGATGATAACATTTTCTATTCAATGTTAAAACTCTATTGGTACAATTTCATTCAAATATCAATTTTTCCAAAAAAAAAAGAATAACCCTAGATGTGATTCTAGCATATAACAAGGCAAGATAAATTGTTGCAAAATAATAAATCATAAATTTGACCCTCAAGATGATGAAATTTGCCCCAAAAGTGCCAGGGCTCATCGCGAAGCATGAGTCTTGATTAGAAGGTCATATCTGCATAAAAAAATACTTATCTTGCATCAAAATTTGACAGTGGAGCAAAATATGCATAAAATTCAAGGATGCTCCAATTTCTACATATAATGTAGCTCTATATATCATGCATCACAATGTTATGCAAGCAACTCAAGTTAATAGATATGCAAATCAGGGAACAAGCTTGAGCAACAAACAAGATATAAGCTTAGAATGTAATGAATACCACTTAGTGAAAAGATAAGCAAGGCTACGACTACATGTATATGAACTACTAGTAGATGATATCACAAGTTAGGACTACTAGTAGGGTCTAGATCATAGAAAATGATGCACAAGCTAAAGATCAAGCTATGAGTAGATGTAGAGATATATCCAAACAAGAAGATATATAGTTTTAGAAGTATGAAAGGATAAAACTCACTGACTAATATGCATCATTACCAAAGGATGATTACCACTAAGAACGTCAAGGTTATATCAAAGCAAGATATACAACTATACAGATACAACAATTTTGAGCACAACGGAAGCAATTTAAGACACAAACAAGAAATCCAATGAGATCATCATCAACACCTACAAAACAACTCAAATCAAGTAATTGTAAGATATAGATATACCAATTTAGAGAAATTAGAGAGATAGAGTTGTAAGAAAGAAAAGCTATTTAAAACATGGCAATAAGCACATATAAAAGGTACCAAAGGGAGTGTCAAAGAATAAAGTAATTGGTTGAGAAAATCTAGTTGAGAGGGAAATTCTCATCCAAAAAGCCAATGACATATTTGGTGCACAGTGTTGTTGGTCAAGTTCTGTATATTGACAACTCAACCGGTGACAGCTGTTGGAAACACCCATTCGTGCTAATCGGTCAAGATTCATCACAACAAACTCGACCGATCAAGTTGTTTTAAAAAGGCATATATATATATGCCGTTTTTTTAATACCCGCACAGGTAGCCTGGATTTCACTACCCGACAGCCAAAACAGTATATGTTTTGACCAGAAAAGTAATTCTGCTATAAAAAAAGTAACTATGTTGATCAAAAAGTAACTATACGACTAAAAAAGTAATCCCGTATAAAATACACAGTAGATATATATGTAACCATGTTTTGAAATCTGCTGTTACAAACGTAACTATCTATGCATGAAACTCAATAGTTTGCAAGGTAAAGTAACCCTCTACATGTCAAAAGTAACAGACTTGAAAAAAAAGTAACCGAAATGGGGGGCAGGTAGTTAACTGCGCGGGCATTAAAGATGGGCCCATATATATAAATATATATATATATATATATATATATATATATATATATATCACCACGACAAACTCGACCGATCAAGTTGTTATCAAAAGGCATATATATATTTATATATGAAAAAATATCTAGAGGCAAGTTAAAAACATAGACCATATCCAAACATGTGTATGCAAGTTAGTAATGCACTATGAAAACATTAGAAATAGTTTTTGAGCAAGAGTGTGAAGAGAATCACAAAATACCACTTTTGACTTAAAAACCATATGCATAGTGCACACTAACTTGACAAAAACAAGTTAGGATTGGTTATAAGCAATAAAACCTTTACCTTTGTTCTTACCATTCATTTTCCATTTGTTTCCACCCCGTACACATCTCACCTTTCTTCTTTCATGCAGATTAAGAAGTCAATTAAATTCAAATAGCTCATGTCAATCCATTAGTAAGTGACCTGCAAGAAGAATGATGAAATGGTCCCCAATCATGTTTTGGGGTCCGGAGGGGTCATCTTAGCAACCCAACTCCTATTTCTCTTGGGTGTTTTCCTAAAAGGACAACAAGTGGAATAATGACCCAAATCGTTGCAGTAATTGCATATGCCCATAGCCTTGGAACTTGAGGATTCTTCATGGAAGATCGGAGGTCCTTTTCCTTTGTTTTTCCTTTGGCTACAATCATATCCCAAACCATGTCTACCAATTTGTTTAGTAGTATAGTGTAGGATATCATTAAGATTCTTTTTACCAAATAAGAATCTTTGCAAAGAAGATCTCAAACTATCATTATCATGCATAAGAGAAGCAATAGTAGATGACAAATGATTTATAATATCTCCAGCATGCAAAAGATCATTTTCTAGGCAAAGAGCTTTAGTCATATAAGAATCTCTATCAAAGTGAAGAGAAACAACACTATTCTCTCTACTAATATAACTAGAACAAGATTCAAACACATTGATTTCAGCAAGCAAGGAAGTATTTTCATTTTCAAACATAGAAATCTTAGAATGATATATCCTATTTTTAGATTCTAAACCTTGCAAAGACAAAACTTTGTTGTTGTATTCAGATTTAAGAACATCAATATCATGCATGAGAGAATCCATAATCTTACTATTCTCTAAATTAGCACTACATAAGAGGTTGAGCTTCTATAAATATAATATTTTCAAGAAGCTAGGATTTTCAAGTTTAAGAGAATCTACTTGACTAATACAAGCATTTTTATCATCAAGCAAGCAAGTATTAGCATGTTCAAGATCATCTAATTCTACATGCATATTATAAACAATTCTAGCAAGTTTTTTTCCTTCTCTATTTAGTAGACTTAAGAGAGGCACGTGTAGCATTAATGATATCAATTAAAGGTTCTTTATCTTAGAGTTTAGATGTACCTCATTTGGGTCTTCACTTGTTGAAGCCACAAGAGAAAAATGGCATTGTCCTTCATCACTAGAGCTTGAGATAGATCCTCCACTTGATTCTTCACTTGATCTTGAGTTGGAGGAGTTACTTGAGATTGAGTGCCAATTCTCCTTGTTCTTATACTTCTCTTCACTTGTGATGATGGGTCTTTTTGCCTTGTAGACAATTTATCTTGAAGTGACCTTTCTTTCCACACGTGTCTCACCATATGGAGGAAGAAGACTTGCCTTTATAGAGTCTATCCATGGAGTACATGGCATCTTCTTCAATATGAGAGGATGGAGAGGCTTGACCCACAATAGCTTCAATTTGAGCCTTGATGTCTGCCTTCTTCATTCTCTTTAACTCTTTCTCCTATTGTTTTTCAACTTCTTCTCTCCTGTTAAGTGTGAGTTCACGGGCTTGTAGATTTCCAATGATCTCTTCATTGGGTATATAATCAAGAGACCTTACTTCTTCAATGGAAGTCACTTTGGGTTCCCATCTCTTAGGGAGAGTTCTAATGATCTTACAATTGATCTCTCCTCTACTCATTGGATGACCTAGGATGAAAAGGCCATTTACTATTGTGTTGAATCTTGAGTAAATGTTGGACATCTTCTCCTCCTTTCCCATCTTGAAGTTCTCAAACAGACCTTTGAGCATGTAGACTTTACTTTCCTTCACTTGAGTTGTCCCCTCATAAGTGATGCATAGCTTTCTCCATACCTCATAGGTCGTCTCACAAGAGGAAATCCGGTTGAACTTGGTGGGGTTCATGGTGGCATAGAGGAAGTTGATTGTTCTTGCATTCAAGGTAGTTTTCTTTACGGTATCTTCATCCCATCTATCTTGGTCTCCAATAGATTGTATGGATGGTCCACCATTTTCTATAGATCAAGACTTTTTCCTTGGATGTGGAATTGAAGCCTTCTCTTCCGATAGAGGAAGTCACTCCCATCAAAGATTCAAAGGTTTACGAAGTATCTCCCATCTTGATAATCACCCATATTCTCCTACTTATGGAAGTATGTTTGGATAGGACCTGCTCTGATACCAATTATTGAATCCTAGGATGGGTGATTTGCTCTACTGGGGTGAATAAAGCTGATTGCACTTAAATAAAATTCATTAGACCTTCAAATTATATCATAAGATAATGTTGCTAAATAGGAAATTTGAGTGCAACTAAAACATACATAACAAGGGAGAGAGAGAGAGATTGAACAAGCACAAAGTGACAAGCTATGTAGAGTGTTTCCATACTCCAAATCAGGAGTATGTTAGTCCACTACCTACAGAGGTCAATCTCTAGGATTTATAAGTGTGTCTTCCTCTATATATTCACTTATAATAGTTACAATACATGAACCACCGAAGGACTTACCTATCCAATACAAAGAGTCTTGAACCTTACCAAGGAATTACCCACTTTGTAGTGAGTCTTAGTTCTTCTCCAAGGACTTACCCACTCTTACACAAATCTTCAACCTTCTACAAATTACCCACTCTTCTTGGATCTTCAATCTTTGACTTCACCTTCACTCGGAGAAGCTTTCACCCAGGACTTACCCACTTGAGCAAGGAGTCTTCTACCTTCACCAACCCACTCTTGCTCTAAGCCTTCAGCCTTGATCTTCATTAAGGGACTCCCTCCCTTGTTCTTCTTCACCTCTCTTAACCAAGAGAGTGGACATTCATCTTCATGGTTGAAATGAGAGATAGGGAGGTGGTGGAAGTGAGAGCCTCACAAGATATACATGTAGGACTAGCTTTCTTACAAATCTCCTACTCACTCTAATAGATGTAGCAAGTGGTTAGGCTTAGAGAGAGAGAGGAGGGTATAGGATGCACTCAATTATAGACTAGGAACCTTATATAGAGTTTTGCATTGAATGATCAACCTTGGAATTAAGCCCAAGGGGTCCTATTTATAGTTGGGGATGACTCTTAGACTTTGGGAACACTTAAGGATGAATTATAGTCATTTTGTGGCTTGCAATGGATATATTTTCAATTGTTGCAACTCCACAACAACTAGAAACACTTTTCTGCACTTCTCCATATAGTGCTATCAATCGAGTTTCTATAAAGGTAACTCAACCGAATGCACTATGCGACAATACTAATTTGACCAATCGATAGAGTTTGTCCTGGTAGGAACTCGACCAATAGATTATATTAGTTTTGTTCCAGTGCAGTGGTCGGTCGAGTTCTGAGTATAGGTGTGACGATCTACTTGCGAAAATGAGATCAACGAATGTTGAAGCGAATCATTAGCAGCGAAATTACTGAAAATCATTAAAAATTAAAACTTTTTGTAAAGAGATCCACAAACTGTAAAACTCTTTCATAAAGAAACAAGGTAAGTTAATTACATACTGATTCATCAGTACATCTCTGTAATATCTCATCTCGAGAGTCACAACATTGACTGCTCTGTTAAACTGTATAAAGCAGTACACAAAAATGTCAAGGCATTAAGCCAAAATCTCAGATCTATATCAAACCATATACTAACTCCTAGGACCTGAGAGTATAGAGATCACACATAGGACTATCTATATATAAGACTTAACAGACAGTGACTCCACCTGTGGATCACTACTGTCCTTGATGTTTCTTCTACTCCCGCTGCTCACCCACTGATGGGTTTCTTCTTCCTCGACGTCTACCTAAAAAGTTGAATCCCACGGGGTGAGACAATTAAAAATTGTCCCAGTGAGAGTTATAACTCTTCACTAGAAACATTATTATTGCAAATAATAAAATGATACTAAGCAGTAGGATTATAACTATTCATCAGTAGGTAATTCATTGAATAACTAAGTAAGGCAGAATTCTTTATATAATCATTTCAATTATAACTTGATTGAATAGCAAGTCATTTAATCAATAAGGAATATGAAGAACATGTATATTATTTGTCCAACTAGGACTTAATAAACAATGTATCATCAATCATTGTTTCTCGTAGTTCAACCTAAGCAATTATGCTACATGAATGATTACATTTTGCAAACATACTTATGCCCTGAGGAGATGAGGTATACCACTCATACTCCAACCGACCATTGCAAAATCGAAATTGGTACCATACATAGGTCATCAGAAGAGCCGGATTTCTATGACCTCATCCTCCTCAGTCAGTGTGAGGAACAACATGCATGACATCTTGTGTCTCTGCTATAATAGCTTTCCAGGGTATTCTGGCAACTTCTCTATTAGAGTTACAGTGGCATGTTGTACTCTCTTTGCAATCAAGGGATTTCTTGTTTATCTCGCATCGATGCAGCATTAACAACATCATCGTGAGATTAGTGATACATCATCCCAGCATATACATATAATGAAGGATTGAGAGATTAAATGTTTATCTCACATCAATTCCTCCATTAGGACATAAGGATATTCACGTCCATAACCCCTACATACTCAAAAGTATGATCTCCAGGAGTTCCCTTAGGAAAACATGTTTCACCATCATCTAGCTTCTGACGATGATGGATCTATGGTCAGGGCTCTACATGATATCATTATACTTGATTATTTAAGTACATTATGGCATTTTTTAGCATCAGACATGTTATAAAACATAAACCAATAAAACAATTGCTATAAAGAAAGAGTACTGTTTGTATCAAGTTCATTTCACATCTTGTTAACATTGGGATCTCGATCCCTAATCATCTCACCATTATTATTCAAGAATATGGGTGTTCAAACCCTTAAATCATCAAAACACTTGTTACCAAGTAACACATTTCCATCAAGTCATTTGACAGTATAAACATGATAGTAGCAATGCAGATATTTCACATGGCTCATATAGCCTATCAATCTCTTTTGTTACCTCTCATTAGGCAACATAGTATATCATTGCTTTCAAAGCTTATAAAGTGCTTTTAATGAATATGGCACCATAGCTCTTACTAGGGTTAGGGTTTCCCTTTTTAATTCAATTAGGGTTAACCAACCCCCTTAGCTCAATAGGAATAGTGATTCCTCATTTCATTATTTAATCATAGAGCTTCATGCTATAAAGCATAACCCGAAATTAGGGTTTCACACTTTAATTTACCTTATTTAGAATTAGGGTTTATTATACACATTGAATCACCCTTGATTAAGGTTCATATTCATCATTACCTGAATTAGGGTTTACTATTCACATTACTTCACCCTAGGTTAGGGTTTATTATGACATCATTATGAATTATGATTTCATCATCATCATACATTAGGGATACTTCCATTATTACCCTCAATTTAGGGTTAAGATTCATTGGCCATCATAATTAGGGTTTTCATGATCTCACTATGAAGGATCATACCCTAATTAGATAGTCATTTATATAGGAAGTCCATTACTTGATTAATCATTCATAAAAGGAGTCTTCTCTCTCTCATCCTTTATAGGATGATGTTTACTTCAACCTTGATTAGGCTAAGTAACTCAATCATGAGAGAGAATTGACTTCATGGTTTATATCATTACCATTGTAATCATTAGAGCTTAATTACTTCATGGGTTTCAAACACACTACCCCATTAAGGTACAAGTACCATGATCACCTTTGATTACATCATGTATTAATTAACTAATCACTTTGTCCCTTAACCACTTTAAATACCCAAGGGGTCTAGGTTAATCAACCACCAAACGATCTTATCCATTAAGGCCCCAAACGATCTTGACTAACTTAGACCTCAAACGGTCTTGCATACTTAACCTCCAAATGGTCTAAGACCGTTTGTACCTTCATGCGGTCTTGGTCTACCCTTGAGACCGTTTGGTAAAGTAGCACACTCAAGACCGTTTGCTAAAGTAGGAGGTGGAGACCGTTTGCCCAAGTTTGACTTTTGAAACTACATGGACACAATCAGTTTTGAAACCGCATGAACCCTAAACGGTTTGGGATTGTTTGGTCCCAAACGGTCTTGAGACCGTTTGGTCCAAACCCCCTCAAAACCGCATGCACCAAGTATGGTCTCAACAAGTCAAATTGAATTAGGGTTTCCATTGTTGGTTCCTTCAACAATTGTATATATGTATTCAATCATCAATTGGACCTATCACCATCATTCAATTGAATTAATTAGGTCAACATTCAACTGATTTGACCCTCAATTGATCATCAATTAGGGCTTGAATCAATTGGATTATGGTTTGGAATCGATGACCCTTCAACATAATTCAATGTGAGTCTAATTGATTTGAACCCATTGAACCATCATCCAATTAGTTATGTCCGGACCCCAAACGGTCTTGGGATTGTTTGGGTAAACTCCAAATGGTCTTGAGACCGTTTTCCCAAGTCAACACCAAAAACCAAGTCAACAAATTAGGGTTTGGTCCATTGGATTGATCACCATAATAACAATTGATTCTACTTCAACTTAGAACCTTTGGATCTTCAATTGGTCAACTATACTTAACCCTAGACCTCAAAATGGTCTTGGGTGATCACCAAATGGTCTTGAGACCGTTTGGGTGATCTCCAAATGGTTTTGAAACCGTTTGGGTCACTCAACCCAAACTTCAACCTTGTTCAATTATCAAATCAACAATTAACCCGATTAGGGTTTTGATGATGGTTGGACCTTTAATTGATGAACCACATGGAGTTAATTGATAATTATTGATATGTGATTAGCCTACATTATTCTCAACAGACCTCCAAATAGTCAATGCTTGGTCAACGCCACCAAACGGTCTTGGACCATTTGCTTCTATGCGGTTTGGATGAAACTTTTTGCAATCAAACGGTTTAAAACTGTTTGCTTCTAAACAGTTTGGGAAACTGTTTGAGCACAAGGGAAAACCGTTTGCTAAAGTTATTTCCTTTGGATAATCATCAAAATTAACGTCATCATCTTCTTCCTATGAGCAACCAAGAATTGTTGCTGTTCTTCACAGGAGTTATAGCAATTAACCAAAAGAGTACCAAAGAAGAAAATAGCCAACGATTATTAAAGAGATGGATGCATGAGCAATGCTTAAGGGTTAGAGTTATAAAATGCACTTCTAGAACTGATCCAGAGCTCCAAGCTCCGCAGCTTTAATGGTGTGTTGAGCTCCAGCAGTTGTCCAAGGTTCGTTCTTCAATCTTTGGATGAACAAGGTGGCTAGAAAAGGAAACCGTGTGAAGAAAACCATGAATCTAACCTTGTTTTATGATTTCCACCATGAATTAGAGGTAGGAGATGATCCAAACTTACCAATAGGTTTGGTCATCCTCCCTCTGCTTTAGATCTCTTCCTTGTTTGGCCAAAGCAAGGTGAAGAGAGAAATAAACTAAGGAAACGATCCTTTGGTGTTTTGGAAAAAGGATACATATATATTTATGGGTTTTCAAGGAAAATGGAAGAAGATGATTATTTCCTTTTATTTCCCAAACATATCCACCAAGTCCTCCTCCACTTCTTGGCTACGTGGCCACCTTATACTACCTTGCAAAAGTTCTCCATTCTCCAAGAACAATGGAAAAGAAACTAAACACCTTAAAGAGTCATTTATTAATATCCATCATTTAGTGGATATTGCTTTATATTATATTATTAGTGTGAGTAGCTTCCACTCAAACAAGATATTTTTGGTGCACAAGAATGGAACAAGATTGTCAAAACTATTTCAAACTTATCCTCAAAATTTTGTTTGAAGGGCTCCATAATTAATATATTTCCCTTTTGCATTAAGTTATATTAAAGAGCCATTTATACTTAAATCTTGATTACTTTAATGTCAAGATTCTTTCTCCTCCAAGATAATTCAAATGAGGCACCCCTCTCATTTTCTTTGCTCTACTTGATGCCAAGAACATGAGAGACCCTCTATAGGTGTTATTTTGCATGTTGAACCCTAGGTTTTGGGTAAATTGCACATTACACCAAAACTAGGTTTTAATGCACAAAGATTGCTCTACAAGCTATATCTTGGTGTCCAAGCTTGTGGAATCCATACCACCACATCATATACATTCTTATGATGTATCAACATCAGAGGAATATCTTAACATGTGCAATTTGCAAGTTAACCCCTCTACTTGGGTAATTTGCACTTTAGTCCAAAGTTAACAAAACAATGTTTCAACATTATTCAAGAAGGAATGAATTTGAAATATAAGTTCCTCAAAAGCATTAATTACATTCCAAAAGATAAGGGCAAGTATCTAATAAACTTTATTAGGAAAAACACCTAGGGTTAGTACATAACCCAGGTCAGGGATGTTACAAATTATCCACCCCTTACAAGGATTTCGTCCCCGAAATCATTACAAAAACATATTAAGAGAAAAGAGCAGGGCATTTCCTCCTCATTTCTTCCTCTAGTTCCCATGTAGCTTCTTCAACTCCACAGTGATTCCAGAGGACTTTCACAAGACTTATGTCTTTCTTTTTCAACTTTTTAATAATTATATCAATGATTGTCATATGTCCTTCAACATAAGATATATCATCATTCAATTCTACTTCCATAGGTTGTAGAACTGATTCTGTGTCAGGATGACATTTCCTTAACATGGAAATGTGGAACACTGGGTGTAACATCTGCAACTCTGGTGGTAACTCTAGCTTATAAGCTACCTTCCCAATCCGTGCAATGATTGGATAAGGCGCCATAAACCTAGGAGCTAACTTTCCTTTCCTTCCAAATCTAAGAACTCCCTTCCAAGGTGAGACCTTGAGGTACACTATGTATCCAACCTGGAATTCTAAAGGTCTACGATGCTTATCAGCATTAGATTTCTACCTATCATGTACAGTCTTTAACTGTTTTTATATTATTTTAATCTTCTCGGTGGTCTGCTACACAAGATCAGGACCTAAAAGTTGATATTCACCAGTTTCATACCAACATAGGGGAGATCTAAAATGTATACCATACAAAGCTTCATAAGGTGCCATGTCAATGCTATGTTGATAGCTATTGTTGTAGGCAAACTCTATCAAACTTAGATGCAGATCCCAACTTCCTGTAAACTAGAGGACACATGCCTTAAGCAAGTCCTCTAAGGTTTGTATAGTCCTTTCTGATTATTAGTCTGAGGATGAAAGGCTGTAGTAAACCTTAATTGTGTGCCTAAGGCTTTATGAAGTCGCTCCCAAAAATGACTCGTAAACTGGGGACCTCTATCAGAAACAATGGTAACTGGGACCCCATGCAGCCGCACTATCTCATCTACATACAACTATGCCAGCTTCTCAGCAGAATAGGTTGTTTTAACAGGTAAGAAATGTGTTGTCTTTGTCAACCTGTCAACTATTACCCAGATGGAATCATGACCTTTGGTTGTTCTGGGTAGACCAACCACAAAGTCCATGGTCACATGATCCCACTTCCACCATGGTATGGGTAAAGGTTGCATTGTTCATGCAGGCTTCTGGTATTCAGCTTTAACTTGCTGACACACAGGACATCGCATAACAAACTCAGCAACATCCTTCTTCAAACCAGGCCACCAATATATATCTTTCAAGTTATGATACATCTTGGTGCTTCCTGGATGCATAGCATACATTGAAGAATGAGCTTCTTCCAGGACTAACTTCCTCAAGTTATCCACATCCGGCACTATCATTCTACAATGATAACAGGATATCTGATCATCTGAGTCATGGAAACCATCTCATTTCTCATTACCATACTCTGATCTAATCTATTGAACTGCATCATCAACTTGTTGTGCCTTCTTAATCTATTGTCTCAGGGTAGGTTTTATATGCATCTCAGTTAACAATCCAGATAACAATGATACCTTTAACTATATATTGTCTTGTCTTAAAGAGATAAGCATATCTCTCCTAGAACACACCAAAGAATTCAACTATGCTCTGTCTAAGGCTGGTGTTGCTGATTTTCTACTTAAAGCATCAACAACCACATTGGCCTTCCCTGGATGGTAATCAATTGTACAATCATAGTCCTTGATTAATTCCATCCAGCGACGTTGCCTCATGTTTAGCTCATGCTGAGAGAAGATATACTTTAGGTTCTTATGCTCTGTGAAAATTTGGAATGTCTCTCCATAGAGATAATGTCTCCAGATCGTCAAGGCATGAACTACAACAGCTAGTTCTAAATCATGCATTGGATAATTCTCCTCGTGTTTCTTAGGCTATTGAGAAGCAAAAGAAATCACTTGTTTATCCTGCATCAACACACATCCTAGTCCATTCTTAGAGGCATCACAGAAAACTATATACCCTTTCCCTTGCTCAGGTAACACAAGCACAGGTGCACTTGTCAACGTTTCCTTCAACAGCTGAAAAGATTGTTGACACTTGTCACTCCAGGTAAAAGGAACATCCTTCCTGGTCAACTTAGTTAAGGGTAAAGCTATGGAACTAAAGTTCTTAATGAACCTCCTGTAATAGCCTGCCAACCCTAGAAAACTTTGAATCTCCGTCGGAGTCTTCGGCTGCTCCCATTGCAGGACAAATTCTACCTTTTTAGGGTCAACACGAATACCTGAGGCAGATATTACGTGTCCAAGAAAAGAAACTTCTGGTAACCAAAACTCACACTTGCTAAACTTAGCATATAACTCATGCTCTCTTAGCAAAGTTAGAGCCTGAAGAAGATGCTGCTCATGTTGTTGGGCATCTCTACTGTAGATCAGGATGTCATCTATAAAGACAACTACACACTGATCAAGAAAAGGTCGAAAGATTCTATTCATGAGTTCCATAAATGCAGCTGGTGCATTAGTTAGTCCAAATGACATAATTGTGAACTCATAGTGACCATACCTTGTCCTAAAGGCAGACTTAGGTATGTCACCCTCCTTAATACACAAGTGATGATATCCCAACCTCAGATCTATCTTTGAAAAGACTATTGCACCACACAACTGGTCAAAGAGATCATCAATCCTCGGAAAAGGATACTTATTCTTTATAGTTACTGTATTTAACTGTCTATAATCAATGCACAAATGCATTGACATGTCTTTCTTTTTAACAAAGAGGACCGGAGCACCCCAAGGTGAAGTACTCGGTCGGATGAAACCCTTCTCAAGCAACTCTTGCAGTTGTTTCTTGAGTTCTGCCATCTTAGCAGGCGCCATCCTATACGGTGTTTGTGATATAGGTTGCGTGCTCGGGATTAGATTAATCTCAAAATTGATTTCTCACGGTGGAGGTACACCTAGAAGTTCTTCAGGAAATACATCTTCAAATTCCCTGACTATAGGAACTTCAGTAGGATTAGAACTCTCCATGGTGGTATCTACCACATGGGCCAAGAATGCATAACATCCTTGCCTCATCAGCTTCTCTACAACCATAGCCGATACAAGATAGGTTGGTAGAATCTTTCTATCTCCCTGAAAGATCCACGTGTCACTATCATCAGTGAACACAACTTGCTTGGACTCACAATCCAAGACAACCTTATACCTTTCTAAGGTATCCATACCAAGGATTACATCGAATCCGTGCATCTCAAGTGGTATAAGATTCACTTGAATGTGATGTTTTGAAAAGAAGAGAATGCAGGGAGAACACACCTCCCGCAACACAGCAGATCCCATCAAAGGAGTTTCTAACATCAAACTATCTGCTCTATGACTTGTAGTCATGTCACAGTCAAGAATCACTCTTCGAGTGATAAAGGAATGTGTAGAACCCAGATCAATCAAAACAGATACAACACAAGATGTAGACATATCAGAATAAAACAACTTCATCTGACCTATCACAACCTGAGGGTTGATCGCTGCATCAGGTGGATTCATCGCGTAAAACCTCACCACCGCCTGTGGTTGATTTGGTGCTCGATGACTAGGTGCTGATGATCCAGCTTAGGATGCTTGTCCACATTCTCTAACGCCACCTGAAAATTGTCTCCTTTGAGAACCTTATTGACTCTGCCTTTGAGGTTGAGTCACACTTGCCTCTCTGGCTCTGCAATCCTTCATCAGATGTCCCACCTTTCCACATATATAACAGCTTCTGATCCCTTCCTGTGGTTTGGATGGTCCTGTAACCGACATAGATACTAAGTTGCAAGCTCCTTCTAGTGGTAAACTTCGTCCTCTACCCCTATTTGACGTCCACTGTGTCTGGGTACTGAATCTAGGTGGTAGTGTAGGCACAGAAAACCTTGGTTTCTTGGAACCTTTGGATGAGGATCCTTGGAACTGGGGATACATCTTCTCATTCTTGGTCTGTCTCTTCTCTGACACGAACCTCTCTATCCTCCTGACCGACTCCACAAAGGTAGCAAATCTTTCCCTAGTCTCCAGAGCAGACACAGGGGTGGTCAACTCAGCATTTAACCCCTTTTTAAAATGCCTAATTCTTTCTTCATCTGTAGCTGCCATATGTGGACAAAACCGCAACAACTCCATGAACTTAGCCTTGTACTCGCTAATGTTCATTAGTCCCTGCCTTAACCTCTCAAACGGAGAGATTTTCTCATCTAAGAACGTCTTAGGGAAGTATCTATTGATAAATTCCCGTCGGAAAACTTCCCATTCGATCTCCACACCTGGCCTTTTCCCTTCCTCCATGGTCCACCAGTGACCAGCACTCCCCTTGAGAAGATACACAACATGTCTAACCTTCTCAACTTCTGGGATGTTCAGGATTCTAAAGGCCTTCTCTAGTTCAGTTAGCCACAAGTCAGCATCTACTGGATCAGCTGTCCCAGCATATTCTGTGGCCCCAACTCGGCGAAGTCGTTCAAACGTCTTGCCGACTCCTTATCCTTCTGGATGGGTAGGTTCCCTAGGTACATGTATAGGCATCCTATCAGTCATGTCTGTCATGGCAGTCATGAACTGTCCAAACATGGCTTGGAAGGCTAGATTCCCTATGTCAGCTGGATTGAACTGGGGTGGTTCAGGTATAGGTTTGTTTCCTTTCTTGGTTTCTTGCATCTTCTCTAGGTGCAACAACACTACTCTCTGCAACATGTTCCTCGTATGATCCAGACATCTTTAGTTTCCTCTTCTCCTTCTATATGAGCAGAAGACACTATAAGATATACTGGAAGACACTAGAATAGACTCAACAACCCTAGTCCTATGTCTTTGTAGACTCAGCGAACCTAGAGCTCTGATACCACTAAATTGTGATGATCTACTTGTGAAAATGAGATCAACGAATGCGGAAGCGAATCATTAGCAGCAGAATTACTAAAAATCATAAAAAATTAAAACTTTTTGTAAAGAGATCCACAAACTGTAAAACTCTTTAATAAAGAAACAAGGTAAGTTAATTACATACCGATTCATCAGTACATCTCTGTAATATCTCATCTCAAGAGTCACAACATTGACTGCTCTGTTAAACTGTATAAAGCAGTACACAAAAATGTCAAGGCATTAAGCCAAAATCTCAGATCTATATCAAACCATATACTAACTCCTAGGACCTAAGAGTATAGAGATGACACATAGGACTATCTATATACAAGACTTAACAGACAGTGACTCCACCTGTGGATCACTACTGTCCTTGATGTTGCTTCTACTCCTGCTGCTCACCCACTGATGGGTTTCTTCTTCCTCGGCGTCTACCTAAAAAGTTGAATCCCACGGGGTGAGACAATTAAAATTTTTCCCAGTGAGAGTTATAACTCTTCACTAGAAATATTATTATTGCAAATAATAAAATGATACTAAGCAGTAGGATTATAACTATTCATCAGTAGGTAATTCATTGAATAACTAAGTAAGGCAGAATTCTTTATATAATCATTTCAATTATAACTTGATTGAATAGCAAGTCATTTAATCAATAAGGAATATGAAGAACATGTATATTATTTGTCCAACTAGGACTTAATAAACAATGTATCATCAATCATTATTTCTCGTAGTTCAACCTAAGCAATTATGCTACACGAATGATTACATTTTGCAAACATACTTATGCCCTGAGGAGATGAGGTATACCGCTCATACTCCAACCGACCATTGCAAAATCGAAATCGGTACCATACATAGGTCATCAGAAGAGCTGGATTTCTATGACCTCATCCTCCTCATTCAGTGTGAGGAACAACATGCAAGACATCTTGTGTCTCTGCTATAATAGCTTTCCAGGGTATTCTGGCAACTTTGCTATTAGAGTTACAGTGGCATGATGTACTCTCTTTGCAATTGAGGGATTTCTTGTTTATCTCGCATCGATGTGGCATTAACAACATCATCGGGAGATTAGTGATACATCATCCCGGCATATACATATAATGAAGGATTGAGAGATTAAATGTTTATCTCACATCAATTCCTCCATTAGGACGTAAGGATATTCGCATCCATAACCCCCACATACTCAAAAGTATGCTCTCCAGGAGTTCCCTTAGGAAAACCTATTTCACCATCATCTAGCTTCTGATGATGATGGATCTATGGTCAGGGCTCTACATGATATCATTATACTTGATTATTTAAGTACATTACAACATTCTTTTAGCATCAGGCATGTTTTCAAACATAAACCATTAAAAAATTGCTATAAAGAAAGAGTACTATTTGTATCAAGTTCATTTCACATCTTGTTAACATTGGGATCTTGATCCCTAATCATCTCACCATTATGACTCAAGAATATGGGTGTTCAAACCCTTAAATCATCAAAACACTTGTTACTAAGTAACACATTTCCATCAAGTCATTTGATAGTATAAACATGATAATAGCAATGCAAATATTTCACATGGCTCGTATAGCCTATCAATCTCTTTTGTTACCTCTCACTAGGCAACATAGTATATCATTGCTTTCAAAGCTTATAAAGTGCTTTTAATGAATATGGCACCATAGCTCTTACTAGGGTTAGGGTTTCCCTTTTTAATTCAATTAGGGTAACCCCCTTAGCTCAATAGGAATAGTGATTCCTCATTTCATTATTTAATCATAGAGCTTCATGCTATAAAGCATGACCCAAAATTAGGGTTTCGCACTTTAATTTTCCTGATTTAGAATTAGGGTTTATTATACACATTGCATCACCCTTGATTAAGGTTCATATTCATCATTACCTGAATTAGGGTTTACTATTCACATTACTTCACCCTAGGTTAGGGTTTATCATGACATCATTATGAATTATGATTTCATCATCATCATACATTAGGGATACTTCCATTATTACCCTCAATTTAGGGTTAAGATTCATTGGCCATCATAATTAGGGTTTTCATGATCTCACTATGAAGGATCATACCCTAATTAGGTATTTATTCATATAGGAAGTCCATTACTTGATTAATCATTCATAAAAGGAGTCTTCTCTCTCTCATCCTTTATAGGATGATGTTTACTTCAGCCTTGATTAGGCTAAGTAACTCAATCATGAGAGAGAATTGACTTCATGGTTTATATCATTACCATTGTAATCATTAGAGCTTAATTACTTCATGGGTTTCAAACACACTACCCCTTTAAGGTACAAGTACCATGATCACCTTTGATTACATCATGTATTAATTAACTAATCACTTTGTCCCTTAACCACTTTAAATACCCAAGGGGTTTAGGTTAATCAACCATCAAACGATCTTGGCCATTAAGGCCCCAAACGATCTTGACTAACTTAGACCTCAAACGGTCTTGCATACTTAACCTCCAAACGGTCTAAGACCGTTTGGACCTTCATGCGGTCTTGGTCTACCCTTGAGACCATTTGGTAAAGTAGCATTGGTACAAATGCTACTTTGGTCCCAAATGGTCTTGAGACTGTTTGGTCCAAACCCCCTCAAAACCGCATGGACCAAGTATGGTCTCAACAAGTCAAATTGAATTAGGGTTTCCATTGTTGGTTCCTTCAACATTTGTATATATGTATTCAATCATCAATTGGACCTATCACCATCATTCAATTGAATTAATTAGGTCAACCTTCAACTTATTTGACCCTCAATTGATCATCAATTAGGGCTTGAATCAATTGGATTAGGGTTTGGAATCGATGACCCTTCAACAGAATTCAATGTGAGTCTAATTGATTTGAACCCATTGAACCATCATCCAATTAGTCATGTCCTGACCCCAAACGGTCTTGGGATCATTTGGGTAACCTCCAAACAGTCTTGAGAACGTTTTCCCAAGTCAACACCAAAAACCAAGTCAACCAATTAGGGTTCGATCCATTGGATTGATCACCATAATAACAATTGATTGTACTTCAACTTCGAACCTTTGGATCTTCAATTGGTCAAATATACTTAACCCTAGACCTCCAAACAGTCTTGGGTGATCACCAAACGGTCTTGAGACCGTTTGGATGATCCCCAAATGGTTTTGAAACCGTTTGGGTCACTCAACCCAAACTTCAACCTTGTTCAATTATCAAATCAACAATTAATCCGATTAGGGTTTCGATGATTGTTGGACCTTTAATTGGTGAACCACATGGAGTTAATTGATAATTATTGATAGGTGATTTGCCTACATTATTCTCAACAGACCTCCAAATGTTCAACACTTGGTCAACGCCACCAAACGGTCTTAGACCATTTGCTTCTATGCGGTTTGGATGAAACCGTTTGCAATCAAACAGTTTGAAACCGTTTGCTTCTAAACAGTTTGGGAAACCATTTGAGCACAAGGAAAAACCGTTTGCTAAAGTGATTTCCTTTGGATAATCATAAAAATTAAAGTCATCATCTTCTTCCTATGAGCAACCAAGAACTGTTGTTGTTCTTCACGGAAGTTATAGCAATTAAACAAAAGAGTACCAAAGAAGAAAATAGCCAACGATTATTAGAGAGATGGATGCATTAGCAATGCTTAAGGGTTAGAGTTATAAAACCCACATCTAGAACTGATCCAGAGCTCCAAGCTCCACAGCTTTAATGGTGGATTGAGCTCCAACAGTTGTCCAAGGTTCGTTCTTCAATCTTTGGATGAACAAGGTGGCTAGAAAAGGAAATCGTGTGAAGAAAACCATGAATCTAACCTTGTTTTATGATTTCCACCATGAATTCGACGTAGGAGATGATCCAAACTTACCAACAGGTTTGGTCGTCCTCCCTCTGCTCCAGAGCTCTTCCTTGGTTGGCCAAATCAAGGTGAAGAGAGAAAGAAACTAAGGAAATGATCCTTTGGTGTTTTGGAAAAAGGATACATATATATATATATATATATATATATATATATATATATATATTTATGGGTTTTCAAGGAAAATGGAAGAAGAGGATTATTTCCTTTTATTTCCCAAACATATACACCAAGTCATACTCCACCTATTGGCCACGTGGCCACCTTCTACTACCTTGCAAAACTTCTCCATTATCCAAGAATAATGGAAAAGAAACTAAACACCTTAAAAAGTCATGTATTAATATCCATCATTTAGTGGATATTGCTTTATATTATATTATTAGTGTGAGTAGCTTCCTCTCAAACAAGATATTTTTGGTGCCCAAGCATGGTACAAGCTTGTCCGAACTATTGCAAACACATACTCCAACTTTTGGTTGAAGGGATCCATAATTAATATATTTCCCTTTTGCATTAAGTTATATTAAAGAGCCATTTATACTTAAATCTTGATTACTTTAATGTCAATATTCTTTCTCCTCCAAGATAATTCAAATGAGGCTCCCCTCTCATTTTCTTTGCTCTACTTGATGACAAGAACATGAGAGACCCTCTAGAGGTGTTATTTTGCATGTTGAACCCTAGGTTTTTAGTAAATTACACATTACACCAAAACTAGGTTTTAATGCGCAAAGATTGCTCTACAAGCTATATCTTGGTGTCCAAGCTTGTGGAATCCATACCACCACATCATATACATTCTTATGATGTATCAACATCATAGGAAAATCTTAACATGTGCAATTTGCAAGTTAACCCCTCTACTTGGGTAATTTGCACTTTAGTCCAAAGTTAACAAAACAATGTTTCAACATTATTCAAGAAGGACTGAATTTGAAATATAAGTTCCTTAAAAGAATTAATTACATTCCAAAAGATAAGGGCAAGTATCTAATCAACTTTATTAGGAAAAACACCTAGGGTTAGTACATAACCCAGGTCAGGGATGTTACAATAGGAAACTTGACCAAACCATGTCATTCTCAAAATCCATCAAGGATTGGTCAAAATTGTAACTCGACCGATAAATTGCATGTAATGAATTTTGGAAAATGTCATTAGAGTGCTTAAATATTCGATTTAAGTGCTCCTGTTTTGTTATAAGCTTGATTACAAGTCATACAATCATTACAAGTGATTCACAACATGATTCTAAAGGATTTACATCATATTCCAAAAATGTGCACTTGTATTGACTTTGACTTGTCTTTTCTCCAAGTTAAGATGCACAAGTTAGGACATTTAGAGTGTGTATATACCTAATCTGAAATCACTCAAGTAGAGACATTAAACACAAATAAGTGGAATGGTTTAGTCATCATCAAAACAAGGGTTCAGTTAATTTAGAATTTGAGTAAACATTGACCTAGAGTCAACAATCTCCCCCTTTTTGAAGATGACAAACCATTCCATAAATGTATTGAAAGCATTTAAGTAAAGTCATACCTCTGGAGAAATCTTGGGGTTTCAATAGAATGGAGTTCATATGCTCCCCCTCAATTGATGCTCATGGAGTTCTTGTACTCCCTTCGATTGATGCTATTTCTCCTACATGGTTAACTTTCATTACATTTATACAGAACTATGTCTTCTACTCATATATGCTCTAGACATATATGTCTTCTATCTTTCACCTTCTCCCCTTTACATAAGAAACATGCTTCTTCTCACCCTTTGTCAAAAGAAGACATGTGCCTTCTCCCCCTTTGTCATTTCAAAATGTGGGGGTATAAAGAGATAAGAAACACCACCTGTTAAAAGAAAGGAGATAACAAAATATCATAAAAGGAGAGTAGAAGAGAAAAATAGGGGGCTTGTCCAAGCATATAAAGAAAAACAAGTTAAAGCATGCATTAGAACAACCCTAGATGTGATTCTAGCAAATAACAAGGCAATATAAAGTTCTACAGAATAATAAATCATAATTTTGACCCTCAAGAAGACAGAATTCACCCAAAAAGTGTCAGGGCTCATCGCGAAGAATGAGTCTTGATCAGAAGGACATTTTTTCTTTTAAAAACACTAATCTTGCATCAAAATCTGACACTAGAGCAAAATCTGCATAAAATTCAAGAATGCTCCAATTTCTACATACAATGTAGCTCTACACATCCTGCATCACAATGTTATGCAAGCAACTCAAGATAGTAGATATGTAAGTCAAGGAACAAGCTTGAGAAGGAAACAAGATACAAGCACATCATGTAATGAATACCACCTAATGAAAAGATAAGAAAGGTTATAACTACATGTATATGAATTACTAACAGATGATATCAAAAGTTAGGACTACTAGTAGGGTCTAGATCATAGCAAAAGATGGACAATCTAAAGAACAAGCTATGAGTAGATGTAGAGATATATCCAAACAAGAAAATATGTAGTTTTAGAAGCATGAAATGATATAACTCATTGACTAATATGCATCATTACCAAAGGATGATTACCACTAAGAATGTCAAGGTTGCATCAAAGAAAGATTTACAACTATATATATAGCAAGTTTGAGCACAACAGAAGCAATCTAAGACACAACCAAGAGATCCAAAGAGATCATCATCAAAACCTGCAAAACAACTCAAAACAAGTAATTGCAAGATATAGATATACCAATTTAGAGCAATTGGAGAGATATAGTTGTAAGCAAAAAAAGGCAATTTAAAAACATGGTAATGAGCACATATAAAAGGTACCAATGGGAGTGCCAAAGAATAAAGCAATTGGTTGAGAAAATCTAGTTGAGAGAGAAATTCTCATCCAAAAAGCCAACTGTATATTCTGTGCATATTGTTGTCAGTCAAGTTCTGTGTATTGACAACTCGACCAATGATAGTTGTTGGAAACACCCATTGGTGCTGGTCGATTGAGTTTCTATCATGACAAACTCGACCTATCAAGCTATTTCCAAAAGGCACACACACACACACTCACACACACACACACACACACACACACACACACACATATATATATATATATATATATATATATATATATAAACGCTAGGGAATGCTAGGGCACCACCAGGAAGGGCGGCGAGTTCGTTCCTCGTAAAGGTGACGATGCGGAAGGCAGGTGTCCTCATGTGGGGGCGGAGCATGGTTGTTTCATGATCAATCTCAGTAGTGATGTGAACCGCATTAAGAGAATCCGACAGGATGGCAGGGGAGCACCACCCCATAGTTTTGCAGAGCTCCAAGGCACAAAGGAAGCTTTGGATTTCCGCTTCCAACGCCGAACCGGCACAGCTGGGCGAGCCATAGCCCATTATGTGTCTGCCATTATCATCCACAACATGAATACCCATACCAGCAGCAGCAGACAATGAAGAAAAGGAGGCATCAACAAATATCAATATGTTGTGCGTAGCAGGTGGTCTGATAATTGCCGTGGATGCGGTAGGAGTGTTGATAACCGTGGCAGGGATGCTCAAAATAGCACGGACTTTGTTCTTGATGAAAGCAACACTCTGAGCCGTCGTGAGAGACTGTTGGTTATGGATGAAACCATTGTGGTGCATCCAGATGGCCCAAACGGCCACAATGGGGATCATGGACTCCTCATCGGTGCATTTACAGGAGAGGATTTCAAGAAGCCAGGAATCTCCTGTCAATAGGAAGAAGGCTAGAGGGGTGCTCAGGGCGAGCCATACATTCCTGCTTGGCGGGCAGTCCCAGAAACAACACAGAAGGGTGTTGGCGGCATTGTTGCATACGGGGCAGGTAACGTCCGTGGGGATATGGGGTCGAGCTTTCTCCATGTTTGTAAGCAGCACCTTGTGCTGAAGGAGCCAGAGGAAAGTCTTGAAGCGGGCAGGGAGTTGAAGTATCCAAATGGAGCTCCAATTTCCATCACTGCCGGTATGCGAGCTGCTATGAAGCCATGTGTAGATAGATTTTGTAGTGAAAGTCCCTGAGGGAGTGATTGGCCAGTACCACTCATCATCACCTTCTACCATGGTCGGTGGATGGGTGTGACAGATGTGGTGCCAAGAACTCTCAGGTAGGTACTCGTGGATGAAAGCCCAATCCGAGTCACCATTGTCTAGTGCCATGGAATTTACAGAAAGATCTTCAAGTCCTTGGGGCGGTAGGAGGTTAGGTTCCAGGTCTCGCATAGAAAGGCCATGCAACCGCTTCGCGGTCCAGACATTTGTGGAAGTGCCACTATTAATGCTGACATCAGAGGCAAGCTGAATGTTAGTCAGATTTTTTTGAATGAACGCCCACGCCGAGGAACTGGCCTTCTTAATAAGTGTCCCATTCTTAATGTACTTATCTTTCAACACCCGTACCCAAAGGGCATGTGGATTTGTAATAAAGAGCCAGACATTTTTAAGCATAAGTGCTTGATTTTGGATTCGTGCATCCTTAATTCCAAGCCCACCTTCGTCTTTGGACAGAGTGAGAACTTTCCAGGAGATAAGAGAAAGGATGTGATGTGTCCTACCACCAGACCAAATGAAATTCTTGATGTGCTTGTTGATATCATCACAAAGCGATGGAGATAGTTGAACAGACTGCATGGCATAGATTGGAATAGCTTGAAGAGTGGCTTTTGCAAGAGTGATCCTTCTGGCAAGGGATAAGTAGCGGGCTGACCAGCTAGACATACGATCTTTGATGGTGTCATCGATCGCAGAGTGTGTTGCTTTATTAATCCGATGGTGAAAGATGGGGACACATAAATATCTTCCCAAATCTGAGGTACTTTAGATACCCAATCTTCGACTAAATGAGGCAATGGTCCTGCGTGGAGTATTAGGAGAGAAGAAACATCTTGATTTTGTCTTGGAGATCACCTGTCCGGATGCTTTAGAGAAGGTGGTAAGCACGTTATTGATAACTTTTACTTGTGTTGTGGATGCTTCTGCCATCAAAAGGATATCATCCGCAAAAAGAACGTGTGATAGAGGTGGCCCATGGCGGGACAGTCGAATTGGCCTCCACTCACCAGATTCAACTGCGAGCGAGATAGCCTGACTAAGCCTTTCCATACAGAGAATGAAGATATAAGGACTAATAGGATCTCCCTGGAGAACACCTTGGGAGGTTTTGAATGGCTCAAGCGGGACACCTTCCCAGAGGATGGACATATTGCCCTTGGTCACAATTTGCATGATGATGTTGGTAATTTTCTCAGGAAGCCTGGTGCATTGCAGAGTATCAAGGATAAAAGGCCAGCCCATTTTGTCAAAAGCTTTTGCCAAATCCATTTTGATGCATGCCATCATTTTCCCACTGTGTTTGTTACGCATGGTATGGATGACTTCTTGAACGAGGATGATATTGTCTATGATTCTTCTTCCCGGAATGAAACTGGATTGCGTTTCAGAGACCCAATTGTGGAGAAGGGGCTTAATGCGTTCTACAAGTATTTTGGAGATGATCTTGAAGCAAGTGTTGTTCAGAGAGATGGGCCGCAAATCACTACATGACTGAGGTTGCGTACATTTAGGAATCAGGACAGTGAAAGAGTCGGCAAGACGATCATCTATAACACCAGTATGGAAGGAAGCTTGCACTGTGTGGGTAACTGAGGGCCCCACACAAGTCCAATTCTTCTGTAAGAAAGAGTTGTAAACACCATCAGGCCCGGGGGCCTTGTTTGGTGCCATAGAGAACATGATTTTCTTAACTTCTGTAGCAGTAGGAGTTTGATGGAGGAGAGTGCATTCATCAGTACTAGGATGCAGGAAGGAACCAGGGAACGCCTTCACTGACATTGTAGTCCTAGGAGTTGCAGTGGGCGTCATCATCAGGTTGAGGAAGAAGGTGCGCACCATGCCTTTAACGCAAGTCGGGCTATCAACCCAGCTGCCATTAAGATCTTTAAGGCGGGAGATTTTGTTGTGATGTCGCCGAGCTTTGACATAGGTGTTAAAGAACTTTGTATTTTCATCCCCCAAACTAAGCCAATTAATATTGGCTCACTGTCGCCAGTCAGCCTCCTCCTGGAGAAGAATGTTGTTGTACGCATCTTGAAAACTATCCATGGTGAGAGTAAAAGAAGAGGAATTTGAGAGTTCAGTTAAAACCTGGTGCTTGTTGAGTTTACAAAGGATTCTATTCTTCAGCTTGTTATTGGAATGACGTTGGTTATCGTCCCATTTCATAGCAGTCGTATGAAAAGTAGGGAGAGCATCAGTGAAACTCTTACAGGGATCCCAAGCGTTGTGGACTACTTGTTTGAACTCGGGCATGAGGGACCAGCTGTCCTTGGTACGGAAAGGACGATGTCTTCTACTATTAGGCGGGCTTGCATGGATAAGGAGTGGGTTGTGGTCACTGTAAAGTCGGGGAAGAACAACAATAGGGGCGGCAGCAGCCTAAGTCATCCAAAGCTCATTGGCGATGACCCTATCCAGTCGCTCAAGAAGTTGGAGACGCTTGAAAGTAAAGAAAGGCCCGTTTGTTTTCACATCAGCGAGACCTGTTTGAAGAAGGGTGGAGTTGAACTTCTGACTGGAGCGACGATCAAAATAATGTCCATTCAACTTTTCAGATGTATCCAACATTGTGTTGAAATCGCCAAGTACTGCCCAGGCACCGTGGACAGTAGTAGCAATCTCACGAAGTCTGTTCCAGAGGAAATCTCTCTTGGAGGGATTGGGGCTCCCATACACCACAGTCAAGTGCCAGGAGTTGTTGACGAAATAGTGAATGAATTCACGGTGGTTTTGAACAACCTCAATCAAGCAGCGGGCGTCGTCCCAGACGAGCCAGATACCGCCAGAGAAGCCGATGGCTTCTATACGATGTGAAGAAGAAAAACCAAGTTGCCGAATAACATTTTCAGCTTTGGTGCCACTAATATGTGGCTCAACAATAGCAAGCAAATGAAGTTTGTATCTCCTTTTGTAGTCTTTGAGAAGCCAAATTTTCTTCTTGAGACAAGCACCTTGTATATTCCAACAGAGGATATTAATCATTAAGGGAGATAGGGAATGAGGTGCAACCACTAAACAATGGCTGCACATAGGCCGATGGAAGCATCGTCACCGGCCATCTCATCATCATAAACTTCCAATGTTTCATTGCTGAAGTCAATTGCCCGCTTAGTCGCTGGTCCTTGACTCATATTACCCACATATTGTGCAAGCTTTCCTTTTTTTCTTTCCCATCCCGGGCTGACAGTTTGGTACACGATCCTCCTACTTCTGAGGAGGACTCCTCCTCCTCCCCCCTATCACCCCAATGGAAACCCTGATGTGTGGGAATGGGAACCACCAGATTTTCTTTGGCGACAAACTGGAAGGGGGAGTCGGCAACAATTTCTTGGTACCTTCCTGAACAAATGCCATCATCAACTAGAGTGAATGTAGTGTTATTGTCCTTGCTGTTTCTATTGGTTTCCGACGGTGGCATGCTCGTGCTTTGGCTAGCTTGATTTTGCAACCTTTCTTTCTGGATTCTCTTCTTTTGTTTCTTGGAATGGACCGTCTGCCAATCGTCATCCCCGACAAGTTGTTCTTCCGACGGTGGGGGATCATCAACGCTAGCATCCACCTGCTTGCTGGGGTCAACGCTATCATCCATCTGGTCAACTCTCACACGGGAAGGCTTCTTCACTGGAGGGGGACGCCGATCAGGTTTCTTGGCGTGGATTTGCATGGTGTATGTAGCAAGATTCAATAAGGCAGGGCCCGACGAGGACGAGAGATCTGAAGGGACGAAGGGTGTGATAAAAGTACAGTCTTTTCCATCGTGCCCAACCCTTCCACACTTTAAGCAGACAGTAGGCAGATTTTCATATTCGAGTCAATAATATTCTCCATTAAGGTTGATGGCCGGCAGCAGCGGTTTCCCTGTGTCCACCTCGACTGCTAACCTAGCAAATTTGCCACGATGTCCAGACAATGTTGTGGTATCCACCTTAATCATTTTCCCCACACTATCTCCGATACTAGATAGCAGTTCGTATTGGTAGAGGAAGATCGGGAGTTCTGGGATCCTTAGCCAAACCACAAGCTTACGAGGAATATGATCCGTAGGATGAAAGGATGAAGACCAGGATTGGACATACAGATAATTTCCACATATCATCCATGGGCCTTCTGTCAGCGCTCGGACGTAATCACTGTGGTTGCTCAATTGGATTATGTAGTATCCCAACTCAAGATCCACCACGCAGAACTGCTTTGTTAGCCTCCATAGTGACATGATACGGTTGACGAGAGCGGTGAAGACCACGTTGATCTCGACGACCTTGATAACGACTGCAAATTTCCATGGTTCCAACAGTGGTGGTAGCGCGCCCGGATTGACAGTGATATGGGGGAGGGCGCCGCTACGGTCGACGTGTATGTCTTCTGGTTTTAGAACGTCCGGTGATGCAGGCCCAACCAATGGTGGGGCGCTGTCCGATTGGCCAGATACCGCATTGCAGTAAGAGACTTGAGAACGGGGACTATTCACGGCTGCCTTCTCTGGTACTGCAGCAGGTTCCTCGAGCATGGTGTCGGTGTTACCATCCGTCGTCCGAGGAGGGACATCAATGATCAGTTTTGGCAGACATTCAGTGCTCCCAGTGCCGGATGTGTGAGCAATGTTGAAGTATCATCTGCCCACACCGCGGCCACCACGGCCGCCAGTGCCTCCTCCACGCATGCGATCGTAGAGCGCCGTCTCCAGGAAACCCTATAGAGCGCCATCTAAAGATTGTCCATGACATAGCTTGAATGTTTTGTAAATCTAAATAATGCAAATAAAATTTGTAAGCCACAAAAGTCAATCTATAGATCGAAACCAGTGTCTGAGATCTAGAATCTTCGATTGATGAAATAGTCAAAGAGTTTGGATTTAATCAAAATGAATATGAACCATGCATTTATAAAAAGGTTAGTGGGAGAATGATTTTATTCCTCATAATTTATGTAGATGACATGCTATTGACAAGGAATTACATCACTCTCAACAAATGGTAAAAGCCTAGTTGGGAAATACCTTCTCTTTGAAAAATTTAGGCAAAACATCTTATATCTTAGGAATTAAGATCTATAGAGATAGATTTGGAAAGCTTTTTGGCATAGACCTGAGTACATATGTTGAAAAGGTGATAAAGAGATTCAACATATAGGACTCAAAGAGAAGAGCATTGTTAATGTCCCATGAAATTGATCTCCCTAGAGCTGAGTATCCCAATTCCTATGAATAATGTGACTGCATGAGTGAGATGACATGTTCATCCGCAATTGGGTATATCATGCAATGTTATGCACTCATCCCATTGTATCATATTTTTTGGACATGACAAGCAAGTACCACTTAGGTCCCAATGAATGTCACTACACTGCCATAAAGAACATTGTTGAATAATTGAGAAGCACTAAGGATCAATTCACTATTTTATGGTGATAAGGAAGAGTTGGGTGTAAAGGGTTACACTGATGCAAGCTATACAATTGACAAAGACATTAACAATCACAATCCAAATTTATGTTTTATCTTAATATAAAACTATAAGCGCGAAAAGTTCCAAGCAAGAGACAATCGTTGATTCTACAATAGAAGTTGAGTACCTTATTGTTTTGAAAAAAATAGAGGATACTATATGGATCAAGAAGTTCATATGGATGAACTTGGGTAGGTTCCATACGTGGATGATTTAGTAGAAATACTATGACAACAATACTCTAAGAAACCCAAATAGCATACTACCACATTTCCATCTCATACAAAAGATAGTACAACATGGAGTTGAGAAGATTTGCAAAGAATTGACTAGAAGAAAATGTTTATAACCTACTAAAAAAACACTTTCACAACAAAGACATAATGATCATGTTAAGATCACTTGGAGTAAGATTTGTGTGTGATTGGCTCTAAGTGCAAGTGTGAGTCTATTGGTATATGTGCACGAAGACCCAATCATATGATGATCGTACTGGGGCATTATATACTTGATTTGATGAATCATAAAGGTAATTATGTCTATTATGTTTGTCTTAGTCATGAGATGATGACATTAATGTGGTAGATGTATAAATAATGATGTTACTCAATGACATATGTTTTCAGGTTGAGGACCTAAATAATGAGATCATATGTACAATAAGAGTACATACGTTCTTGCCATGTCCCTAGTCAGATATTGTTATGGAAGAAAAATAGATGACTGTAATACATAAGACTAAAATGTGTGCTAACTGATGATAGAGTCTCATTTGTCATGATATTTGGATATCAGGCCAAACACATATGTACTTGTTAGGGAACAGTGTTGTAAGGACACTGACCTAGGTTTTGGGATAACCCTATTTTTTCTTAAGTAAGTTTCTTATAACTCTAATATAATCCTTTTAGGTATTTTGTTATCATGTGACACGTTTATGTTTCAAGTTTGCATCTGTTTGGTTAATGTTTGAGCAATGTTTGCTTGTTTTGGACCAAAGTGAAAATTATCCAAGATGAGGGGTTATCTTGCAATAAGTCACATGATGAGTGTGTCCTTAGTGCTTTAGCATCATGAGATAGATAATGATGTAATGGGGTGCCTTGTGTAAAGCCTAAGTTCCAAGTTGAGCTTGTATGGTTGATGCTTGCATTTTATATACTAGTTTTGGTGTAATTGCAATTTACCTGAAGTGAAGGGTTAACATGCAATTTACCATCTCTAGAGTGTTCCTTCTATTGTTTCACATCATCTATAGGAGAGAGAGATATGTGCGCCTTGTTTGGATCTTGATTGTATAGTAACATCCTTGGTGATGTTTTGGAGCACATGAGTGAGGTATGTTTTGCTCATAGATGGGTTATCTCGGGTTAAGGAACCTTGGAGAGGCTTCCTATCAATTTGTGAAGTGTTTAGGGTTGTTCCCTATCAGTTTACAAGTGTGTAGAGTTGTTCTTTATTGGTTTGAGAGTGTGTAGAGTTGTGCTCTATCTGTTTGTGAAATGAGAGGAGTATGCTCTATCGGTTTGTGTGTATGTTGGGTTTTGCCATATCGGTTTGTGAAGGGTGTTTAGCTTTGGCATATCGGGCATGATCTCGTAAGGAGACCTATAGGACAAGATCTACCGTAGATATTATCACCATGTCTTGCATGTTTTTTCATGTGATCCCTTTCTCATGGATAAATGTCACCTAAGCTCCTAAGGTGATGACACATGTCCCTTGATCTCTCTTCCTTCCCTCAAGCATATAACCCCCTCCTTCTTCACACAAGTAAGCCCTTTCATCCATTCTTGTTCCTTTCCTCTTGGTGGACGATCTTGGGAGCTTTAGGATCTATAGGAATCCCCCATTGAGCTTGGGAGGTTGAGTTCCTTGCTCATGGTGATTTCTTGTTCAACTTCCATTTTGGTGAGTTATGTTTCTTTGATGGCCATTCCTTTGAGCTCACTTATTCATCTTCTTCTCCCTCTCTCAGCCATGGATCATACATTGGATGAAGGTTGACTAGGATGTAGTTTTCCTTTCTTGTTGAGCTACCATAACCATGGCATCTTCTTTTTCTTTCTTGAGGTGATTTTGAAGTCGAGTTGGAACTCTTGATGGATCATCTTCAAGTTGAGGGACGTATGCTTTGGAGATTTGATCATGGAAGCTTTAACTCTTGATGGAGACATTCTTGAGGTGGGTTATATAACTCTTAACCTCCTTTGTTATTATCACTCTTTATATACTTAAGTTGTTCTTCATATATAGATTGTGTACCTCTTACATGTTAGTAGTTAGTGATTGTTTTGGCATATATTGCTCTTTCTTGCATTGTTAAGTAGATGGACTAGTGACCAAGTTTCCTAAGGTTGAATATGACTAATTTGACACTTAGGTGGTGAATGGTCATCATGACTCATAATTCTTAAACCGACACACATGTCACAAGTCATCATGACTTGGGAGTACTTAGGCTGATAGGTTTAGATAAGTGCTAAACTGTCACCCTCTAGAAGGTGCCCAAAATGATATGAATGGTTAGGCCGACATGCCTTGATGAGGAGTTAACCCATCATGCTCTAGAGGTGCTTATATCTATCTATTTCCAAATCAATAAGTTTGATGGTTGCTACCCGACATGCCCTAGATGGGGCTAAAACAATATGCTTCACTAGCCCGTCATGACCATGAGGATATCTTATGTAACTGGTATGTTATGAGTGCTAACTTGTGATGCCCATGATGATGCAAATGGCCATCATAACCTAACCATAACCCTAACCCTAAGCAACCGGTCACACTATGTGATACCCAACACACTATGTGTTTCCCATCACACCTTAGGGTGGTGATGCATGTCACCCCTTCAAGAGTTGATGCCAGACACACTTCCGAGAGGTGATTCTCGTCACACTTTCAACAAGGGTCAAATCGGTACACTACAAGGTGACTTAAACCAATACACCTAATGGTGGTCTAAATCGATACCTTGGATGAGCTAACCCGACACACCATAATGTGGTCAAGCCAACACAAGTAGATGAGGTGAAACCGATATCACATGATGAGGGTTGAAGGGTATGCTTGGATACTCAATGATGTACAAATATGAGCAATGCATGATATAGAAGAAGGTTGTTTTATATAATGTATGAGTAATCTTAATTGCTTCTCCTACAGCTAGTGCACCATAAGATGATGTTATTATGAATGGTCCCTTCTTATCTAAAGATCTTAGTCCTAAACTGATCTTCAACAATGTAGGAAGTAATGGATGTAGGATTCAATGGTTGAATATTCATATGGTAACCTTAATCATGGAAGCGTATGACCCATGTGCTCTTCTTAATGAAAGTCTACATTTCCTTTTCATATAATCTTAACTTGTGGAGTAAGATTAATGATGAAACTATGTGCATATACATGAGGGTGGTGATAAGCCTTGTTGGAAATAAAACGTTTTAACATTTGTGTAGAAATCATATAAACAAGTCTAATGACCTTATAAGTGCCTTGTGGATAGTTGAAGTGAAACCCTCTAGTTATGTAGCATAATGTTAGACTTTCCTTAGTATGATATGGGGTTAACAATTTGTAAGAAATAATAATGTATGGGTCACCTAATGATGAAACGTCACATTGGTGAAATGGTCAATATGTTATTATAATGCAATGTTGTAACCCACACATAACTTAATGAAGATGATACACATATGCATTTATGAAAAGGTGATACCTGGTATTTATGGTACGATGATTGACTCATATATAACTAATGATGTTCAAACCTAATCAGTTTCAAGAAAGTGGGAATTGGTGTGATTAGGGTTTGGTGATGTGATCATGAGGTAAAACCCTAATTGGTTGTATGTAAATAGTATTGACCCTAATTCTAAGCGCATGTCATATCATTGAATGAGTATGAATGGAAAGTATGATGCTGTTCTCTCTCTTATTTACATGACTTTAACCTCATGAGTAAATTGGGTGTTATAACTTGTGAGTACTATGAATATGGTTAAATAATATTGAGCTTTGGCTATGAACCTTGATAAGGGAACACAAGAGGTATGAATATGTGAATGTACATACTTAATTACATTGTCTAATTCTTAGCCTTATACACTCCAATTGATGGGAGGTAGCGAATGTTAGAGATTTGAGATAGAATGGTCTTTGAGAACCTTATGTGAAATCAACATGAAGCCTAACCCTAAATTAGAGATCTTATGATGCTTTGCTTGCTTTAGTTAAAGATGTTTAATATGTTTTAACATATTCTCTCTCTGAACATAATGGCTAATGGCTAACATGGCAATAACATGTGATGTGGCATGAGTGATACATATATGCTCAATGAGGCATGATGAGATAACCATGAATCATAAGCGTGATATTATGGGTCTTAGGACTTGGTGAAGGCTTAGTGCCTAGTTGAGGTGATATCCTCTGGTACTGGAATGAGGGATTGATATACCATGACAATATGATTATGATGATGGCCTTGTGGATGGCAATTATACAATGTTATGAGATGATGGGAATCAATTTATAGTTTAAATGATTATATCTTCAGTTGTAATACTATGCCCTTTCTTTTGAAGAGTTTGTCTATCGTTTGTATGTTGTAACTTGATAGATGCTAAAAGACATTTTAATTGTTCTAATTAATCAAGTGGAATCTAATCATGTATCTTGTAATGTGCCATAGATCCATTCAGTATCATCATTTGCTGAATGGTGAAATGAGTTGAACTCAGAGCGCATGTTTTTGAATATGTGGGGGTGAGGACGAATATCCCCTTACGTCTAGGTTATACAAGATTGGCTACAGGCCATACCCTGACAAGAGTGCAGCTTCAGGCCATAGCTCAATGATATGTGATACATGATTGGCTGTGAGCCATACCCTGATAAGAATGAGGCTTCAAGCCATAGCTCAATGATATCACACAGGATTGACTGTGGGCCATACCCTGATAAGAGTGCGGCTTGGGGCCGTAGCTCAGTTTGCTAGCGTCATGACCTATACCAAGGTGGGCTAGACTTATATAGCTAGAGTATATGTCACTGATAGCAATTGACTAATAATTTCACTGCCAATATTCTCGTACTGACTGAGGTGGTGAGGTCGTGGATTTTGACTATTATATTAGACCTTGTATGGCACTAATTTTGACTTAATAGTGGTCGGTTGGATTTGGGTGGTATGACTCAAGTCCTCATGGCATAATAAATACATAATCAGCCGTATAGTGTACATGTATAGGATCAAACCCGAAAACATTGGATGACTCCTTGCCTTGCTTTTTGTACTACTTATTTTATAATAATTATATATGTTCTTCATATTCCTTTTTAATTATTAATTGTTATGTTGCTCATTGGCAAGTACACATTACTTATCTATTTACTTCATCCATGAGATATATGTCATTTAGTTAATCTATCTACTTAGTTATCAATGATAATAATAAAGTTGGCAGAGAGTTATATCTCTCACTAGGACCGTGTGTCTCACCCCATTGGTTAAATATCTTTTTATGTGGACGTGCATGCTGAGTTAAAGATCATGTGGCTAAGGACATGAGAGGAAAAACTATACCTGGTGAAACATGGTATATGGATAGTGTCTAGTAATAGAGTCCTATGTGTCGTCCATGTACACTCAGGTCCTTGGGGGTGTTGCCGATGTGTTTTGTAGACACAATGTTTAGTATGTGGTTTTTGGCTCATGTGCCTTTGGTGGTATGTACATACATGTGGAGTTGTTATTTAATGTAACATGACGATTGGAATATGATGATGTTGCACGTTGAATATATGTTATGAAATGCAAGTATTGGCTCTTGTGTAATAGTTCTCATCTCAGGGTGCTTGTTGCAAATTGGTTTTAATTTCCTATGATTTTTGGTAATCCACTATTAATGGTTGCTCGTGGTTTAAGTTTTGAGTAATCTCACTTTGTGTGGCAAAGGGTGTAACAAGTGTACTGGACAGACCCACCTTGAGAGTGATACACGGAAAGCATGGAATGGTGGTCAAAATCAACTCTCAAAGTGATAGTGGTGATTGTGGTTCTTAGACCTTACGTCAGTTCACTCATCACATGACATTCCATGAACATTGACACCATCCAATGCGACCTTGATTAAGGGTTGCCATAAAAGTGGTGCTTGGGTGCATTGTGACACATGAATATTGATTGTGAGTGATGCATATATGATTTGTCCCTCCTATAAGATGATATCATGGCCACTTGATAAGAAAGACTGAGAAACACATGGCCATGCTCATATGGGTCAATATGTGATATTTGAGGTCACATACATCTCATACAGTCTACTCTAGTTCAAGAAACATGAATTGAATATCAAGAGGATGACAATTTTGTTCTTTAAATTCAATCTAGAAATATGAGACAAAGGAACTATACAATCATGGTAACACTGATTAGAGATGTAAGTTGAAGTTGTTCTCCAACTTTCCAAATACTAGGGTATAAATGATGTGTTGCTAGATACCGATCTCATTGCTTGTGATGTCATAATCTAGTTATGGGCATTCACTATCAACGTGATTTGGGACTTATAGGGTCACACACATAGGATGCACTTGGAATAGGAGTTTACTCATGGATAATATTTAACTTGATTACTACAATATTTAAGTAATCAACTTAAATAAAAGTAGTTGTTAGTTGGCTAGCCGGAGTGTCCAGTCGACCACATGGAATTCCATTTGTTCAATTGAAGTGTCTAGTCAACCGATCGGACCACCAATAGGATTGGGTCAAGTGTAGATTCTAACATAATAACGTGCATTAATCATCACATTAAAAGACAATACTTTTGTGTATAGGAAAACAAGCCACTCAACTCACTGGAGTGTCCAGTCGGCTGACTAGGTGTCCAGACCAATTGGTGATCTACAACAGTCGTAAAATCATGAAATCTGACCCTTCATATCCCCAGGGTTTTTGGAAACCCTAGCCCATCCACTCCTATATAAAGGGGGGTGGACAAGGCTCTCAACACTCTTGTATGACAAGATTCCTCATCTCAGAGTTGTTATAACATGAGAGCCATAGGTATCTTACCTGTAAAATGGAGAAATAGCCAAAAGGGATAAAAGTCGACGCTAGCATTTTGACAACACAAAGGGACAACTCTTTCTCGTCATTTATAGAAGAATGAAGAGGAGTTCTCGATAGTATGTGTGAACTACATAGAGGCATGGAGGTTTTTACCACTACTCTAGGAGGAAATTGTCAACCACCATTCATGGTGCTACACCAGGATGCCACCTCTGACTATTGTCCGGGTTCTACTTGAGAAAGAAGCAAAACTCTAAAAGGATCATCATTGGACTTGTTCCAGGACCAGGTATATGCCTTGCACCTTCCTTCCTATTTTATAGTTGTTAATGCAATCTCTTGGTTATGGGGAATATGGTAAATAATTTTTTTTTTGTTTCCACTGTCATCTCTGACGCCATATTTCCCTACAAACATAAACTGAAAATTCCTAATTTCTTATAAGGCTATGGATTACCAAGAAGTTGAAACAATTATATGCATTCATGCATTTTGGCACTTAATGGATATGTATTTGGTTACTTTTCTGGAACAATAATGGACTTCGACAAGGAGATCCACTATCCATGAATCTATTCATCCTTGTCACATCCATTTTGTATAAGATGACTCAACTCACTTATGAAAACAAATAAAAAAAATTATAGAACATCATATTCTAGTCAACATATACAATTTAGATGTCATCATTCTCTTCCTCAAGCCTAATGATAAATACATCATCAACACCATTCACATACTAGGCATATTTTCACATCTATCGTTCCTCAAAATCAACTTTAAAAGATGATCCATTATGAGTACTCATATGATACAAAATGAAATGGATAGATATATACTTTTTCTACAATGCAAGGCAGAGAAATATCCCATAGATATCTAAGTGTACCTCTAGTACCACTCCCATTTCCATCTAATTATGAAACCCCACTATCAGAGCTTTTCAAAAGAGACTTTTGGTGTGTAAATCATAAACATTGAGCATAGTTGGTCATGTTACCCTCCACAACTCACAACTCTTATCACACATTATTTTAGTTGGATTCCCTCCCATCCAAGGTGACCAATAGCATTGACATTATATGCAAAAAATAATGGGGGGAAACAATAGAGAATAAGAAAATGCACATGGTCAAGTGAGACACTATTTCAAACGTGAACAATTAGGGGGGTGGGTATCATCAACATAAACTTCACTCACGTTTTCTTATTCAAAAAATCATTGTCACACTATGATCTCACAGACAAACCTTATGGTGATTATACATATTAGGAAAATATTATAAACATAATAGCCCATGTCAAATCATTAGCATGAAGGGTCTATCTCCTGTATGGAATTATCTTGTCGATACCATTTATATCATACTCAAATAATATCATAGTGCCACCAAACTCATTTAAAAATATAAAGTTTTGGATTGACCCCTGACTCAATGGGTGCAAAATAAATAACATGAAATGCCATATTAAATCCCCTCCCATTTGGTTAACATCACCACTGATAAAGCTATGCTCCTACTCAATTCCAACAGACAAAATTAATTCAAATGATAGATCTATGATTAATTCAAACATAGAGATCAAACACATTGACAACATGCTATCAACCAACATGTCTAATCATATTTTTTATAAATTAGGAAATGATTATACCCAAAACAATGTATTACACTTTCATCCATCATGTATCAATATAGAATATGGTAAAAAAATATGAAACATAAATTGTTCCTACAATTTTATTGTACTCATTTGCTCATATGGCGTGATAAATTACTTACCAGTGAAAATCAAATCAAAAAGGTTTTCAGGACCCACAATTTTTTGTATTTGTAAATCATCACAAGAATCCATGGTGCATCTATTCTTTGATTGTTCTTTCGCCCAAAATATATGGCAAAGACATTTTCATTATTCTCAATGTGAACAATGCATTAACAAGGATACTATCAACCTTATATTTCATGTCAAATCCAAACAATATGACATCACAAATCCTAAAATCTCATCCATAACAATATATTGGTATATATGGAGAGAAATAATATATAGGACATTTAAAAATAAAGACAGACCCACTAACAATTTATTATCTGATTTTAAAATCTTATACAACAACGTAGTCTCAAATACAATAGATAGAAGTATTAGAGAAATCATTCAAAAGGTGAATGCTACACATATGACACTGTAACATACCGGATCTTGGACACTACCCTAGAAGTTTGACCTTTTGGGCTTATCCAAACAAGGTTGAGGTTAGAGTGACCCTAATAATTTAATGCATGAAAAATGTAATCTGATATGTCATATAATTCATTTGGTGATAATAAGGTGATAAACAACTTAGTTTGGTGCATAATGTGGTTAATGGGCCATTAGTGGGTCAAGTGACATAACTCATATAAGGAAGTCTCAAAAGTGAAAACAAACTCCAAATTCATAATCTACACTTCAAAATAAGCTTACATGTCAATTTTGATCTAATTTGGACAACCTTGAAATAATAAGGCAAGTTTTGGAGAGAGAAAGTTGATAAAAGGCATTAATGCTCAATAAAGTGAAAAATAATTCTAAAAGATGAAAATAATGCCAAATTCTTTTTTTTTGGATAAGGTAAATTATTACTAAAATGAAGCAAAAGTATAGGGGAGGTATCAAAATCCCATATATTGTACATGACCTACACGAGGTCCCACATTCTTAGAACCATGGTATTGACTCCCACCATGTTCTTTGGGTTGGCTTTAAAAAACCAAAACAAGCTATGACTAATTACATCAAAAAGGACAAGATTATCTCTCGGTCTCTTCCCATGTATCCTAGCATTCCTTTCGTACCAAACATGGTAGATAAAAGAGGCTAGGAAGATACCACCAAAAGACCGACTCCTCAGATTGTTCCCTGAGATCTGAACCATCCAGGGAATAGCAGCGTTAAGCTCCATAGGAGGCTGGCCGCCCCAACCACACTTGAGGCTCCCTCTTTTTCACAAATAGGCCGTGTACTCACACTCGAAGAATAGATGGTTATGGGTCTCCGGTACCCTACTACAGAGCACACACAAGGCATCACAATTAAGCCCCCAATTCAGTAATCTATCCCTGGTTAGTAGTCTCTCCCTGATGGCCTTGAAAGTCGTGTATCTCCATTTCGGACAATCAGGTTTGGTCCAAATGATAGTATGCCAATCAACCTGCGGCATATGTCTGTTAAGGTTCCAAGGTTTGACCTTCGTGCCCCCCTCATGTTGTTGTAAATAGCCAGCATTACTAAGCTCATTTCTAATCATCTTCATTTTCTTCCAAATGCATGAATCACCAGTCTGGTGATCACCCTCCAGGTTGCCATACCTTTTACGCATCCAGTCCACCCAAAGCGAGCTACTACAATTAAGGAACCGGTCCACTCTAGAGGTGGTCGCCCTCCACACCAGCTGTGAAGGGCAGGAAATACCCAAACCTCCAGCATATTTAGGAAGAATAATAGTATCCCAGTCCACTACATGTGCACCACCTCCCCAGAGAAAACTAGCAACGATGGACCTGAACTTCTCCAGAATATAAAGTGGCAGTTCAGTCTATTTACACCAGAAATTCACCTTTGCATTAAGCACAGTTTGACAGAGGACAGCACGACCCACCATAGACATGGGAACGCCATTCCACTTCTCTGTAGTCATTCTGAGATCATCAACACAAACACAGTAATCCACGCCTCTACCTCTGCCCCCGATAGGGGGATGCCCAGGTACCTGGTCGGGAAATGGCCAGCCGCCAGACGAGATGCCCTCTTCAGATGTCCTCTTCTGGGGTCACAAGATCTCGATAAGAAGATATGGGACTTGATCTCACTGATAAAGGTAAAATAATGCCAAAATCATGTTCAACACATTTAAGTTAACGTGTGGGTGAAGTTTCACCTAATTTGGATAATCCTAATGTCATTAATGCATGAAGAAAGAGAAACTAAGTTTTGAATAATAAATGCATTAAAAGTTCTCAAAAGGCAAATCTAACTGCATAATTGGAAACTACATGCTTTAATTAGCCTCTGTGAAAAATTTCATCTAATTTGGGTTTTGTTTGCAACCTCAAACGAGGAAAGAGAAAAATGAAATTAAGTTAATGCTTCACTTTAATTGGATTTCTAATCGAATAAGGTTTCATTAATTTGTGGTGTCACATTGTCTTTGGTTTCTTTTTCCTTTTTTTGGGTCTCTTTTGGGCTGTTAGATCTTGATCCAATGACATCTGCTCTCTTTCCTTCCTCCATCATCTCTTTCCCTCATGAGCAGGCACAACTCTATCCACGTTTTCCTTCTCCGATTCCTCCCTATCATTTCTTCCTTTCCTTCCACATCCTTCTCCTTCACCTTCCCTGTTGTTTTCCTAATGCAAAGATCCTATAAAAGTGGGGTGTTCGTCACCTTTCCCCTCAACCAGTGGGCTCTCTGTTCTTCCCCTATTTTCCGCTTTGGGGCCATCTCCCTGCTGTCTCAAGCCATCAGACCCTGGGGAATTGATCCCAGGCCTACGTTGGGATCCCAGGTCTTAGTTTCCTACCTTGGTTTGGTTTCTTTAGATTCTGAGCATGGTTCCTTACTCCGCCTGTCCGCTTGGTTCGCCGCCTTGTGGAGAGGCCTTCGGCTGTTTGCGAGGATGCCAAGGATTCGTTCTTGTGGTCTGAGTATTTCGTGGTGTTCAACCAGAGGTAAACACATCCTCAATTTGATGTTTTGGCTATGATCCCAGTTTCCCCCAATCTGCCCAGTCGAGCAGTTCTCGTGCAGCGGCCATGGCGTGCGAGCTGGGAGATGGGTTGTGGTGTTTTTCCCGAATCTACCCTCATGCTTTCCTATTTTCTTCGTTTTCTAGCTAAGGGCATAATCATCTTTTCATGATGTCTTACTTTGCTTTGGGGTGTGCCAACCTAGATGCTGACCCTGCGATGCACCCTTCTCTGATTGGGCCATGTACTCTCTCTCTCTCTCTCTCGCAAGCTTTCTTCGCCTATGTGGCATTATCAAATTTTCTGATTGGTTGGTTTTGTAAAATTGATAACTAATTACCTGTTTGGTAAAAAATTTCAAATAAATACTCGTTGGAATCATAAAAATAAAATCTAGAAAATAATATAAGTTTGGATGGCTAAATCTAATGTTTAATAATAGGTGTTTTTAATGGATCTAATTAATGATGAATTAACTTGTAAAAATCATAACTAATTATTTATAAGTTAGAAAAATATAATAAAATATGTTATGGAATCCTAATAACCTAATATATACATTTTCATGGTTTTATAACCTAATTCATTAATAATAATAAGACAATTTTTAGGTTTTTGATTAATTAACGGAAACCTAATCCTAATTCCACATATATGCATCATAGGTTATTTGGATGCTTAGGCTTGGACCTAGATGTGACTTTGGACTCTAAAGTTGAGGTATGATGTATCCCCTATTCATCTGTGTTGAGAAATTCACCTATCTTATCATTCTTTTGACTTTGGCCTACACAATATGTCTTATATTTTGATATCATGGTTCATGTGAACTATCTTGTTTATTATGGTCTTGGATATTCTCTTGATATCTTTCTTGTGCCTTAGTGAATTTTGGTCGTATATAATGATTGTGCCCACTTTGAAGTGGATGTTTATATTTTTGTGTTCTCCATTGTGTGATGGCAACATTGAATAATTCTGACTATACTTTCCACTTGCCTCTACATTAAACATGCTATGTGATTCAGTAGCACTAGAGTAGTGTAATTGCATTGGTTTTGTTTATTGAAGATGTGATATTTCCTACTCTTTTGGGATGGCAAGGAACCTCATACCCAGGGAAAGATGTGTGATTCTTGGCCCATGTTTTTATATATATTTGGGAGATTGGCAGTATTCCTTTCTCTATCAGGTTTCAACTTTATGAGGGTTGGCCGCCAATTGTGTTTATCTTATTCTAGGGTTATGCTTATCTCACATGCATGCAGGTTGATGATGTTTATGATGGGTTATGTGCCCAAATTGATGATGGGTTATGTTCCCAAAATTCTTGATGGGTTATGTGCCCAAATATTGATATGTGCTTATGTGGCACAATCTTTATTGTTTTGATTATGGCAAGTATCTTCTTTTATGATGATGATGATTCTTTTCTTTTATGCCCTCTTTGGGTAGTCCTTATCTCTTGCATGGGAAGCCTTTTACTTTGATGTCCCTTATTCTTTATAAATTTCTCAATTTGCTTTTTAGTATGCACATACCAGCCTTTGCTGATGTCTTTCATTTTCTCTTTTTGATGGGGTATGATTTCAACCCTAGGTGGAGGACGTGAACGACAAGGCAAGTTGACTTAGACTTAGATTGAGAAGTTAAATCTTGGAGAAAATCTTGAGGAGGTTTAGTTTTCCCTCTATATGGATCCTTATGATGTAATATTAAGATGTTCTCTTATTTTATAATTGAATATAGTTATGTTTTTATTCCGCTGCTTTACTTTGGTTGTTTTGCATACCATTAATAAAGATTTGAAAATTTTACACACACTCCAACATATCTATTGGGTATGTTTGTTTGGAGGTTTGATTCTTCAAATTGTTTTAGTAGAGAGGTGGTTTCACTTCTTTACAGACACATTTTAGGGATGTTGATATATGTAATAACACATATTTTCTAGAGACAATTCAGGAAGATCAAAATGAGGAATGAAGAGGTTGCTTCAATCCAGTAGATGACCCATATGTTTCTTGATGTCTTCTATGGTTTGTATTTTGATCAGAGGCTTGTTAAGGGGTGCCTCACCCACTAAATATTAGAACTATATGCTCACATATCTCTTTGAGGTTTTGGTACCAATGTTTACAGAAAACACAAAGAATTATCCTTTACTTTCTTTTTGTTTGAACTCACATATGTGATTCTAGATCTACTATTATGATACCATGAAATACTTACAAAAAACAACAATGGCAGGATAAGTACGCATGATTTAATTATCTGGAATGTGGATCCTCTTTAAATTGTATGATAAGCATGCTAGTTGACGCATAGATGGGGTTGTCATATAAGTTAAATAGTTCTTGCGAGGAGGCACATCTTTAGTTCAAATACCTATTTTAGAAAAAGAGACAAAAATGCTAACATGTGATAAGTTTGTGATAAGCCCTCTATTTCATAATGTTTGGGTCACATGGCACCATTTGAGTGTATGTGTTATTTGTCTTGGTGTGGATGGCTTTGGTATTCAATGGTCACCATCATTTATCACTTAGGCCATCTACTTATTGGTGGTATGAATGACCATATGACCTTTAGATTATTTGCATATGTTTAGGCTTCCTAAGCATAACAAAATATGCACGTAATTTATTGAGTTGGTTGTGTTTTTAACCAAAATAGGTCATTTTGTGGTGTGATTAATGGAAGCATATTCCACCTTATAAAATAATGAACGAGGGTGATGAGGTTCTAAAAATATGTTATCTATACCATGTTAGAATTCATATAATTTGGAGACATTGAGGGAGGAATCTCAGTCATGAATGATCAAAATTAAAAAGGTAAGACACGAAATCCTTAGATGTGAGACCAACCATATTGGCATTTCTATTATATTTTGAGTAAATTATGTCCTCTACGATGTATACAAGGCAGTCCCCTTAAGAATGAACTATTTTCTAGAAAATTTCATAGAGCCAAACATGAGTCGAAAGACATGTAAGGATGTATTTGTAGATAAAGGTTTTAGGGATAAAGTTGATAGCAAAGGCCATATCTCTTTATAGATAATTGCTTCCACCCTATAGGTAACAATCTCTACAAATATGGACCGACCAAAAACCTTCTTGACCAAGTAATTGTAGTTGAGAAGAGAAAGGATTTTGAGTACCAAATGGGCTTAGGTTTTGATATCTTAAGTCTAGGATCGCCTCATTGATTTTCTTGGTAAGTTAAACATAAAGAAAATTCTTGAAAAGCTAATCTCGAAGGCAGTTGTAAAACTCATAAAAAATATAAAAGACAAATATCCAAAGTCACCACCTCATTTTAATAGAAAATCAAGAAAAATTGAAGAAAGGTATTTTAAATTAGTAGAATAATACAAAAAGATTGAAAAAGTGACCACTTAAGGATGGACAAATCACAAAAAGTATGGCCAAGAGATTGAGATTTGCAATCATTTTACATACACGAAACATGTTAGGCGTGCATGTATTTCCTAAAAATTGGTATTGCATTTTGAAATCTTGAGTGTTCTTCTTGAGATTTGGTTAAGGAATATAAAATAAGAAAAAAACATTAATAGGGTGTGTGACTCTTTGGGGAGTCAAGATGACTATGGATTTCTATTGTTATCCTTGGAAAGTCCAATTTTTATTACGATCCCAGTCACCTCAGAATCTCTCATGAGAGAAACCCATCTCAAACGGTTGGGATGAGATGTTAGAAGATAAAGACAGGGACGATTAGAGAAGGATGCAACATGAGAAAGATGTAATTTTGTGCATGTGATAAAGCCAAAGAAAATGAAATTCGACTAGATTTACATGGTAAAGAGCTAGTTAAGAAATTTGTAACCGAACAACTACTAGACTAGAAGGTCAGTATCTAGTTCAATTGATCATGGAAGTTGTAGTTAGATGAGCAATTATTGAACATGTGGATGACAAATCAAGTTTAAGTAGTTTAAGAAAAAAAACTATTAAGCAAGTTGAATATTAGTTAAAGTACTTATGAACAAGGTGAATCAAGACAAGTAACTAATAATTAAATCAAATGGATGTATAACATATATGGTAGTGTTCTAGCATAGTAAAATTAAGGTTCTAGAAGAAGGATCTTCTAGGCACAAAGGGAGCTAGTCACTCTCTAGATTCAAGGGAATTTAAAGGGATGTCTCGATACTATGTGTATGGGGTACTTATAGATGTGTATTAAGGTTTGGGGTTCATTAGTGTAAAAAGAAGTTTTGAGAACAAATCCTATCAAATCAAAGAAAGGGAAACCTTAAAAGTGAGGATTATGTGTTCTGTGTAAAAGTCATGGTGGAACACTATGTTCCATTGGGATTTCCACCTCTGTAATGCCTAATTCGTCCATACGGTACCACTTTGGAATGACATATTCCACTGACTATCTCTTGGTAGGAAACAAAGTCTTTTTCATATCCGAATTTGCAATTTTCTAGAAGACTCTAGAGAAATATCTAATAAGAAAATCATTATGACCATAGGATTTGTTACTTGGGGAAGAAAACTTGATTAAAGAAGAGGTGAAGAGGAGAGAAAAAAAATTTGAGGGAAAATTCTTCCCTTCTTTTATTTCTTAGTAAAAAAGATATGGATTATTGAATTAAAATTTTTCCAATTGGTGGGAATTTAATATTTGTATTAAGGACAATTCAATTAGAAAGTTGATGGAGAAAGCTTACAAAATCTTAACAAATGGGAAAATTGAGCTTAAGTTTGAAGAAAGAATTTCATGTATGTTGAAAGAATTTCATGTATGTTGAACTCTCGACAAGTGGAATGGGTGAATGTGAGTGCTTTTTTTGTTATAAGATATGGGTGAAGTCTATCAATAATCAAAGAGTATATCTAATCATGACCATTGATTTATGTACCCAAAGTAGAACCAAATAGATTGCTATACCTCTATGAATGAGAATGTGTGCAAGATGCAAGATGGAAATTGAGAATTCAATGTAGATGTTGTCATCACCATGTAGTGAAGATTTTCATGGGATAATGGGAACAAAAGGACAAATATGGTTTAAGACGCAAAAGGAAGGATTGGAGATGGATATGGGTAACAAAGACGAGGGATACATACACAAATAGCATATTTTAAGAAAAGTTCATAAAAATATGTTGTAAAATGCTTTGAAGTATACCACCTTCAATAAGCCAATCAAATGCTTCCCAATATTAGTTTACGTGTCAAGGAACCCCTCCATTGTAGGATCATATTGGACCCACCCTATAACATACCCAGATCTAGATTCCAAATTTATTTCTCCCTTTTTTTCCTTTTTATTTAAGATTATATTAAGTGTCTTTTACCTTTATCTAAAATACTTAAACTCCAATTGGAGTCAAATAATAGCATGTCTAGTAATATTCTTCACATGGGAAGGCTAAGGACAAAAATAACTAAAAAAATCAATAGTAGGATTTGTTGTACAAAAACACAAATGAGTAGGTTTGACTCTAAACTTCATATTCGAGCATATTCGGATAATATATGAAAGAAAATGAATTAGTACAAAATATGATGTCAAAATTAACTAACAATAGAAATAAATGTATTACAAATAGTGAAATACAATATCGAAGGTTTGTAAAATCTAATATGTTGTTATATTTTGATTCATCATATCATAGTTTGTTTACCTAGCAATTTCAAGTCATTTGTATGTTTAGTACGTCCCCAATTTTTTAAAGAAAGAAAAAGTATTCTCAATTGTGTTTTATTTGGTTTAATTAAATGTAACATTTAAACTGCTAAGTTTCTATTTGATTAACTGTTACACGAACCCCACACAGAGTCACAGGAGCCGATGGCTTTCATCGTGCATTCATGAGATCAAACAGATTGCTCATCATCATCTTCCTTTATCTTCTCTGCATTCGAGCATTACCATGACAATGTATTTTCCTCACTCATTTATCCCTCCTCAATTAATGAATTTGCACAACTAATTTGTCATTTAAATCCTCTTATCCTTCCATTTTGTTTGATCCATTACTCATAATGAAAGGTGGTTTATTCATAAAATTCTTGATCTAACCCTAGGCGCTACGTTGCTGCTAAAGTACAAATAATTAAAACCTCTGAAACATATTACCCATTGCTAATTCACCAATGACCTTCGTCATTGCATTCATCACTCAATTGAATCTAAAACTCACTGCTCCACCCTGATAACATTGGTTGTATTCTCTAGAAAGCACCTCAACACCACAGAGATTCATACCACCTCCATTCAGTTCACTTCTCAATAATCTTCCGCACACTTCTTTCTTCATTTCAATGTCATTATTTCACATAGTGAATTAGTGGTGTAGGATCCTTGACTTTGATCCATATTCCCTCACGGGTGAATCTACCTTATTGTTCAGAAAACCTCCAAACATAAGCAAATTCCCATTATGTCTTTCTTGGATCTGTGAAGCTTATAGGACAATCTCTCACTTGTGAGTATGCAAGACAAGAGATCTTTCCCTCAAATCCAATCTCTACTGGATATCAAATGGAACAGGAGGAAGGGGATAATCCTCTCTATATATTCCCTGATGCGTCCCCAAGGACCATGTTTTTTTTTCCTTTGACCATAGAGGTATTTCAGTCTCTCATGTATGACTTCACCTAGACTACATAGCTATTAACCTGATCTTTTACCAAACGTCCATGTGACACTTAGATACTTGATAATAAAATGAAGGGGGGGATAGTCCTTGCTCTTATCTCTTTTATTAACTGAACAGAAACTTAAAAATAGAAGTAATTTTCTGTTTATAAAAAAAATACAAAAGTCCAAAAAATCACCTCATTTATAGGCGTGGTTTTCATATTCTAGTTTAGAGTTCTCCAAAAGGGATTTTCTGTGGTTTAGATGATCATGTATATCATTATTTACTCAAATACTCTAGTATTAGAAATTCGGTGTTAGAAACATAAGTCTAAACATTAAGAGTACTTTTGGCATAACTAGACATGTTGTGAGGTATGTGTGATCCTCTATTTTATTTAAGACTATAAATCATATTTCCTATAATGAGGTATTATCCCTTTTATATGATCTATCTTATCATTAAAATCAGAATACTTTGAATCATACACATGTAATCATCTTATTTCCTTATGCTTGAATATCTTTTTGTCTTGCGTCAATGTCCACACCTACCATATGTTTGAATACTAGAATGTGATTCATGAGTGGACAATCCAACTTGCCACTCCATTGAACATGTTGATATATAGAATAAGTTATCTATCATAGATCTTATCCATAACTATATATTTTAAACATGTGCTTCTGAGGTGTGCTTTTTCACCCTTTTTACATACAAGGGTGTGAATGTTCTACTCACTGTGTGCGTATTCAATCCAACCTTTAGTCAATGATCATGTGGTGTCTTGGCACTACAATAAATTTATTGATCTAATTTTTATCTATATATTAAACTATAATTTTATTGTGATATTGTGAAATATTGTTATGACGGGACTCTTAATCTTAAAAAGTGCACTCATACAATGTTAAGCCCCATTTTGTTGATGAACTTTTTATTAAATTTATCTCGATAGCACCTCTTGCATTGGAATACATCCTTTTGTACCTGAGTTCCTGATAGTGCCCAATGTTCCTTAAAAATGCATAAATTTCTTGTCTATTCCAGGTGTTTTTTCACATGGACAAGAAGACGATGGTGATAGATCTTGAGGGGGGTGAATAGAACTAATTCAATAATTTTAACTAAAAATTAAATGTTAAACAAAAGATGTACAAACAATCACCAGAGGAAATGATATAGAATGGTTTTGTCAAATGGCGTCAGTCTACTACCTTAGTTGTTTCCAACCAGGATTTGCAACAATTAACTTTTATTAAACTCACAAGGAATAATACAAAGCACAATTGTTAACATCTTCTTTTATGACAATGGAAAAGTACTAAACTTTTACCTCTTATTTAGCAACAACAAAAGAGTAGCAAACGTTTAACTCTTCTTTATTGACTGTGAAGAGAACCAACGAGAATACTCCTTCTCTAACAAGTCCCTAGATAGCCTTCTCATAAGAAGTAGTCCAAAAACACCCGAACAAAATTATAGAACAATAATAGAGAAAGAGAAAGAAAAATATTGATTTCACAATACACAAATCTTCTATATCAAGCTTACGAGTCACTTCTATTGTAGATAGAATAAGGATCCAGTGGTGAATAAGGACACATGAATGAATTCAAAAGATTATTGGTAGAAGGAATTTGTAATTCTTTAGTCTAAACTCATATATACAAGAATGGAGTGATCAAGTGTTTTTTAGGTATTGATAGGGCTATTATCTTTGTAGGAAACACTTAGGAATACTTAGGATAGATATTAGAAGTGCTTTTCAAGAAATAAGAGTCAAACTATTCATTAGACTTACAAAAGACCAAGTTACAACGGCTAGTGGAGCACTAAAAAATTACTATGAGACATCCTCGGTTGAAATTTTCTTTGACCGAGGGGCCTCTCAGTCCAACTGTACTTTGGCCAAAAGTTTGCTCATTTTGGTAAGTTCATAATGAATCTTTTTCTACAATGGGTATTTTGACAAAAGGACTTTTTCTCGGTCGAGGAAGAGTTCAACTGAAGATGTTCTTAGTCGAGAAAGAATTGGACTGGAAGTGTCACTATAAATGCATCATTTCATTTTTGGAAAAAAAACTAAAAGATTTTTCTAAAAGGGTCTAACTATCCTCAAGGCTTGATACAAATGTGAAAAGAGGTTTAAGATAGTTGGACTTGACTCATAGCTTGATTTAACATAATATCTAATGGTTTGTACATTATGTCTTGTACGAATGTAATAGATTAATGAACGTGATAAAATCACCACTTGTGTTTAATCAAATATCTTAAAAATTCTTTTATATATTATTTTTTCTGTGATGCCCCACCCCACCGAACAAGATTACCCAAAACAAAACACGTCATCATCTATTAACTATCCGTGTTACCAAAAAGAGGGTAAATTGAAAATTGTTTAAAATTATCACTATGTTCAGAAACATTACATAAAGTTCCATTCACTTGCATATCAACACATACCATATCAGGTGTTTACATATATGCCTAGTAGCATTAGCCACAACCTATATACACAAGATATTGTCTCGCATATACATGCCATATTCAAAACATAGGCACAATGCCAAAACCACATGTCGATATACATATCATCTACAAAACATCCCATTCCAAGACATGAGGGTTCATGGATGACTCTAGGACACTACTAACAACTATCTAACCTTTTGCCCCTACTACCCTCTAAGCTACTCTTCCATAACACTACGATCCTGACCACACTGCTGACAATCACCTAAAAAGATGTGGTGACCCACGAATAGAGAACCATATCCCAATGAGAGATATAAATCTCAACCAATAGTTATTTATTATAGAAAGTTATACTAATAAGCAAGTTAGGCCGCTTAAGAAAATTAAACTAAATATACAGGTTAAGCAGGTTGAGCATATTAATCATACTAAGCTATTTAATCAAATAGGCATTGCACTAGGTAAAACTAGCAAGCATATGAATGAACAGATAAGACTAACATCTACCAAACAGTTAATTTCTCTTGATGCTTATGTAACAACAAAGAAATATAAGAAAACAAGGTAAGTATTAACATCCAATGTGAGTGTGTTTAACCCTAAGTAGATTACTACATAGTTGTATTACATCTTTTTATTAATCCTTGAGGAGTTGATGTATACCACTCAACTCTTGTTGACCACTGCTAAGTCAAAATCTATAATATACAAGATCTATAGGAGAGACGGAATCCTAAGATCACATCTTCCCTCAGTCAGTATGAGTTCATCGCAGTGACACATAAGGTCAAGCTACAAAACATCCTAGTCCGCCCTTGGCATATAGGTCACAGCACTAGCGAACAACCTAGTCCGTAAAATGTCACAATACTAGTGAAATCAGGGTATACAAAACCCAAACATCTGTGGTACAACTGCATTTTTCCTCAATCACATCATATACACCGAATCATAATCATTTGAGATACAACCTCGACCATTCCCCTGCCAAGGTATGATCATAACCATCCTTGTAAACATGCATACACTCAATAGTATACGACTCTGAGCTTTCGCTAAAGGAGAACTTGTTTCACCATCTAGCAAATTCTAACACTGGAATGGATTATGGCACATGGCAGTACATGATTAGGGTTTCACTTGACTAGTAATATCAATTGGGTGATTTAAGATTGCTTCAATCAAGTTACATACAAACCCTAAAAGAGTTCTACAAAACATGGGTAGATTGCAACTTCAGAAAATATAAAATGTATGAAGTATAAAGTTTATCACATCATGATAAGGTACTATTCACTGTCATACATGTAACCATATTCATCATCATACCACCACAAGATACAAGCCCTTGTCACATCATACAGAGGATAAAACCTCAATTAGGCCACAAATCCATTTCCAAGGTCATAAGACCGTTCACATCATTCCCTATAAGAACATCATTATCTTTCCATGCCTCATCTAGGCTCATCACACCATCACCATACAAGTGACACATAAGTTTGATGCAATATCACATATAAAAGCCATGATGCTCATATGACAACAATTTAGGGTTAAAACAACATAGAGAGAGAAAGTAATCCATTATCATGATAGTCACACATGAGAAGTTGCATCATCATCAATTACTTCTATTAGTGTTAGGTTCACGAGAGTAGTTGAATTAACCATGCCAAACAACACTTCTTAAAACCTCAAGTTTGTACTCATTCGAGGGCAAAGGTAAGACTACTAGATCATGTGTAACCAAGCAACAATGAATTAGGGTTACACAATCAAAACATCATCAATCATGAAGGCAATTACGTCAAACATCGCCATCATAAGATTGACAAAACATGATTGCCATACAGATCAAAAATCCTCACCGACCACCTGGGTCAGTGATGTCATTGACTATTGAGAAAGAAGGTGGTTGGTGACCACCAAAGACCAAAAAAATTGGTGATCCAAAAACTAGGTTCACCATCTTCATTGAGTGTTGAGGGTAGGTGTGACACCATGCCACTCCAAACAAGATTACTAAAAAAAGTTCGATCAACCATTATTTAACCATACACCAGAAAGCAGGGTAAATTAAAACCAATATAAGCATTGCTATCATGTTCTGAAACATTACATAAAGGTCCAAAAACTTGTATATCATTGCATACCATATCAGGATTTTACAAATATGTCCAGTGGCATCAGCAACAACATGTACAAAAGATATTGTTTCATATATCTAATGTACTACACTCTACAAGTGTGCTTGTTCCAACTTCTCCCTTACCATGGAAAGTTTTTGTTTACATGACATATAAAAAACATAGGTATACTTCTAAAACCACGTGTCAACATACATATCATCTACAAACATCCCCTGCCTGGACCTGAGAGTACAAGGACACCTCTAGGATTCCACAACAACTATCCAACCTTCTACTCCTACTGCTCTCCAAGTTTCTCTTCCTCATCAACTTGATCCTGACCATGCCACTGACGACCACCTAAAAAAATTTGGTGACCCACGAGGTGAGACCCATATCCCAACTAGAGATATAACTCTCAACCAATGATTATTGATTACAGCAGTATAGAATTAAACAAGCTAAGAAGATTAAGTAGATTAAACTAGCCATGCAGGTTAAGTAGATTAAGAAAACTAAACAGATAAGCATAGCAACATACATGGCTAACATGTATACAAAGGAACATGTAGGACAATCACCTACTAAATAGATAATTTCTCTTACCGCATTATAAAACGACTAAGAAGTATAAGAAATAAGGCAATGGTTAACATCCAATGTGAGTCATGTTTAACCCTAAGTAGATATATTGCACAACCATATTATGTCTTTCATTAATCCCTGAGGAATTGAGGTATACCACTCGATTCCAACTAACCACTGCTAAGTCAAAATCAGTGCCATACAAGATCTGTAGTAGAGTCAGAATCCTAAGATCTCATCCCCCCCGGTCAGTACAAGTCTGGCACAACAACATATAAGTCCAACTGTAAAACAGCCTAGTCTGTCTTTGGTGTATAGGTCACAACACTAGTGAATAGTCTAGTCCATCCTTGAGAAGGTCACAGTACTAGTGAAACTAGGGTATAAAACCCAAACATCTAAGGTACAACCACAGTTGTCCTCAATCACATCATAAATATTGAATCATAATAATCTAAATACGGCCTCAACCATTCCCCTACCAAGGTATGACCGCAGCCATCCTTGTGAACATGCATATACTCAACAATATACGACTCTGAGCTTCCATTAAAGGAGAACTCATTTCACCATCCAGCAAGTCCTGACATTGGAATGGATCTATGGCACATGTGACTACATGATTAGGGTTTCACTTGATTAGTTAATGTCAATTGGATGATTTAAGGCCGCATCATTCAAGTGACATACAAACCCTACAAGAATTTTGTAGGGCATGGTTTATATTACAACTTCAGAAGATATAAAATGTATGTGATATGACTTTGATCACAAAACCACATGGTACTATTTCATTGCCACACATGAGTTTATACTCATCATCATACCATCATAGGTTACAAATCCCCATCACATCATGAAGAGGATAACACCTCAATTAGGGTACAAGACCATGTCCAAGGTCATTAATACCATCACATCATTCCCTACAAGAACATAATTATATTTCCTTGCCTCATCAAGGCTCATCATACCATCACAATACATGAGACATATAAGTTCAACATTGTATCTAAGAGCCATGATATTCATATGACACCAAGTTAGGGTTATAATAACATAGAGAGAAAGAAAGTGCTCTATAATCATACTAACCAAAGAAGGGGCTATTTACCATCATCACTTACTTGCATTAGGGTTAGATTAAGCATGATAAGTTGAATTAGCATTACCAATCAACACTTTACATAACATTAGGTTTGTATTCATTCGAGGGAAAAGGTAAGACTATTAGATCATGTGTAACCATTCACCAATGAATTAGGGTTACTAAACAACAATTAAAGTAGACCCTAATTACTATCATCACCATCAATCATGAAAGAAATTAGTTCAAGCATCACCATAGACCATAGAATCAAGAAATCATAGTGACCATGAATCAGAATGTCTCATCGACTACTAAGGGTTAGAGATGTCATCAATCGATGAATATTGGCCAGTTTAGCAACCACAAGAGTTGAGCACATTGGCGACCGAAGAGGACATCACACATTGGCAACCGATTAAAACTCTACCATCTTCATTGACCGCTAAAAACACAAACATTGGTGACCGAAGAAATATAGGGTTTCACTATATTCTTCGACCGCTGAAAGTCCAAGATCTCAACGACCACATAAGGGAAAAACTTGGTGACCACTTAGCATCAAGGTCTCATCGAATACATAAGATCAAGCTCAGTGACCACATAACTGAAATATGGGAAACCAAAAAGGATGAACTTCTCATCAACCACTAAAGGTGTCAACCCTCTTAGCGACCAAAACATGAGGTCAAGCTTGGCCACCACATAAAATATGAAATAGCCACAAAGTCAAGACATGAGTTGGCAAAATGAAGTCAAGTCAACCGGACCAAGACCAAACCATTAGGTACCATATAATATAAACCAAATTAAAACCCTAAAAATCTAAGAGCCAAAACCAACGATTTACTCATGCATGCAAACACCAAAAACTTTCATCACCAAACAAGATTCATGCATAAGGATTAAAGTCCATCTAGGAGAACTTTCTACTCAAGAATCACCATGTAAACATAAACCCTAGATACAAGTTATCTTTTTACTTGTAACCACGTTTTAGAGAAAAACGATGTGCATGCAAGGTAAAAGTAAGCAATAACAATGGAGAAAGTTATATAACAAGCCTTAGAGTTGATGTAGAAACTCCAAATAGTAAGGTATCTTGAAGAAGAAAGGGTAGAGACCACAGGTTGAGAACTATACTTCGGCCAAGCAAGCTCCACCACAAAGAAGGAAGCAAACCCTAGGTGAAAAAGGAAAGAAAGAGATGTTCTTCAAGCTCCAACTCAAGCACTACCACAAAACACCATGGGTTCAGCCAAGAAGAGAAAGAAGAAGAGGGTAGAGCAAGAGAACATAGGTGAAGAGAGAGAGAGAGAGAGATATCTCACTTACCAAGATCAAGAAGAAGAGCAAGAATGCACCAAACAATCACAAGAAGGGTAGCTCCAAACCCTTTCTCCACATGCATGGAGGATCAGCCCACCTTCTTCAACCTTGAGCTCCTCCTTAACTACCAAGCAAGAGGGGACAACTCCAGGAGAAACCAAGGAAGAATAGAGAGGATACTAGGTGTGTAAAGAGTTTAGATGCATGCAAAGAGGGGAGTATATGTAGCATAGGGTTGGAGAGAGAGAAAGGAAGATAGGTATCATGATAGACATGCCATGTGTCTAAGAGATCTCATCCATGCAAGAACCCCACTCACACATCCAACTTAGGCAATCAAAATAAGGAAAGCCATTGGCCACACTAGTCTGGGAAAAACACATGACCGCTAAGGAATGATGTTGGCGACTGAAGAGATTAAGGGAAGCAAACGATCGCTAACCTATTTGTGTTGGCGACCAAGATGAGTGGAGTACCTCATCCACCGCAAACCCTAGGTAGCACAAAGGAAACATCATCGACAACTAAAAACATGGATCACAAGAACCTTGGAGATCGCCAAAAACTAGGTGCTATCATTGGTCAAACACTCATAGGGTCAACCAAGGTAGGGCATCTATGTAAACCCTAATTTCATACATGAGATGTCACCACTCAACCAAGGTGTGACAAGGTGCCCCGAAGCTCAAACAAATACAACATGATGTCAACACATATGAGGTACAAAAATCATGTGAGAAATTGCAAGAAAAACCCTACAAATGGGTATGCAATTAGGTCCAAAACAAGCACACATATGCATAACTAGCACAAATAGTGTCCAAAATGAACAAACTTAAAACACATGCATGCCACATGATATTAAAGCATATAACAAGGTTTGATTAAGGTCTTAAGCATATAATTATGCTAAGAAAGCATGTTCACCCAATAACAAGGTTAGGGGTCTTCCAGTAGGTGACTTCAACAACCACTGAGGATGAGCGGCATTGGTGACTGATGAAGATATCACATATTGATGATAGATGAGAACATAATGCATTGACAACCGCTTAGGGTTAGGGTTTTTAGTGACCACATAAGATCAAAAAATCTCTTTGACCACTAGTATTCCAAAACATAGCGACCATAGTATGACACAATCTCATAAACCCATACATGGAGAGATCCAGAACTTTGGCGATAATGGAGAGACCAAAAATCTCATCGACCGCATGAATCCAAATAGGTTGGACAACTTGGAAAATAGATCATTAGATTATGAGCAAGGTAGAAATCAGTTTAAGACAAAGAAGTAAAAGTCATCATTTGCCACCCAAAGAAAACCCTAAATAAATCCAAGAACAAAACCAACGATTTCCACATGCATGTAAGCACAAAAACTTCCATCGCCAAGAAAGATTCATGCATAAGGGATTAGGGTTCATCCTAGAGGATATACTACTCAATAATCATCATGTAAACACAAATCCTAGATAAATGATACTCTCTTCTTACATGTAACCATGTTTTAGGTTAAGATTAGGTGCATGCAAGGTAGAAGTAAGCAATAATCATGGACAAAGTTATATAACTCACCTTAGAGGTGAAGAAGTAACTCCAAACAGCAAGGTAGCTCGAAGAAGAAAGGTAGAAAACCCTATATTGAGAACTCCTCACGGACAAGCTAGCTCCACCACCAAAAAGGAAGCAAACCCTTGGTAGAAAAGGAAAGAAAGAGACGTTCTTCAAGCTCTAACTCAAGCACTACCATGGAACACCATGGGTTTGACCAAGAAGAGAAAGAAGAAGGGTGGGGCAGCAAGGAAAACAAAGGTGTAGGGAGAGATCTTAGTTACCAAGATCAAGAAGAAGAGTAAGGATGCACCAAACGATCACAAGAAGGATAACTACAAACCCTAGCTCGACATGCAAGGTAGATCGGCCCACTTTCTTCAACCTTGAGCTCCTCCTTCACCACCAAGCAAGAGGGGACGAGCTCCAAGAGCAACCAAGGAAGAAGAGAGAGGAAACTAGGGATTCTAAGAGGTTATTTTTATGCAAAGAGAGGGGTTTATATAACATAGGATTGGAGAGGGAAAGGGGATTAGGTGTCATGCTAAACATGCCATGTATCCAAGAGATCTCGACCATGCAAGTACCTCACTCACACATGCAACTAGGGTGATAAAAACAAGAAAATCCATTGACCACACTTATCTAGGAAAATCAAACGACCGTTGAACCAATATGTTGGCAACCAAAGAGATCAAAAAAGTAAATGATCACTAACTCTAGGTGATGTTGGTGACCAAGATGAATGGGGAACCTCATCGATCATCATCCCTAAGTAGAATAAGGGATCATCATTGACTGCCAAAAACTAACACCAAAGGAAAACTTAGCAATCTCCAAAAACAAGGTGATCATCGGTCAAACACACTTCAAGGTCAACCATAAACTACGACATCCATGCAAACCCTAATCTCACACATGATATGTCACCACTCAAACATGAAGTGACAAGGTGCTCCAAATCTCAACTATATCCAACATTATGTGAAAACATGTGAGGCACAACAAGGATGTGACAAATTGTAAGGAAAACCCCAGAAGTGGGTAAATTAAAATTAGGTCCAAAATAAGCACATATATGCATAACTAGTTCAAAAAGTTTCCCAACTGCACATGATGTCAAAGCACATCACAAGGTTTGATTAAGGTTTAAAGAATCTAATTATGATAAGAAAGCATGTTCAACTAAAAAGCAAGGTTAGGAGTCTTATAACAATAAACCCCTAACAAGAATTCCACCCCTGAAATCCTATGCAAACAAAGATAGGTACTTCCTATGCATCTCATCATCCAACTCCCACATGGCTTCCTCCACACCATGGTGATGCCACAAAACCTTAACTAAGAATATATCCTTCTTCTTCAACTTATTCATCCTCCTGTCTAGGATCAACATAGGACCCTCAACATATGACACATCCTCCTCCAACCCAACCTCAACTGGCTACAATGTCAGCTCAATATCAAGGTGACACTTCCTCAACATGGACACATGAAAGGTATCATGAAACATGTGCAACTCTGGAAGTAACTCCAAATTGTACACCACCTTATCAACACATGACAAAACATGGTATGGTCCCATAAACCTCAGATCTAAATTACCCTTCTTACCAAACCTCAACACACCTTTCCAAGGAGAAACCTTAAGATACACCCTATCTCCAACTTAGAACTCTAATGACTTGTGACGGTTTTTAGCATAAGACATCTGTCTATCCTAGGCTGCCTTCACTTGTTGTTGTGTCACCTTGATCTTCTCTATAGTCTGGTGCACTAGCTTAGGACCCAAAAGATGATACTCACCTGTCTCATACCAATAAACTGGTGACTGAAAATGTCTCCTGTACAAGGCTTCATACGATGTCGTGTCTATACTCCTCTGATAATTGTTGTTGCTGGCAAACGCTATCAAACTCAGATGCACATCCCAACTACCAAGAAACTGTAAGACACAAAACTTCAACAAATCCTCCAAAATCTAAATGGTCCTCTCAGACTGACCATCAGTCTGTGGATGAAAGGTTGTACTAAACCTCAGTTGTGTCCCCATGGTGGTATGTAGACATTCCCAAAAATGATTGGTAAATTGTAGACCTCTATTAGATACTATGGTAAATAGGATACCATGAAAATGGACTATGTCATTCACATAGACCTGTGCCAACTTCTCCACTATATACATTGTCTTGACTGGCAAGAAGTAAGCTGACTTGGTCAACCTATCAACTATCACCCAAATGGAATCATGACCTTTGGCTGTCCTAGGTATACCAACCACAAAGTCCATGGTAATATGATCCCATTTCCACTGCAGTATTGGAAAAGGTTGTAATGTCCCTACAAGTTTCTAATGCTCTACCTTGACCTGCTAACAGACTGGACACTTAGAAACGAACTCTGCCACACCGTTCTTCAAAGTAGGCCGCCAATATAGATTCTTTAGATTATGGTACATCTTGGTACCACTAGGGTGCATCGTGTACATTGAGGAATGAGCCTCCTCAAGAACCATCTTCCTCAATTGATCAACATCTATAACCACCATCCTATTGTCAAAGCAAATTGTCCCATCATTTATCTCATGAAAGCCATCATACTTTTTATTGTCAAACTCTGTGTGTATGTTCTATATTGCGGTATCATTTTGATATAAATATTTGATCTGTTGCATCAATATAGGCTTCACTTGCAACTATGCTAGAAGTCCTATTGATAGAGATACCTCCAACTATATGTTCATCTAACGAAGCAACACTAACATGTCCCGCTTGTGGCACACCAAGGCATGAAATTGTGCCTTGTTTGTAGATGATGAAAAAGTTGACTTCCTGCTCAAAGCATCAACCACCACATTTTCCTTCCATGGATGGTAGTATATTGTGCAATCATAGTCCTTGATCAACTTCATCCATATCCTTTGCCTCAAGTTCAACTCCTGCTTTGAGAAGATATACTGAAGGTTCTTGTCATCTATGAAGATCTGACACTTATCTCCATATAGATAGTGCCTACATATCTTCAAGGCATAGACCATAGTTGCAAGATCTAGATCATGTGTCAGGTAGTTCTCCTCATGTTTTTTAAGCTGTCATGAAGCAATATAAATCATGTTCTTATCCTACATTAGCACACATCCCAACCCATTCTTCAAAGCATCACATAAGATGGTGTAACATTTCCCTTTCTCGAGTAGAACTAAGATTAGCGCAGTGGTCAACTTCTCCTTCAACAGTTGTAAAGAAGATTGGCTCTTGTTATTCCAAACAAAAGGAACACCTTTCCTAGTCAACTTAGTTAGGGGTAATGCTACAACACTGGAATCCTTGGTGAATCCCCTGTAGGAGCCTGCCAAGCCTAGGAAACTCCAAATTTCTCTCAGTGGCTTGGGATGTTCACATTCCATCACTGATTGTACCTTCTTAGGGTCTAAACAAACACCTTCAACATATATGATGTGACCTAGAAAAGATATCTTTGTCAACCACAACTCGCACTTGCTGAACTTGGCATACAACCTGTGTTGCCTCAACAATGTCTTCTCTATGTTGCCTCAACAACATCAAAACCTGGCGAAGGTGTTGCTCATGTTGCTGACTATCTTTGGAGTATATTAAGACATCATCTATGAACACTACCATGAACAGATCCAGATACAGTCTAAACACCCTATTCATCAAGTCCATAAAAGTTGTTGGATCGTTGGTTATCCCAAACGACATAACCATAAACTCATAATGACCATACCTAGTCCTAAAAGCTGACTTGGGTATGCCATCCGCCTTGATCCTCAGTTGATGATAACCTAACCTCTGATCTATCTTCGAGAACAATGTGGCACCTCTCATCTGGTTAAACAAATCATCTATCCTTGGCAACAGATACTTTTTCTTTCTCATGACCTTGTTCAACTATCGGTAGTCAATACACCACCTCATGGAACCATCATGTAGGGTGACTACACTATGGGTTGTGTTCCAGGAACAAGGTTGATCTCAAAATCAATATCTATAGGAGGGGGAAAACCAAGAAACTCTTTGTGAAAGACATCCTCAAACTTTCACACTATAGGCACCTCCTGGGTACTAGGACTCCTCACCTTGGTATCCACAACATGTGCCAAGAAAGCCTCACACCCCTGCCTCATCAACCTCTCCATTGTCATAGCTGACACAAAGCACATAGGGAATATTTCTATCTTTTTGGAAGATCCATGAAGCATCCCCATCACTAAACGTCGCCACCTTGGAACCGCAGTCCAAAACAACTGTATACTTCTCCAAGGTATCCATCCCCCAGATCACATCCATGCATGTCAAGTGGCATAAGATCCACTTGAATGTTGTGACCCAAGAAATAAAGAACACAACATGGACACACCTCCTGCAACTCAAAGGAACTAACTAAAGGTGTTTCTAGAAAAAGGCTATCCGATCTACTACAAATAGACATATTACAACTACTTATCATCTCTCTATAGTGATAAAAGAATGTGTCGCGCCCAGGTCAACTAAAACAAATACAAAAGAAGAAGCAAATAATTAAGAACAAAAAAGTTCTATCTGACATGTCATGACCCGTGGATTGACCACTCCCTCTGGTTGACTCATAGCATATAATCTAGTTATCATTTGTTTCCATCCACGCTCTCTATGTGCTGGCCTTGAAGATCTTTCCTGCAACGCCTGATCGCATCTTATACCACCACCACCATTATTGAACTATTGTTGTTGAGAACCTTGCTGACTCTGCCTCGATTGTTGTTTCACTTCCTCATCCTTCATAGGGTGCACCCACATGATATGCTCTACTTGTCTACACTTGTGACAAGCCCTCGAATCATATTGTGGTCTAGACAGCCATGTCACTGTCACAGATGATGCACTGTGTGCTCCTGCTAGCGAAAAAGAATGGACTCTGCCCTTACTCAGGGACCATTGTGATGGTACTCCTAATCTTGGCTTAGAAAAGATAAATTTCTGATGTGATTGAGGTGATAAGAACCTTGGCTTCTTAAAGCCTCTAGATGACTTCCCCTGAAACTGAGCTAGCCTCTTCTTAGTGTCGGATTCACACTTCTTGATAGAAGACTGCTCAATCCACCTCACCGACTCCACAAAGGTAGAGAACCTCTCTCTATTCTCCAAAGCACCAGTCGTCATAGACAACTATGAGCTCAAGACCTTATCAAACCTTCAGGTCCTCTCCTTCTCTGTAGCCTCCATATGAGGATGAACCTCAAAAGATCCATGAACTTGGCCTCATACTCATTGATCGCCATTGAAACCTAGTGGATCTTCTCAAACTGAGCTATCTTCTCATCCTGATATGTCTCCCGAACATAACGGCTAACAAACTCCCGTCAAAACTCTTCCCAACCAATCGCCACTCTAGGTCTCTTCTCCTCATCTATGTCCCACCGATGGCCATCACTTCCCTTCAACAGATAAGCAGTGTGCTTCACCTTGTCCTTTTCTGGGATATTGAGGATCTTAAACGCCTTCTTGAGCTCCGTTAGACACATATCCACATCTCTCAGATCCCCCATACCTCTATACTCGATCACCCCACATGTCTCAACCTCTTAAACATCTTCCCAAAACCCTGAGATTCCACATTAGGGGCAGCTTCCCTAGGTTGAGGTATGGGCGCTCCATCCGCTAGATGCATAATTGTGTCCATAAGTTGTCCAAACATGGACTAGAATGTTGGATTAGCCATGGTTTCTGGGTCAAATTGAGGCATCGCGGGATGCTCTGACCTTATCTCATGCACTCTAACATCACGTGTCTACCTCCTAGAACCACCTCCTTGCACGACATAGCTACTCTCCACATGCTCTTCACATTCTCCAGACATATCTACATAAGTGAAAGCTATAATCAGATAAGTTGGATTACATAATAACAGACACAAAACCTATTCCTATGTCCATGTAGACTCAACAAACCTAGGGCTATGATACCACCCTTCGGTGTGATACCCCCCCCGAACGAGATTACTCAAAACAAAACACGTAATCATCTACTAACCATCTATGTTACCAGAAAATAGGGTAAATTGAAACCAATTTCAACATTATCACCATGTTTAGAAACATTATATAAAGGTACATTCACTTGCATATCAACACATACAATAACATGTATTTACATATATGTCAAGGGCCGTTAGCCACAACCAATATATACAAGATATTGTCTCACATATACATAATGCCATATACAAAACATAGGCACATTAGAAAAACCACATGTCAATAGACATGTCATCTACAAAACATCTCATTCTCAAACCTGAGAGTACATGGAGGACTCTAGGACTATATTACTGACTATCCAACCTTCTATTACTACTGCTCTCCAAGATGCTCTTCCTCAGCACCACAATCTTGACCATACTGCTGATGACCACCTAAAAAGATGTGGTGACCCACGAGGTGAGACCCATGTCCCAGCGACAGATATAACTCTCAACCAACGGTTATTGATTACAACAAGTTATACTAATAAGCAAGTTAGGTTGGTTAAGAAAATTAAACTAACTATGCCTGTTAACTAGGTTGAGAATATTAAACATACTAAGCCAATTAATCAGATAGGCATGGCAGTAGGTAAAACTAGCAAGCATATGAATGAACAGATAAGAATAACATCTACTAAATAGTCAATTTCTCTTGTCACATTATATAACAACAAATCAATATAAGAAAACAAGGCACAGATTAACATCCAATGTGAGTGTGTATAACCCAAAGCAGATATACTACATAGTTGTATTACGTCATTTATTAAGCTCTAAGGAGTTGAGGTATACCACTCAACTCCAACTGACCACTGCTAAGTCAAAATCAATTCCACACAAAATCTGTAGGAGGGTCGAAATCCTAAGATCTCATCCGCCCTCAGTCAGTATGAGTCTACCACAGTGACACATAAGGTCAAGCTACAAAGCATCCTAGTCCCCCCTTGGTATATAGGTCACGACACTAGTGAACAACCTAGTTCATCCTTAAAAGGTCACAGTAGTAGTGAAACTAGGGTACCCAAAACCCAAACATCTGAGGTACAACCATAGCTATCCTCAATCACATCATATACATTGAATCATAATAATCTAAGATACAGACTCGACCGTTCCCTGCCAAGGTATGACCGCAGACATCCTTGTGAACATACATATACTTAATAATATATGACTCTGAGCTTCCACTAAAGGAGAACTAGTTTCACCATCCAGCAAATCCTGACATTGGAATGGATCTATGGCACATGACACTACATGATTAGGGTTTCACTTGATTAGTAATGGCATTGGGTGATTTAAGGCTGCATTAATCAAGTTACATACAAACCCTAAAAGAGTTCTATAAAACATGGGTAGATTGCAACTTAAGAAGATATAAATGTATGAAGTATAAAGTTCATCACATCATAATAGGGTACTATTCACTTCCATACATGTATCCATATTCATCTTCATACGACCATAGTTTATAAGTCCTTGTCACATCATACAGAGGATAGCACCTCAATTAGGGCATAAAGCCATATCCAATGTCATGAGACCGTTCACATCATTCCATGTAAGAACATCATTATCTTTCCATGCCTCATCAAGGCTCATCGTACCATCACCATACATGTGACACATAAGTTTGACACAATATTGCATATAAAAGTCATGATTTTCATTTGACAACAATTTAGGGTTACAACAACATAGAAAGTACTCCACTATCAGGCTAGTCACACATGAGAATCTATGTATCATCACTTACTTGTATTAGGGTTAGGTTAATGAGAATAGTTGAATTAACCTTGCCAAAGAACACTTCATTAAAACCTCAAGTTTGTATTCATTCGAGGGAAAATGTAAGACTATTAGATCATGTGTAACCAAGAACCAATGAATTAGGGTTATAAAAATCAAAACACCATCAATCATGAAGGACATTAGGTCAAAGATCACCATCATAAGATTAAAAAAACTTGATGACCATACGGATCACAAATCCACATAGACCACTAGGGTCATTGGTTTCATCGACCACTGAGAAACAAGGTGGTTGGCGACCACCAAAAACCAAAACAATTGGTGACCATATAAACTAGGTTCACCATCTTCATCGACCGCTGAGGGTAGGTGACTTCAGCGACCACTAAGGATGAGTGACATTGGAACTCAATAAAGATATCACACATTGACAACCAATGATAACATAAAGTGCGACCACTTAGGGTTAGGGTTTTCAATGACCACATAAGATTAGAAAACCACTTCGACTACTAGGGTTCCAAAACATTGTGACCGCAGTGAGATAAAATCTCATTGACCCAACTATGGAGAGATCCATAAGTTTGGTGATCATGGAGAAACCAAAAATGTCATCGACAACATGAATCCAAATAGGTTGGTCAACACCAAAAATAGATCATTAGATTATGAGCAAGGTAAACATCAGTTTAAGACTTAGAAGGAAAAGCCATCATTTGCCACCCAAAGAGAAACCTAAGAAACAAATCGAAGAACAAAACCAACGATTTCCACATGCTTGCAAGCACTAAAAACTTCCATCACTAAGCAAGGTTCGTGCACAAGGGATTAGGGTTCATCCCAGAGGATATACTACTCAAGAATCATCATGTAAACACAAACCCTAGATAAATGATACTCTCTTTCTACTTGTAACAACATTTTAGGTTAAGATTAGGTACATCCAAGGTAGAAGTAAGCAATAATCATGGAGAAAGTTCTATAACTCACCTTAGAGATGAAGAAGAAACTCCAAATAGCAAGGTAGCTAAAAGAATAAAGGTAGGAAACCCTAGCTTGAGCACTCCTCACAACCAAGCTAGCTCCACCACCAAGAAGGAAGTAAACCCTAGGTAGAAAAGGCAAGAAAGAGATGTTCTTCAAGCTCTAACTGAAGTACTACCATGGAACACCATGTGTTCGGCCAAGAAGAGAAAGAAGAAGGGTAGGGCAGCAAGGAAAACAAAGGTGTAGGGAGAGATCTCACTTACCAATACCAAGAAGAAGACCAAGGATGCACCAAACGATCACAAGAAGGGTAGCTCCATACCCTAGCTCAACTTGCAAGGTAGTTTGGCCCTCTTTCTTCAACATTGAGCTCCTCCTTCAGAAAGAAGGGATGAGTTCCAAGATCAACCAAGGAAGAAGAGAGAGGAAACTAGAGGTGTAAAGATGTTATTTGTATGCAAAGAGAGGGGTTTATATAGCATAAAGTTTGGAGAGGGAGAAAGGGAGTTAGGTGTCATGCTAAACATGTCATGTGTCCAAGAGATATCAGCCATGCAAGAACCTCACTTGCACATGAAACTAGGATGATAAAAACAAGAAAATCTATCAACCACACTTGTCTAGGAAAAGCAAGCAACTACTAAACTGAGATGTTTGCAACTGAAGAGATCAGAAAAGCAAATGGTCACTAACCCTAGATGATGTTGGGGACTAAGATGAATGGGGAACCTCATCGACCACCATCCCTAGGTAGCACAAGGGATCATCGTCGACCACCAAAAACTAAGGCCAAAGGAAAACTTTGCAATCGCCAAAAACAAGGTGATCATCAGTCAAACACACTTCAAGGTCAACTATAAACTAGGGCATCCATGCAAACCCTAATCTCACATATGAGATGTTACCACTCAAACCAAGGAGTGACAAGGTGCCCCAAAGCTCAACTATATCCAACATGATGTGAAAACATGTGAGGCACAACAAGAATGTGACAAATTGCAAGCAAAATCCTAGAAGTGGGTAAATTGCAATTAGGTCAAAATAAGCACATATATGCATAACTAGTTCAAACAAGTGTCCAAACTGGACCAAACTTAAAACTGAATCCCGTCACATGATATCAAAGCACATCACAAGGTTTTATTAAGGTTTTAAGCATCAGTTTATGATAATCAATCATCTTCATTCGAAAAGCAAGGTCAGGGGTCTTACAGTTTTATTCTTGAAACACTATATAGCATGTTAGATACAGTAAAGAGAAACATTGTCATCATCAAAAGAGAAAGTGTGTAGATATCCAATTCAGCCAACAATATCCTCATTTTTTAAGATGACAAATGTTTCCAAAATAAGTAATATTTGAAGAAAATAATTTATACCTGAATTTGCATTCCCTAAGTTTCTTCAAAAGTGTATACTATTTTAAATTAAGAAATATGGAACAAGACATTCATTTCTCAAGATAAATATACAGCGTATTATACCAAGAAAATATATCTAAAAAACTAAGAGAAGGAATTAATTATCCATCTTTGTTAAGAGAATAAAGACAAGAAACTCAAGGTTTTCTTTATTTAAATTTTCTTCCCCTTTGTCATATGCAATAAAGTTGGGGAAAAGAGAAAACTTGACTCCCCCTCAATATGATGTTCCTCCTTAATATAATGCTCCTTCTTAAGAATATCATTCATGGTATATAAAAATATATCAAATTTAAACACAAGAAGTATCAAAATTATATAGGGAGACATAAAAAACCATTTCTTAATTCATTCCATGACAATGCCAAACAAGAGTACAAAGCTTTAAGTAAAAGGAAATACATGAACAAGCAACATGAATCCAAAAAAAAAGTTGTTTACATATGATTAGTGATATCAAGAGTGTAGTTTACATTAGGATCATGATTCTAAAAGAAGAATCACCATGGTATTGCAAAAGAGTATCCCAAGTTAAAGAATTTTTTGTCACCAAAGCATATGCTTCAAGAAAAGTAGGTACCCAAGAAAATTTGAAGTGGGCAATGATGTCTTGAACTTGGGATTCAAAAAATTGTTTGGGATGAAGGTTGGATGGTCGTGCTAGTGATTGTGAATAGTTGAAATTTTCATTGTATGGAAGAATTCTTGGGATAAATATGAGAAGGGTAGCTATCTGGGACATTTGGTGTTAAGGTTTGCATGCGTTCATTGAGATATGTCATTGCATGGTGTTGTTAATCTATGTATTTTCCAAATTGATAGGAAACACCTTTGAAATAGGAAAAGTCATTATCATGAGTGAAATAGGAAGGTGGGGGAGGAGGATGTGGAGGAGTAGGGTCTTGTGGAGCATCTTCTTCATTTCTAGCCATTTAAGACCAAAGTCAATTCCCATGGTTTCAACTGTGTGAAGATCAATTTTATGGGAAAGACAATCCTAAATGTATCCTAAATCAGAGAGAGGTTCACCAATTGGAATGCTCAATTAGATGACACATAAAGTCATAAAAAGGTTGTGACCCCTTAAATTCAAGCATCTCATGGAAGAGGAGTTCACAAAATTAATGGGATTTTTTTAGAAGAGCATAAATGAGATACATGCAAAATTGAGGAATTTTGGTTATGTTAGACTGATGAAAAATATTGTAACTAATAATAAGATTGATGACTCAAGCTTCTTGAGTGAGATAAGAGGCATATAGAGTACCTCTTATCTCATGATAAGTGACACCAGGGAGAAGAAGAAATCTTTTAATAGAAGTTAGGGAAATTTCTTCTTGCGGATGAGTTGAAAACTTATATCGACGGTTGTTGGTGGTGACATCAACATGGTTTGCAAAATCAGTTTTGTTGATGTCAAGAAAGGTTTAAATGGCATCGTCACCAAAAGTAGAAGTATGGACATTCACCATGGAGGAGACCGAGAAAATATCTTTGTCTAAACAAATGAGATTACCAATGAATTCATGGATGGATCGGGATGACCAAAAATGATAGCTTGGGATAAGAAATTCTTCAAGATATTGAACTTTGAAAAGAGGAACAAGATGAATCACCCATGACAATGAATATACATCCATCGATTGATGAGGAAGAGGTGACCTTGAAGACAAAGTGAAGAACTTGTATGTAGCAACAAAGTTGATGAAAGCAATGTCATTGATGATCACCGGTTAAATAGCTTGCTTCTTTCTAGAGAGCTTCTTCTTTCTCTTTCCATGAGAAGATGACACAATTTGGATTTTTTTGGTTAGTGAACAAGAAGGCTGAAAGGTAGAAGACAAATGAGCAGAAAGAGGCTTGGTGGAGTACAACTGACAAAGTCAAAAGGGAGTACAGAAAATCACTCAAGGAGGTTTGAAGATGAGAGCTAGAGATGGTGTGTGAAGAATGAATGAAATTAGTAACTTATATAGGCTACTTAGTGATTCTTGGTCAAACTTTAGTTTGATTGAGTTCCCTAATAGTCAAAAGATGGCTATAGAACATATAATTTTGGTCAAAAGGGAGCATCGACCGCATTTTCTCAGTCAAACTATACTTCAACCGAGATGATGTCAATCGAACTTGTTGGCTAAATTGGACATTATTAAACCCTATGTTTTTATGAGGATAAACATTTCATTCTTATGGATCTAACTTGTTATTTGAGTATTTTAGGGATAAACAAACAAGGATGTGGATAGTTGCAGAACAATACAAATTGGAAGATCAACTTGCTTAGATTACTTTTATTTTCATGATTGTACTCAATGTAAAAACTTGTACAAGTATATAATGTACAAGTACATAGATATCATGTAAATCAAGCGCTAGATCTTCCCTATCCACTCATAACACTTAGATAGATACTTTACCTAAGATAGAATCACAATTACACATTCATACACACACTTAGTAAATGATTTGACATGTTAAAATAGGGACACTCTAGGTTGACAAAGTCTTTGACAGAGACACTCTCGGTCGACAAAGTCCTCGACCGAGTATAGCCCTTCCAACATGTTCTATAGACGTTAGACTGAGTTAGAGAAGTGGTTGGGAGTTGAGTTGAATGTTGCAATACACTTACTCCAGATTTTCTCTCAGTCGATGAAGTTCTCGACTGAGAAACAATCGGTCGACAAACTTCTTGATCGAGAAAGGTTCTAGACTGCACTTTTCAGCATTAAACAACTAGCCATTGCAATGTAATTAGTGGACACCTAACGGCTAGTTGATCACTAAGAACATCCTAGAAAGTGTCTAGAACATCCCTAGACCCTTATAAGCCATTCCTATAAATAGGACATACCTTTAGGACATCAAAACCACTTGAGTACACATACTTGCAATTGAGAATCAACTCTTGTGAGCAATTGAGCAATCCTTCACTTGCAAAACATTTCCATAAGCTGAGATTTCATGTCCTATAGGCTAGAATCTCCTACCCACTACACTTTCACATTGATACACATTGGATAGGAGATCAAAATGCTTGATATAGGATTCAAGACTTGTGCTAAAGTGGTAAAGTGTATCTTTCCTACTTCTTTCTTGTTCCTTCTTATTGCTTTGTATTCTCCTTTTCTACTCGTAGGTTGGAGGCTGCGGAAAGGAGATTGTGGGACATTCTTCAGGTGGAGAAGGTAGCTCAACGGACTTAGGATTACTTCAAGAAGGCTGTCTCAATGGGAAGCTACTTCAAGAGGAAGGCTACTTCAAGGGGGAGCTTGAAGTTACTTCAAGAGGAAGGCTGCTTCAGGGTTGGTGAGACTACTTCTAGGTGAAGGCTATCCTAAGGGTTGGGAAGGTACTTGTATCTTATGTAACATCCTCCAAAAAGGTAATAAAATACAAGTGCTTTCAAAATCCCAATTGGAAACAATTGGGTAGTGTGACTCCCTTAGTTTTTGCTAAGGGTGGAACCACTCTAAATGCCTTTGTCTCCTTCTCCAATATCTTTGTGGTTGCTTGGTTGAATTAATTTTAAAATTATCATAAAACCCTATTTACCCCCCCTAGTTTTTTTCAATTGGTATTAGAGCGGGCTTCAAGGAACTTTAACAAGTCTTGAAGAAAATGGGTGATGGAGTACTAAACAATCTCAACTTGGAAAGAACACTTGTAGCTTGGCCTCCACCATTTGATGGCACCAACTACAACTATTGGAAGAGGAGGATGCAATTCTACTTTCAAGGGATCAGATGGGATCTTTGGAGAATGGTTTCAAATACCTACACTCTTCCTCAAACAGAGTATGCTACATGGGATGCAAATACGGTAAAATTAGCCCAATTGAATGCAAAAGTTGTAAGTATCCTTTATTGTTCAATTTCCGTAGGTGAGTTTAATATAATATTAAATTGTGAAACTGCATATGAAATATGGCATATACTCTCTATTACTTATGAAGGAACTGTTCAAGTAAAGAACTCCAAAATTATTATGATTAAACAAAAGTTTGAACAATTTCATATGGAACCAAATGAGTCTATTAGTGAAATGTATGCAAAGTTTTTTTTCTATTGTTAATGGTTTGAATGCATTAGGTAAAGCCATTAGTGAAGAGGATAAAGTGTATAAAATTCTTAGATCTCTTCCTCCCAAGTACAAGCCTAAGGTGATTGCAATTGAAGAAGCCAATGACCTCACCCGACTAAGGATGGAGCAACTCATTGGCAACTTAAAAGCACATAAAGCAACCTTGGAGGAGGAAGAAAGACGGGAGCATGAAATTCAACAAGGAAGAAAGAAGGACATGGCTCTAAAGGCTAAAAAGGTCATCACTCAAGAAAGTGATGAGACAAGTGATGGAGATGAGGGAGAAGAAGCTCTAATTGTAAATGGCAAGAAATATAGAAGATTTAAATCTAACAAAGTTATTGGTTGCTCTTCTTCTTCTCTCTTAGGTGCTTCGAATGCGGCAAGAAAGGACATGTCAAAAATGAGTGTCCTAAGATAAAGAAAGGGAAGAAAGTCTCTTCCAAGAAGAAGGGAGAGAATATGAAAATGAAGACTCCAATGAGGTAAGTCTACTTGATTTATCAAAAGAAGAATTAATTTCTAGTATTGAAGAATTGCATGACAAATATATTGATTGTAAAAAGAAACTAAAAAGAGTTACTAAAACTAATGAGGATTTGTATGAAAAATTAAATGATCTTACTTTTGAAAAAGAAAATATTATTTCTGAAAATTCTACCTTGAAATCATCTTTAAATGATTGCAATATGAAGTTGCTTACTCTAGAAACAAACTATGATTTTCTTTATCAAGAAAAGGTTGAATTGCTTGCAAAATTAAATGATTTTCAAACTCAACATATCTTGTGTACTCATCTAGATTATGATTCTATTGTCAAGAAAAGAGATGCTTTATCATCTAATCTAGACCAAGCAAAGTTAGATATCAAAAGGAAAATGGATGAGATTGCTAAATTACAAAAAGAAATTAGTAGCTTGAGAAATAATGATGTTCTTGATAAGATTCTACAGAATTCTTCTGGTCATATTGGAAGGAGAGGTTTAGGATATATTCCAAAAGAAAAATCTTATCAACCTAAACATAGGAGAACACAAGCACCCAAAACCAAGATCATGTATGTACCCAAGAACAACTCAACTCAAAATCTTAGAAAGAGAAATGAAATTGATTCCATTTGTTGTCTCTATTGATTGCGCCTTGGACACTATTCTTTTTCATGCCCATACAAGAAAAAGGATGTTGAATTAGTTTGGGTTCCAAGACCCCAAACTTAACAAATTTGAATATGATTAAGTTGAGATTTGACCTAAAACCTCATTTGAATATTTTAATGGCTTATCTCAACTAAATAGAATAGTACCTTAGCATATTACAACAATTTAAGCTCAAACTCACATAAACAAATTGTTGAAAACAAATAGAAACAATCTCGATCGACAGATAGTTCGACCGAGACTCTCCTCGGTCGAGAAAATATTCGATCGAGGGAATACATGTATCAAATCTGAAATCTTTTGTAAAAATAGTAACAATCCCGGTCGAGAAAATCTTTGATCGAGATAACATTGGTAGAGAAAATTGTCGACCAAGAAATCTCATGTTTAACTAGTAAAATAGCAACACTCTCGGTCGACAAAATCTTCGACCGATAGACTCTTCGGTTGAAGTATTTTTCGACCGAATGTAGTTCTGTTCAGTTTAAAACATTCAATTGTTCAATTATGTAATCATATTCAGTTTTGTGATTAAATGACTCTAACCAAAGAGGACCATCACATAGGTACCAAAATCTATCTCTTTTGCAGGATTGGGTGGTTGATAGTGGATGTTCTAAGCATATGACTGGAAACAAAAAGGCCTTTCAAACATTTGAAGAAAAGAAAAGCAGAATATTCACTTTTGGAGACAATGGAAAAGGAAAAATTGTTGGAATAGGTAACATTGGTACAAATCTTCAAATCAAAAATGTTTTATTTGTTGATGGTCTACATCATAATTTAATTAGTGTTAGTCAACTATGCGATAGTGTCTATGATGTCTTATTCAATAAAACTTGTTGTAAACTATTGATTGAAAACACTAATGAAATCATTTATGAAGGAAAAAGAATAGGAAATGTATATATACTTAGGCCTAATTCTATGCAAGCTATTATTGGAAAATGCCTTCTTGTAAAAGACAAATATCTACAGCTATGGCATAGAAAATTAGGTCATGAAAGTTCCCATGTTATCAAAAAGTTGATTAAATATGATCTTGTACGTGGTTTACCTAAAATATCTTTTGATAAACCTAAAAATTGTGAACCTTGTACTCTAGGAATGCAAAGAAAAATTTCTTACAAATAAAAAACAATGCTTAGCACTACTAGATCATTAGAACTTATTCACATGGATTTGTTTGGACCTATCAGAACTCAATCTATTGGTTGAAAAAGATATTGCTTTGTCATTGTAGATGATTATAGTAGATATACATGGGTTCATTTCCTTGCAAACAAAGATGATACAATTCAAACAGTCATAAAATTTTGTTCTAAAATTGAGAATTTATTACAAAATAAAATATGTACAATTAGGAGTGATCATGGTGGGGAATTTGAAAATCACACCTTTGAAGAGTTTTTCACATATCAAGGATACACTGATAATTTTTCAGCTCCACGCACTCCACAACAAAATGGCATAGTGGAAAGGAAAAATAGATCTTTGCAAGAAATGGCTAGAACAATGTTGCTTGAACATAATACACCCAAAACTTTTTGGGCTGAAGCAGTAAATACAACATTCTATGTGTTAAATAGAGTAACAGTACATTCTCATCTAAAGAAAACATCATATGAACTCATCTTCAACAAAAAACCAAGAGTTGATTATTTTCATACCTTTGGTACAACTTGCTATATCTTAAATACCAAAGATGATAAAGACAAATTTGATTCTAAATCACATAAAGCATTATTTTTGGGATATTCAACTTCAAGCAAAGCCTTTAGAATTTACAATACTATTATTAGAAAAGTTGAAGAATCCATCCATATCACTTTTCATGAGGTATCAACTCAAAATGATGAAAATGAATATGAGGAAATAAATGACATTACTCATCAAATTTAAGACTTAAACATAACCACAAAAGATGATCAAAATACTAAAAATAATCAACAAAATGAGACACAACAACATGTTCCTAGATTAATCAAAGGTCATCCTCAAGATTTATCATTGGAAATCCACATGATAAAGTAAAAACTCGATCATCACTTAGAGATTTTGCAAATATGGCATTTTTATCAATCATTGAACCTAAAAAGGTAAATGAAGAACTACAAGATGAATATTGGATCATGGCTATACAAGAAGAATTAAATCAATTTACAAAAAATGAAGTATGAGACCTAGTTCCTAAACCACAAGACAAAACCATCATTGGGACTAAATGGGTCTTTCGAAATAAACTTAATGAAGTCGGGGAAGTAGTAAGAAACAAAGCTAGATTGGTGGATCAAGGGTATAATCAACAAGAAGGAATAGATTTTGATGAACTTATGCACCTGTGGCAAGACTTGAAGCTATCAGAATGCTATTAGCCATAGCTGTCCACAAAGACATTAAACTATTCCGAATGGATGTAAAAAGTGCATTTTAAATGGAATTATACAAGAAGAAGTATATGTTGCCCAACCACCTGGATTCAAAATCCCTAGTAAGAGTGATCATGTATATAAACTTAAGAAATCACTTTATGGGCTTAAACAAGCACCTCGAAAATGGTATGAAAGACTGAAGAATTATCTATTCGATAACAGTTTTTCAATTGGAAATTCAGACTCTACATTGTTCTTCAAAACATATGAATCAGATTTCCTTGTGGTACAAATATATGTTGATGACATCATTTTGGTGCCTCAAATGATTCCTTATGCAAATAATTTAGTGACATAATGTAAAAAGAATTTGAAATGAGTCTTATGGGTGAATTAACATTCTTTCTTAGTTTTCAAATAAAACAAACACCCGCTAGAATTTTCTTAAGCCAAGAGAAGTACACTAATGAACTAATAAAATGTTTTGGAATGGAAAATTGTAAGCATGCTACCACTCCAATGGCCACTTCTGCTAAAATTGATAAGGATGAAGATGGAGACCCCATTGATGATTCCTTATATAGGGCTATGATTGGTAGCTTGTTATACTTAATTGCTTCTAGATTGGACATTATGTTTTCCGTTGGACTTTGTGCTAGATTTCAGTCTAAACCAATGCAATCTCATTTTCAATTCGTTAAACATATCTTAAGATATCTAGCCGGTACTACCAACTATGGATTGTGGTATCCTAAAGGCCAATCACTAGATTTAAAAGCTTTTACCAATGCTGATTATGCTGGTTGTCGACTTGATTGCAAAAGCACAAGTGGTGGTTGTTTCTTATTAGGACGAGCTCTAGTATCATGGTTTAGTAAGAAACAAAATACATTCGCCCTTTCTACCACTGAATTCGAATATATGGCGGCTGGCTCATGTTGTGCTCAAGTTCTTTACATGCAACAAGTTTTGAACTATTATGGATTTACATTTTCATCTACACCAATTTTCTGTGATAATACAAGTGCAATAAATTTGGCACACAATCCTATTTTACATAGTCGTACTAAACATATTGAAATTAGACATCATTTATTAGGGGATCATATTTCTAAAAATCACATATCTCTTCATCATGTTGACACTGAAGAACAATTGGCTGATATTTTTACAAAATCGCTTCCACTTGATCAATTTCAATATATTAGAAAGAAGTTATTTATTACTCCCCTAGATGATGTCTTCTTTGATATATGTGCTCCACACTCTCAAAATTATACAGTCTCATACTTGCTTTTCATAACTATTATTAAAAACAAGCTCAAATACCATTCACAATAATCACTCACAGGAGTTTCGTCGGTCTGCAAAAACCTTGACTGACACAGACTCGGTCGACAAGTTTGTCGACTGAGAATCCCTTGGTTGGTCCCCTTTCTCGACCGACACTCACTGAGTATATTTTGAACATTCTAACTCATAAATAGCCTTGGTCGACAAAATGTTTGATCAAAACCATCTTAGTGGACCCCCCATTCGACTGATTTTAAAAAGTAATTTTTTATTTTAAAAAAAACCAACAGCTATTTTTTAAATTCCCGGCCAAAATGACTGTTGGATGACTGAGAGGAGTATCTGCAGAATCGACCATTGCGGCTCTCGGTCGACAAATTCGTTGACTAAGAAGGGTTCTACTTTGCTATAAATAGAGCCCAAAATGGCCTCATTCTTCACCAATTCACAATCTCACTTCTCTAGCTCCCCTCTAGTGCTTTCTTGTGCAAATTTTTAGCTATTCTCCACAACAATCTTGCCTTGCTTCTTTTCCATCTCATATATTCAATATGGCTTCCTCATCTTTGTATGGAAAGAAGCAAGTTGCGGCAAGGAAAGAAAGGACGGTCTCTCTAGAACTGACGATCATCAACGACATTCCATTCAATGACGCTGCTGCCAGAGATCGCTATCTAAAATTCTCCTCAAAGACTCCTCTTCCTCGATGGTCGGTGGACGTAAATGACTTCATCAACATCATTGATCTAGAAGAACTCTTTGAGGTGCAACATCTTTCTGAATTCCAAATTCCATCCTTCCGCTCCTACTCCTTCCAAGCCGTAAATGAATTCTATGCCAATCTAGCCACACATCCTGACCATGCTAATTCTTTCACTTCTATGGTTAGTGGGTATGGTTTTCACTTTTTTGAGGAGGATGTTCTTAATAAGCTAAACATTGATGTAGAAGAATATAAGGGTTTATTGATCTAATCACTGGAAATCCTCTTAATAAGCTTTCATGAGATGACACCACCACTAGTTTGAGTGACATTAAGAGAGCCATTTTTCTACCCAATACATCTTGCCATGAAGAAAGGGGTACCGATTATGCCATTAATTTAAAACCTGAAACTAGGATAGAAACCTAATTATTTCCACCAACATTTATCCTAGAGCAAACAAATCAGAGGTACCTAGCTTTCACATGTATATCATTTTTTCCTATCTAAATAGCATACCCATCAACTTTATTTGCCTTATTCTTATGAACATGGTTGAGTTTTCTGGCAATCCTCCCTATGCCGACTTTGTTTGTCAAATCACCCAACATTGTCTTAAGAAAAGTATTGAGGACCTAGGTTTTAAATGTGACAGGAAACCCCAAAAGATCACTAGAAATACAGTCGAGAAGATGGGTATTGATTTTGGGCATAAGAGGGTTAGGACTGAAGGGGATCGATCCACCCAAGATATTCCTCCACCCCCTTCTACTCCTAGCCAACCCATTGATGCCCTATCTAATAACATTACTTACCTAACTGCGGCTACCTATCACTTAGCAAGACAAATGGACTACACTCATCATGATATGACCTACATCAACCAAAGAGTGCAAGCCCTCACTCCAAATGACCCTGACAACTATCCTTATTCCCTCTATCTAGGTCCTCTCTACCCTTACAATCCAACTCACAACTACACTCAAGTTCCATCTCCACCATCACTTGACCTCTCCCACACCCAATTCTCACCAATGCAACTTCAAGATATTGTTGCCCACTTTTGTTTTGATCATGTACCCACCTTTTTGAAAGCTTATTCCCTCACCAAGATAGGTGCACTTGACTGGCAGTCATTGGTGAAGTACTATGGTGTTGCTCCTTTCTTTGGAAAGGATCCTGAGGTTGATGACATTCTGCGATCTTTTCAGTGAGGTGTAATCATGTAGTGAGATGATTGTAATCACTTTGTAATGGACTGTATTTCTTTTATGTACTTGAGCTTGTTGTTATCATGATAATAAAAAGTGATTACTTTGTGGCTTGAATTGGACTTATCTTACCTTTGTTTTTCACATTTGAGTATCATATTGAGGGGGAGCATCACATTCAGGGGGAGTAATAATAATAATAGTATTAATTATAATGATTGGCTATCTTTTTGAAATGACAAAGGGGAAGAAGAAATATAAATCAAAAACAAAATTATATAACTCAAAATTAAATGAGTTTCATAATCTCTTGGCTACACATAAAATGTTGCTATATTCCTAAAGAGTTGGATACTATGTTCCACATCTCTTTGGGAATAATTAGCACACACTCCATGAATAAACAAGAGAAAGACTACATCAGGTAAATCTCAGGTATGAAACTTATGTCATTTAAAATCCCTTGATTTATATTTTAGAAATGTTTGTCATCTTCAAAAATGGGGAGATTGTTGGCTAAATTGGACATTATTAAACCCTTTGTTTTTTATGATGACAAACATTTCATTCTTATGGATCTAACTTGTTATTTGAGTATTTCAGTGATAAACAAACAAGGAAGTGGATAGTTGAAGAACAATACAAATTGGAAGATCAACTTGCTTAGATTACTTTTATTTTCATGATTGTACTCAATGTAAAAATGTGTACAAATATATAATGTACAAGTACATAGATATCATGTAAATCAAGCATTAGATCTTCCCTATCCACTCACACCACTTAGATAAATACTTTCCCTAAGATAGAATCACAATTACACATTCATACACACACTTAGTAAATGATTTAACATGTTAAAATAGGGACACTCTCGGTCCACAAAGTCTTCGACCGAGACACTCTCGGTCAACAAACTCCTCGACCGAGTATAGCCCTTCTAGAAGGTTCTATAGACGTTAGACTGAGTTAGAAAAAGTGGTTGGGAGTTGAGTTGAACGTTGCAATACACTTACTCCAGACTTTCTCTCGGTCGACGAAGTTCTCGACCGAGAGACACTCGATCGACAAACTTCTCGACCGAGAAAGGTTCCGGACTACACTTTTCAGCATTAAACAACTAGCCATTGCAATGTAATTAGTGGACACCTAACGGCTAGTTGAGCACTAAGAACATCCTAGAAAGTGTCTAGAACGTCCCTAGACCCTTGTAAGCCATTCCTATAAATAGGACATGCCTTTAGGACACCAAAACCACTTGAGTACACATACTTGCAATTGAGAATCAACTCTTTTGAGCAATTGAGCAATCCTTCACTTGCAAAACATTTCCATAAGCTGAGATTTTGTATCCTATAGGCTAGCATCTCCTACCCACTACACTTTCACATTGATACACATTAGATAGGAGATTAAAACGCTTGATATAGGATCCAAGCCTTGTGCTAAAGTGGTAAAGTGTATTTTTCCTACTTCTTTCTTATTCCTTCTTATTGCTTTGTATTATCCTTTGCTACTCCTAGGTTGGAGGCTACGAAAAGGAGGTTGTGGGAGCTTCTTCAGGTGGACAAGGTAGCTCAGCAAACTTAGGATTACTTCAAGAAGGTTGTCTCCATGGGAAGCTACTTCAAGAGGAAGGCTACTTCAAGGGGGAGCTTGAAGTTACTTTAAGAGGAAGGCTACTTAGGGGTTGGTGAGACTACTTCTAGGTGAAGGCTATCCTAAGGGTTGGGAAGGTACTTGTATCTTATGTAACATCCTCCAAAAAGTTAATAAAATACAAGTGTTTTCAATATCCCAATTCGAAACAATTGGGTAGTGGACTGACTCCCTTAGTTTTTTCTAAGGGTGGAACCACTCTAAATGCCTTTGTCTCCTTCTCCAATATCTTTGTGGTTGCTTGGTTGAATTAATTTTAAAATTATCATAAAACCCTATTCACCCCCCTCGAGTGTTTTTCAGAACTTTTTGTAGACTGAGACACTTACTAGATTCAAATTGAACATTGACCGAAGGACCAATCAGTCCAACTCTTCTTTGACCCATTGCATTCTCAATCGAACTACTTTTCCATTGAAAACGTTATGTTTCAATATTAAAAGAAATTTGATTTGACTAAAGTAATCAATTATTTAAATGATGGACAATTTTCATATGATAATTAGGGGTATTCAAAATATAAATAAAATAAATTTGATCAATCTAAAAGCATGAGTGACATTATTTTAGAAAAAGATAAAAATAGACATCTTCAAGAGGAACAATATTTATTTTTTCTCTCATAACTCAAAATTATTTCAACGCAAGAAGTTTATTGAAAATATTAACTAATTGATTTTTAGTATCAACATGATGAAGACATATGTCAATCTTGGCAAAATGACCATAAAGAAAACGCTTCCTTATCTCAAAATGTTTAGCTCAGCTACGTAAAATTGGATTATGAGCTAAGTTAATGGTAGTATTGTTATCACAAAAAATGGGAGTCATAGATAATGAAAAAGCATAATCATGTAATACTTGTTGCATCCAAAGAACTTGTGCACAACAGCTACCAACATACATATATTCATCTTTGGTAGTAAATAGAGCAACAATATTTTGTTTCTTACTAAACCAACATACCAAAGATTTAGAAATGGCGAGGGAGAAACCCTACGGACAGCGCTGATGCAGTGAGAGAAAGTGATCTTGAGTCGACATCAGCTCCTCCATCTGGCTCAAGTGAGGCTATTGGAGTGAATTCGTCTACCTCGCCCCAGAATTGTGTGGATCAAAGGGCATCGACATCTCCGTCTACCACCATCCCAAATCCTTCCTCCTCCTCAACACCTCTGCCAGAAGGAAGTGATGATTCCCCTCTGCCTCTACCAGATCTTGATTGGATCCAATCCAGTCAATTAGGTAGAGTGTGTAAGGATGCCCCTATCATCAAGTATGTGGAGCCAACTGTGAAGAACGGATTGAAGGTATTCTCGTTCTCAAGAAAAAATGATGCAGTGCCTAGCTAGAAGGAATACATCTCAATTTGGTTCACTGGGAGAAAGCCTTTCAAAGGCCAGATCCATGGGTGGATAAAGAGGAGATGGAGGCCAAGCGGCGAGTTCCAAATTGTGGCGGAAGAGCCTGAGGGATTTGTTATCAAACTCCCTACTGACACTGAAAGGGAACAGATCTTGGAGGAAGCTCCCAAGATGTTGGATGGCGCCCTTGTCATCGCCCATGTGTGGGAACTGGGTGAGTAGCTCCAACCCCTTTCCTTCCAGAAACGTCATGTATGGATGAAAATAGAGAATCCTGGTGTCCCTTGGGTGTTGGATCAATCAGGTGGCACAACTAGCCTTCTTGGGCGTCCAGTCGACTTCAATGAAGCAAATTTGTCAGCCAACTGCCTCAAGGAGGCTCTTGTTTGTGTTGAGATCAATTCATGTGTAGGGTTTCCTAATGAGGTATTGATCGAGATGGATGACATCCTGAAGAAACTCCACATAGAATACATCTCCAAACCCATCCTTTGCTCCAAATGTAAGTGCTTCGGGAACCTATTCACTTCGTGTCCCTTGGAGTCCAAACAAAAGCAACTTGGCAGCAATCTACATATTAGATCAGGGAAACTTGAACGCATTCTAGATGGTCGACGTAATGTTGATAAGTCAAATCCATCCAGAACTCATACTGAGCAAAGGCTGGCGAGAACGAGTAAGCATAAGGAGCTTGTTATGGAGCCTGACATGTATTGTGAACCCTTCTGCTCGATAGCAGAGGGTCTAGACTTGGGTTGGGAACTCTTTGTCTCCAATCTTAAGATCACCTCGCAATGCAATCAGATCTTGCAAACTTCTAGCTTCTCATTAGAATTCAATAGGGCTTGTGAACCTACTTCTAAAGAAGAGTCCATAAGCTCTTATGAGCTAGATCAAGATCTACAGCTCGAGTTCAAGCTCAACGAGAGTCCCAGGCTAAGGAAAAAGAAGAAGAAGACAAGAAGGGTCAGAGCAGATGAGATCCCTTAGATTGATGACTCTATATAACCCGGATGCCTCCTCTTCTCATTGCTTAGTTTTTTTTCTTCTGAACCAACTAGTTGTCTCGATGGTTGCATGGTAAATCTTCAGGGATGATAGATTATTCTACCCTCTCCTGGAAGATTTCGATGGTTCTTTCTTCCTATCTATCACAATTTCAGAAGTGAGGTTAATTCTAGTTGGTGGATTGGGTTCGAGTGGTTGTTCTAATCCAAAGGAAGGATGATCGACCATGTTATCTTAGAACTTTAGTACATGCATTTTTGTTGGCAATATGATTTTTTCTGGATAGGTATCTTTCCTATTTCTAGGCAGTGAAAAGATCTGTTATTCATGGTTTCTCTTGCTTCGATCAGTGTTAATTGAAGGCCTAGCACTGATCTCTTATATCATTGTCTCTACATGACGTTGTGACGATTCCTGGCTTTCCTCCAAGGAAGCATACCTTCAGAGATGATTCAACTGCTAATTGTTTCCTAGCTGGTGTTGTCTTAGATTCAGATTAATGTCTTATAGTGCATGTACCTATGTAGTAGGTGTTAATCTGGTTAATTCCTCTGTTCCCAGGTTTAGACATAATGATGTACTTCTCATTACTAGTAGGTTTTGTTTTATTTAGGGGTTCTATGTTTCTTGTACATGTACCCAAAGTTTTTTGTCTTATAGTAACACGCTTTTTCACTGACCAAAAAAATAGACCAAAGATTTTCCATGTAAGAAACAATAACCGCTTGTACTTTTTCATTCAAAATGAAAACCAGCATAATCGACGTTTGTATAATATTGAAGGTCAAAAGATTTATTTTTAGAATACCAAATTCCATAATCAATAACTGTGGATAAATATCTTAGAATGTGTTTAACGATGACAATATGTGTTTGCATTAGATTACATTGAAATCAAGTGCATAAACTAATGGAAAACATGATATCCATATGAGAGATTGTTAAATATAATGATAATTTCCAATCACTCCTCTATGTAATGAATTGTCAACAGATTCACAATTTTCATATTTGTCAATTTAATTAGATGTGACCATAGGGGTAGAGGAATGTTTGCAATTTTCCATAGTAAAACATTTTAGAAATTCTTTTGTATATTTTTCTTGATTAAGAAAAATGACACGAGGAGTTTTCCTTATTTAAAATCCTAAGATAAAGGTTAGTTATCCCATAAGGCTCATTTCAAATTCTTTTTTCATGATCTCACTAAATTGAGTGCAAAGAGATTCTTAAGATGGATAAAAAATGATATAATCTACATATATTTGAACAATGAGGAATTCTGAATCATATTTCTTGATAAAGAAAGTAGAATCAAATTTTCTAATAGCAAACTCATTTTGAGATAGAAAATTGTTAGGGCGATCTATCAATTTCTAGGATCTTGTTTCAATCCATATAAGGTATTTTTAAGTTTATAGACATGAACAATGTGTTTTGTATCTTCAAAATCAGGAGTTTGAGCAACATATACTTCTTCTTCAAATATACCATTTAGAAAGGCACTTTTTACATCCATTTGAAATAGTTTGACATTTTATGTGTATCTAGGGATTAAAGCATTCTAATTGATTCAATCCTAGCTAAAAGAGCACATGTCTCATCAAAATCAATTCCTTCTTGTTGATTGTAACCTTGAGCAACTAATTTATCTTTGTCACAAACAACTTCCCCATCTTCATTTAATTTATTTTGAAATACCCTTTTTGTCCCAATAATTGTTTTATTTAGGTCTTAGAACTAGATCCCACACATCATTTTAAGTGAATTGATTAAGTTCTTCTTGCATAGATATATTCCAATAATCAAATTTAAGATCTTCATCCACTTTCTTAGGTTCAACAATTGATACAAAAGGTTGTATTAACTTCATCCCTAAGAGATGATCTTGCTTTTACTTGTCAAAGGGATTTTGAATGATAAGCTCTTGTGGACGATCTTTAATAATTGTTGGTGTAGGTTGTGGTGTATCCATAATTTGGTCTTGAGGTTGTTCATTTTCAACATCATATCATCTTTTATTGAAATAGTTAATTCTTTTATGATAGTAATAATGACATTTTCCAAGTTACCATTGATTAAGGTTTTCTAAAATTTTATATGAGTTGATTCTTTTACTTTCTTAGAGATAAGAATATAAATTATATAAGGTTTACTAGTGGTAGAATAGCCCTCGAAGTAACTTTTTGTGATCTGCAATCAAATTTGTCTGTATCGTCTTTGGTGCTAAGAATATAACAAGGTGTTCCAAAAGTATGAAAATAATGCACTATTGGCTTTTTAGAGAAAAGTACTTCCTATGAAGTCTTTTTAAATTGTGGATGTATTGAAATATGATTTTAAACAGAACAAGAAGTGTTTACAACTTCAGATCAAAATGTTTTACGAGTATCATATTTGAAAAGCATATTTATATCTATTTCTTATAAAGATTGATTTTTTTCTTTCAACAATACCATTTTGTTGTGGTGTTAGGGGAACAGAAAAATTATGGCCATAACCTTTTGATGAGCAAAATTTTTCAAATTCATGATTTTTGAACTTACCATCATGGTCACTTCTAATAATACATATTTGTGTTTGAAGTTGATTTTCTATTCTAGAGAAAAACTTGATAAAAAAATTAATGGTATCATCTTTACCAAAAAGAAAATGAACCATGTATATCTACTATAATCGTCAATAATCATAAAAAAATATTTTGTACCACCTATTGATTGGGTCTGCATGGTGCCAAATAAATACATATGAATATGTTCAACTAGACAAGTAGCTATAAGCATAGATTATGATTTGTTTTGACTTGTTTACTTAAAGTACATGGATCACAATTTTCAGGTTATCAAAAGAGATTTTAAGTAAATCACAAACTAAGTCATGTTTTATTGATTTTCTTATCACATGAGTACTAGCATGTCCAAGTTTCCTATGGAAAAAAGTTTGAGTATTATAATTTTCAATAAGACAATTTCCTTGAATATAATTAATGGATTTTGGCCTAAGTATGTATAGATTGCCTAATCTTTTTTCATCATAAATAACATTACTAGTAATTTCTTCAAGTAACTTGCAACATATTTTAATAAGACATTGCGTCCACTATCACAAAGTTGACTAACAATAAGTAGATGATGGAGTTTTGCAACACCACTAAAAATCCTAAGGTGATGAATCCTTAGGTTTAGCCTTGCTAGTACTATGGTAAGAACTCCACCCACGTGTGTTAAGACACGCGGAAGTCTTATCGTAGTATAGTTAAGGGTCGAATCCTCGGGACAACGGTCTTGACGAAGTCAAGATGGAAAACGTTTTAGTTCTACTTAACTACTCAACAGTTGATATTTAGATCGAAAGTTTGATGTTGGTTCTAAAGCTAGATGCGAGGAAAGCAAAGCAAGAAGGTAAAGATTAAAGTTGTAAACAAATGATAAAAACCACTAGGATGTTATCAGGTTTCACACCACTACACATGGATCAAGTCATGCAACATAATAAAACAACCTGCAAAAAGGGTCAAATCAGTTAGTACCTTGTAGTCCTAGCTTCCTTTCGGATAACTAGCCACGAGAAGTGTGGAGTATTGCAATGCCGGCCATCCCATAACGAATGGTCACATGCCTTGCATTACTCCTTCATGAAATGTGTTCCTCGACCTTACCAAGGTTGCACTTCCATACGTCAACTGATTCCATTTCATAGTATGGAAGTGCAACGATGGGGGTGAGTTTACTCCACTCCTGAAAACACTTCTAGACACCGAAACAGACGTATGGTGACTACATACATCCATAACCAACATTCAATCGACATTTAGATCTAAGGGTATAAACGTAGACAATTCATACCAAAAGACAATATGTAACACAAGTTGATGATCAAGCAACTAGTATTCATTAGGCGATTGAAGTCAAACTGAAAGGAAGAGTATCTTTATTACAAGTTGTTGAATTACATCGCATGAAATGAAAACATGGGTAGCGGGGCTACTCCCCGCACCCTAGTGAAAGAAACTACTCGCTCATGGCAAAGGAGGTGAGAAGAGAGAGAAAGAACGTCATCTCCACGGAGGAGGGAAGGTTGAACTCTTGGTGAAGAGAGCAACGATCTTCGCACTTCGTGGTTGCCTTGATGAAGGATATTCTCTTCCCACCTTCTTTGTTGAAGAGATGGAAAGAAGAGAGAGAGAAGGAAGCTTGATGATGAGCACGGATCCCAAAACTAGCAGCCTTGGGGCAGTGACGGAAGATCAGAATGCTCTGGGTCTGGAGAGGCAGCCTTTGGGCGTCTTGGAATTCGATTCCCCTTGAAGTGACCTTTGAGGTCCTATTTATAGGCTTCAAGTGGCTTCTCGCGGTCTTGGGATCGTGAGGCTTCTCGCGGTCTTGGGATCGTGAGGCTTGTCGCGGTCTTGGGACCGTGAGGCTTGTCGCGGTCTTGGGACCGTGAGGCTTCTCGCGGTCTTGGGACCGTGAGGCTTGTCGCGGTCTTGGGACCGTGAGGCTTGTCGCGGTCTTGGGACCGTGAGGCTTCTCGCGGTCTTGGGACCGTGAGGCTTCTCGCGGTCTTGGGACCGTGAGGCTTCTCACGGTCTTGGGACCGTGAGGCTTCTCGCGGTCTTGGGACCGTGAGGCTTGTCGCGGTCTTGGGACCGTGAGGCTTCTCGCGGTCTTGGGACCGTGAGGCTTCTCGCGGTCTTGGGACCGTGAGGCTTCTCGCGGTCTTGGGACCGTGAGGCTTCTCGCGGTCTTGGGACCGTGAGGAGTCTTTGTGAATTTTTTTGTGTTTTCTGTAATGAAAAAGAGGAAAAGTTATTTACTGCAATAAAGTAAGGAGGTTTAATGATTCTATTTAGTTTATCTAAGAGAAAGTATGGAAAACTAAAGAAAAAGGCTAAAATAAACTACTAAAATAGGAGGTTATCACCCCCCCTAACTTAGAGTCTAGCTTGTCCTCAAGTTAGATAGAGCTGAGACATGAAATGGCGAGGCGATCTTAATTAAGATTTCCATACTCTTGCTTCAATTCTTGACCTGAGTTCCCCAGGGGTCGTATCGAGGCTTATTGCATGCCTTGATCCTTTTGGATTTCGAGAGTTGCTTGGATTTCAGATTTTTCCGTATCTCAAAGTTCGCCTTGGGACCACATTTATTTTGTGCATGCTGTTGACTCTAATCAACTTTATACCTCTCTGAAGACCTATTGGAAGCTAGAGAGGGTATGAGGGTTGGCTAAAGGCTTTGAAGTGTAACTCCCCTTCGAGTGGGGGAGGGGCTGTCTATGCTTTTTAGGATCTCACTACCGGACACGACACATCTGCCTTTATGAGGGCAGCTGGATGTACCGGCCGGGCAAGTCCTTTATTAGCCTTTTCATATACTTGGAACTTTTAGGGTTTCACTACCGGACGCGACACATCTGCCTTTGTGAGGGCAGCGGAATGTGCCGGCCGGGTGAGCCCTTTATCAGTTCTTAATATAGGTCCTTATTCGTGGCACAATTCTCATGATTTTATTCGTCTCTCTGGCTTTTATTCAAAAACTCACAGGCTTGGGTTTTGGGATGAGGATTTATTTTGGGCGGCCAAGCCTTCTTTTTTTTTTTTTTTTTTTTTTTTTTTTTTTTTTAAGGAGAGGAAAGTTGTTCTTAAAGTTTTTCAGAATGCACTTATTTGGTTTGTGGTCCACTTGCAGAGCTTTTTGACTTGGAAATTGCCTGATTTCCCTCTCATCCTTGAGATCTCGGCTTATTTCTGCCCTGATTTTGACCTGTGGAGAGTCGGATAAAGAATTGGAGCAAAAATATAGAAACCACTAGTGAATGAATTTTGTGGATTCGCCATTTCAAGCCTGTAAGCTAATCTTATTATTTATATGAGGACTGCTTTATCTCTAACTTCGGTAAGGGTGATATTTTTCATTATGAAAGTTATATTTAGAAGTTGTTTTATTAAAAAAGAATACTTGAAAAAAAATCTAAGTACGAAAAGAAAATTTGAAAACGATGTGCGAAAAAGAAAAATGAGTTAGAAGAGTTGGAGAAGAATGGTACCTCGCCCTTGTCCAGTGCACTCCCCCCTAACTTATCATGCACTCTGTCCACAGAGTGTCAAAGGGATAGGATGAGAGGTGCATGGACAAGGGCATTTAGGCGTCAGTTAATCCTGAGCTTGCCCCTGGTGCTTGGAGGAGCTTAGCTGCGAACTGTCCACGCAGGGCATGATAGTCTACGTCAGTCATATCCTCTACTGGTTTCTGAAGAACTAGGATGGTGTACATCCAGTAGAGGACATGGAAGCCGCAGTCGTTGGATTGGCGGATTTGCTGGGGACACTTGTGGCAAAAGGAAGGGCGGTGAAAGTGTTCTTTGGCGTAAGCTTTTGTGTGCTGACTAAGGAGATCAATTAATCTTTCAGCACATTCTTTTGCCACTACCTCTGTGGGTGTTTTTGGCGTTACGACGTAAACTTTCTGTCGTGGGTTGTACTGGCTATCGGAACTGTTATAAATTGTAATTGTTCCGTCCGGTAGGTTTGCTGCCAGAAGTAGCCAGTGTTCATGATAGAGGAAGGGTAGCATGATGAATTTCGGCGTTGTGTGTTGTAGATATGAGATTAGCGTTTCAGCTGCGCCGAAGTTCTTTAGCTTTAAAAGATCATCCTTCAGATATGGAGACGCCATGTATGATGTGGGGTGATCTTGTCCGATAAGAAGCTGATAGGCGGACATAAGGCCAACAGAGAGGGATCCTTTAATTTGTAAAGATTCTCGCAGAGTGTCTGCCATTATAAGAATGTCACCAGACATGAAAACGAGCTCATCATTCGTGGCGGAAAGCTTTGACATAATGAGCCGTAGTTCGTAGCTGGATAGGCCGTTGCAAGCACTGAGATCAAAGTCTGGAAAAGATGGTGTGATGGCAGACAACGGGTTGTTGGCATCCTGGCTTTGCTCGGTAGCGGAAGCCGGTTCTTTTGATTGCGATAACTCTTTTAGAGCTTGGCGGAAGGGTCGCCGATGTGGTCGCTGGATAGCAGAGAAGAGGTAGCGAGGGACATCATCTGGTGCCATCGTTTGGTCTTTGAAGAACCGTCTGTCGCAGATGAGTTCCATCGCATAACGTCCTCTCAAGGAATGAAAATCTTCGGTGACCAGGGCAGAGAAAGGGATTTCTTGGTTTAGTGCTTGGATGTGGCGAATGGTGCAGAAAGCGCAATCCCCGGATCCATCTGCGGCTTGAACTGGAGGGTTTATAATTTTGAACCAGGGCTGGCGCCAGTCTTGGCGGAGAGATGGGCGTGCAGCCCAAATTAGCTTAAGCAGCCGAAAGGGTATGCATCTTGCTTCGCCGGCTGCTTCACCCACAAAGTTTATCGTGCCGGCGGGTAGCTCGGTGCTGCAGAAGTTATAAACTGTGGCGTCCCGAGCCTCTGTATCGACAATCATGGCTAGCCAATGGTTTAAGATTTGGAATGGCACAGTAAGATAACGTGCTCGCCGTGCTAGCCCGATGCGCAGACGTTCGATGGATTTTTCTTGGATGTCCTTGTATAGGAGGCCCAAGGATAGGGCTGGTGAGGCATTGAAGACAGGCTGCTTCCTTTTGTGACTTCTGTAAATTTCGATACAGTTGGCGAGGAGGACACGGAAGATAGACATTGGCATCGGCGACCCAGGTCACAGGATTTTGCGAAAATCTTCACGTGTCAGCTTGCGCTTCGTTTTAGTGTTGTGGTAGATAATATCGTCTCCTGCCTTTGTATCGTCCACGATAGTGTTAAGTATAAAGATGTCCTGGGCATCTAAAGTGGAAATGGCCGCCATATCAAGGTCATGCATTTTGTGCGGCAAGGGTGGTGGTGGGGGAAGCTCCTGTGGAGGGGGGGAAGGGTGTACTTCAGGAGCTTCCTCAGAGCCAAAAGTATCATTGTCCGAGTCCGAGGCAGAATCGAGCTCTTCATCAGTATCCAACTGCACTCGTTCTGACTCGTACTCGTCTAGGGGTGAGCTTGCCTTCGTGGTGGGCTCTGAGAGGGGTAAGACAGCTGTTGTAGGAGGGGTGGCGCCAGTTCCGATTATGCATTGGTGGAACTCGGCGAAGGCTGCTTCTTTAGCAGCTTCCCCGATGGATCCCATAGCAGAGTAGTCAAGAAATTGATCCCCATATGATATATGAACATTTTCATGGTGTGGGGAGTTGGGATCCTTATTACCGTCATGGTGATCTGTTTGTTGGCTGGGTTCTGCTCTTTGGCTTGGACCCTCCCCAGCATTATCTGGTTTGTCAGCATCTTCATCTGAGGAGGTACTGTTGGTGGAGTCTGCTGAAGAATCAGAATCGTCATCGTTATCAGCAGCATCGCCATCGTCATTAGTTGTCTTCTTTTGTGCTTTCTTTTTGCACAGACGATGGATGGATTGGAGTTCATCATAAGCCACTTGCACGTGCTCGTGTGTTTCGAGCAGTGCTTCATGGTTTTCTTTAAGATCTAGAAAATGTTGTTCAGCCGAGAGGAGTCTTGCTGTGAGATCTGTTGCTTGAGCTCTTAGCTGAATGAGCTCATTATTTGATGACTCCTCCTGGCGGTGATGCAGCTGTGTGAGGGTGGTGGTGATGTCGTCCAGGCGCGTGCTGAAAGCTTGTTGTTGTTGCTGCAGCTCGCGTAGGGTCTCTGGCAGAGGTAAAGTCTGCGCGGAAATCCTATCGACTTGTGTTGCCAACACATCATGCTGGCGTTGTACTCCCTGGATCAACTTGGGCAAGTTGTTGCAGTAGCCGTCGATGTGGTCGACTTGCTTGGCCACTGAAGCTTGACGTTGTTGGATTCCTTGGAGGATGCCTGGCATTGAGCGGTTCTGCTCGCCGATCTGGGCAATTTGCTTAGTTAGATCCTGCACACATGAAAAAATAGAATTTAAAATGTTAGATGGGTCGGTGAGGAGGTTTCGGATGGTGTCAAATTGACGTCCGAATTCCTCACCGACGTTAGTAAAAGGGACCCCAGTGATTGAAGGGTGAGGTGGCTGGGGTTGGGGTGGAATGATAGTGTCATGCGAAAAAGACACAGTTGATGGACCCGCAAATTGCGAGGTGACTGTAGATGGAGTCACTAGTGATGTCGGGGTGGTGGAGAATGGAAAAAAAGGTGGCATTCCCGAAGATGGAAGTGGATTCGGAAATGTTGATGGAAAGGCGGTGGATGTGAAGGAGGAGAATTCAGGCTTTGTGGTGGAGAATGGGGTGCCCGAAGTAAAGAAGGGTGGAGGTGGTGGAGGGGTGGTGAAGGAAGGTGGAGCGGAGGAAGATTGAAGGGTGGTTGATGGTGGTGGGGTGGTGGATATTGGGGTGGTGGAGGGTGGAGAGGTGGTATTGAGCTCGTCATTTAGACTCATTATAAAAGAGTCTAGTGATGAGGATGTAATATGTTCGTCGGGGAGGGGGGGTTCAGATTCAGGATTAGGTTTCGATGTGGGTGTCCCGGATAGCTCATGAGTTTTGACGAGCCTTCTGGAAGGTCGTTTGACTAGGAGCTTTGCTGTTTTAGTTGCCGGGGCAGTTATACTAAGCTCTGCCTGCCCTGCCTTTGTTTTCTTTTCTCTGGCTTTGAGTGAAGCGATGATTTTGGCGATCTCATCATCTGTGAACAGGAGCTTGTCTTTATCATAGTCCGCAAGCTCAGGAAGTGGCAGCAGGGTTCGTGAAGATTTTGTGGGGCAGAAAGCGTAGTGCAGCCTCCCATCCTTAATTTTTAAGATGTGAGAGTTCTTTAGTGTCTGTTCATTGGTAAGAATGTCGCCTTTTATTGGGCTGCATTTGGGTAGAAGTCTATCCATCTTGAGATATTTGATGATAGATGTGATATGACCACCCGTGCAGATTTCTTTCCCGAGGGCGAAGGCGGAGAGCTTGATCAGCATGTGCCGTCCGATGTTGACAGGCAATCCGTTGAGGACTGACCAGAGGACAAAAAGGTCGGATATGGAGATATTGCCCCCTTCGGATCTAGGAAAAAATGCGCCGACTATAATTTTGTGTAGCGTGCGCACTAGGCCAGAGTGAACGTTGGAGGCCTTGCTTGTCCTTGGATCGAAGGTTGGTAACCCCGTTAAAGACTTCCAGAATTTATGCTTGTTGAAACTGGGGTGGTCTGTGCCAGCAGCTTTGGCTTTCTGCAGCTGGTCTTTATTGTCAATGAAAATTTCGTTCAGGAGATTTTCGGTCATGACTACCTCATTGTTGAAGATTCTGGAGGTTATTCTACGGTCACCACCGTCCCTTTCTTTATGCGAGATGTCCACCACTTCTTTGTTGAAGTAAGTGAAGAATTCAGTAGTTGGCTCAGAGTAGGAAATTTCCGATACAAAGCAGAGCCGGGAGAGGTTAGAATTGTCAAGAAGGGCGAGGATTCTGTGGTAGATCCCCATCTTCATCAGTATGCTGGGGCAGGCATATTTGGTTGGTTTAAGGAGTTGGCTGATGGGGGGAATGGTTTGGAGGTGAAGGTTCTCGGGTGGTGGTGCTGTGGTGGTGATGGGAGGAAAGATAGGAACAGTTATTGTGGCAGGGTTGGTGACGGTGGTGGAGGGTGGTGGGATGTACTCTGCTAAGAGTTGTTCTCTTGCACAGGCAGGGTTGACCTGCTTCCTGGCTCTCTTCTTAGATGTGGGGTCAGTTGTTGGTTCTTGAGCCAATCTCTTCCCCTTAGATTTTGTAGTGGGGGATTCTTGCTCAGGGGAAGGCTGGTATTCGGAGGCTTCGTCGGATGAGGTCTCGTTGACCGCCTCGTCAGAAGGTTCTTCGTCTAAGCAGCGGTTGATTCTCTTGATGTCCTTCAAAACAGCAGTCAGGTTTACTTCTGCTGGGACTTTTCCAGTCCTTTTGAAGTCGTCAACTAGGCTTTGCAGATTTGCTCGTTCAATAATGAGCTGCTCTTTTGTCCAGAAAGGAGTGTCTGTTGGTCCTTGCTTAGCAGGTGAAGTCATTCTGAAATAATTGATAAGAAACGAAAGTTAGAAATCTTAAAGTTTGAAATTATAACAAAGTAAAAATTTTGAATTTGAGTTTTATTAGTTTGATATAGTGCAAGCGGTCCAGAGACCATTTGGTCTCAAACGGTCTGGAGACCGTGAGGGGCCTCACGGTCGTGAGACCGCGAGGGGCCTCTCGGTCGTGAGACCGCGAGAGGCCTCACGGTCGTGAGACCGCGAGGGGCCTCTCGGTCGTGAGACCGCGAGAGGCCTCACGGTCGTGAGACCGCGAGGGGCCTCTCGGTCGTGAGACCGCGAGAGGCCTCACGGTCGTGAGACCGCGAAGGGCCTCTCGGTCGTGAGATCGCGAGGAGGACGAAAACTTTATTGATGTCGCAGTGCAGTCTTTTGCAATTGTGTCTTGATATTGTAGATGAAATTTGCAATTCTAGCAATGAATCTGCTAGACAATATCAAGACAAAATTGCAAAGGAGTGCACTGCGATAAGTGCTGCATGATTTCACAAAAGTTCCCAAACGGTGTCTAAACCGTTTGGTCTCAAACCGCGAGGGGTCTCACGGTCGTGAGACCGCGAGGAGCCTCACGGTCTGGAGACCGCGAGGAAGACGGACAGCGCGGGAGACGAACCGCGCGGGAGACGAACCGCGCGGCTGTTCGTTGGCTAAGAGCTGCGGAGACGATGATGGCGACAACGGCGGGGGGGGGGGGGGGGGGGGGGGTTCGAACGCGAGTAAGAAAAAGTGATGCGTCACCTGTCGCTGTGGTCGGTGGGTCGGCGAAGGGGTAGCGGCAGCAGAGCTGTCGATGAGCCGGGAGCAACGACGACGACAAAGTCGAGAACGACGGCGACGAAGCCGAGTCGTCGGCGAAGCACTTGAAACAGCGACGCGCGGGAATGGAGAGACGAAGGTCAGAGCGGAATGAAACAGGAGAGATCGAGAATTCGAGAATCAAGAAGAGGGGTGTGTAAGTGGGGGGGTATATTTATAAGTTTCGAGGAGCTTCACGGTCGTGAGACCGCGAGGGGCTTCCCGGTCGTGAGACCGCGAGGGGCCTCACGGTCGTGAGACCGCGAGGGGCCTCACGGTCGTGAGACCGCGAGGGGCCTCACGGTCGTGAGACCGCGAGGGGCCTCACGGTCTCTCAGACCGTTTGACCGCAAGATCAAGAGGATTTTTATGTATTTTTGGATTTTACAGAAAACAAAAGAAGAGGGAAAAACAAAGATAGATAAAAGGGTGTTTAAAAACAAAAGAAAAGGCTAGGGGAGGTGATAATCAGGCCTTGGGTTGCCTCCCAAGAAGCGCCTTGGTTTAACGTCGCTGGCTCGACAGGATTATTGCTCCGGCTATGCTGACTTTATAGGGTCATGAATCTCGGTGGTTTGTCTTGGTAACTTGTCTGCTGGAGTGTGGTACTTTTTTAATCTGTGGCCATTGACGGTCCTCTCTCCTCCATTATCGTCAATAATAATGACAGCTCCTGTCGGGTAAATATGTTTGATTGTAAAGGGACCCGACCATTTGGTACGCAGTTTTCCAGGAAACATTTTTAATCTGGAGTTGAATAGGAGGACTTTGTTTCCGACGATTATATCTTTCCTTTTGATGTGGCCATCGTGCCACATCTTAGTTTGTTCTTTATAGATTCTTGCGTTGTGGTAGGCTGTCATTCGTAGTTCTTCTAACTCTTGGAGTTGAAGTTGTCGGAATTCACCAGCACCTTTGAGATCAAAATTTAGTTGCTTAATGGCCCACCAAGCCTTATGCTCTAATTCAACTGGCAAATGGCAAGACTTCCCATACACTAATCGAAACGGTGTTGTTCCGATGGGTGTTTTGAAAGCTGTACGGTAAGCCCATAGAGCGTCGGATAATTTGGTTGACCAATCGGTGCGGTGTCGATTGACGGTTTTTTCCAGAATAACTTTAATTTGCCTATTGGAGACTTCAACCTGTCCACATGTCTGTGGGTGGTATGGTGTAGAAACTTTGTGGTTGACTCCATATTTTCTTAATAAGGCTTCAAAGCTCCGTTCCAAAAAATGTGATCCGCCGTCAGATATAATCGTTCTTGGGACGCCGAATCTGGGAAAAATTATCTCTTTAAACATCTTGATGACTGGTTTTGAATCGCAAGAGGTGGTTGGTAGAGCTTCTACCCATTTTGAAACGTAATCCACAGCAACCAAGATATACTTGAATCCATAAGACGAGGGGAAAGGGCCCATATAATCTATTCCCCATACGTCAAAAAGTTCGATTTCTTGCCATATGTTTAATGGCATTTCATTTCTTCTTGTTATTCCTCCGGAAAGTTGGCACTTGTCGCATGATCGCACATATTCATGTGCGTCTTTAGCGATGGTGGGCCAATAAAAGCCAGATTGCAAGACCTTGAGGGCCGTCTTCTTAGAACTCATGTGCCCCCCAGTAGGGCCTGAGTGACAGTGCTCAAGGACCGGAGTGATTTCTGTCTCTGGGATGCATCTACGAAAGAGTCCATCTGCACATAAGCGAAAAAGATAGGGTTCGTCCCAGAAATATTGCTTAGCGTCGTAAATGAACTTCTTTTTATCGTGATAGGATGCGGATGGGTGAATGATTCCTGTTGCCAAATAGTTGACAATGTCGGCATACCAGGGAAATCCATTAGAAACTTTCATTAAGTGGTCGTCTGGGAGGGAATCTTGGATAGGAACCTTGTCGTCATCCTCAACTCTAATACGGCTAAGATGATCGGCGACGACGTTTTCCAGTCCGCTTTTGTCTTTAATTTCCAAATCAAATTCTTGGAGCATTAGCACCCAGCGGATAAGTCTAGGTTTTGCGTCTTGCTTCTGAATCAGATATCGTATAGCGGAATGGTCAGTGTAGACAATAACTTTAGCTCCTATCAGATATGAGCGGAATTTTTCGAATGCGTAGATGACAGCTAAAAATTCTTTTTCTGTAGTGGTGTAATTTTTTTGTGCTTCATCCAGCGTTTTAGATGCGTAGTATATGACATGGGGTTTCTTGTCGATTCTTTGCCCTAAAACGGCCCCTATGGCAAAATCGCTTGCATCACACATGATTTCGAAAGGTAATGACCAATCTGGAGCTCGTAATATTGGTGCAGAGATCAGGGCATCTTTCAGAGTTGTGAAGCTTTGCAAGCATTCTTGGTTAAAATTGAACTCTGTGTCCTTGGTCAGCAGTTGTGTCATTGGTTTTGCTATTTTGGAGAAATCTTTAATAAATCTTCTGTAAAATCCAGCATGTCCTAAGAAGGCACGGACTCCTTTTACGTCTTTTGGTGGCATCAATTTTGAGATAACGTCAATTTTTGCTTGATCCACCTCGATCCCTCTGTCGCTCACTCTGTGTCCTAAAACAACACCTTCTGTTACCATAAAATGGCATTTTTCCCAATTTAAAATGAGGTTTGTTTCCTCACATCTTTGTAGGACTTGAACCAGGTTGAGCAGACAGTTGTCGAAGGAGTTTCCGTAAACTGAAAAATCATCCATGAATACCTCCATTATAGACTCTGTCAATCCCGCAAAGATAGCGGACATGCATCTTTGGAAAGTAGCTGGTGCATTACAGAGCCCGAATGGCATTCTTCTGAAAGCGTACGTTCCAAAGGGACATGTAAAAGTAGTTTTTTCTTGGTCGTCCGGATGTATCGGGATTTGGTAAAAGCCGGAATATCCATCGAGGTAACAAAAGAACTTCTGATGAGCTAGGCGCTCGAGGACCTCATCTAGGAAAGGCAGGGGGTAGTGATCTTTTCGTGTTGATTTATTAAGTTTCCTATAATCAATGCACATACGCCACCCTGTAATGGTTCTAGTGGGTACCAGTTCGTTTTTGTCATTAAGAACAACGGTGGTTCCCCCCTTTTTAGGGACCACCTGCACTGGGCTTACCCACTGAGAATCAGAAATTGGGTAGATAATGCCTGCCTTTAGAAGTTTGAGGACCTCGAGGCGAACCACCTCTTTGAGGTTGGGGTTTAACTTTCTCTGGTGTTCTCGCGATGGTTTAAACTCTTCAACCATGGGCAGTTTGTGCATACATAGAGCAGGGTTTATGCCCGTCAGATCAGTCATTTTATAGCCAATTGCTTTCTTATGCTTCTTCAGTTCATCGAGGAGTCTGTTTTCTTGATCCTCCTCCAGAGTGGAGCTGATGATAACCGGACAGAGCTTCTCATCATCAAGAAAAACATGTTTAAGTCCCTCGGGTAAGGCTTTCATTTCTGGAGCCTTAGGTGGCTCAGTGGCTTCTATAATTGTGATGGCTTTAAGTTCTTCAAACGTGGCTGTCGGAGCTTCTTCAGCTTTTTCTAAGTATTGCAAGCACTGTTGTACTAGTTCACTGGCCGAGAATTCGACATCCGGGTTTGTAAGAATATTTTCCAATTCGTCGGATGGTTCAGACATTTCTAACTGGGACATTTGATAAATAGCATCCAGGAGAAAGACTTCCTCTTGAATGCTTGGACCTTTCATGCTGTTTAGAACTCTGAACTGGAAAGCCTCCCTCCCAAGTCTCAGAATAATAGTTCCTGCTTCGACATCAATGAGAGCTCGGGCGGTAGCTAGGAAAGGTCTTCCAAAGATTATCGGATATCTCAGGTCTTCTTGTATGTCCATAATAACAAAATCACACGGGACATAAGAATTTGTTCCTATTCTGACAGGGATGTCTTCGATAATGCCAAGGGGGGCAGTTATGGTAGAATCGGCTAACTGGATTGTCATAGTCGTAGGTAACAAATCAGTAAAGCCTAATCTTTTACACATTGAATAAGGCATAATAGATATGCTTGCTCCTAGGTCTGCCAATCCTTTCTTGCTGGAGCCATTTCCGATGGAACACTGAATGCCGAAGGAACCTGGGTCCTTCTTTTTCTTTGGCATTTTATTAAGCAGAATATCTGAAGTGGTCTGAGCAAGTTTCACTGTTTCATGCTCCTCTGTCATATACTTTCTCGACAAGAGGGTTTTCAGGTATTTTGCCCAAGCTGGCACTTCGGAAAGGGCATCAAGAAAAGGAATATCGATGTATAACTTTTTCATAGCTTCTTTAAATTTTTGGAACCTAGTGTCCATTTTGGTCCCTTTTAGTCTGTCTGGGTAAGGAATTCGTGGCGGGACTTCTGAGATAGGTTCCTTTTCTTTTTCGTTCTCTGTAAAAGTTTCTGTTTCTCTGCTTGAATTCCCTGTTGGGGAAGGGATGGCTACGTTATCATCATCATGGTCGATTCTTGTGACATCAGGCAGGACACGACCAGACCGCGTGGTGACGGCATTAAGTTGTTCTGGTCTGTTTGGGTTATGACGGGGGTTTGCCTCTGGTTGCCCAGCAAAAGTGCCGGCTTGAGGTTTCAATTGAGCGGCAATCTGCGCCAATTGGGCTTCTACGGCTTTTTGTTGAGCTTGTTGGTTTGCAAGCATGGTTTGTTGCGATTGAAGCATTTGTCTAATCAAGGATATCTCATCAGATGATTGGGGAAGATTACCCCTTTGTTGATACTGAGTGACTTGCTGTCCTGGTTGTTGTAGAGGTGTAGTTAACTGTGGCTGCGGGGGCTGCTGCAACTGGGGTTGCTGCGGCTGCTGCAACTGGGGTTGTTGCAACTGAGGGTGCAGTCCTGAATGGGCATATTGGTAAGAAGGATTTCTGGGATAGTTAGATCTTTGAAAACCTTGTCTGTAATTCCCTTGATTGAAGTTATTTTGAAATCCTGGTGGTTGTCTATTGAAAGATCCACCTTGTGCCTGCTGCTGTGGGTTGGCAGTCCCTGCAGGATTCCCGTATTGGAAACCAGGATGGTTCCTTGGTTTGTCTGGGTTGTAATACACTTGGCCAGGTATTGAATGTATGGAGTTAACTTGCTCTGGCATTTGATCTTCGGGATGCTCGATGATGGGTTCATATTGCGGCATAGGTGGTTGTAAATCCATCATGACATTGTACAACAATCCACATGATAATGTGGGATGATCGGATGCATGACAGGCTTCACAAGTTCCAGTAGCTGACTTAACTTGTTGAACCTGAGAGCTTTTCTTCTTATCATATTCCCCGAAAGAAGTTTCGAGGGCTTGTTGCTTGCTAGCGATAGTCTTCAAAGCCTCAGCAATGGCCTTGAGTTCCATGGATTCTTCCGCTTTGTAAACCTTGAGAACGCCTTTGGGTTGGTTAGATGACCTTCCCCAATTGGATTGGTTCTCGGCTCCCAGCGTAACTATATTCCAGGCATCTTCATAATTCTTTCTCATAAAGTTTCCTCCAGATGAGGAATCTAGGAATTGCTTAATATCATCACTTACTCCTCTGTAAAATGTTTCTATAAGTTGATTTTGAGAAATGCCATGGTGAGGACATTTTCTCAGGAGTTCTTTGAATCTTTCCCAAGCTTCAGCAAGTGTTTCTCCAGGTAGTTGGGAAAAGTGATTAATTTGTCCCCTTATCTCATAGGTTAGCGAAGGTGGGAAGAATTTCTCAAGAAACTTCTCTTCTAAGGGAGTCCAGGTAGTGATGATGGGGTGTCTATCCAAAGCGTTGTACCAACTTAGTGCTCTTCCAGATAAGGTGAAGTGAAAAAGGTGTAACATGATTGCTTCCATTGCAATTCCTGCTTGGGGTACAAGTCGGCAGAGTGACTTGAACCTCTTAAGGTGATCCATGCAATCATCTCCGGGTGCTCCGGAGAAAGAGATGCCTTGCATGATCTGGATCCACTGCGTCCGAATTTCAAAGTGTGGTATGTTAATAATCGGTGGTCGGACAGGATGATCGTCTTCATAATTCTTTGGGACTGCGTAGTCCCGAAGTTGCTTGTTTCTTAATGCAAGTTGAGCAGCAGCATGCTCTGCTTGGATGCGGGCTTGTTCCTCAGCTCGGATCTCAGCTTGCACCTGAGCACGAGTGTCGGCAATAAGTTGTGCTCGTTGTGCTGCTATGGCGGCGTTGACTCGTTCTGCAACAAGGCGTTGCTCTTCGGCCATCTGTCTGGCTCTTTGGCGATTAAGTCTGTTCCTTCGGTGAAAACTTCTTTCTACCTCAGAATCGTATTCTGGTTCAGGGGAGAATCCGATGCTATGCGGGGGTTGCATACACGTTTACTACCTGAGTAGAAGGAAAATCACACGTTAGGATAATGGAAGGAAATGAAAAAGATCAAGAAGAATTGGAGTTGTTATTAAGAAAAAGTGTAAAATCCTAATCAACCAGGAAGTTGGTAAGTAAAAAAAACTAAAAAGTTCCGTTGTCCCCGGCAACGGCGCCAATTTTTGATGGAGTTTTGCAACACCACTAAAAATCCTAAGGTGATGAATCCTTAGGTTTAGCCTTGCTAGTACTATGGTAAGAACTCCACCCACGTGTGTTAAGACACGCGGAAGTCTTATCGTAGTATAGTTAAGGGTCGAATCCTCGGGACAACGGTCTTGACGAAGTCAAGATGGAAAACGTTTTAGTTCTACTTAACTACTCAACAGTTGATATTTAGATCGAAAGTTTGATGTTGGTTCTAAAGCTAGATGCGAGGAAAGCAAAGCAAGAAGGTAAAGATTAAAGTTGTAAACAAATGATAAAAACCACTAGGATGTTATCAGGTTTCACACCACTACACATGGATCAAGTCATGCAACATAATAAAACAACCTGCAAAAAGGGTCAAATCAGTTAGTACCTTGTAGTCCTAGCTTCCTTTCGGATAACTAGCCACGAGAAGTGTGGAGTATTGCAATGCCGGCCATCCCATAACGAATGGTCACATGCCTTGCATTACTCCTTCATGAAATGTGTTCCTCGACCTTACCAAGGTTGCACTTCCATACGTCAACTGATTCCATTTCATAGTATGGAAGTGCAACGATGGGGGTGAGTTTACTCCACTCCTGAAAACACTTCTAGACACCGAAACAGACGTATGGTGACTACATACATCCATAACCAACATTCAATCGACATTTAGATCTAAGGGTATAAACGTAGACAATTCATACCAAAAGACAATATGTAACACAAGTTGATGATCAAGCAACTAGTATTCATTAGGCGATTGAAGTCAAACTGAAAGGAAGAGTATCTTTATTACAAGTTGTTGAATTACATCGCATGAAATGAAAACATGGGTAGCGGGGCTACTCCCCGCACCCTAGTGAAAGAAACTACTCGCTCATGGCAAAGGAGGTGAGAAGAGAGAGAAAGAACGTCATCTCCACGGAGGAGGGAAGGTTGAACTCTTGGTGAAGAGAGCAACGATCTTCGCACTTCGTGGTTGCCTTGATGAAGGATATTCTCTTCCCACCTTCTTTGTTGAAGAGATGGAAAGAAGAGAGAGAGAAGGAAGCTTGATGATGAGCACGGATCCCAAAACTAGCAGCCTTGGGGCAGTGACGGAAGATCAGAATGCTCTGGGTCTGGAGAGGCAGCCTTTGGGCGTCTTGGAATTCGATTCCCCTTGAAGTGACCTTTGAGGTCCTATTTATAGGCTTCAAGTGGCTTCTCGCGGTCTTGGGATCGTGAGGCTTCTCGCGGTCTTGGGATCGTGAGGCTTGTCGCGGTCTTGGGACCGTGAGGCTTGTCGCGGTCTTGGGACCGTGAGGCTTCTCGCGGTCTTGGGACCGTGAGGCTTGTCGCGGTCTTGGGACCGTGAGGCTTGTCGCGGTCTTGGGACCGTGAGGCTTCTCGCGGTCTTGGGACCGTGAGGCTTCTCGCGGTCTTGGGACCGTGAGGCTTCTCACGGTCTTGGGACCGTGAGGCTTCTCGCGGTCTTGGGACCGTGAGGCTTGTCGCGGTCTTGGGACCGTGAGGCTTGTCGCGGTCTTGGGACCGTGAGGCTTCTCGCGGTCTTGGGACCGTGAGGCTTCTCGCGGTCTTGGGACCGTGAGGCTTCTCGCGGTCTTGGGACCGTGAGGCTTCTCGCGGTCTTGGGACCGTGAGGAGTCTTTGTGAATTTTTTTGTGTTTTCTGTAATGAAAAAGAGGAAAAGTTATTTACTGCAATAAAGTAAGGAGGTTTAATGATTCTATTTAGTTTATCTAAGAGAAAGTATGGAAAACTAAAGAAAAAGGCTAAAATAAACTACTAAAATAGGAGGTTATCAGTAGACTATAATACAAACTATCAACTAGAATCACAAATTTAATAGAGAGATTTGATCCAATATTACCAATTCTAATGGAAATACCTTTACCATTATCTCCAAAGGTAACGGTACCATTTCTTCCTTTTTTTAAGTTTTTTGAAGGCTTTCTTATTTCCAATCATGTGCTTTGAGAAACTACTGTCAGCCACCCAATCCTGCAAGAATAAGAGATGTTTGGTACCCAAGTGGAGTCCTTGATGGTTACATAGAAAAATTATTAGATTGGCCTATTTTTGCAATTATATAGTTATTCTTGACAGTCAAGGTAAATATGATATTTCAAATAGAGACACGACATATTTAAAAAAAATTGATACACTTATTTTCAGTCGATCTATTTTTTCGACCAGAGAATTCCTCAGTTGAAGTATTTGTCAATCAAGAGGCAGAATATATGTAAAAAATATGTCAACTTGAAAAATTGGAAAAAAGAAATTTCCAATTAAGTATTGGTCATTCTGAAGTGTATTCCTAAACTTAATTTAAGTTTGGTACTTACGATCCCAAACCATCTTAATGGATTCCTTCCTGTGATATGAACATGTAAATGAGTAGTGCCCAAGGCATTGACAATAATGACATGACACATATAATATTTGACTTTTATTTACAACTATTTGAGAATCAATCACTTTGTTCTTAGGTACATATCGGGCTTTGTTCTTGGGTACATTTGTAGTTTTATTATTTGGCATATATATGGTTTTGTTCTTTGGTATATGTGTGGTTTTGTTGTTTGGAACATATTCCAAACATCTCTATCCAACTTGCTTGTAAGATATACCTAGAACTTTATCAAGATTTTTGTTTCCTTACATTGGTCTAGAAATAGTAGCATGTAGTTTACTATTTTTCTTAAACCAATGTAGATGCATCTTTGTTTAAATAAGAAACATTAGAAAGTAGCGTATCTTTTTCAATTCCTAAAGAATCATAGTTTGAATGATTGCATAAAATAGGTTGAGAGATTGGTAGTCATTCATTTTGACCAGTAACCCAACCTTTTCAAGATTGAGATGACTATTGTTACTTTCTAGCACAAATAGTTGAGCTGTATAACCTTCCATAGAATCTTTTAATGCACTATTTTAAAGTTTAAGAGTGTCATTTTCCATATTTAAACTATCCATATTTTCATGAAGTTCATCAACTATTTTAGCTACTTTCTTCTTTTTGCTTTTGCATTTGCTTTCAATATATTTATTATGAGTTTCTTCAAGAATGCTAATAAATTCCTTTTTAGGTAAATAAAAAATATCTACATCATTTGGTTCTTCTTCATTCATGGTAGACTTAGCCATGAGACATTCCACTACTTCATCTTCATCATCACTTTCATTTTCTTCACTTGATGCATCCCATGCAGCTTTGTAGGACTTGTCCTCTTTGTCTGTTGTTCTTCTTAAATGGTTTTTTTTACTTATGTGTAGCTTAGGATATTCATCATTTATGCATCCTTTCTTTCCTCATTCAAAACACCTAGGAATAGAAGAAGAGGAAACACTAGAATTTTTGTTAGAATAAAATCTTTTATACTTGTTGCCATTCATAATTAAGGCATCTTCATTATCATCACTTATATTGTTGCTAGATTGTGTGATGATTTTGGAAGTAGCTTTGGCTGAGTCTTTGAGAAAAATTTTCTTCTTCTTGGCTTTATTTTCTTCTTCTTCTTCTTCTATTCTTACCTATTTCCAGCATTTTTATCTCATGTGTCTCTAAGTTGCCAATAAGTTTCTTCATCATCAATGTAGATAGATCACTTGATTCATTTCTAGAAATTACCTTAACCTTGAACTTAGGAGGCAAGGATCTAAGTATTTTAGAAACTTGTTCCACCTCAATCATACCTTTCCCTAAGGTACTCAAAGCATTTATAAGGGTAGAAAATCTAACATACATTTCACCAATAGTTTTAGATTTAGTCATGCATAATAATTTAAAATTATGCTTTACATATTTATTTTAGTACTTTAAATTTATTTAGGTTCTTCATGTGTCATAGATAGTTTTCTCCAAATTTCATATGCAAATTCGCATGATAAAATGTGATTAAACTCACTAATAGATAGAGAACCATAAACAATAATAATATCTTTTGTATTGAGTGTTCATTTTGTATTGTGTCCACATCTCATTTTTCTAACTCCTCCTCCGGAAGGGTGTATGGGAGGGCTACCTTTTTTCATAAGTTGATGCTTATTCCTTGGATGTAGAACTGCATTCTTCTCTTCTAATATATATAGTTTGATCTGTCAAACACTAGTGGTAGGCTCACTTGATATCCTTCGAGGTTGAGGTTGCCAACAACGCTTCCCCTCATCCTTCAAGACCTATAACGTCTCCTTGAAGACCCACTCTGATACCAATTGATAGATCTAGATGAGGGGTGAATAGAGCTAATTAAATAATTTCAATCAAAAATTAAATGTTAAAGAAAAGATAGACAAATAACCATAAGAGAAAAAGATATAAAGTGATTCAGTCAAATGACATCAGTTCAATGGCTATTTATTTCCAACTAGGACTTGCAACAATTAACTTTTATTAACCTCGTAAGGAATAATACAAAGTACAATTATTATCCTCTTCTTTTATAGAAATAGAAGGATACCAAACATTTACTTCTTCTTTAATGGAAACGGAAGAGCATCACACTTTATCTCTTCTTTAACAACTGTGAATACAACCAAAGAGAAGACTAATTCTCTAACAAGTCCCCGGATAGCCTTCTCACAATAAGTAGTCCAAGAACACTCAAATAAAATTGTAGAACAAGATTGGAGAAAGATAAAGAGCAATATTGATTTCACAATATACAAGTCTCCTATATCAAGCTTATGAGTCACTTATACTATAGATAGAACAAGGATTGAGTGGTGGAGAAGAAAACTTGAATGGAACTCAAAATATTATTGGTAGAAGGAATTTGCAATTCTTTAGTCTAACCTCAAATATGAAATAATGGAGTGTTCAAGTATGTCTTGAGTGTCCATAGGGCTATCTCATTTATAAGAAAAACTTAGGAATACTTAGCATAGATCTAGAGGTGTTTTGCATGAAATAAGAGCCAAACTAGTCATTCGACTAACAAAAGACCAACTTACAATGGCTAGTGGAGCGCTAAAAAAATTACTGTGTGACATCCTCCGTCTAACATTTTCGGTCTAACTATACTTTGACTGAAAGTTTTCTTACTTTACCAATTTCACAATGAACCTTTTTCTAGAACGACTATTTTGACCAAAAATACTTTTCTTCCGTCAAAAAAGAGTTCGAACAAAGATGTTCTCAGATGAGAAAGACTTTGACGGAAGTGTCACTATAAATTCATCATTTAACTTTTGAAAAACACACTAGAATATTTAAAAAAAAAGGATTGATGTAAATGTGAAAAGAGGTTTAGGATAGTTGGACATGACTCATAGCTTGATTTAGCATGAAATTTAATTATTTGTACATTATGCCTTGTAAAATGTTAATATATTGAATAAACATGATAAAATAGCCATTTGTGTTTAATCAAATATCTTCATTTCTATGTGATCTTTTATTCTTGAAACACTAGATAGCATGTTAGATATACAAAAGAGAATTGGTGTCATCATCAAAAGAGAAAGTGTGAAAATATTCAATTTAGTCAATACATGTGTCAAGACAACTCTAATCATTTGAAGGTATAATATCTTAATTTAGGAATGATACTTCTACACTTTTGCATATTTGAGCCTAATATCAAGGACTAGAAACACCAATTGGGCAGTTGGTCAACACCATAAATGAAGTAATAAAATGGAAACAAGAGCTCCCAAGTAACTAAAGTGAATTCAAGAGAGCATGTGAGGGTGATCACACTTAGAAATGGAAGAGAGGTGGAAAGGACACCAAAAAATAATCAGGATAAATTTAATTATAACACAATCACAATTAAGGAAGAACTAGTTGATGGAAACAATAACGAGCTAAATAAAACTTTTTTCATTGGAATTTGGATTAATAATAACTATTGATTGTTCCTAATTATTCTTTACATTCCTAAAGATAGCTAGATATATAGATTTCTTGGATTCAAGGGAGATGGCATTCACATCTTCAATGAGAAAATCACTTTTTATGGTAATAAATCAATCAAGGAATCGAAAGATGTTGAATCGTGTATCTTAACATACATGGTAGATGTCTGGCCACATCTAATACATTGGAGTAATACAATCAATACACCTTGGAAGGATTTGATTAATATTTTGGTAAGGTTTTATTGTGTATATTTCAATTAAAGAAGACTTGGGACCACTACTTCCTCTAATCAATCCATCTATTGAGGATTCCTCTATTCTTCAACTACCCCCCCCCCCTCTTCTTTGAAATATATGTGGTACCTATAATAATTCATATGTGTCTCACATTCATCCAAGAGGAAAATTTAATGTAGGCACTGGGAGATCATAGAGGAGCTTTTAGCTTGACAATTTTTGACATGAAGGGTATTTTACCTCCCATTCGCATGCATCATATAAGTTTGGCGGTGGATGTGAATCCATTCCTTCAACCAAAGATGCAAATCAACCCCGATGTGAAGGAAATTGTAAAAACTGAGATAGTAAATTTACTCAACATTGGTGTAATTTATGCAATATCCAATAGAAAGTGGGTAAATCATGTACAATTCTTTCCTAAAATGGGTGATACCGCATTCATAAAGAATGTTGAAAAGGACCTTATACAAATATAAGTGGTCAATATCTAAGATATTGTATTGATTTTCATAGGTTAAATAATGTTTTTACGAAGACCACATCCCCTTACATTTTGTGCATCAAATGTTAGAGTTTGTCACTTTAACTATTATTTTTCATATGGGTATTCAGGTTACAACCAAATACAAATACCTCCCAAGGATCAATGGAAAGGGACTTTTACATACCTATGCCTTTAGAATAACGCCTTTCATGCTATGTATTTCCTCAGACACCTTCCAATGAAGGAAATATTTATGACATGATTGAGAGGTGTCTAGAGTTTGTCAAGGATGGTTTTCATACTTTTGTCGATTCCTTTGAGAATTATGAAGATAATCTGATTTTTTTTCATATTTAGTTGTGAATAGATCATTTATCCTCAATTGGAGACACTTCATTTTATGGTTGAGGAAGGGTAGTACTAGGGCATAAAATTTCAAAAAATGGGATCAATGTATATCCATCTTAGATATATGTTATATAGAATTTAGCACCACCTACCACCATCAGGGCATTTAGGACTTTTCTAGGACATTCCATATTATATAGAATAGTTACAGAGGTTTTTTCTAAAATAAAAAATCCCATGTGTAATTTATTTATGATGGATATAAAATATAACTTTGATAAAGAATGTGTGAATACTTTTAATATAATTAAGGTCTAAGTCATGCACAACACTTATTATAACCTCACCAAATTGGGCCACACCTTCGGTACGCATGTGTGATGCTAGTGACATAGCCATGGGAGCATCTTTAGGGTGATTCCTGGGAAGATTTTTTACGTTATATACTATTCTATCAAGTTACATAATCATGCAAAAACAAATTATTCTACTACTAAAAAAGGCGATCGAAATAGTTCACAATGGCTGCAGCCTGTTGGTGAAACCACATTGAGAGAAGATTTGTCCTAACCCCAAAAGAAGATAGCCACATTGAGTCTTTTTGTGGTCGTCCCATAAAGTATATGTGTTGACATTTAGCCCCGAGAGAGCTTGTTTCCACTATATCTACATGTCATGTCCAAATTTGAGAGAAGGATGGGTAGAGCAAACTTGAAAACTAACTTGGTAGAATCTAATTTTTTGTTTGCAATAGTTTATTGTGGATAAGGATTGATTAGGAAGCAAAGGATATAATATGGATGTTTGTCTCTAAATCATCATCAAATACTCTCAATTTTGGGCCAACTTATCTAGTTTATCTTTTACTCCTTTCATTAGATTAGATCTATTCGTAGTTTACTATCAAAGTCAAATTATGCATGTTTGGAACGAAGTTTCTAGATCCTAATAATGACCCCGACTCCACTGCAACTAAACCTCATACACTTGTGAGTTTTAATATCTGCGTGGCTGGTTTATAAATATAAAGATTTACTCCTACAATGAGAGAAACAACCTGTAATGATGAGACCATAAGCTCATATTTGATTGGATACAAAGTGTATTCTCTATGTTGTAACACAAACCTCATGTGCTATCTATGTCACATATACAATTGTTTGACATCTAGGATATAGTTTCATGGGTCTTTTGCACCATCTTAGGTTGTGTTAACTTTATTGTTTTAGTGGATTGTGTCAAAACATGTAGAATCCATACCCACTAGAACTAACAGTTCAAATGTTGTTCATGCATCCATAAAGTACAATAGCTTTTCTAGATTTGTCACACCATGACCCATCATTAGTAACACACTTTTGCAAAAAACATTTTGATAAAGTTTGAAGAAATATGGCATTGCCTTTAAGGTTTTAACCTTGTATCATCCCAAAAAGTGTGAACAAGTAGAAATATCAGATAGAAAAATAAAAATAAAAATCCTAGAAAAAGCAATTTCTACATCTAGGAAATATTGTTCTATCATTCTTGATGACACACTTTACGCCTAACAAATTACTAAGACACCTATAGGAGTTTATCAATATTGAATTGCTTATGGCGAAGCATGTCAATTATTGGTAGAGTTGAAGTATAAAGCTTATTGGTACATTAACAAGTTGAACATTGTTATGAATGGCCCTAAAGGGGTCAAATTATTATAATTTAGTGAACTTGATGAACTTAAGCATGATTGTTACAAGTGTGCTACTATGTGCAAATAAAGGATGGAAAATGGAAAGACAAATATATCTTTAGTAGGAATTTTGAACTTGGTGAACTTATGCTTTTATATATATCATGCTTGAGATTACTCATAGGAAATTTTAAGTCCATGAGGTTTGGAATATTTGAAGTCTCAAAAGTCTTTCATCATAGTACAGTTAAGATAAAGAGCAATCAAGGGTAGAAGTTTAAGGTAAATGGACAACATTTAAAGGTTTACTATAGAGTTGCAATAGAAGATACCAAATATGTATTTTATTTAAATTTCATGCATCAACATCATAATATTTGACCTCAAATGGATGCTAGGTGGGAAATTTATTGTCTCTGTTTCAATTGATAGAAATGGGGTGAATTTGTTACTAAAGGTAAGTTTTCCTAAGGAGTTAATCATTGGGGATATGCATTTAATTTCTTTAGATTGGATGAGTTAGGATGATAAGAGGGAGAACTATCTACTTATTGCATATAAAGATCTATAGTAGATTTTTCTTTAGTATTCCTAATTGGTATTTTTACTATTCATGTCCTAGAATCACTTATAACATAAAATCATAGTTGGATAGTTTAAGATTCACATTGAAATGCAACAATACTTTTCTTATACTCATCCTCAATATGGGACAAACAACACCATGAGATAATACATGGCATGGAAAGACAAAGTAGTCTAGTAATCAAAACATATGCCATATGAAATTATGCTAATTTAAAAAAATGAAATCCAAATTTCAACTTTGGCTACATTAATATATTTGCAATTAACATGAGATGAATGTGCTTGTACCAAATGCAATGCAAAGTTGAATATGTGATGCAAGATGAAAGAAATATGTAGATGTGATTCATCAAATAGAAATATAGAATCATATTCAAAGATAGTAATAACAACTGAAACAAGTTTAGTTGCCACCCCACTGAAGATTATTCAACACAGTGTCCACCCTATAAAAAATAATCTTGCAATAAGGAATAGTCAGAAACACATGATTGTGTCCGGGCAAATGATCCTCCTTTTTATGAAAAAATTCCAAATTTAGTCAAAGAGACACGCCATGTAGAAATGATTTCACATCTGGTGTCAATGCCTTTACATACTTTTGCAAAAAGAAACATGTTGTGTACGAACTTGGACATGGTGTGTTCATTATTAGCAAATATGCCATGTTCATCCTGATATGGCTACATGAGATGCCAAACCATGAGCATGGTGCATCTAATAATGATACCTATAGGGAAATGTATAAGAAAAATGACGCAACATGTCAATCAGGGATGTTGTTTATTAGCAAATCTCGACATTTTTCTTTTGAATCTAGAAATGTTGTATATTCTTAAAGACACATCATATCCATTAGAATTTCCTCAAAAAAAGTACATTCTTGTATTTAGTCAAGAATCATACCTAAACATAAAAAAGCATCATCATGATAAAAAGAACATTAAAGTTTGTGACATAAATATATACATGACTATTTAAAGATCTCAAAAATAAATTATAACCCACTAGATGAGGAGAAAACATGGGTTGTCTCCTATAGGGTATTAGAATGCATACTTCTTAGCCATTCGATGTCCTTCATTTTGGCCTTCGATCTATATAATTGAGATTATATTTTAAATCTATAAAACCCAATTAAGTGGTAGCAACGTCCCAGTTGGCATGCTAACCCAGCTTGAGATACCAATCTGGTTGTGATGGTTGGGTACCTTGGCTATAAGAAAAAAATAGGGAGTCAATGTGCCCTAATTGTGAAATTCTAGAGTTCTTTCATATGGAAACTTGAGGTATGGTTGTACTCAGAGAAGGAGTATGTAAGTGGGGGTGACATAATTGTGAAATGATATAGTTCTTTCATATGGAAACATGAGGTATGGTGGTTCCTAGACAAGGAGTACCTAGGTGGGGTGAAACATTTCAATTTTTTTTTCATCAAAAGTAGTTCATCAGTCCACAATCATTGGGCTCAACAGAGACATCTTTACCCCATAGGACAAGTCTTCACTACATCATACACTAATGGACCTTCTCATTAACTAATGTGCTTCCCTCATCATCCATTGACATCATCATTGACCATCCATCAAAAACCAAAGATTGATGTTATAATGATGACTTTATAGTGGTCGAGGTGGGTCCTACTCTGGTCTAAGTGTCCATTCTGGGTTAGGGAATCCATAGTGCACTATTCAAAACATCCACCACCTACCATAGTAGATATACCTACATGGCCTTTAGTTCAGGGGTTTCACCTTAGTGATCTAAGGCATGAGAGGTCTTGGGACCTTGCCCTACCTCGCCCCCATTAGTCCACCCACACTTCCAATTAACCTAACCTCCTCTCATCTCCATCCTTCCCATCAACCTCCATCATTTTAGTGATCTCCAAATCTCACATATAGTCTAATCTCTCCTCCTTTTAGGGATTTTGAATCCACCTACACATGCCACCAACCACCATTTTGTTTTCCATCCTTGGACACACCTCCATCCATCCACATAAGCTATTATTTAGGCTCAACTTGAGGCAGAAAGAGGAAAAGGCAACCATAAGATCAAGGAGGATAGTGAAAAGGAGGAGATTTATCCCAATTGGAGGCTTGAGATAGATATATCCAACTTTCCTCTACAAGATAACTCTTCCTCTTCCTCCCCTTTTCACCTGATATACTTTTTTCTTGTACGTATGGTGTATTTCCATTTTTTTTTCAGTAGAAACTATGATTGTATATGTCTAGTTGAGATCCTTTTTGGCTATGTAGTCCATCTTGGACATGTTTATGTACTTTAGCTCCACACTACTACCTAAGATATATGTTTAACATGATTTTGTCTTCCCTTCTCTTTTGATTTCGATTTTAGGTTGGTTGATCACTTTTTTGCATGAACTTCTATTTTTTCTTAACCTCAATAGAGAAGTGGTGAAAATTGGTACAGTAGGTAGTGTGGTCGAGCCTTGAGAAGATGCTTGACCACATGCAATTATACACTAGATCTACCCCAATCACTACTTGATCGGGAACTCAATTAGGTTAGAGATTCTCAAGTTGGATCCCCAATAGGTCACTTTTGCTCATAATTCATCATATTATCCTAGATTTGAGACGCAATTTAGTACATTTTGCACTATTTGTCCATAACCTAGGGAGGGGTATCAAGCTTTTGATGGGGTTTTAGTCACACTGCACAAGAGTGGGTTTGATGGCCCACAATAGTAGTAGCTACCACATTACATGTTGGGTTTGGGTGTTAGTTTCTAGATGGTGTGTTTGAGGTTGTCTATGCCCAAGAATGAGATGCATATGCAATATGCTTTGGGGTTTGCATAACCTAGAAATTCTTCTCTTATCTAGAAGAATTAATAGAATCTATTATTTTAGCTTTATTTTATTTTATTTTCTTCACATAGTTTTAACTTGACACGTATATCTCCCTCTCTTTCTTGCTTAACTAAATAAGAATGAACTTTTAGTTGGCCTTACACCCACTTGTGTTTGACCTTGCTGCTACATTGATTCCATACACTTGTGGTTTAAATTCGGTATAGCATTCTGAAAAATAAAACCATGATATGTGTTTCAGTTTTGTGTCTAGATTTATTTTCCATAACATTCTCTAACCTTATCAAGAGGTCCTAATATTTACTTTTTTGTATTTTGTTAAGGCATTTATCATATGTGCAAGACATTTTGGGATCAATTTTGATTCCCATTTGGAGACAATGTAGCCTAGGAGATTATTGATGTAACTTCAAAGGTGCATTTTGTTGTACTGAGGCATATAGGTGTGATAGTTCTCCAAGTGTATACATGACAACAAAAGCATTCCCCGTATTTGCCATAACAAGGGGTACACGGAGTTGGAGATGTGTAACAAATATGCCAATGTTTGCAAATAAAAAATAATCATTATGCATCAACTTCAAATGATTCATACACAGTCCTTTAGAGGAAAAATTACAACTCATTTTCTTCATGTCTAAGATATAACTAAGTTGGTCATGTCCAACATAAAACAAGGCACAAAATTAGTTGAATTGTCTACACATATGGAACCCCACTAGGCTGAAATTTAGGTCCTCTAGTCCTTGAAGTGTCCTTCTCTATTCATCACTTGCTCTAAATCCTAGGGACATCATGTCCCCATCCATGTAAAAGAAAACATCAAATCAATAAACAATTATTGGAATATTATAGAAACAAGTATGTATAATTGATATAATGATAACTTGACATCATCATTAACTTAAGCATTCTTGAAGATTTTTTTTAACATAAAGAACTAAATAAGAAATATATTCATCTATATATAATTACCCTCTTAAGGGCACACAATACTAGAAAATCCCATGATTGCTAAGAAGCCCATAGCGACCTCTTGAGGTCCATAGTTCTGAGATCATATAAAACTTTGACACTTGTTATTTCTTAACATGAATCTTAAACATTAACATTATATTGGATCTTGAACATGATGGAATTTCTCTCTCTCTCTCAGATCATAATGGGATTTCTCCCTGTTAGGCATGATGGGATTTTTCCCTCTTAAACATGATGGGATTTCTCCATTTTAATAGTGAACATGAACTCTTTAGTCAATTTCTTTCATGATAATAAAAATAATCTTAAAGAATGTTATCTTAAACCCTATGATATACTAGACAAAAAACCATGAATAATATGAAGCATAATTGAGACATTTTAGGTTTCATGAAATGTAAACTTACTCTTAGTATATAAATAAAGATGCAAATCAACCAAAAAATGGGTTCATAGTATCATGGCCCATTCACCTTATCGAAATTCATAATTCAGGCCAACTAGACTAACATGGGCTCTAAATATTGACACACCATTTGCATTGGTGGCAGCAGAGTGGGATGACCCAAGCTGGTAGTCACCGGAATAGAAGACCAAATAGGTCGGGGACTGAAGAGAAATTTAGAATAGGAGGATGATTGCTTACCATCTAAGGGTGATGCTCGACCCTTTAAATAGGGGTGGTAGGGACATGGGTAGTGTTTGTAAATTTGGGGGAAAATACAATATCTTCAATTATTAGATTGGGCGCAAAAGTTTGTGGTCGTTAGATATGCATGAAGAAATAAGGAGGAAAGCAAGTGTGTGTCATAGAGAATAGTAACTAGAACTATAGGGTCTCATGGAACTCAAATGTGTAGAGAAGACAACTCTTAATTTGTTATATTAATCTGCAAGTCCTTAGGATTTATAACGACCCTCTTATCTGATCAAATACGAGGAAAGGCATGCATGACATTGATAAATCAAGAAACTATAGAATAAATTTGGCACATTGGTTGCGTTATTTGAATGTATTGATAAAAAACCATGTGGAACCTTCCTTAAATTGTTTGAGGGGTCAACAAAGTTGGAATGAATTCAAACTTTATATGTTAATTAGAGGGTGCAGAATATTTCTAGCCAATTAGATTTGAGTTCAAGATATTGACCATCAGTCCATATAGGTCCTTCCTTGATTTATATGTATTTGTGACTTTGCTTTGTTAGTTAGTTGAGTCAAAATTCGTAGTCAAGAGTGATTATCCACTCAACATCCTTTCATTTTATGTTTTGTGTATCATGGAGGAGTCATCTCAATGAGAGAGAAAATACATTTTGTTTATATGTTAAGTGTAAAGAAGGAAAATACAAAGTCATTCAATTGGATATTTCTTTAAATATATTTTAAAACAAACACCTTATTTCTTCTTACAAAACCCAAAATAAAAAGAGTCCATATCTTCATGTATTAACAATATAGAAACGGAAAAAAGTGATTTCTATGTGCCTTGAGTTCTTACTTTCCCGTGTATTCAATGTTAAAATAATTTCTTAATGTAAACCAAAAGGAAGAGATAGAAAGAGTAAAAATTATATTCTTCACATCTTTTAAGATTAAGAGAAACTTATTAGTGCATTAAAGAAAAGAGAAAATATTTTTTGATTATTTATCTTTATCTCATTATTCAACTGTAATATCATTTTATATATGCTAAATGGATTAACAAGTTGTAGTGGTTTTCCATTTATAGTTCATTGAAGTCATATTTTGTGGTCAAATATATCTATTCAATTATTGGTTTTTCTGATATGTTTATATATATGCATGATTTATACAAAAGAGTGAGACTTATTTCATTTCCTTCTTTGTACATTTATTTCAATGGTTTAACAAGGTCATAATGAAATCAAATCTTGATCAAATCCTATATATATTTTCTAATTAAATACTCTTAACATTATTTTATAAAATTTGAAATTCCAAGAGTCATAATTACTTAAGCCTTTCCTTTTCAAAAAATTATATATATTAAATGTGTAGAAGGTAATATATATGTCTCATTTAATTAACCATTAACTTTCCATGTATTCAAAATTAAAGCATTAGATGGATTATTATTTGGTATTATAACCAAAAGAAAGATCAATAATGAAAGTAAATTCAACTCATTATATTTTAATATAAGGGTAAATTAGATTCTTTATAAATGCAATTCATTTATTTTTATTTTATAAAGGGAAAATACAAAGGATATATTATTTCTTTACCTTTTATAAATATACTTCAAAATAAAGGTTATTAATTGGATCACTTACATCAGATTCAAAATGTAACTTCTATTCAAATATTGTGTATCATATTTGAAATTTTGGGATGTTACAATTCTACCCACCTTAATAATAAAAAAATTCCTCAATGTTTTCTTTAGGTTACTACCCACTGTAGGATTTCACTCATCCCTAGTTGATGATGCTTTATTACTCTAAGCTTTTCATATGTGAACATTTTTTCATGTAAAATTTTATGCTTTTTTCAAATTATACTTCAAATCTATTGAACCAATCTTACCATTATACTTAGGGCATCTAACTTCAACCTTTTCACTACTTTTATCATTAGATTCAGATATCCATCTAATCTTAAGACTCTTGTATTTCTTAAATTTTTTGATATGTGGTGATCAGGCACATACCCAAAAGTGTGGGATCTTGTCATGCTGCTCCTCACCAATCTACTAGTACGTATTTTCCATACCATATAAACTAATAATAAAGGAGAAGATCCATAATAAGTCTCATGCTTATGGCATCCCTCTTCAACTCTCAATTGCTTGGAATTGACCATTAAGAACATAGAGTACATGTCATTATCTAGGATTCATGTTGGTCCTTGAGATCTGACTAGCTAAACATATACCCTCATCATGTCTATATATTCTAGGGTGAAAACTCAATTCTAGGGCCTGGTATCTATACTTGAGAATCCATTCTTTTACCCTAACTTCATGTATTCATCCTAGGGATATTTGTATGAATAGTTTTTTCCTAGTGGACATCTACCTATCTGCTCTGATAGTATATGGTGGCGCCCCTCCAAGTTTGTGCATGACAGTGGAAGCACTCCACATGTTTTGCATAATTTCAGGTACTTGGAGTTGAATCAATGTCACAAATATGGTAATCTTTACATATATATACTAATCACCATGTGTTAGCTTGAAATGATTCATACATAGTTCTCTAGAGATAAAACTACAACTCTTTGGAGGAGAAACTAAAAATTATTTTCTCCATGTGTAACATCTAACTACACTGATCACGACCAACATAAAACAAGACATAAAAGGAAGCTTTCTAATTAATTGGATCATCTACATAGATAGCACCCACCAAGTTAAACTTTAGGTCTTCTAGTCCTTGAAGTGCCCCTCCCTATTCCTCACTTGCACCAAATCCTAGGGACTGAAAACCTCTAGAGGGGGGGTGAATAGAGTTTTATAGAGATTTTAAAATAATTTAAACTCAAGCAACCACAAAGAAAGATTGGACAAAGAGACACAAGGGTTTAGAGTGGTTCCTAGCCTTAGCAAATACTAAGGTAGTCAGTCCACTACCCGGTTGCTTACCCAACCAGGATTTGAAAAGAAATTATTTTATTACCTCACAAGGATTTTACATAAAATACATTTCTTTTCCCTAAACCCTTCAAGCAGCCTTCACCTAGAAGTAATCGCCCAACTCGAAGCAGCCTTCCCTTGAGGTAGATGCACCAACACCCGTTGCACCAGCCTACTGAAGTAGCTTCCCGTGCGATAGCCTTCTTGAAGTAGCTTGAAGTCCCCTTCTCCACCTGAGAAGTCCACTCTCTCCAATCCGCAGCCTCCAACCCTAGGAGTAGCAAGGAGAGTACAAGGAATAAATAGGAACAAGAAAGAAATACAGAAATTACAATACCGTTGTAAGCACAAGGCTTGATTTTCCTATATCAAGCGTTTGGATCTCCCAACCAAGATATATATCAATGTGATTATTATGTGTAGGAGATCCTAGTCCATAGGACACGAAATGGTAGCAATGTGAATGTATAACAAGTGTGGGAATTTCACAATTGCTCTAAACAGATTGCCAATGTAGTGTATGCTCAAAGATTGCACAATTGAGTATGTGTGTGTTTTTTAGTGTCCTATGGCTTGTCCTATTTATAGGAATGGCCTAAGTATGCTTAAGGACGTTCTAGACAACTTCTAGGGGGTTCCTAGTGCTTAACTAGCCGTTAGGAATAAGTTAGGCGCATTAGCAACGGCTAGTTAATTAATTCTGCAGTTGCTGTCAGAGACCATCTCGGTCGAGGACTTGTCGACCGAGATGCCCGGTCGGTCGAGGATTTTTCGACCGACAGGCTCTCTGGGTTAATGTTTATTTGCAACTGTCAACTGCTGTGTCTAACGACTACTTTTGGTCAATCTCGGTCGAGAAGTTTGTCGACCGAGAGTGTCTCGGTCGAGGAGTGTGGTCGACCGAGATTGACTCTGTTTTCAATCTTTCAATTAAGATACTAAGTGAGTGCATGAGTGTGCATTATGTGATCCTATTAGAAGGAGATGTCCTAACTAAGTGTAGTGTTTAGCTAGGGAGATCTAACGCTTGATTTACATGAAGTCTAAGTACTTGTACATTATATATTTGTACAAGTTTACATATGATTACATTGCATGACATTTATAAATATTCAAGCGTAAGGATTCCCTAGAACTTTGTCATCACCTTGTTCCTGCACACTTAAGTAGCTCGTTAGATTAATAAGAATGAAATGTTTGTCATCATCGAAACAAAGAGATTTATCATAATATCCAATTTATCCAACAATCTCCCCCTTTTTGAGGATGACAAACATTTCCTAAATATGAAATAAGGAAATATAAAGTATATGAGTTTCATACCTGAAAATTTACCTTTTGTAGCCATTTATGTTTTTCAAGTAAGTGCTGGCCAAGATGTGATGAAACTCTTTTATATATATTTTTATATTCTTTCTCCCCCTTTGTCATTTCAAAAAGATATCCAAAGTTGAATGTTTTATTTTTTTCTTCTCCCCCTTAATATAATGCTCCCCCTTAATTAGATATCTTATTAGGAACATTGATTTTTATCTAATTTATCCATAATTTGTTTCTCAGTCATTCGCAAAGGATGTGAAGCTTTGAAATGAAACGAGATACCTTTAAGCATATGATGAAATGTATATGGATTTCTCATATATCAAAGGATGTTAAGCCCTAGATTAAATGAGAATCCTCTAAGCTTAGAGTACCTAAAAATGTCTCCATCCAAATGCAAGGGATGTTAAGCCCCATTTTGGATAGAGAGTTCCTTCAAGTACAAGATACCAATTTCAATAAATTCATAACTTTCTTGAAAATATTCAGTTATACATAGTGATTTCAAAGTTTTTGTAAGCTTCTTTTAAACAATTATCAAAGTTTTAATGATCTCCCCCTTTTTCTTATGCTTTGCTCCCCCTTCGATAGATAGCTCAAATGAAAGTTTGAATACTCAGCATAAAATGTCCAAGATTTTAACAAAGATGTATGCAATTTTGTCAATCTGGAAAAACAGAAACCCAGTCGGTCGACAGTTGCTCGACCGACAATGTTCTCGGTCGACCAGTTGCTCGACCGAGAATGTTTCTGGAGAACTATTTTGTTATTTGAAAATTTAATTTTAATTTGTAATAGTTGCCTGTTTTAATTATTATTATTCCCTTATTTGTTATGCTCTACAATAATGAACTGATAACCCATATTTTGAAGATATCATCATAAGCCAAACAAATAACCATGTGAATCAAATAAAATTGGCAAATTTCATTCAATAGCATGAAGAAGATTACAATCATATAGAATACAACTACTACAACACCAACACTTCACAGGAAAGATTTAAGAATTACATCAATGTCCGGATCTTTCCCAAGAAATGGCTCGGCTCCATAGTATTGGACCAGAGTTTTCCAATCCAAAGCACCAGTTGTAGTCAACGCATATGCTTCCAGGAAAGTGGGAACTCGGTCAAAACGGAAGTGAGCAGCTATGTCTTGCAACTGTATGGAAGAAAATTGAGTATGTGCAAGATCCATTGATGGTGAAGGTGGAGGTTGATAGTAGTTGTATGAGGGGTTAAATGGGTCGAGCATGCCAGGGTTTAAAGAATGCGGATATTCATCGGTTTGGTTAGGAGAAAGGTTTTGCATTCTTTGATTTAAGTATGACATGGCATGGTGATTGTAGTTTAATTGTCTACTAAGATGGTATTGGGAGCCAGCAATATAAGTAAGGGTATTTTGGATGGGATCAATGGAAAGGTTAGTAGGAGGAGGGGGTGGTATATCCTGATGTGATGACTCTCCTTCTACTCTTGCCCTTTTATGGCCAAAGTCAATTCCCATCTTCTCTACGGTGTTCTTACTTATCTTTGGTGGTCTACGCTCCCATATGTATCCCATATCTTCAATGTTTGACTTAAGAAAATGTTGAGTAATCTGGCACACAAAATCGGCATATGGTGGATTGCCAGAAAACTCAAGCATATTTTTAAGTATTATGCGAATGAATTTGATGGGAATTTCTTTTATGATAGCATAAATTAGACACATACGGAAGATAGGAACCTCGGATTTATTGGCTCGTGGATGTATGTTGGTGGAGACAATGAGGTTTACTATTCTACATGCCGGTTTTAGGTTTATTGCATAATAGGTTCCCCTATCTTCATGACAAGTGGTATTGGCTTGAAATATGGCTCTTTTTATATCACTAAGACTAGTGGTGTGGTCATCATGGGAAAATAGATTTATTGGATTGCCGGTGGAAAGGTCAAGGAAATCTTGATATTCATCTATATCAATTTCAAGCATGTCAAGAATATCCCCTTCGGAAAACTTAAAACTATGCCCATTGACCATGGTATAGAAGAAAGTGGTGTCATTTTCGGTGTGGGATAGAAGATTGGCATAGAATTCGTTGACTACCTTAATGGAGTAGGAAGGAAAGGATGGATTGATGAAGTCCTTCATCTTTTGTACTCCAAAGAGATGCTCTAGGTCTACGATGTTGATGAAGTCCATCACTTCGACAGGACGTCGGGGAAGAGGAGCTTTAGAGGAAAGCCGAAAGTATCTATCTCCAGCATCTCCGTCGACGAAAGCTATGTCATTGATGATCGTCACTGGCGGAGTTGCTTCCCTCTCTTCTCTTCTTTTTCTTCCAGCAACTTTCTTCTTCCCACGAACAGTTGATGATGAGGCCATTGTGTTTCTTTGAGAGTGGAGAAGAAGCAAGGAAGATTTGAGGGTAAGAGTGCTGAAGGATTGCACGAAATTGCACTAGAGATGGACTATGGAAGCAAGGAAATGCAAGTGTGAGTAAGTGGCTCGTTTTTGCACTTATTTATAGAATTCCAGCGACCCGGTCGGTCGACGACTCGTCGACCGAGCGTCCGCAACGGTCGAGTTGCAGACACGCCACTTGGTCCTCCAACGGTAAAGAAAACGGTCATAACGGTCGGGTCGCAACGGTCATATCCAACGGCTATTTCTCGGTCGAGCGCTTGTCGACCGACATTGTCTCGGTCGAGCACTCGTCGACCGACAGTTTGTCTGATACTGAGTCTGTTTAGAATTTGTCGGTCGAGTGAGGTGGGCTGACCGAGTGGTTCTCGGTCGAGCATTTGTCGACCGACTAACTTACTGAGTTCAATTTTTGGCTGAATTTTAATGCAAATCATAGAACATTTTTGTAGAGCATATGTATATTCCAAGGGAGTAATAATATTTAAGGCTTCTAATTACCACAAATGATTTGACGTTTTGAAAAATATGCTAAGATTAAGTTCAATAAAATAATGTTCAAATAAACAATTTTTATCAAAGTTTATTTTAGGTCGCCCTTGATTACGACCATAGCGCCCCTTGGTCAAATTTTATTTTAACCAAGAGGCATATTCTGCAGGTTTCCAGTATGAATCATTCATATGCGAAGTATGAGTTCTGCAGATAGCTTGCAAATATCAATTTGAGACACATGAGAGCTTAATAAGGACATCAAATATGGTGAAGCATATTCAAGAATAATATCCATTTATGAATTTAAGATTACTTTGGATAGACTAAAATATAAAAGCACACAAAAATTTATTTGAAACATTTTATTCATTGCAAGTATTTCTGAAAAAAAAATGTGCAATAAAAGAATGATTAAATAGAATCTTTCAAGAATAATCTTTCAAGAATCTTTCAAGAATAATTTTCACATAAAATGTAAAGATTTACAGCAGTTTGAGATAAACGTATGTGTATCAAGGTGCTATTAAATCTTTTTAATTTTTGATTTTGTTATCCCTAAATGTTAAGTTGAGATAGACATAAGGATATACAAATTAAGGTCTATGGTCATATCTCAACTTAGTCGAACCTATTTAATTTGGGATTTTTGGAACCCATACCATTTCGACATGCTTTTTCTTGTATGGGCATGAAAAAGAATAATGTCCAAGGTGTGAGCAATAATGACAACAAATTGAATCAACCTCAAGCCTTTTTCTATGGTTTTGATTTAGGTTATTCTTGGGTATATACATTTTTGTGCCTCTAGGTATATAAGCAGATTGACTCGCTTGTGTACTTCTAGGTTGTTGATGGGATTTCTCATTAGGCTTATAACCTAGTCCTCTTCTCCCTATTTGATGATAGGAATTTTCTAGTATATTATCAAGGATTCCATTGTTGCTTAACTTACTAACTTTTTGTTGCAACTTAACGATCTCATCCATTCTTTTCTTGATATCTAATTTTGCTTGATCTAGATTGGATGACAACATATTTCTTTCTTTCACTATATTGTCATAATCTACATGGGTGCACAATATAGGTTGTTTTTGAATATCATTTAACTTTGCAAGCAATTCAGTCTTTTCTTGACATAGAAGATCATAGTTAGTCTCTAGAGTGAAAATTTTTACTTCACTATTACTCAGAGATGATTTCAAAGTACGATTGTCAGACATAATGCTATCTTTTTCAAAACCAAGAGTATTCAATTTAGCATATAAATCATCATTTTCGGATGTAAGCTCAAGAAGTCTAGCATTTAGATCATCATTTTCTTTATTTGATTTCTTTAATTTCTTTTTGTATTCAACATATTTGTTATGTGTTTCTTCAATAATAGCAACTAACTCCTCCTTGGGTAAATCAAGCAAGCTTACCTCTTCTTCTTCTTCCTCACTTATTGTAGCAACGAAACACTCTTTATGTGCATCTCCTTTCTTTGACCTCCATGGACATTTAGACGTAGAGTGCTTTGTTCCTAAGCACCAATTGCAACTTGTCGAACTTTGGTCCATGCTCCTTTTCTTGTGGTTGTAGTCACCTCCTCCCTTTATCTCTTCAAGACCTTGTTAGGGCTCCTTGAAGCCTGCTCTGATACCAATTGAAAACCTCTAGAGGGGGGTGAATAGAGTTTTATAGAGATTTTAAAATAATTTAAACTCAAGCAACCACAAAGAAAGATTGGACAAAGAGACACAAGGGTTTAGAGTGGTTCCTAGCCTTAGCAAATACTAAGGTAGTCAGTCCACTACCCGGTTGCTTACCCAACCGGGATTTGAAAAGAAATTATTTTATTACCTCACAAGGATTTTACATAAAATACATTTCTTTTCCCTAAACCCTTCAAGCAGCCTTCACCTAGAAGTAATCGCCCAACTCGAAGCAGCCTTCCCTTGAGGTAGATGCACCAACACCCGTTGCACCAGCCTACTGAAGTAGCTTCCCGTGCGATAGCCTTCTTGAAGTAGCTTGAAGTCCCCTTCTCCACCTGAGAAGTCCACTCTCTCCAATCCGCAGCCTCCAACCCTAGGAGTAGCAAGGAGAGTACAAGGAATAAATAGGAACAAGAAAGAAATACAGAAATTACAATACCGTTGTAAGCACAAGGCTTGATTTTCCTATATCAAGCGTTTGGATCTCCCAACCAAGATATATATCAATGTGATTATTATGTGTAGGAGATCCTAGTCCATAGGACACGAAATGGTAGCAATGTGAATGTATAACAAGTGTGGGAATTTCACAATTGCTCTAAACAGATTGCCAATGTAGTGTATGCTCAAAGATTGCACAATTGAGTATGTGTGTGTGTTTTAGTGTCCTATGGCTTGTCCTATTTATAGGAATGGCCTAAGTATGCTTAAGGACGTTCTAGACAACTTCTAGGGGGTTCCTAGTGCTTAACTAGCCGTTAGGAATAAGTTAGGCGCATTAGCAACGGCTAGTTAATTAATTCTGCAGTTGCTGTCAGAGACCATCTCGGTCGAGGACTTGTCGACCGAGATGCCCGGTCGGTCGAGGATTTTTCGACCGACAGGCTCTCTGGGTTAACGTTTATTTGCAACTGTCAACTGCTGTGTCTAACGACTACTTTTGGTCAATCTCGGTCGAGAAGTTTGTCGACCGAGAGTGTCTCGGTCGAGGAGTGTGGTCGACCGAGATTGACTCTGTTTTCAATCTTTCAATTAAGATACTAAGTGAGTGCATGAGTGTGCATTATGTGATCCTATTAGAAGGAGATGTCCTAACTAAGTGTAGTGTTTAGCTAGGGAGATCTAACGCTTGATTTACATGAAGTCTAAGTACTTGTACATTATATATTTGTACAAGTTTACATATGATTACATTGCATGACATTTATAAATATTCAAGCGTAAGGATTCCCTAGAACTTTGTCATCACCTTGTTCCTGCACACTTAAGTAGCTCGTTAGATTAATAAGAATGAAATGTTTGTCATCATCGAAACAAAGAGATTTATCATAATATCCAATTTATCCAACAGGGACATCATCTCCTCATCCATGTAAAGTAAAAAATCAATTAAGTAAACAATCACTAGAATGTTATATAAACAAGTGAAGTATGTATATTTGACATAATGAAAATTGTCATCATCTTTAATTTAAGCATTATTGAAGGATTTTCTTAACATAAATAACTAAATAAGAAATGTATGCATCTCTATATAATCACCCAGCACATAATGCTAGGAAATTCCATGATTGATAGGACACCCATAATGACCTCTTGAGGTCCATAGTTGCCTGAGCATAGAAAACTTAGACATTTCTTAGTTCTTAACATGAATATTAATCCTTACATTAACATTTGGATTTTAAGCATGATGTTATTTCTCCCTCTCAGATCATAATAGGATTTGTGCCTCTTAAGCATGATGGGATTTCTCCCTCTTAGACATGATGGGTTTCCCCCTCTTAAACGTGATGATATTTCTCCTTTTTAATAATGAACATGAACTCTTTAATCAATTTCTTGCATGTCACAAACATAACCTTGGTGAATCTGATAGTCACAAACTTTATGATATAGCCACCAACAAACCATGAACAACAAGAAGCATCAAGACATTTTATATTTCATGAAATGTAATCTTGTTCTTAATATATAAATAAACATGTAAATCAACCAAAATATGAGTGCACAGTACATGATCTATTTACCTTGTCAAAACTCCTAAATCAAGCCTTCTTGACTTACTTGGGATCTAAACACTGGCACACCAATTACATAGTTGGTGGCGGAGTGGGATGAGGATAGGTGGTAGTCATCGGAGAAGAAGACCAAGTAGATTGGGATTGGAGAAGAAATTGGAAGAGTATGATGGTTTCTTACCATATGGGGGTGGTTATTGACCCTTTACATAGGGGTTAAAGGGACACGGGTAGTGTCTGCAAATCCAAGGAAGAAGTCAATAGCTTCAATCACTAGAGCGGGAGCCAAAGTTGGAAACTGTTTGATTGGTGTGGAGAAATAAGGAGGAAAGAAAATGAGTGTGGTAGGGAATAATAACCAAAACTATAGAGTCTCAGTGGAACTCAAACATGTCAATAAGGAAACTCTTAGTTTGTTAGATTAATCTACATGTCCCAAGGATTTATAACAGACTTGATATCAGATCAAAGTAAAGGAAAGGCATCCATGACATTGATAATCAAGGAATAATAGGACAGAATTGGTGCATTAATTGCATTATTGACTGTATTTGATAATAAACCATATGGAACCTTTCTTGAATTGCTTGAGGGTCAAAAAAGTCTTAATGGCTTCAAACTTTGACATTAGTAAACTATAGGGTTTAGAATGTTTCTAGCCAAATAGATTTGAGTTCACAATGATTGTTGACCATCATTTCCATATAGATCCCTTCCTTGATTTATATGTATTTATGAATTTCCATTGTTATTTAGTTGAATCAAAATTTGGATCAATAGTGAGTATCCACTCAAATTATTTTGTTGTTACTTACTGTGTATCTTGAAAGAGTTATCTTGAGGAGAGATAAAAAGTGATAGAATACATTTCTTTTATGTGTTAAGTGTAAAGAAAGGAAAATAGAAAGTCATATCGATGTATCTTGTTCAAGTGGGTATTTCTTTCCATATATTTGAAAATAAGGCATTTTGTTTCTTCTTAGACATCCCAAGAGAAAGTGAATTGACATCTTCCAATATGAATTGTAGAGAAAGGAAAAGAAGAAAGTGATTTTTATGTGCCTTGAGCTTTTACTTTCCCATGTATTCAACATTAAACAGAATTCTTTTTGTAAATCAAAAATAAAGAGAGAAAAAGAGTAAAGGTAAATTAGATTCTTGACATATTTTGGGATAAAGGGAAACTTATTAATGCATAAAGTAGAAGAGAAGATATATTTCAATTCTTTATCTTTTATCTTAATATTTAATTGTAATTTTATTTTACATATATTCTAAAGGGACTAATAAGGTGAGGTAAGTTTCCATATATAGTTCAGGGGAGCCATTTTTGTCGCTAAAGATATCTATTCAATTATTGGGTTTCCTCATCATGTTTATATGTATGAAGGATCTATATAAAAGAGTGAGAGTTAATTCATTTACTTCTTTGTACATTTATTTCAATGGCCAAACAAGATCATAATGACCTCAAATATTGATCAAAACTTATTCATATTGTCTAATTAATTTAGCATTATTTTTTGAAATTCTAAATTCCAAGAGTCACACTTGGTTAAATGTTTCCTTGACAAAGAAAATTACATATTAAACGTATAGAAGCTAATATTTATATTTCTTGTTCAGTTAACCATGATCTTTCCATGTTTTCAAAATCAAAGCAGTAAATGTACTATGATTTATTATTCCAAACACAAAGAAGGAGAACTAATGAAAATAATTTCAATTATTTATATTTTGAGGTCAGGATAAATTATATTTTTCATATAATTCATTTGTCATCTTTACAAAGGGAAAAGAGAACGGATACATTATTTATTTATCTTTTATATAATCCAAAAGAAAGGTTATTAATTGAGTTATTTATATTAGGTCCAAACTTAAATTGCATTAAAAGATTGAAATTTTATATGAAATTTTTATGTTATGGAAAGAATCTTATCAGTTATTGAAAGATGTTCTCAAAGTTTATGATGTTATCTTTAACATTCTTGAATTTGAAAATAATATCATCCATGTAGAACTCCACTTCTTTATGCATCATGTCATATATGAGGGTAACCATTAACCTTTTATATGTGGATAAACCATTTTTGAGGTTGAAAGGCATGACTCAATAGCTAAATACACACCATTTTGTGATGAAGGTCGTCTTATGCTTATATTCCTTAGTTGTCTTTATTTTATGTATTTGGAAAATCCATCCATGAAGCTCAGGAAGGCATGGTGGATTTTTTTATTGACTAGTAAGTCAATATGTTGTATTGAGAAGTCATCTTTGAGATATTTGTTGTTGATATCATGGTAGTCCACACACATTTTATACCTTTCCATCATTCTTCATTGCATGCACAATGTTGATTAGTTGACCTGATTCTATGAAGCCAACATTTATTACTTTAAAACCTCTTCTCTAATCTTGAGGCTCCATCATGGTCATAGTCATCTAGCTTTGTTCTTGATTAGGGTGTCAAGGATGATTAGCAGGCGATGAATTGTGATTTTCTTGTCAAATCCTAGCATGTTTGAGTAGCTCCACGTGAATGTGTCAATGTAGTTACATAGGAGCTCTATAAGTTCTCTTTGATAAGTTGTGGTAAGCATGCACTATTTTTTCCTCTTCATGGATCAAGGACTGATCTGAGGTTGATAGTTCCATATCATCTTCTATGGAAAGGGTTGATGCACTTCCATCATATACTTTTGTATGGGAACATCATTAGATTATACATCATTTTCATCATAGATTTGTGCCACTTATGGGAAATAGTCATCAACCTTCAATCTCAAAAAAGTCTCTTCAACTCTTTTTGTATTTTTCATTTCATAATATTTGTTTTTTCTGATGGAATGTGGAGGCATCATGGAGCATGGAAAAATAGTCACTCTATAGACTCTAAGATGTCAGAGTGTTGTTTTTCAAGCAACTTCTCTTTTTTTTTCTAAGCATCATAGGTGGCTTGGTGCTTATGCAACCTTCTCTTTCTTTTACAAATTGCCTTGTTCGTCCCCACATATTGAATGGATGATGCAAGGAGTGAGACACCAAGAGGGGATCCACTCTTCAAACAACTTGAGTAATTAACTCATCTAATCCAAACACACTAATAAGTATGTCAGAATAGGTGTATTTTTTTCTTTTCTTCAAATGAATGGTATACAAGACCAAAATATAGAAGCAGACAAAGATAACATGACTACTTACAATTTACATCATGACACATATTAATCTCACACACCGGGCTTAAATGAAAGCAACAACTTCAACATCTAGGCAAAGGAAAGTCCAAACTATCTCAAGTCTATCTCCCAAGAGTCAGCTTCACTAATCCAAGTCCATGTCATCATTTTAGGTCCACCTTGTCCTTTACCTACGGATTTGGAAGCATACCCCACAAAAGAAGACAAATGGAAGTTTTCAACATAACAATGTCGATATGTGCATATATATAGTAATTTCATAACATTATGGAAAAAGGACAACAATTAAATTTTATCAGGGCTTCATAGATAAAGAGGGATAAAGAACATCCAATTGGTATCAAAGAGAACATTATGAAGAAGATGTTCAATAAAAGAGTTTCTTGCCTTAAATCAATATCACAAAAAAAAAATCACAATAATAAACATTTATAAACAGTACATGTCAAACAATCATGCTAATATTATAAAAGCAGGGTTAAAAACCATAAAACCTCAAGCCTAAGTTGGGTGGAAAGGTGTGTCATATATATATATATATATATATATATATATATATATATATATATATATATATATATATATATATATATATATATATATATATATATATATATATATATATAACGAATTGAAAGGAACACTCATAGTGGAAATGTGCATGGAATAATATTATGGTGGTATGGAGGTACCACTACTCTAAATAATGTTAGTCTATTATCAATGCACAAATGTAGAGGAAATAATTAAGTTTAGTCAAGCTCCAATAAAGGAGTGAGAACATCCAACAAATTTTTAGCAAATAACTAATCACATCAGTTAACCTCTCAACAGAGAGATAAGCAAATAGGGTAATATGTCACAATGGATTAAGAGAGAGAAATATGGGTGATTTCTCAATATGATTAATACGGGATGCAACATACCTTAGATTGAGTCTGGATACGTCCAAAGTCAAACCTAGTTCCTTATCAGGTTCATAATCCACTTATTAAACATATATAAAATTACGGTTAAGTTTATACTAATTACATAAAACCTAAAAAATCATCCATTTACTATTATTGAATTAGGTTATTAAATAACACCATATTGTAGATTATATTTTTATTAACTCATAGCATTTTTTTTATAACTTGTAAAATATTAGACATAAATTTTATAAATTTGATATCAATAGAAAAAATCACATATATATTGGATTGGGTTTGGGAGATGAAAATGGCACCATTGGATAGAGGAAAATCTCACAAGTTCAAGACATGTATGCTTTTTATTTTTTTATTTATAGAAAAGTTATTATGAATTATTAAGATAGTGTTATTTATGATTTTGTTAATAGCCCGATTAGAAAAGTACTGAGATAATTCACATCACCCATAAATGGCCCATTGTGTAACAAGCTTTATCAGTATTCATCCCATGATCTAATCTTTCATGACCATATACCAAATAAAAGTTTAAAATACCAAACCACCAATGAGGAGTGTGGCAACATCAAATAGACCATGGACACAAACAAGAAAGTAGAGATAAACATGTTCTTCTCTTCTCAAACGATGAACTAGCAGAACAAGCAGGAGACGATAAAATCTGAATTAGGAGATTGTTGTAAGGTAGAATTGGAGAACATTCATACTGGATTCCCCATTGGAAAATAGTCCCAATGAATCTGATCAAGGATAGCGCAATGAATGAACGATCTATATTAACTTTTTGTCATGGATGTTGGGAGAAAGAAAGAAGGTAACTCAAACAAGGATAAACCAGGTAGAAAAACACTTCAAAAAAGTTCATGAGGACCTAGATAAGCTTCAAGCGTAAAAACTAGTGTTGAAGATCAACTAAAACATAAGATTGAAGTCCCAAAACTACAACAACACTAAAAGGGGAAAAAGTAAGGAAGGGAGAGATAGCTTAAAAAGGGAGAAATCATGGGCTTAGGAAGAATCTGAATGATGCCTTGAAGTGTTTCAAATCTTCACTGAACCCTTTGAGGGCCATAGGGGTGCCAATAGACTAAAATTATGACAAAACGGAGATGGAGGGTGGTGGAGGAATTAAGGGTTATGGGCGAGGGTGATTGCAATTGATATGAGGGAGTACGGAGAATTATGGGGTTATCGTGATTGTATTTGGGTGGTTACTAATAGGATTGTGGGCTTATGATGATGATGAGGTTAGGACATGGAGATTGAAACAAGGAAAGTGGGTTAGTTTGGGTTTTTCAGGGGTATGTGGTGATCAAACCCTAGATAAGTTAGGGTTTGGAGAAAATAGGATTGAGAGACGAACGTATAGGGGGGGAAAATGGGGCAAAAGAACCAAAAAAGAGGGAAGAAGGACATGGAGATAGATTCAGGCATTGTTGCCTCTAAAATGGAAATGATTAAGAGGTAGATGATGAAATCATGGTCATTGCATTAGGTCAAGAAATATGTTGAAAGAACAACAATCGTTCAATTTTCACACATGAAAAGGGGAGTATAAGAGGCACATGATCTATCAGAGTAACTTTGTACAAGGCAAAATATAAAAGATAACATATGTGTGACATACATATAAATGCAAACTATATGGAATTCGAAGACATTAATCCAATATCCATTAAATTAGGTCATATTTAAACTTTTCTCTTTCCTAATTTAGTTTAGGGATCAAGTAAAGTTCAGTTATAGCCAAATTTTGCAAGTAAGATAATTAGGACATGTACAATCCGAATATAGGCATAGTTTCTTCTTTTGGAGTCATTTAGTACATTGTTTATTATTTTTCATATTGACTTATATTTTATTTCTTTAATGAAATTAAGTCATCTATAATCACTTGTTTAATGTGATATTTGGCACCTAAGTCAATTAAGACATGAGAATTTTGAATATCACATAAGTTTCCTACATTTTACATCATTAATAAGTTACCCAATGATTTAGGACTAGAAGGATTATTTACATATTTATTCACTTAATAAATATATTTATGTACAAGTTGTTGACACTTGATTCTCTCTAGGATTATATTCACATGAATGATTTTATTTCACTCTTATAGACAACCATATATGTTATTTTAACTTCCCTTTTAGAAACATATTTGGTGGTATTATATTTCCACTTAGGAACAAACCTACTCTGATAAGTTCTAGATATTCTTTTTATGTACTTTTGGATGTTTTGCTTCATTGTTGTTGTTATGAATATATCCAAACAAGTTTTCATATTCATTGTAACACATGAATTGAATTAGTTACCTTTTTGGAGTAGGGACATATTAATATATACATATGGATGTAATTTTCATTACTAGAAACTTTTCATGTATTATTACATGGAAACCAAAATTGTACTTTGTCAGCTTATTTTAAGTGAATGAGTTGTTTTCATTATAGATTATGGGTTTATTGCACTAAAATTCATTATTTACTATTAATTAATTTTAATCACTTTAGCACTAGTTACCTATTATTAGAATCCTATTAAGGTTAAAGGTGACAAAACGACCTATCGTTTATATAATAAGATTTCTAGTATCTCAATTAGGTCAAACATGACATCTAGTTCATCTAAACTCATTCCATGCCTATACTGAAGTATATCTTGTATCTTGTTTGGGTTAAAATAAGGATTGTACCCTTTGGTATTTTGATCAAAGGAATGTAGGTTTTAGGGACTAGGTAGGCATGTTTTAGTATGTTACAACACTCCACCCTTTAAAGAATATTTCATCCCCAAAATCCAACTATCACTACACTACCAACTAACTGCTCTCCGCCCCTTAAAAGTTTCAACCTAATAAGTCAAACTAAACAACTCTTATGGGTATTGAGGCTGCATATTAAACATACGGGTGTGTTTAGGAAATACAAGGGTCATGTTTTCAACTAGATAATCTTATCCATCTAGGATTGATTTTTTTATCCTTGTGTTACTAACCTAACAACCCTAAGGTTCACATGAGCATCCAAAAGTTCATAGGATGCAACATAAGGGAGACAAAAGGGTAGGTCAACTAGACCTTTGATGCATGGCACAAAATTCCTAGTCATCACTTTATATTCAATACTAGTGTCTAAAATCTATATTCAAACTAATTCTAAGGTTTCTCTGTGAAACTTCATACATCTCTTTTATTGTGACTTAGTTAAAGAAAACATTGACAAAAATAGAGTTTTGTTACATATAGTAGTATAATGGAATAAGATTTTCTTCAAGAAATAATGCAACATAAATCAAAGATGAGCTCAAAATCAATGCGAGAACTGAGTCACAGCTTTTCCCATGTTGAGGTCTCTTAAACCTACCACTTTAGCATCCTTATTACCAACTCCATCCTAAAGAAAAATCATAATTTCCAAAGAAATATTTCACTACTAACCATGATTATAGGGTAAGTGATCCTAAGGTGTCATATTCCTAAGGTTAACTCATCAAGATCCTTATCTGCACCTCATATGATTCCAAATAATTCTTTCATCACCTCATAAACAACTTAGGTAAGTTCTAGGGTTAACATGTCACTTAGAGGGTTTCTATGTAGGTAAGGGGTTCTATAAGGAACTTATGGGATACGATAGGAAACCTAAGGGAGATGAAATTGAAATAGTCATATTCCAACTACTAAGGCTCTGACACCTTTTGTAAGGAGTGGGACCCAAGAGGATATCCACTCCTCACTCAATTTGAGGAATAAACTCATCTAATTCAAACACACTAATAAGTATGTCGTAATAGGTGTATTTTTTCTTTCTATAATGAATGGTATACAAGACTGAAGTATATAAGAGGAAAAATATAACATGACTATTTAGAATTTATATCATGATACATATTAATCTCCTACATGGGGAATACATGAAAGAACAACTTCAACATCTAGGCAGAGGGAAGTCCAAACTATCTCAAGTCTATCTCCCAAGATCTAGCTTCACTAATCCAAGTCCAAGTCATCATGGCAGTTCCACCTTGTCCTTCACCTAATGGGTTGGAAGCATACCTCACAAGAGACGATAGAATGGAAGTTTTCAACATAAAAATGTCGATATGTGCATATAAATAGGAATTTTATAACATTATGAAAAAAGGACAACAATTAAACTTTATCAAAGCTTCCCAGATCAAGAGGGATAAAGAACATCCATATGGATATCAAAGAGAACATTATGAAGAATATATTCAAATTAAAGAGTTTCTTTCCATAACCAATATCACAATAAAAATATCACAATTATAAACATTTATAAACAATGCATGTAAAAAATCAGACTAATATTATTTAAGCAGGGATGAGACCTATAAAATCTCAAGGCTAAGTTGGGTGGAAAGGTGTGCCCTATATATATATATATATATATATATATATATATATATATATATATATATATATATATATATATATATATATATGAGTGGAAAGGAACACTCATAGTGGAAAGGCAAACCCATTAATATTATGACGATGCATAGGTATGACTACTATAAGTAATCTTAGTCTACTATACATGCAAAAATGTAGAGGCAATAATTAAGTTTAGTAAAACTCTAATAAAGGGATGGGATCATCCAACAAATATCAAGTGGGGTCAGAGGACCCACAAACAAGTATTCAACAAGTTTCCACAATCATAAAGCTCCATACTTAGAAGTTAGAGTACCATTTTAGCTCAAGTACTTGAATTTGTGTTCCTGCATGGAATAAGATGAACAAGTTGAGCAACCAGTGCAACTCAGGTGGTAACTCCAACTTGTATGCCACCCTCCCTACTCGAGCTATGATAGGGTACAGTCCCACAAATTTGGGAGCCAACTTACCATTCTTATCAAACCTTAGCACACCTTTCCAAGGGAAACATTGAAATACACATGGTCTCCAACCTAGAACTCCAAAAGTTCTACAATGATTATTTGCATATGACTTCTATCTATCTTGAGCTCCCTTCAGCTATTGCTGGATCACCTTGACCTTCTGTATAGTTTTTGAACTAGCTCAGGACCCAACAACTAATATTCCTTTGTCTCGTACCAACAAAGAGGTGACTTATAATGCCTACCTTACAAATCTCATTTGGTGCCATATATATACTCCTCCGGTAACTGTAGTTGTAAGAAAACTCAATCAGACTCAGGTGAATATCTCAACTGCCAAGAAACAGAAACATACATGCTCTCAACAAATATTCTAACATCTGAATAGTCCTTTCAGACTATCCAACTGTCTGTTGATGAAAGGTTGTACTAAACTTCAAATGTGTCCCCAACAATGTATGCAAATGCTCCCAAAACCTACTTGTAAATTGAGGACCTCAGTCTGACACTATGGTAACTAGTTTACCATACAAACGAACCATCACATTATAGTTGTGCCAACTTCTCTACTCTGTTGGTGGACTTGGCTGACAAAAAGTAAGTTTTCCTAATGGAATCGTGACCTTTGTCTATCCTAGGAAGACCAACCACAAAATCCATGGTTACGTGATCCCATTTCCAATGTGGGATTAGCAAAGGTTGCAACGTTCCCACATGCTTCTGATGCTTTGCTTTGACCTTCTGACACACCAGACACTTGGCCACAAACTTTGCTACATCATGCTTTAGACCTGGACACCAGTACAAGTCCTTGAGGTAGTGATACATCTTCTTACTGTCTGGATGCACCGCATACATTGAGGAATGAGCTTCCTCAAGAACCATCTCCCTCAGACCATCAACATCAAGAACCACTTCACTATTGTGGAAACAAAGTGTCTTGTCATCTGACTCGTGAGAACCCATCATGCTTCTTGTTGCCAAACTCTGATCTTTATATCCTGGCATCATACCTCTGTTTGTTGTCCCAATGTTAGGTTGACCTATAATTGTGCCAACAAACCTGCCAATAAGGAAACTTCCAATTGTACATTCATTTGTCGAAGAGACACTAGCATGTCCCGCTTGTGACACACCATGGAGTGCAATTGTGTTTTATCTGTAGGCGATGAAGGCAAAGATGAATTTCTACTCAATGCATCACCCACTACATTCTCTTTGCCCGGATGATAATCTATCATACAGTCATCATCCTTGATCAACTCCATCCATATCCTCTATCTCATGTTCAGCACTTGCTTTGACAAGATGTACTATAGATCCTTGTGATCTGTGAAGATTTGACACTTCTCTCAATAAAGATAGTGCCTCTAAATCTTCAAAGTGAGAACCGCAGTTGCTAGCTCTAGGTCATGAGTATGGTATTTATCCTCATGTTTCTTAAGTTGTAAAGAAGCAAAAGAAATAATGTTCTTGTCCTATATCAACACGCATCCCAACCCATTCTTTGAAGCATCACATAATATGACTAGCCTTTCCCAGGCTCTAGTAATACCAACACTGAAGCAGTTGTCAACTTATCCTTCAACAACTGAAAAGAACACTAACACTTGTAATCCCAAACAAAAAGGAACACCTTTCTGGTTAGCTTAGTCAAAGGTAAAGCTACTGCACTAAAACTCTTAATGAACCTCCTGTAGTATCCGACTAAACCTAAGAAACTTCAAACCTCGATTTGTGTCTTGGGCAGCTCCCACTCCAACAATGATTACACCTTCTTAGGGACTACACATACACCCTTTGTAGAGATAACATGACCAAGAAAAGACACCTCGGTCAATCAAAACTTGCACCTACTGAACTTGGCATAAAGATTATGCTACCTCAACAACTCTGATGCCTGACAAAGATGTTGCTTGTGTTGCTGATGGTCTCTATAATATATCAAGATGTCATCTATGAACACTAGCACAAACTGGTCCAAGTACGGTATGAACACTCTATTCATCCGGTCCATGGAAGTTGTCAGTGCATTTGTCAATACAAACGAAATAACCACAAACTCATAATGACCATACCAAGTCCTAAAGGCAGTCTTAGGTATGTCATCAACCTTGATACTCAATTGATGATATCCTAACCTTAGATATATCTTAGAAAACATTATAGCACCTCTCAGCTAATCAAATAGATCATCTATTCTTGGCCACATGTACTTATTCTTCACTGTAACCTTATACAACTATCGATAAATTATAAAAAGCTTCATAGAACCATCCTTCTTATTCACAAACAAAACTAGAGAACTGCGAGTGTAACGTCCCTGGATTCCACCTTCCTAAAACCTCGTGGGGACAAGAAGAACTAAATCTGAAAATGTTAATCAATTGTATCAAAGTGCATTGTGGAAGCAATATGCGCATACATACTCGCCCATTGTAGCGCAGGTGGTTCGGTCCGGCTTGTCCTCCCTGGGGGACCCGAGTTCGAATCCCCTATTGCACATTATATTTACCAACCCTTGGGTCATCCATGCTCTGGCACCTGTTTGAAGGAGGGTGGAACTAATGTCTCTTCTAACTCAAAAAAAATGTGCATACATGAACAAACAACCACAATGCATACACCATAACATTCTCAACATTCAACATGTATTTTACAAAATGACTTATTACAATGTGGATTACAATTACATTTTGAAAGGATATTTTACATAAGTCTGAACATGTATGCTAATTAGGATCCTACACAATAGGTACTTCCTGTACATTGCTCACTTCCTGTCCTTTTCTCCCATGCTGGCTCTAAATCTAAAACATACATGAAATAGCTAATCAACACATAAGATGTTGTGTACATGAGCAGAAAGATACATATATTTATGGTTTTATAACTTTGAAAAGATTTGCAGAAAGAAAGAAAATCAAAGAAAATTATTCTTTATAAAGCAAAACACACTAATTTTAATCATTTTTCTAGATTTTTTGCATTATTAAGGTGGACTAGTACTAAAACATATATGTTAGGCCCTATCTCGTGTAACAAGTACTCTGGGAACTCCATATACACCATGTGCTCTAGGGAGGAGTACTAGTCAACATTTATCCATTTTCTCATTAGGGGGATAATGAGCACCTTAATAACTACAACACATCTACTCAGGGATGGAGCCAGCAACTTGAGGTTGGGGGGGCATGTTAAGTAACTAAATTTTAAAAAAAGACCATATGTATAAAATGAACTATTATTCTGACAACATTCTTACAAGTAATTATTTAAATTGTGCTTTGTCATTCTTTATATCTTAAAACTTATCAATAATATCATCAAAACTTTGGCGTAAAAGCATCAGGATGAACATTTGAATTGGTTAGATTTTGTACTTCATTGTGTATTATGGGGTAAAAATAATCAATTATTCTCTTTTTCATCGTGGTTTAGATATAAATAAAGAACTATTACAAAATATAAAATATTTTACATATGAAGTTGAATGATTGTTATATTGTGTTACAAGACACAAAAATAGATTTATATTCAACTAGTCACTCTTAAGGATACATCACAAAATATATTGTATTAAACGTGATTTAATAAATAAATAATATTTCAACGGCTATATGTCCCAATGAGATGTAAACTTTTGATGGGAAAAAGCAAATGAAGATAAATGTGTACCTTTTTTACTATTTAGAAACCTCAACTCACTTGTTGTCGATGTATACCTAACAGTTCATCGACGTGGAAGTATATATGTAATTGTTTTTATTTTTCTTTACCTATGAATGGTGTTTTGTTAGAATTATATAACAAATTATATCTCTCTACTTTTTATTGGTTTAGATCCTTGGCATATGATGTTGGACTAATAGTGATTTTTATACCATTTTATCGAAGTCATAGTCAGTTCTTTTTACGGATTAGAAAGAGAATAGAAAAATAAAATGTGATGTAGAGATTACTTTTTCTTTAAAGTAAAAAATTTATATTTACCATGTGTTTACATGGAGTAATTAGCGACATGACTCTCCATGGACCATGTGCAAAGGAAGACCTTAACTTATAGAATTTATTGTATGTAAGGAAAATTCATATAACAATATTGTGCATGTACTATATAAAAATATTCTGACTTCCACAAAGTTTATATATATCTTGTGTTTACATGGAGTAATTAATGATATGAATCTTCAAGGACCATATGCAAAGGAAGATTTTTAAATTATAGAATTTATTGTGCGCAAGGAAAGTTTGTATAAAAATATTGTGCGCGTACCATATGAAAATATTCTAACTTCTACAAAAGCAACATTGGACTGAGAAAAAAATAGTTTTATGGATTTTTTTTGTATTTCCATAAATTAAGAATGTTTGAAATAGGGAAGTGGGTTCTACGGAATTGAATAATCTCATCAACTAAAAGTTTGAGTTTATTTTACTTGATTAAATAAGATTGTGATACTAAAATATAACTTTGGTTTGTTGGGTAACTTTTAGGATACATGATAAAACTTTCTATCAAAACACATTTCTTTGAATAGTCATTGCTATAAGTTACATGTATATTAATGGTCGAGAGAGAAGGATGACTTAAAATAAGAAAGGATAAAAAATAAAGGAAAGAAACAAAATGAATTACGTTTCAAAAAAGAAGAACACGAAGAGATGAGAGACATGATTAGAAACTAATTAATTATAAGTAATTATATTTTTCTTTTCTTTTTGGTGGGGTAAGACCCCAGATGGCCCCTCCTTCCATTTGTCCATGCATCTACTCATCATTTATGTTTTCAAGTGACAAAACATTGAGTACTATAATAATACTACATCCAATATATTCATATAAAAGAGCATACATAGATGTCATGATTCAACCAAGAAAATCATAGTCATATATTTAAATAAATCCCACATACCTGACTTTAGAGATTCCTAATAATCCTTAGTCATCTAGATGTATGGTCATCACCTGATGAATAACAAATATTCGCCATTAATACAAGGTTTAACATTATTGTTAATATTTAGGTCCATATTAGGGTTTATCCAAATGTCAAACTAACCTTAAATTGGTCTCTGGTATTTTTGTTTTGATATGTAGATCATGATTTAGGTTTGATTCAGTTTTCATAATTTTCTTATGCTAGTACTATTTTCTAAAATTTGAGTGAGGTTTAAACCATCTAATTATGTTTTAATGGATAATGCTCAATATCATGGCATAATGCTCATATCAAAGTTGAGTATCCACATGATTTTAGGGTTCATAAGTATTTTTCTCAGATTTTATCTCCATGGTTTACTAATTAATTAATAAACTAACCCTAAAAAGAAGCATTACTCTCTAAATTAGATTCCATCATTGAAAGTGAACCTAGAGTCTGGTCTAGAGGTCTAGTAATATATAGGATATTTTCTCGAGTCTAGGTCTGTTTTTGGGAGATTAGTTGGCCAATAGAGCTATTTATTACGCATTTTCTAAGGTAGTGCTATATTCCAGAAATTTGAAGAAAATCTTATCTGATTAGGGATTTCTAGGGTCGTTGGATCTTGATCCCAAGGTTAGGATGTGTCCAGGTCACTCCAAGATGGTCACACTATCAAAGTAAGAGGCCCTCCCTAATACATGATTGAACCAGTCTGGTTTAGGAAGTGAACCGGCTGGATTGGTAGGTTAGGTTGGGTTTCTTCTCGCTGAATCGGCACGTGCTCCCTCCTCTCCTCATGTTATCTAAGCATGCCCTCAGTTCTCCATGGGAGCACCACTACACACACACGAAGATAGAAACTAGGACCTCCTCACCGATGGAGAAAGCCTCCATCTTTGGTTGACCTCACAGTTTCAAGCCAGCAACAAAAAATGGTCTTGAACTCATCCCTTATTCTTCTATATTCCAATCTTCATTCTTGATTCCCAGTGCCACTGTTATGCCCAGCTCTAGCTAGTAACAGCATCATCGTATCCTCAAGACATGGGGTTGTATATCGATCTTCCTCTGTGGAAGCTAACCACCAAGAGGATGTCAGAGCCACCAGACTCACAGACTTTCAGTCCACCCACTGGTTGAATATGATGGTGGAGGATGCAGATCTTTCATCTTTGTCCCTCACCTGGGTAACAACTACCTCCACCATTATTGGCTCCAGAATGATCCCTCTTGTTTTCTTCTTTTAAAAAAATGTCACTTGCAAGTGCTTCTACTTCATGAGCAGACTCACGAGGAGTTGTCAAGGGTTGGTGGGGTCTGTCTTCACCTCTAACGATTCTATGTCTGCTCTCTATGATCAGGGTTCAAAAACCTCTATTGGGTCCCTACACACCATAGAAAATGATATGTGATCACCTGAGAGTTCAATAGATTGTTTCCTCTCCTCAAAACCAATCTTGATGCCCTCTAGTTGAGTACAATGGAGAGGGAAGGGAGAACAAGAGGTCAAAAGTTGTATTGTTAGTTGGGACTTGAGGATTGTCGAGCATGATAGTAAAGGGAGGAGGTCAGGACTAAACTCACTCACCTCACACCAACCTACAAGACATGGTGTCATTAGAGAGATCTGAGACTGGCAGAGCTCAAGGCGCACTCCATTTCTCAATCTCACTCCGTGTACTTTGGATCAGGGGATTCGATCTCTGAGTCACCACTTTCTCTGTAAAAATTAGATCTAGAAGATGAAGCATGACACTAGATGACTTGTTCTATGGTTTGGATGGTGACATGAGCCCAAACTGTGGTTTCAATATAGTCACGGAGGCCTTTAACAACAATGAATGTGTGGAAAATATTATAATAAAAAATAAGCTCTAAAATTATATGAAACTTTAGTCCTTGAATGAAAAATCAAATCCACTCTCTTTGTCTCCCTCTCTCTCAAATGGCTCATCAAAATGCCATGAAATTTTAACCCAAGCCCTTCCATTTCCAGAAGCTAGATTCTGACCAAATAGAAGGTTAAAAGACTATCTTTTGATCACTTAGGTGAGTCCCTCAAGAAGTTTATTTTCATTGTCATGTAAGTCAATATCAAGTAACATTCATTGAAAGTACCTAAAATAATAACATAAAATCTAGATCAATTTGTTTAAACACCAAATCCAAGTGGTCATGTGGTGATCATCCATAAATCTTAGTATTATAGTAAGCATTGTTACCCTAAAATTAGGGCTATCACATTCCCCCCACCTTATATGGAATTTCGTCCCCAAAATTCACTAGTCTCAACTTAAGGTCATATCAAGGAGTCCAACTTCATATATGTCAGCACTTCTAGGTGTGAAAGCTATCATAGTGTTGGATGTACCCTAAGTTGTTGTCTTAGGATGCAAAACATATAGGATGTACCCAACCCACCATATATAGATGAGGCACTTTTTTAAGAATTGAAGCATCACTTAATGTTTTAGTCATAGCATGACATACATTTTTAAGGACATATCCTCCATTCACTTAAGAATTAGGGTTTGCTCATACTTTTGAAGTGGATAAGGGTTACTCAAGGTTCATCTTTCTCCCTACTCACCTATGAAAGGTGATATCAAGATTTCAGGTCATCAATTATCTAAATTATCACACTTATTAACATCATTATTGGGGCCTATGATTAACATAGTACTAGAATTTAATCATTAGAGAAAGGATTGTTTTATAGGCTTGAATATTAGGGTTTCACCCTTGTGTGTGAGTTGTCACCAACAAGAAACATAGGTTTATAAGGATTGAGGTTAATCACTTTTTTTACCATATAATATGTGGTCTACTTTTGTCTTCATTTCAAGTCCATGTTTTCAAATTTATATTTGTCATGTATGTTATGAAGGCAAAGAGAATATACTAAGGTAAGCTCATGATTTCAAACTTATACATACCATGTATGTTGTAAAGGAAGGATAATATACTAGGTCAAGCTTGTCTGAGTGACTCTTCATACATAATCATCAATATAGTTCAAGTGGGGTTTCTAGCATCATATATCAAAAAAGAGATAAGGAAGGAACAACTTTATGAGTATCTTATGCACAAGGGTTTTTATTCTCGGAACCAGAGTTTCATATATCACCTTGCTTGCATCTAATGATGAGATTCAAAGACATATGTCACTCAAGCTAGGACCTAACTCAATCAAAAGGATTGACTTTCTCATTAAGTCACCTACCCATCATTTTTCTTACCCAACTCTCACATTTAGGACTTAATCATGCAAAAGGACTCAACTCATACACTTAGGAGTAACCCAACTTAGGATGCATCATTTCACATATATCTCATATTTTTCATATATTGTTGGGTCGGTCCTATGACCCTCTCCTTATGGGTCTCTCTTTCTCTCTAAAGTTCACCGCGTATCTTGTCCTACCACTGGAGGTCCCCCTCTATAAAAGAGCTTCAAGTTCATTCATATTCACCCTTATCTTAGTTTAGCTCATCTTAAGTAAGAAAAGGGAATGTAATTTTATCATCAAGACTTAGCTTAGAATCTTGAAAATTGGATTCAACACATATACAACTTAAATCTTTATAAGGAAACTTATACAGTAAGAGATCAAACTTAGATAAGATTACACATGCTTATTTCATATATAAATCAACCATCTACTCTAACTGTCACATATCCAATAAGACTCTAGACATCTAATCTAGATCCACTCTCTCTTCTAGACTGATGTCACTCCCTTTCACTTAGGTTGCATGAACACCTCCTACTCTTTGGTGTAAGGGACACATTTTCATATTTACATGTATATAATAAAATGTTATATAGTTTTTCTTTAGGAAATCTAATGTCAGAGAAAACTATCGAGGCTCGAGCCAGTTTGGAAACTAAACCAAAATAGCAAAACCAAGTGTCCCACACATAGTAGATAGTCTAGTGCCACATCACCTAGTAAAATGGTGAGAACAAGGTGAAGACTAGTGTAGCTACCCAATACATATGAGATCTATAGGAAAGGGTTTCACACACTTGTCTAGGCCTAGTTCTCGAACATCTAGGTTCTAGCCTAGAGTCTAAGTCAAACCTAGTTATTATAGAATGATTTACTAAGTTTATAGGGCTTAAAGGGGAAGGTGAAATTTATTTTTATGTTTCATGATGAGAAATTATTAGTTGTAGCTAATGTTCAAGCTTTGATACCAATTGTAAGGTCCCCAGGTTCTGCCTTCCTAAAACCTCATGGGGATGAGACGAACTAAATCCGAAAATGTTAATCAATAGAATCAAAGTATGTTGCAGAAGCAACATGTGCATACACGAATAAAACAACCACAATGCATACACCATAACATTCTCAACATTCAACATGTATTCTATAAAATGACTTATTATAATAGGGATTACAATTACCTATTGATAGGAGATTTTACATAATGAATGTGTATGCTAATTAGGATCCTACACAATAGGTACAACTTGTACATTGCTCACTTCCTATCCTTTTATCCCATGCTATCTCTGAACCTAAAACATACATGAAACAATGAATCAACACACAGGGTGTTATGTACATGGGAAGAAAAGATGCATATAGTTATGGTTTTTATAAATTTTAAAAGATTTGCATAATGAAACAAAATCATATAAAAAACATTCTTTATAAAGTAAAATATGTTGATTTTAATCATTTTTCTAGATGAGTTGCATTATTAAGGTGGACTAGTACCAAAACATATATGTTGGGCCCTATCCCATGTACCAAATACTTTGGGAACTCCCTATACACCGTGTGCTCTAGGGAGGTGTACTAGTCAACATTTATCCATTCCCTCATTAGGGGGATAATGAGCACCTTAATAACTACAACACATCTACTCATAATTTATGTTTTAAAGTGACAAAACATCAAGTATTATAATAATACTACATCTAATATTTGCAAATAAAAGAGCATACATAGATATCATGATTCAACCAAGAAAACCATAGTCATATACTTAAATAAATCCCACATACTTGAGTTTAGAGATTCCTAATAATCCTTGATCATCTAGAAATCTAGGCATCAACTGATGAATAACAAATATTCACCATTAATACAAGGGTTAACATTATTCTTTATATTTAGGTCCATAGGGTTTAGCCAAACCTAGGGTCAAATTGATCTTAATTTGTACTCTGGTATTTTTGTTATCATATGTGGATCATGATTTAGGCCTAGTTTAATTTTCATAATTTTCTTATGCTTGTACTATTTTCTAGAATTTGAGTGAGGTTTAAACCATCTAATTATGTTTTAATGAATAATGACCTAATATTCAAATCAGAGTTCATATTTAGTATCCACATGAATTTAGGGTTCATCTCAGATTTTATCTCCATTGTTTACTAATTATTTTAGTAAATTAACCCTAAAAAGAAGCATTGCTCTCTAAATTAGATACCATCATTGAAAATGCACCAAGAGTCTGATCTAACGGTCTAGTAATATAGAGGTTATTTTCTTGAGTCTAGGGGTATTTTTGGGAGACTATTAGTTTGGAGAGCTATTTATTACGCATTTTTTGAGGCAGTTCTATATTTTGGAAATTTGAAGATAATTTACATGATTGGGGATTTCTAGGGTCGTTGGATCTTGATCCCAAGGCTAGGATGCGTCCAGGGCACTCCACATTGGTCACATTGTCAAAGTAAGCATCCCTCCCTAATACTTGATGGAACCAGTCTGGTTTGGGAAGTGAATCAGTTGGATTGGTAGGTTGGGTTGGGTTGGGTTTCATCTCACTGAACCGTCCTCTCCTTCGTGTTATCCAAGCACGCCCTCAATTCACCATGGGCGCACTGCCACACACGTAGTAAAACAATGGCCAGGACCTCCTCACTGATGGAAAAAGCCTCCATCTTTGGTTAACCTCATGGTTTTGAGCCAATAACGACAAACATTCTTGAAGTCGTCACTTCTTCTTCTATATTCCAGTCTTCATCCTTGGTTCACAACGTTGATGTTATGCCCGGCTCCGGCTAGCTACGACATCAATGTAGCCTCAACACTTAGGATCGTATATTGATCTTCCTCTGTGGAAGCTAATCGTCGAGAGGATGTTAGAGCCACCGGACTCACAGAGTTTTGGTCCATCCACTACTTGAATACGATCATGGAGGATGCATATCGTTCATCTTTGTCCCTCACCTGGGTGACCACCGCCTCCTCCGTGATCGGATCCAAACCAATCCCTATGATTTTCTTCTTTTAAAAGAATGTTGACTGCAAGTGCTTCTGCTTCAAGAGTAGACTCATGAGGAACGGCGAAGGGGTGGTGGGGTCTGTCTTCACTTACGTCAATTCAGAGTGATCAGCCTACGGCTGCTCTCTACGACCAAGGTTTGGAAACCTCTATTGGTCCCTACACATCATAGAAAATGATCTATGATCTCCTTGAGAGTTCAATAGATCGATTTCCTCTCCTTAAAACCCATCTCGATCCCCTCTAGTTGAGTATAATGGAAAGGGAAGGGAGAAACAGAGGTCGAAAGTTGTATTGTTGGCTGGGACTTTAGGGTCATTGAGCATGATAGTAAAGGGAGAAGGAGTTCAGGACTAAACTCAGTCACCTCATGCCAACCTGTAATACATGGTGTCGTTAGAGAGATCTAAGACTAGCAGAGCTCAAGGCACACTCCAGTTCTTGATCTCACTCCCTCTACTTTGGATAAGTGGCATTAGGGGATTCGGTCTCTGAGTCACCAGTTTCTTCATAAGCAACAAATCTAGAAGATGAAGCATGGCACTAGAGTACTTGTTCTAGGGTTTGGATGGTGCCATGAGCCCAAATCATGGTTTCAATACAGTCACAGAGGCATTTAACAACAATGGATGTATGACAAATATTGCAATAAGAAATTAGATCTAAAATCATATCAAATTGTAGTCCTTGAATGAAAAATCAAATCCAATCTCTCTCTCTTTAATGTCTCATTAAAATGCCATGAAACTCTAACCCAATCCATTCCATTTCCAATAGCTAGATTCTGATCAAATATAAGGTTAAAAGGCTATCTTTTTATTATTGGTATGTATGCCCATAGAGCCAATCATATGATGATTGTAATGGCATAAATGTAAACAATTTGGTTATTAACAAAGGCAAGCTTTGAATTTGTTCTTTTTGTTCAGTTATGAGATACTGAAATAACATAATAAATTTTTAGAGAATAATATTACTCAATGGCCTATGTCTTCAAGTTGAGGACCTGAGAAATGAGATCATACGAATTTTAAGAGTACATATGCATACTCTCATTATGTATGTGATTAGAATTTGTTGTGGAAGGTTGATAGATAGAAATAACACATAAGATCAGAGTGTGAGTTGGTTGATGATTGAATCTCATTGGTCATGATATGGCAATATCAAACTAAGCACATAGATACATGTTAGAGAATAGTGTATTAGACAGACCGATAGTGAGACTGACACATGGAAGTCATCATCATGGAAGTCATAGTTAGATCTCACAGTGATGGTGGTTCTTGTGGTTCTTAAACCTAAAATAACTACACTCAACACGTGTCATTGGTTACACTTTGACATCATAAAATGCAGCCCTAAAACATGGGTTGTTATAACAGTGATGATTGGGTGACTTTGACACATGGGGATTGACTTTGAGTGATAGATATGGGATTTGTCCCTCCTACTGGAGTGTGATGTCCTAGGCCTCTTAATAAGTGAGACTGAGAAAAGCATGTCCATGCGCATGTGAGTCAATATGTGATATTGAGCTTACATAATCTCAGACAGACTACTCTTGGTTCAAGAAACAAGATTGAATGATAATGAGAGTGATTGATCCATGTCTCTAGTTCAATCTGGACTTCAGTAACAAAGGAACTATATAAACATTGTAACACCATACACAGAATGTAGGTTGAAGTTGTTCTCCAACTTTTCACTTGGGTAGCATTGATGTGTGACTAGGCATCACTCCTAGCTTGTGATGTCATAAGTTATTATGGACATTCACTGCCAATGTGATATGGGACCAATAGGGTCACACACACAGGTCTCAGCCTAGAAGAGGAGTTTAGATCTCAAAAAACATTCGAATTAAGTGCTAAAGTGTTTAGGCATTTGATTCATGCAACAAACAGGCAGACAACACTACCAAACGCCCATCTTAAGTGTTGATACATCCATCTGGAAGTGCCAAATGGTCGTCTCAAGTGTTGAGACGGGCATCTAGGTTTCAGGCTTGTTGTGAGTTGAATTTGGCTAAGGAACGAACCGACCCTCCCAAACCAGTTACAACCCTAATTTTTGGGTTCATATGGATGGAAATGCAATTTCCCCAATAAATGTATGATTATGGGAATTGTATGACTATGAATTATATGTATTGAATGGATTGTCTTTTCTATAATTCCTTTGTGCATGTGATTTCGTGGACTATAACATGTTAATGAGCCCAATATGATTAAAAGAAGAAAAAAAGAAATCAAATATTGCTTTATTAAGAAGGTAATAAGAGATAATGATGTAAATGTAAGAAATATGTGGAGATATGGATAACGGAATCATTATGGATGAGATTTCGAATCCATAAGGCTTTTAATGGTAAAAGGAATCCAAATAAATGATATAAAAGAAGAGGAGAGAGAAAATATGCATAAAATATGCCTTAATAAGTAATAACTTTCATATGAAGAAACGTCTCTCATACTTTCTATTTTGAGTCCCAAACTTGGCACATAAGTAGTTTAAGTCATTATAGACTTTCCTTTAAAATTTGGGATCAATTGGGTAAAAGAGGAGAGAGATATGCATTTAGTAAGTTTGCATAAAGTGAGAGATTAATAAACGATTTATGATTAATGTCACACATTCTTTTCCTTTTTGGAAAGGCATTTTCACAGACTGTGTATCTGAGCACGTTTTGGTAGCCCTTGGATCACAGATCGATGGCTGGTAAGCCATCTTCTACCTTTGAACAGTTGTGGCAAATTCGAAATAGTAAAGTTCCCTTTCCTTCTCGGATTCTCTCCCACCTTGGTCAGTTTGGATGGAGTTAAACTCTCCCATCGAGTTGGGGAGATAGTTTCAGACTCAAACAACCCTGGATTTAACTACTTTATTACAGATCGGGGACTTTCCCCAATTTTATCGGACAGAAAGGCTTGCGAACAGAGGACCCCGCTCACCCATGCCTATATAAGGCTCTTTAGTCTCCAAATCTTATGTGTGAAATCCCACAAACTCGGGGAGTGACCCCCTTCTCTTAATATGATTTCGTGTTTCCCTGGCTTGCTCTCTTTTTCCTTAGATCCTCTGCAAGTCGGTCCTTCGCCTTTCTCCCTGCTCTGGTTTACCTTGGGCGATTGGTGCCCACAGATGAGTTCGACGGGATGGGGTGGAGCTCTCTGTGACCTCACCCACCACCCAAGATTCCAAGATCACAGAATCAACTAACAGGGTTGACTCGCCCAAGGAGGCTCTATTCGCAAATAGAAGAAGTGGGCAAGGAAGACGATGGTGCGCAAAAGACTTCTTTACCCCTACGGTCGCTGCATAGGGTAAGGTTCATAACCAACTTTTAAGCAGTTTTGTTTCACTTAAGTCATCTAGGTGTGAAACACCAACAAGGCCGAAGCCCATTGGCTGAAGCCTATTACGTGGAAATAAGCAAATATAAGTAATGGCATGGCACGCTCTAATTGGTCGGTTGGGGTTTATCTTGGAATAACCATATTTATTTATTGGTAACTTGGATGATAATAAATTATATATGAAAACTGATCAAAAAAATGCAACGAATCCAAAAAAAATATTATTGAGGCCTAAATATGCTTGCAATTTGAAAAGTGCATAAATTTATCATCTTTAATGATTTAATTAATGAAAAACCCTTAGATTTGATGATAGTTGGATTTAATGATGTTCTTTGGATAATTTAAGCTAATATTAACATGTTGTTAATAAAAGTGAGAATTGGATATAAAAAGATGATCTTTTTATATAATTGGCTTAATTTAGGGTTCCATGTGCATGAATATGCATTAATGGGCTTAGAAACCCTAATCTAGGTGATTATGTCTTTTAACTATCTTAATTGTTCAAATCCATGAATAAATAGAGATATGATGATCCTAAGTCAATTTGAGTATAAAAGACCCTTAATATGGATAATTTGAGTAATTAGGGTTTATATGTGTAGAAAAAGTATTTTATGGTTTGTTGACCTAAAAGGGATAAAGTTTGAGAAATTGATCTAAGAAACCCTAATGAATCCTAATAAGACTTAGAAACCTTAGAAAGGTATCCCAAGTCAATGAAGAGTTGTTTAGATGTCATGGTAACAACTAGGTGTTACACATGTTTTTAGGATCAATGCTTACTTGATTGATTGATTGGCTTGCTTGATTGGACATCTAGTTGGATTTGGATATATTACTTCTTTGAGATCTTCAAAATAGGTATGTGGTTACTCTTATAGTTAAATCTCTTTAGTTTCATGGCAATTCCCGAGGTTTTCACGGTTGCTTGGAAATAATTGCTTGATCGACTTTTATTTCATGCAACTATAAAGTGACTATGACTATCACCATAATTATATGTGCATGACTAGCTCAGATCCTGGTCCTCCTCTATAGATTTTTTAATGATGAGAAGGATGACCTAGTACATGGTCTACCCGCAAGGTAGGATCATCAGGTTATCAGATGACCTAGTACATGGTCTACCCGTGAGGTAGGATCATCAGGTTATCGGATGACCTAGTGATAACACCCAAATCTACACATATTCTCTATGTTATTTATCTATGGTTTTGTGTCACTTTGGCCTTAATATGCCCTCTAATCCTCATGTTTTAGTTTATTTTATCTTTACATAGATAAAGTAACTAGCTAGCCAATAAAGTAGCCAATCTTGCCAGTTTTAGGACTAGCAGGCACCAAACTTGTGATGACAACTTTCTCCATGTTTTCTCTCCAACCGAGGCCCAGTGAAATTGTGTTATTTACTATATCTTCTAATGATGAACACATATTCATCACTGTCTGAGTCACATCTTGCGCCCAGTTTTGCTCTGATTAATTGCTTTCATTGCCTAAATCTCCCTATACATCCTTAGTTAACCTAATGATTTAATCTCTATTTTAATTATATTTTATCCTTGTCGTGCAGGTCAAAGTGGGCATAAAGGCCCAATCCCCTCAGCCCATCTCTCGATTACTAACATGTGTTCAAGCTAGAATAACCTCTTTGTTCAAGCCAGACTGTGACCCCCCTCTCCCTACAATGATCGCGGTCCCTCTCCTCGCTTCCTATACTGTGACTTGAGGACTGCAGCTGTGGCTTCTTCTGCCCTAACTGTGCCCATGGTTTCTTCCTGTACAACCCGTGATCACCTTCCCTTCCCCTACATCGCGGTCGCATTTTTCCTCCATCCTCTACAAGATCGCGACCACACATATGCGCTCACGGTCTCCCTCCTCACCATCCATGCACGTGACTCCCAACAGACTCAACATCATCAGACACCACCGCCAGTAACCGCGACCACCTGCTCCATCACCGCGACCACGATCAACAGACCACGACCAGTGGCAGTTGACTCCAGTAGATAACCACGTCAACGCCTCGGCCATCATCTCTTCACCAACTGTCGTTCTCAACCGCGAACACCTCGACCTCTTCCACCCTCGCACTGCTACACCTCCCTCCATCCGCCATCGCGTCCCCCCTCTGACCGTGATCGCGGTGTCAAGGAACCGCAACCTATGGTTTTCCCATCAAGGTCACGCCCACGACAACTGTGACTCAGCACCACTTCTCGGCAGCGATGCATCTTCACCTCTGTCATCACAGCAGTCAACCACAATGCCCCTTCCAACTACACCACGACAGGCACTTCCTCCACCTCTTCCACTATCTCTTCTACCCGCGGTCTACTTCTGCCCTACACCACGGCCTCCCTTTTCATCTTCATCCCTATCCGCGGTCTTCATCGCTTTTCCTCACTCAAGTCGCGGCTGTGGATGTTGCACCGCGACCTGAGCACAAAAGAAACTGCGACCATATCAACAGAGCTATTGGAAAAGGGCCACGGTCAGTGGGATTACAAGACCACACCCACGGTCAGTATTATAAAAACCTCAACCGAGGTCTTCAAAACAGAGCCAAAAGACCAAAGGGTAACCAGCACTATAAATAACCCCACTCCAACATCAGGGGGGATGAAGTTGAGACTGGAAGGCTGCCCGCTTGTGTCCAGCCCAAGGAGTACCTCGACCCAGAGTCCCGTGGGAGAGCACGGAGGTCTAAGAAGACTACGGTGCTCACTCCACACTGCCCTCTACAGTAGTCTTCCATTCTCTCTCCATCCATCTGCCTATTTCCACCCAGATCTGTGGTGGAAACCCAGATCTGGATCATCCTCCACCTTCGTTCATCCACCGAGCCGTTGTTTGGGGTAGATCTAGAGAGAGAGGAGCAAGGAGTCCAGAAAGATCAAGGAGGAGGACCAAAAGATGAGATCCAGCCTATACGGAGGCTAAGGAACGAGAGCCACCTCTCCTCCATGGGCTAAATCTTATCTTCTTCCCCTTTCCTCTGTTGTGTTCCTTGGTTTCTTGTATAATGATGTTCTTCCATCTTTGTTCGGTGCCGACTATGCTTGTCCATGGATAGTTGAGCTCCTTCTTAGCTATGTAGCCTATTTTGGGCATGTTTATGTACTTTTGCCTTAAGCAAGTAGATTTATTTCATATCCGGTATGTTTGCTTGTTCTATCTTCTCTCTCTAGTTGTGATTGCTAGTTTGATTGATCTCTTCCTAGTTTGAACTGTGGTTTCTACCCATATCGTGAGATCTGTGTAGGAATATATGCGAGAAGATAGTTTGGACCGGAGCCCGAGAGGAGGACAATTCAATGGCTATTTGTTCCTAAGCACATTCTAAACCTGAGAGGACCTCTGGAATATGTTGAGATGTTGATGTGTCATCCTCGAAAGAGGATCAATGGCACAATCATAGATGGGTTTTAGTCACGCTTTGCGAGAGTGAGTGGGACGACCCACAGGAACAGACACGACAGTACGTACTATGTTTGGATATAGATTGCTTGCTCAGGTATTTGAGGGTTGTCTACGCCCGAGAACGGGTACATAGACTGCCCAGCTTTTGGTTACATAGCCAGGAACTCCTCTCTGATTAGTAGAAACTTATGGACTTTGTTTTATTTTCATTTCTTTTCTTTGTGTTGTTTTATTTCGTGACAACCCGCTAGACTAGTTCTAGCACATATTTTCTTCGACTATTGCTTTGGTTTATCTGACTAAAGAATGAAATATGTGGCGTCCTAAATGTCACCACATCCCTGTGTTCGACCCCATATATCTACTTTGACCCTGTAATAAAGTTGTGGGCGTCCTTGAAGAATTTGGGTTATAAATTAAAAGTTTCGACTCACTTTTGAGGCCGATCAACTTTTTGGCGCCGTTGTAGGGGACGTGGTTTTCCACATTTACACGCCTAAAAGATTTTGTTCTGTCACTTTTAAGCCCATATATATGCACCGTTTTTCTTTTATTTTAAACATACTTGTTCATATATACTGAATACATTTTTCTTTTCCTTATACTTTTTCAGCCATGGATCTTGCTTTGGCGAGACAAGTCGTCTTGTCCACCTGTCCCCCCGAGTTTTTCCACAGTTGCGACTATTGGAAAATAATTGAAGGGCATGCTCTATATCTAGTCGAGTTATACTCACATCCACCGTTGTCGTATGTTGAAATTCCAACAATGGAGACTGCCAGTCAGCCCTCGACTTCTTTGCTATCATGGGATCAAGAATTGATTAAGGCAGTGGAGTTAGTTGGGGAGAGTATTCATGCACTCACCTCCTTAGCCCTTCATCTCCAAGAACATGTTGATCCTCTCCAGGAACTATTAGATAAGCAGGAGTGTCAACTCCAAATAGCAACGGAGATTGCAGACCGCAGTAGAATTATGCTTCAAACTATTGAATAAGGATTCATCTGAAAACATCAGTTTGATACAGTGGATTCCCATCAGATGTGTATGGCAGATTCGACGGCTCTCAAAAGCATCATTTCTGAAGTACAACGGCTTCATGATAAAGATGTTGAACAAGGCAGGAGGCTCCAATAGCTCATTGATTTGGTTACAATCCGGTTACAAGTGCCATCACAAGATAATGAAGACTATAGTCATCAAGACCATTCCGTCGGATCTGAAGAGGAGTATGCCTCACCATCCTATTCATACCATCAACTGGATTCACCAAGATTTTTCTATGAACACCAACCCACTTGGGGAAGCCCTTCATTCTATCCAGATGACCCAGCTGATGAACCATTAGAAGACATGAATCATAGACATGAATGGTTCTATGATGATGATGACGAAGACTCTTATCCTCACAATGATAGCCAAACAACCTCACATCCAGAAGGTTGGTTTTAGGAACCAGAGTTAGACATCAAATCAGACCAGGGTGATATCTCTCGTATCGAGACTTATCACCTCGCTTTGAGCAGTACGCCAACCATGGTTTGGAACAATTTATTTGATGACGACAATGACAACTTCTCAACATGGAGCAGTGAGTGTATTAACGAAGAAGATTTGGAGCAACATGATCCGCCGTTTGCACCCATACCTTTATAAGGTAGGGTAGACGTCAAGGGGGCAAGATGGACGGTTCACTACAACATGATTGTTAAGCATGAAGATACCCCTAACTCCATGCCAGGTGATAAGCTTGGGGTGGGAGAACCACAAACAGATTCTTATGGGGATACTTCTTGTTTAGAAGATGATTGGATGACTCAGACTGAACATGAAAATTTATCTGAGCATCCAACCTCAAGTTTAGAGATGGAGAGAGAAGTGAGGGGGCCTATAGAAAACTTTCAACCTCTTCCCTCCATCTCATCCTGTGTCGACATCCTAGGGCCTTCCTATTCAGATTTGTATCTTGGAAGGTACCTTGAAGATGATTTTCCAAAGAATTCATCCCAGTGCAGTTCAAGTAAACCCCAGCATAGAGATGACTTCAACGAGTCGCCAGATTTTATTCCTCTTCTTCAAACTTAGAAGGGCCCGCATCTCCGCCTATTCTACTCCCATTATGTGGTGGATCCCTTCGGCAAGACACAGGTGACACTGGTCCCAAAATTTAGGATTTAGGACCCCAGTGTCGGTATCGTAGGGCAGCCACCCCCTTTCTTTTACCTCTTTCTTCTCTCCTTTTGTTAAAATAAAATTTTGTTTTTCATGATCTTACTTAGATAGTTTCTTTCCTCTAACTACCTTATTTTTCCTTGCATACATGCATCATTTTAGGACTCTAATAAGATTCCCACCCTAACTTCCATGCATTCCCATCCTATTATACTAAGCTTAGATCTTGCTCGAGGACGAGCAAAATTTTAAGCTTGGGATGGTAGGGCTATTCACCCTTCTACCTCTTCATCCTTCTAGCATGCATGTTTACTTCCTACATGCATTTAGCATAAATTTTCAAAAGTTTCAGATTTTTAGCTTTGCAATTATGGCCATATGGTGCGAATCTAATAGATAAACACTTGACTTTATGCCTAAATGCACAGTTTTCATCTTAAAATTGCTTGACCTTTCGCTTGACTTGCTCTTTGACTCTTTCCTTGAGTTTGGTAATAAATATAAGGTTATGTGCCTTTTACATAGCTTAAAGAATTATTCCCTTGATCTATGTTGTGAATGACAAATCCAAGGTAAAGGACCGTTGGAATTAGCTAAACACAATCAAATAATCCTAGTTGTGATTTCACAAGCTTGTCTCTATTCTAAGGATTCTTGAATCATAATCGCAACTTTTCACACAGGTGTCAAGTGGATCATGACGGGCTTTGAGCTATAATCAAGATGAAATGTTTTCCTTGATGGACTACGCGCCCTCTTACCTTAGATTGTGTCAAAAAGATGAAAAATATAAAAATGTGCAAAAAGAGGCTTGGCCGCCCACAAAATCTCAAAATATCTATATAGTTCTCACCCAAGCCTACAAAATAGAATGCAGAGAATAAAAGTCTGAGTGTGAATAAATGAGCGCTTGTTTTCCCTTTTAGGAGAGTTGAGGATGGTGTCCAGTCGGTGTATGACTGCACTCATGAATGCGGGTATGTCGCGCCTGGTAGTATCAATCCAAAAGCTCATTAGAGAGTCACTAGGAACCCTAGGAGACCTTTGAGATCATCTCAGTAGCAGGGTTGGTTCAAGCGCAGTACGAGGAGTTCATCTCACTACTTTGGGCCAACTGGCTTGGACTGCAGGGATTATTTCTCATTACATGGACCAACCTAATGCAGATCGGGATCCTCAGAAGTCATTAGAGTCTTTTGCTTTGTTTCTTAGGACATGAATAAGCGAGAGGTGTGTTGTTTCCCTATTGGTATGCATGGATTCATAGTGATGGCTCATTGCTCATCACCCACGTGATCACCTATGTGACAATTCTTTCATGTCTAATAATTATGATTCAAACCCTCATGAGTATCGATAGGTTGTAGTGAATTTGCTTAATCTTTCCTGGAAACTCTTTGATCTTGCTTTGGTAGGATTGTGGTTGATTGGTGGGGGTTTGTTCTGAAACAAAATGGATCATGAGAATTGATGTTTTAAACTCTTTTTTTCTTAGCCTTAGCATCTGTTGCTAAGCTTAATTTGGATGTTATCTTTTTGTTCTTTGAGCACAGTCTTGCTTGAGGACAAGCAAGTTTTAAGCTTGGGGTAGTTGATAACACCCAAATCTATGCATATTCTCTATGCTATTTATCTATTTTTTTGTGTCACTTTGACATTAATATGCCCTCTTATGCTCATGTTTTAGTTCCTTTTATCTTTACATAGATAAAGTAACTAGCTAGACAATAAAGTAGCCAATCTTGCCAATTTTGGGACTAGCACGCACCGAACTTGTGATGACAACTTTCTCCATGTTTTCTCTCCAACTGAGGCCCAGTGAAAATGTGTTATTTACTATATATTCTAATGATGAAGACATATTCATCACTGTTTGAGTCACATTTTGGGCCCAATTTTTCTATGATTAATTGCTTTCATTGCCTAAATCTCCCTATACATCCTTACTTAACCTAATTGATTTAATCTCTATTTTAATTGGATTTTATCCTTGTCATGCAGGTCAAAGTGGGTACAATGACCCAATCCCCTTGACCCATCTCTCAATTTCTAACCTGTGTTCAAGCTATAGTAACCTCTTTGTTCAAGATAGACCACGACCCCCCTCTCCCTACCATGATCGTGGTCCCTCTCCTCACTTCCTATACTGCAACCTGAGGACTGCAGCCATGACTTCTTCTGCCCTAACTGTGCCCATGGTTTCTTCATGTATGGACCGCGATCACCTTCCCTTCCCCTACACCACAGGCGTGGTTTTCCTCCATCCTCTGCAAGATTGCGACCACACATCTGCGCCCCCACAGTCTCCCCCCTCGCCATCCATGCCTGTGGCTCCCAAGAGACTCAACATCACCAGACACCACTGCCAGCAACCGCGACCACCTGCTCCATCAATGCGGTCGTGATCAACAGACCATGTCCAGCGGCAGTCAACTCCAGTAGATAGCCACGTCAACGCCTCAGCCATCGTCTCTTCACCAACTGTCATTCTCAACTGCGGACACCTCAACCTCTTTCTCCCTTGCACTGATGCACCTCCCTTCATCTGCCATCGCGGCCCCCAAATTTTAGTAGAGTATCAGTCTTTCTATTAATTCGATATGGATATTTAAATAGACCTCTGACCACGGTCGCAGTGTCAAGGAACCGCGACCCACAGTTTTCCCATCAAGGTTGCGCCCACGACAACCATGACTCAACTCTACCCATGGCTCAGCTCCACTTTTTGACATCGATGCATCTTCACCTCCGCCATCACAGCAATCAACCGCAACGCCCCTTCCAACTACACTGTGACAGGCACTGCCTCCACCTCTTCTGCCATCTCTTCCACATGTGGTCTACTGCTTCCCTACATCGTGGCCTCCCTTTTAACCTCCATCCCTACCCGTGGTCTTCACCGCTTTTCCTCCCTCAAGCCATGACTGTGGTTGTTTCACCATGACCTGAGCACAAAAGAAACCACAACCATACCAATTAAGCTATTGGAAAAGGGTCGTAGTCAGTGGGATTACAAGACCGCGCCTGCGGTCAGTATTATAAAAACCTCGACCAAGGTCTTCAAAATAGAGCCAACAGACCAAAGGGTAACCCAGCACTATAAATACCCCCACCCCAACATCAGGGGGATGAAGTCGAGATCGGAAGGTTGCCCGCTTGTGTCCAGCCCAAGGAGGACCTCGACCCAGAGTCCCGTAGGAGAGCATGGAGGTCTGAGAGGACTGAGGTGCTCACTCCACGATGCCCTCTACAGCAGGCTTCCATTCTCTCTCCATCCATCCACCTATTTCCACCCAGATCTGTGGTGGAAACCCAGATCTGGATCATCCTCCACCTCCGTTCATCCACCGAGCCGCTATTGAGGTGGATCTAGAGAGAGAGAGGACCAAGGAGTCCAGAAAGATTAAGGAGGAGGACCAAAAGACAAGATCCAGCCTATACGGAGGCTAAGGAGCGAGAGCCATCTCTCCTCCATGGGCTAAATCTTATCTTCTTCCCCTTTCTTCGGTTGTGTTCCTTGGTTTCTTGTACAATGATGTTATTCCATCTTTGTTCGGTGCCGACTATGCTTTCCATGGCTAGTTGATCTCCTTCTTGGCTATGTAGCCCATTTTGGGCATGTTTATGTACTTTTGCCTTAAGCAAGTAGATTCATTTCAGATTTGGTATGTTTGCTTGTTCTATCTTCTCTCTCTAGTTGTGATTGCTAGTTTTCTTGATCTCTTCATAGTTTGAACTGTTGTTTCTACCTATATCATGAGATATGTTTAGGAATAGATGCGAGAAGATAGTTTGGACTGGAGCCCGAGAGGAGGACAGTTCAACGGCTGTCTATTCCTAACATTTGAGCACATTCTAGACCTGAGAGGACCTCTAGAATATGCTGAGATGTTGATGTGTCATCCTCGAAAGAGGATCAATGGCACAATCATAGATGGGTTTTAGTCATGCTTCGCGAGAGTGGGTGGGATGACCTACAGGAATAGACACGACAGTACGTACTATGTTTGGATATAGATTTCTTGCTCAGGTGTTTGAGGGTTCTCTATGCCCAAGAATGGGTACATAGACTGCCCAGCTTGTGGTTACATAGCCAGGAACTCCTTCTCTCTGATTAGTAGAATCTTGCAGACTCTATTTTGTTTTCGTTTCTTTTCTTTATTTTGTTTTATTTCATGACAACCTGCTAGAATAGTTCTAGCACACATTTTCTTCAACTATCGTTTTGGCTTATCTAACTAAAGAATGAAATTTGTAGCGTCCTAAACATCACCACGTTCCTATGTTCGACCCCGTATATCTACTTTGACCTTGTAATAAAGTTGTAGGCGTCCTTGAAGGATTCAGGTTATAAATTAAAAGTTTTGACTCACTTTTGAGGTCGATCACCTAGTACATGGTCTACCCGTGAGGTAGGATCATCAGGTTATCACGAGTCGATGTGTTGGTCTACCCTTGGGTAGGACCTTATGACTCCACGACCATACATATTGATCTACCTATAAGGTAGGATCATGGGGGTTAGTTGAGATCTACCATATGAGAGGTAGTATCCATGTCCACTGTAGGGACAACACAGAGGCTAGGGTATGTAAGGGTTGAGTAGTCTTGTTTAAAATGTAAAGTTTGTTTTGTTAAATCATGATTACATGTTGTATGTTGTTACAATTAAATGCAAGATTATTGGATCCCCCACATACCAGTATAACTCATTATACTGAGCGGCTTTTATTTGTCAACATTTTAGGTTTATTAAGAAAATGGATGTTCCTTTAAAGTGATAATGATGGAATAAAGTTTAATAAAGATTGGATGATTTTAGATAGATAGATGTTATATGGGGTAAAGGCCATCAACTCCTATATTTTGCAAGGTATGATAAAAGAAAAAAATTATTCCATTTTAAAGCTTAGTTGTTGTAGAATTTATTAATTATTGTTGATTATTTGCAAAATCATTGATCCTATTTTGGGATAACGCCTCTGACTTCTTGGTCTCCCTTAATTGGGGGTTACCGGGAAGTGGGGTCGTTACATTTAGTATCATAGCCATGGTTTTCCATTTAATCTTCTGTAATTATTAAATTTTACAAACTCTTTAGAACCCAAGGGAGTTATTAGAGGATTTTCCAATGATGGATATGACTATAAAAGGATCATGATCTGGGGGCTGGCAATATTTTCCTCTGCCCCACTAGTCAGTCATGAGGACTCCCGGATGTAGTGTGACTACCTGGCCAAAGTCTACAGTTTTGACTTAAAATAAGATACCTTTAGGACTCTCATCTATTTTGTCCCTTCTCAACCCTAATTCAATTAAGGATTCTAGGATTTAGGGTTTTCCTCTCTCTTCCCCACCCTCTTGAGGTCAAGGTATGTATGATAAGATTAAGGAATCCTCCACTAAATTAATGAAAACAATGTAAATAAGATGTCATGGACATAAGTTTAATAGTTTACGCATAATCTAGTGATTAGTTACATGCTTAGGTTGTATGGCATGTGTTGTCATGCCCTCATGAGAGACCTGAGATTAGATCTTGTCAGGAGGATGAGTGAAGAGTTAGCCCTGGAGGAAAAGGTCTCCAGGAAGAGGTAGATACCTGGTGCATCCTCTGAGGATGATGCTAACCCTAACCCTAAGTGGTTGTTAGAGAGAGACGGCATCATGGTCGACCATATATGTGGGCTGACATGCTTTTTGGTTTTGAGTACCTATGAGAAGCATGAGCAAGGTGAGCTAGGTTTGACCTAGTACCTTTTGTGACCCGACCATGGGTGGTCGTGCTTGTAAGGGTGAGGGGTAGCCCCTCATTGAAAAGATTAGTGGTGATCATATAGAAACCCTTATGGGCATATATGAGCATAGAAGAGCATGCACCTACGTAGGAGAGAATGTCAGCAGTGATGGTAGTAGGTTGAGGCTTAGATCAGAAGAGTTATGCCTGACAGGTTAGGAGATGAACATGAAGAGCTTTGGATAATCTTGATCAAACATAGGTTTGGATCATACATTTCATCCATGTAGGTGTATGCACGTATACTTAAGAGCTTGATCCACCTTCTTAGAACCTCTAGTGGTTATACCAATTGTAGTATTTAACTCGAGAAAGGAGGGTTATTTAAACCCTAAAGAAGTTTAGTAACAAGTTATGAGGTCTCACACCGGGTTGGTTGTCCTTATGTAGGACTCTAAGGTGTTGTTCACATGGAAGAATAGGAGGAAGTGCATGTTATACCTTGTACATGTTTGGTTCGTGGTTGAAAAGTTGGGCATGCAGTTAGATGGTTGGTGCATAAGAAGTGAACCTAAGGTTCCTAGACTTAAGAGCAGAAGTAGTAGGACCTAGTGCACATGGTGCTCACGAAGATGTTTGGGTTCTTACAGATTAGAGCATGGCACCCCTCATGTTTAGAGGAAAAGAAAACCCCTTGGACTAAAGTATATGTTGGATGAACCCCTCTCACAAGGGGGGTGACCTATACATGCATGAGTTTGGTCCAATGTTGAAGAATAGGAACATGTAGGACATACCAAGGAAACCTAGCATAGTTTAGTAGGTGGTCTTCTGGTTAGTTGCGTGCCTTAGTAGCTTGATAGGGCTAAGCATGCACATGATGATGTAAACCCTAAACTAAGGACATTTGTGACCTTTGTCACTATTAAGAGATAGTTTTCTCCCATCCTGGGGAGGGACCCTCCCGTAGGGTGAGTATAAGCTTTTGTTTAGGTTTCAAGTAACCTAAAGAGGTCCCTCGTAGGAGCTTGATGGGCTAAGTGGAGAGGACATGGTATGAGCACGAATCTATAGACCCTTGTGTGGCCATCTCTAATGGGCATGTTGATATGTTGCCATGGAGGCAACCTGTATGGGGCCAAACCAAGGTAGGTAGGTCGCCATGATTCCTTTGAGGGATGAAAAGTTAGCCATGTATGCCCAAAGAGAGGATGGAGATTTGGGTGAGGATTTGAGGATGAGATGTGCTTGAGTATCAACATAAAAATCATGAGCTTTTGTAGAATCCTAAGTCAACACTAAGGTCATGAAGGGATAAGACTGATGGAAGTAGGAGTTGTCTGTTTCCTGGATGCACAAGACCATAGGGTCGGGAGGTAACACCTACCTTTGCCCAAGGACCATGGGTTATGAGGCTGGCCACCTTCATGAGTTCATGGGGCCTAAGGGGTAAATGTGAGAGGCACTCCCTAGATGCATAAGGGTCAGATCACCCCAAAAGTGTCGGCACCCTAGAGACCTTGAGGTGATGACTAACGATTGTACATAATAGATATGTTAAGATCCAGAGGTGATGGGAACATTCTTCCCATGGGTGTAGACCCATGTGATGTACGTTTCAACTTAGATTGGAAAGTGTGATGGTGATGTGTGATGCACCATCTCTACTATTAGAACATGTTGAACTTTGTATTTGGACTACAGCCAAATGCTTATTTCATCTTGTTATGGGTATGAGAGACAGGACAAAACGCATACCATACAGAGGATAAAGGTGATATGAGTTGAAACCTTTTTACTATGTTTTAGGATAGAGAAAATACCACACCTTATGAGAGTATGTTGGATAGATGGTTTGAAAACACAAAGAGAGCAAAGGTAATCATCATATGAGGACGTTCTTGTCAAGAGCAGTTTGGATCCTAAGAGTTGTATCTTGGGTATGGTAATCAAAATGATGAGCTTGAAGTTTTCTTGACTCAGTTAGACTTAAACTTGAGATGAGGGTGATGAGTGGAGTATATGAAGGTTTATGTTTACACCATCACCTAGCACATAAGGAAATTGATGTGGTAATTGATACTCTTTACTTAGATACAGCTCAGGTGTATAATTGCCTTGTCTAGCCGGTAGAGAGAGTTGTAAGAGGTTGCTAGGTGCACCCTGTGATTGTTAGAAGACTAGACCTATGTGTCTAACACCCAGATACAACCAAACCCATTGGTCAAGTTGGTGGTTGCTCAGTTAATTAGCCCAGAGCTTGATGAGATAGAAGGACAGTTGTAAGAACCTTAGATACACCTCTCAGGAAAAGAAGGTGGTGAAATCCTCTGCTAAAGTGTTTTAGGGTTTCTGAGGAGTTGACCTTGAGGAACCATGACATGCAAGAAATCATGAGTATACATCTGGCCTATACCGTGGTACTACTAAGATAATAAAAGTGTGCTTTGAGTACCTGAGATGAAGAAGTATATAGGGTGCATGTGGCTTGTCACCATGCATGACAAGAGGTGACACCAGTAACCCAGTGAGTTGCTACGAATAGTGAAGAGTCACCAAGAGGGAATAAGAGTAGCTCACCATAGACGTTGAGGTGAGTCTCCCCTGGACCAAGAGAGGTCGGGATGCAATATGAGTTACGATAGATTGCCTTACTGAGTTGACTTAATCCCTTTCCTAAGAGAGAGCACTATCAGTATGATAGTTTTGGTTGAACCATATATGAGAGAGAGATAGTTCAACTACACCGTAATCTGAGTTCAATATCTTGAGCATGACCTCAAGTTCACTTCCATGTAGTGGAAGTAGGTGTAAGAAGAACTCAATGCTAGATTGAAGATGAGTACATCATATCACCCCAGACTAGTGTACAACCAAGAGAGTATAAGCCAAACTCTAGAAGGTCTGATGAGAGCATATGTGCTCGTTCAGGGTGATATATGGGAGCAGTTCCTGCCCCTAGTAGAGTTTGCTTGTTATGAAATCCGCCATAGCCAGTATCGGGATGTATATAAGGGAGGCTGTGTCGGTCACCGCTTAACTTGGAGGATGTTGGTGAGAGGACCTTGTGAAGGTTAGAGAGAGACTACGGTGTATGAAGATGAAGTCACTTTGATCGAGCAATGGCTGAGAAAGCCCAAGATCGATAGGAGTCAATTCAAAGTAGACTAACATGTCGTTCACTGTGGGTGAATATGAAAACTCGACCCCTTTGAGCTATAGTTGAGAAAGCTAAGTTCCTGATACAAGGGTCCATTTGAGATGGATTGGTGGAGTTCCTTATGTTTAGTCTTAATCCTCAGGATAATATGATGTATGACATGTTCCATGCATCTGATCTAGAGCACTATGTGAGGTACCTGAGCCATGTGCTGAGCAATGAACCTAGTGAGCTCCTGAGCGAGGCTGAAATGTCCTGAGTCACCTGTGAGGATTCTAGATACCAAGGTGAAAGAACTCATATGTAAGAATATAAGATGATAAAGGTTCTTTGGAAGCACCATGGAGAGGATGAAGCCACATGGGAGCTGATGATGGACATGGATAAGTCTTATCCTGAATTGTTTGTATGTTTGGTGGAATTTTGAGGGCAAAATTCCTATAAGAGGGTAAGGATGTTGCAACACTAATTTTTGGGTTTATATGGATGGAAATGCGATTTCCCCAATAAATGTATGATTATGGGAATTGTATGAATTATATGTATTGAATGGATTATCTTTGCTATAATTCCTTTGTGCATGTGATTTCATGGACTATAACAAGTTAATGAGTCCAATATGATTAAAAGAAAAGAAAAAAGAAATCAAATATTGCTTTATTAAGAAGGTAATAAGAGATAATGATGTAAATGTAAGAAATATGTGGAGATATGGATAATGGAATCATTATGGAGGAGATTTCAAATTCACAAGGCTTCTAATGGTAAATGGAATCCAAATAAATGATATAAAAGAAGTGGAGAGAGAGAAAATATGCATAAAATATGCCTTAATAAGTAATAACTTGCATATGAATAAAAGTCTCTCATACTTCTGATTTTGAGTCCCAAACATGGCACATAAGTAGTTTAAGTCATTATAGTCTTTTCCTTTAAAATTTGGGATCAATTGGGTAAAAGAGGAGAGAGATATGCATTTAGTAAGTTTGCATAAAGTGAGAGATTAATAAAAGATTTATGATTAATGTCACGCATTCTTTTCCTTTTTGGAAAGGCATTTTTGCAGACTGTGTATCTGAGCGCGTTTTGGTATCCCTTGGATCACAAATCGATGGTTGGTAAGCCATCTTCTACCTTTGAACAGCTGTGGCAAATTCGAAATAGTAAAGTTCCCTTTCCTTCTCGGATTCTCTCCCACCCTGGTCAGTTTGGATGGAGTTAAACTCTCCCATCGAGTTGGGGAGATAGTTTTGGACTCAACAACCCTGGATTTAACTACTTTACTACAGATCGGGGACTTTCCCCAATTTTGTCGGACAGACGGGCCTGTGAACAGAGGACCCCGCTCGCCCATGCCTATATAAGGCTCTTTAGTCTCTGAATCTTGTGTGTGAAACCCCACAAACTCGAGGAGTGACCCCTCTTCTCTCAATTTTATCTTGTGTTTCCCTGGCTTGCTCTCTTTTTCCTTAGATCCGCCGCAGGTCGGTCCTTTGCCTTTCTCCCTGCTCCGGTTTACCCTGGGCGATTGGCGCCCACGGATGAGTTCGACGGGATGGGGCAGAGCTCTCTGTGACCTCGCCCACCACCCAAGATTCAAAGATTGTGAAGTCAACTAACAGGGTTGAATCGCCCAAGGAGGCTCTATTTGCGAATAGAAGAAGCGGACGAGGAAGACGATGGCACGCAAAAGACTTCTTTACCCCTACGGTCGTTGCATATGGTAAGGGTCATAACTGACTTTTAAGCAGTTTTGTTCACTTAAGTCATCTGGGTACGGAATGCCAACAAGGTCGAAGCCCATTGGATGAAGCCTATTACATGGAAATAAGCAAATATAAGTAATGACATGGCACACTCTAATTGGTCGGTTGGGGTTTATCTTGGAATAACCATATTTATTTATTGGTAACTCGGATGACAATAAATTATATATGAAAATTGATCATAAAAATGCAAGGAATCCAACACAAATATTATTGAGGCCTAAATATTCTTTCAATTTGAAAAGTGCATAAAGTTATCATCTTTAATGATTTAATTAATGAAAAACCCTTAGATTTGATGATAGTTGGATTTAATGATGTTCTTTGGATAATTTAAGCTAATATTAACCTGTTGTTAATAAAAGTGAGAATTGGATCTAAAAAGATGATATTTTTTTATAATTGTCTTAATTTAGGGTTCCATGTGCATGAATATGCATTAATGGGCTTAGAAACCCTAATTTAGGTGATTACATCTTTTAACTATTTTAATCGTTCAAATCCATGAATAAATAGAGATATGAAGATCCTAAGTCAATTTGAGTATAAAAGACCCTTCATATGGATAATTTGAGCAATTAGGGTTTATATGTGTAGAAAAAGTATTTTAGGGTTTATTGACCTAAAAGGGATAAAGTTTGAGAAATTGATCTAAGAAACCCTAATGAATCCTAATAAGACTTAGAAATTAGAAAGGTATCCCAAGTCAATAAAGAGTTGTTTGGATGTCATGGTAACAACTAGGTGTTATACATGTTTTCAGGATCAATGATTACTTGAATGATTGATTGTCTTGCTTGATTGGACATCTAGTTGGATTTGGATATATTGCTTCTTTGATATCTTCAAAATAGGTATGTGGTTACACTCATGGTTAAATCGCTTTAGTTTCACAGTGATTCTCGAGGTTTTAATGGTTGGTTGGACATAATTTCTTGATTGACTTTTATTTCATGCAACTATAAAGTGACTATGACTATCACCATAATTATATGTGCATGACTAGCTCAGATCCTGGTCCTCCTCTATAGCTTTGTTAATGATGAGAAGTATGACCTAGTACATGGTCTACCCATGAGGTAGGATCATCAGGTTATCGGATGACCTAGTACATGGTCTACCCGTGAGGTAGGATCATCAGGTTATCGGATGACCTAGTACATGGTGTACCCATGAGGTAGGATCATCAGGTTATCACGAGTGGATGTGTTGGTCTACCCTTGGGTAGGACCTTACAACTCCACGACCCTATGTATTGATCTACCTATAAGGTAGGATCATGGGGGTTAGTTGAGATCTACCATATGAGAGGTAGTATCTATGTCCACTATAGGGACAGCACAGAGGCTAGGGTATGTAAGGGTTGAGTAGTCTTGTTAAAACGTAAAGTTTGTTTTGTTAAATCATAATTGCTTGTAGTATGTTGTTATAATTAAATGCAAGATTATTGGTTCCCCCCACATACCAGTATAATTCATTATACTGACCGGCTTTTATTTGTCGGCGTTTTAGGTTTATCAAGAAAATGGATATTCCTTTAAAGTGATAATGATGGAATAAAGTTTAATAAAAATTAGAGGAGTTTAGATAGATAGATGTTATATGGGGTAAAGGCCCTCGGCTCCTATATTTTGCAAGGTATGAGAAAAGAAAAATTTTATTCCATTTTAAATCTTAGTTGTTGTAGAATTTATTAATTATTATTGATTATTTGCAAAACCACTTATCAGGTTTGGTATAACGCCTCTGACTTCTTGGTATCCCTTAATTGGGGGTTACCGGGAAGCGGAGTCGTTACAAAACCGGTTCAACTCGGGTCACCAAATGAGCATCTAGGTGACTGAGATGGTTGTATCGCATGGGCGAGATGGTTCAATTCAATCAAGGAAGGTTCTAGATGTTTCCCTATTCATTTTGCTTGAGTAATACGTGTTGTATAAGGAAATCAATGTCTAACGTTGATAGGAAATGATTTGCCAAATTCGTGTACAACTGGGAAACTACAAAACGACTGTCTCATAGTGCGAGATGACCGTCCCATGTGCCAGAAGGCTGTCTGGGTTTGCCAAACGGTTGTTTTGGCTGTCGCGGGTTGCAAAGTTTCCAGAATTGTTGTAAAAATTTGAGTTTTTCTGGTCTTTTCCACTCCCACATATTAATGACCCTGGATTCTACTATAAATAGAGGGGTATTGAGGGCTTCCCATAGCACAACATGGACAACTCAAATCAGTTCCTCTGATAATTGTTGTCCTCTCTGGTTGTGGTAACCATGAGAGCCCAGGCAAGTCCTACCTGACTAGGGAGGGATATCCACAGGAGAGAACAACTAAGAGTTGTCGTTGTAGGAGAGCAAGTTAGTGACTAAGTACATTAACAGAGAGGGACGGCTCCTTCCTGATCATTCTAGCATGACGACATGAATTCTAGGTGGTTTGTGTGGACTACCATAGAGGTGGGAAGTTGTTGTTTGTCTCTCGGAGGACAACGTCAACCCCCAGTCTGTGACAAAATGAGGTGCTAAAGAAGACAACATTCGTGGCTACAATCTGTGGTCCAGACCAGGAGGCGTTGTAGTCTAATGTGTCCCAATGCAACTAGGATTTAGAGTTACGCATCTACAACAACACGAATTGTCACTGGACTTTATCCAGGACTAGGTATATCCCATAAACCATCCTTCTTGCATTATAGTTATTGACGCGGTCTACTGGTTATGAGGAATGTGGTAGATAAATTTTTAAAAATTTCATTGCCTGCTCTGTGCCATATTTCTCTACATTTATCACCTAGGTGAGTCCCTCAAGAAGTTTATTTTCATTGTCATGTAAATCAACATTAAGTAACTTTCATCAAAAGTACCTCAAATAATCACATAAAATATAGATCAATTTGTTTAAACACCAAACCCAATTGGTCATGTAGTGATCATCCATAAATCTCAATATTATAGTAAGCATTGTTATTCTAAAATCAGGGCTATCATATCAAGTGGAAGTGCTCGACCGTATGAAACCCTTCTTCAGCAACTCTTGTAACTATTTCTTCAACCCCTTCATCTTAGTTAGTGTCATCATGTAGGGTGTCTGAGTTGTGGGTTGTGTTCCAAGAACTAGGTTGATTTCAAAATCAAACTCTCTAGGTAGTGGAACACTAGGAAACTCATCTAGGAAAACATCCTCAAACTCACTCACCATAGGTACCTCATGGATACTAGGACTCCTCACCTTGGAATCCACTACATGAGCTAAGAAAGCTTCACATCATTGTCTCATCAGCTTCCCTGCTATCACAACTGATCCAGATAGGTAGGAAGATTCTTCCTATCTCCTGGGAAAGTCCAAGAGACATCATTGTCATGGAAAGTCATGATTTTGGAACCACATTCCAAAACAACTATGTACCTTTATAAGGTATCCATCCCTAGGATCACATCAAATCCATGCATATCATGTGGCATATGACTTAATTGAATGCTACGTCTTGAGAAAGAGAGAACGCAAGATGAACACACTTTCCACAACACAGCGGAACCAACCAAAGGGTTTCTAAAAAGAGGGTATCATCTCTACTACAAATAGACAAGTTACAACTATTTATCACCTCGCTGGTGATAAACGAGTGTGTCACACCTGGGTCAACAAATATATATATATATATATATATATATAGAGAGAGAGAGAGAGAGAGATAGATATATATATAGATATATATATATATAGATATAGATATAGATATAGATAACTCAGAATGAAAAAGTTCCATCTAACTTGTTATGACTCGTGGGTTGACCACTCCTTCTGGCTGGCTCATAGCATAGAACCTATTTGTTGCATGTTGTCATCCTCGGCCTCTACTAGTTGGTCCCAATGACCCTACATGTGATGTATGTCCACGACCTTTGTTACCACCGCTACTAAACTGTTGATGTTGTTGTGAGTCATGTTGGCTCTGCCTTAGCTGTTGTGTCACCTCCTTATTCTTCATGGGGCAAGACCATCTCACACACCCAACCTAACCACACTTGAAGCACATCCTTGTATCATATTGCGGTCTAGATGGCCCTATCACAAACACTGAAGCTGAACTATTTCCCCCAACTGGCAGAAAACTATGACCTCTTCCCTTACTAGAAGACCACTATGACTGCACTTGTGTCCTTTGTTCAAAAAAGTGGACCTTTGTTGGTATTGATGGTGCTGCTGTGAGGAAAACATTGGCTTCTTGAAACTACCTGATGATTGCCCTTGAAATTGGGCACACCTCTTCCTTGCATTGGCTTCTCGCTTCTCTAAAGCAGACCCCTCTATCCTCCTTACTGATTCCATAAAGGTGGAAAACTTCTCACGGTTCTCCAAAGCAGATGATGTTGTTGACAACTTCATGTTCAAGCCTTTCTCAAACCTCTGAATTCTCTCCTTCTCCATAGCTACCATATGAAGATAGAACATCAACAACTTCATGAACTTCACCTCGTAGTCGATCATAGACCATGATCCTTGGCGCAGATGCTCAAACTGAGCCATCTTCTGTTTCATATATGTATTGGGGAAGAAATGACTCACAAACTCCTACCAAAACTCATCCAAACCTACCACCTCACTTGGTCTCTTTTCCTTCTCTATGGCCCACCAATGGCCAACATTGCCCTTCAAGAGGTAGATCGCATGCTTCACCTTGTCCTCCTCGAAGATGTTCAATATCCTGAATGCATTCTCCAGCTTTGTCAACTACATATCAGCGTCTCTAGGGTCTGTTCTACACGCATACTCTATGGCTCCCACGCACTTCAGTCTCTCTAAGGTCTTACCTATACCTTGAGATTCTGCATCGGGAATAGGTACCATGGGTTGAGGTGCAGGCACCCTGTCTGCCAAATGCGTGATCGTCGCCATCAGCTGCCCAAAAATAGCCTGAAAGGCTAGATCAGCTACATTTGAGGGGTCAAACAGAGGCGGGAGGGGATGTTCTAGACCCGTCTCCTACCGCCACTCCTGACACCACAAAGCTACTCTCCACATGCTCTTCACATTCTCCAGACAAATCTGTATAACCGTAAACTATGTTTAGACATGTTAGATTATGTAAGAATAGACACAATAACCTAAGTCATATGTCCATGTAGACTCAGTGAACCTTAAAGCTCTGATCCTGCCAAACGTGGCAACCTGCCATGCTAAACGAGATTACTCAAAATCAAAATGTCATTCATACACTAATTAAACATAGTGCCAAAAAGGTACATAATTAAAACCAGAAGAAATTTCCTAACATTTCTAAGAATATTTGCACAAAGGTCCAAATATCACATATATTCATACCAGGTAACTTTACACAAGTTTTGTGCCCTCAGACACAACTTGTATACTAAAGACGTTTATCACATAATTACAACATTACACAAAGTATGAACCAAGTCTTACAACAAAAAACTCAAGTTGATATACATGATGTGAGAAAGCCCCTACCTAGACCTGAGAGTATATGGATGACTCTAGGACTCTACATACCCAACAAACCTTCTAACTCTATGGATCTTCAAACTGATCCTCATTGCTACCATGGGTCTTACGGTGTTTTTGATGGTCACCTAAAAAGATGTGGTGATCCACGAGGTGAGACCATGTCCCAATGAGAGATATAACTCCCAAAAACATATATTTCTTACCAAAGATATGTTTATGAACAGTTAAAATAGGTAATATTATAGGGTAGAAAGACTATTATAGTTTACACAAGAGTTTAGGCATAACTAGAATTGTAAGTATAGTTTATCTCTCTTACTTCATTCAAAACCATTTATAGATTAAAGAAAGCAAAGCAAGAATCGTCATCCAATGTGAGTCGCCAAAATAACCCTAATATATATGTTATAGGGTTGGATTATATATTTTATTAAGTCACTGGTGGTTTGAGATGCACAACTCAAACCACTAGTTGGCCTTTACAAATTCGAAATCAGACCCATATAAGATCTAGGATGACCAGAATCCTAAGATCTCTTCCCCTCAGTCAATACGAGTATGTCGTAGTGGCATATCAGTCCAACTACAAAAAAACCTAGTCTGCCCTGGGTACACAGGTTGTGGAACTAGAAACTCAGGTGTTTGGCCCTTCAATCTGAGTAACAACTGTAGTCATCCTCAATTACATTTATATCCAAGACACAGCTTCGATCACTCTCAAAACAAACTTGGGATCAGGATGACAAGGATACATCCTCCCTGCACCCACATATACTCAACAATATATGACTTTGAGTTCCTTAAGGAATATTAGTTTCACTATCCAGCAAGTTCTAATATGGGAATAGTTATACAGACTCACGACATTACATGATTAAGGTTTCATTTGATTAATTAAGCCAGTTGAGTGATTTTAGACTACATCAAACAAGTTACATACAACATATTATAGTATGCTTACAAATATTTTGTATGATATAACTTCCAAAAATGCAAAATGTATGAAATTTATTCCATGTTATTTCAACATAGTATACTTGTCCATTGATATCCAAAAAGAGGACTAAACCTCCATCTAGTAAACAAAACAACCCAAAAAGCCATTTTTTTCCAAAACAGTAATAAATTCTCACACGGGTATCATTTGTATTTGAAATTTTACAGAGAGATGGATATCACCCCAAGTTTTAGCTTAAAAGTCCATGGATGTAGGAGGTATTGAGTTTCCAAGAACTAATCTTTTATATGACTAACACCTAGCATGGATGAGCTACTTTCAGCAATATAGTTTTTTCTAGCTATCATTTCAGCACCAAAACAGTAATCTAAAACATTAAAACCACAATTAGTTAACCATCATATAGTAATATTTAAAGTGTGAGTTAGATTTTTAAGCATTGGATACCAAAACAGCACGTATATGGCATTTATAGGAGTCATTATACCTATATTTCGAAATTTCATACCGTGCATGTGTAAACAAAAGATCATAATACATAAACAAACATTCATAGGGTCCAAGGAAGGTCTAAGAACGCATTTATCATCATTCTCATGTCAAAATAGTACATAAAAAGGCCATCTTTTCTCATATTATGGGTTTTTAAAGTAAGATTAAAGACATGCACTTCGAGGATAGGCAATAAATGCATTCAAAGTTATATAAGTTGCCTGGTTAGAGAGGGAAACGAAGCTAGAGAAGAAGAACTTCGAAAATCCAAGATGGAAGACTTTCAAATCAGTCACAAAATGTCGATCTCGGTCCACCAAAGATCTAAGAATGCCTCCTCCCTCCATTATTGGAGGGGAACTAGAGCAAAAAGGTAGAGAAAGAGAATTTTCAATCCCACATGCATAGGGTTCTAGAAAGAACACCAAGAAATTTGTCCATAGGAGGAAGGAGGGTGATGAACCACATGAAAAAGAGTGAAAGAGCAAAGATCTTACATCAAAGAAACAAGGATGATGATCAACACCTTTAGAGAAACCCAACAAGCCTCGATTCTTGCACATGCATCCAAAAAAAATAGTGATCATTGACCTCAATGGGTTCTCTTCGACCTCCACAAAAATAGCACTAAGGTCGTCAAAGGTGAGAAGAGAGAAAGAGAGAGAAAAGGGGGTATATATTGGTGGGTGTAAGTTTGTTGTTATCCAGAAAATCTTACTAACCACCAAAAATCTTACCGAGCACTGAAAATCTTTCCGACCATTAAAAATCTTACTGGCCACTGAAAATCTTCTCAATCGCTAAAAATCTTATCGACCACTGAAAATCTTATTGACCACTGGAAATCTTGTCACCCATTGAAAATCTTACCGACCACTGAAGATCTTGTCGACTCCTAAAAATCTTGCTGACCAAGTTGTTCAAAAATCCAAACAACCACATAAAATCTTGGTGACCAGAATTCTATGCGATCACATTAATTTTGGCTACCAGAATTCTATGCGACCACATAAAATCTTGGCGACCAGATTTCTATGCGACCACATAAAATATTGACGACCAGAATTCTATGTGACCACACAAAATCTTAACGACCAGAATTCTATGTGACCACATAAAATCTTAGCGACCAAGATATTCAGAAAGTACTAAAATTTATATTTACACCCTCAGAAATGGGTAAAATTCATTTAAGTCCACAAAATGTATAAAATTGCATAACTTGATCATAGAGACTAAGAATTGGACCAAATTTTAGATACAGAATTATTATCTGATAATAAACCATAATCCAAATTTTATTTATGAAACTAACTAACCAATTAGGATATACATATTTTTGAATCAAGGCTAGGGATCTTATACAATCTGTCTATTGAAGTAAAACCTCAAAATAGGTGTCAAAGTGCCCATGTCATTATTGTTTCTAAGAGAAGAAGCATGTGATCCTTGTAAGTGTTTGAAGATCGGTCACAATACCAAAGGTGCATGCAGGATAGAAAATTTGCCCTATTTGGGTCCCAAAAGTACCCACCCCAGTAGTCGTTAAGTATGTTATCATATTGCTGCCAAACTGTGTTACAATAGTTACACCCATTGTGATAAATCAACAAGACAAAGGACCAAAAGTTGCCAAACATACATATGTATAAGATGTGGCCCAAGCCACGTTAGTAGAGATTGCCTAGTCCCTAGACTAAGGGAAGACAAAGATAACTATCTATGAGGGAATCCCTAGTAATGCCTCATAAATAATAATAGAAGAAAGAATTGGGGGAACCCTTATTCTGACGATCCACATGAAGCTAGTACCTCCTAACCATGAGCTCTGTGAAGAGACTAATGTAGGAGGATTAGAGATAATCTAGTTCATGAATGATCCCAAAGGAGAAGTGTCATTATCAGACATGGTGAAAAGCTCCACCATGCGTAGTAGGCCATAATGAAGACCCTTAGAGGAACCTACATATTTATAGAGGTGAATCCAAAAGCACTTTTTGCCACCATCAGACTAATTCAAATCCACATTAGATATATTTTATAAACAAGAAATGCTTGATGGGGGCATAATAGTCCCTTTCTTGTCACATATATATAGAAAGGTCTCAAGATCCCTTCAGCTTCATTGACAGTGGGACATGCCTTAATGTGTGCCCCCTCAAGATGCTCATCAGTTTGGGGAGAGATCCTTCCAACCTACAACCAAAAATCAAGAATCCAACATCCTTAGATGGTGAGGTAAATAATGCCTTAGGAGAGAGCACTTGATCTACTATTGGGAAAAAAAATATTAGTGTTGTTTTTGGTCATGGATCTATGTTCATCTTTCAATATCCTCCTATAAAAATCTTGGATTCGTCATAACTGGGTGATCATCCTCACTTCATCGAAAGCTCATATATCAAATAGGGTGTGCTATTGTTACTGTCCATACTAACAACCTACATACTAACAACCTAACCAAAAACATAGCTTCTATAGAGTAATATGACCTTAGGATCGGGTTTGGCATGCTTCGAGTCACCACCATTAGCAATGTGTCACCAAAAAGATGTCAACCATGGCGTCTTTCATATGATGTTGTAGTTCTCTCCAATGATCAGGTAGATGAACATATAGCTAGACTAATGCCTAGGTCTCACACAATAGGGGAGAATTATATCTTGTAAATATTTCCAAGACAAAAGGGAGGGGATCTATGATTCCACGATCCATCCTACTCTTATCCTTGCTTCACAAGATCGACAATGTATTGAAAGATAATCTCACTATGTTCCATTGCATGTGATTTGACAAAACAAGTCTACCTAAACTATCAACCACTAGGGATGGCAAAATCCCCAACATACACATACCAAGTTGAGAGCCAAAGTGACCAAACCCAATCATAATGGGTCAAATGGGCTTTAGTTAATAGATGGATCATAATGGGGATGTGAGTTCAGGATCCATTTTACAAATGAGAGCCCAATAAGCCCCACTTGTGCCCACTAATACCTATCCACATCACATATCCCCACCCTTATCCTTGTATCACCTCCCCCCTCCTCTTTGTTCCTGATTTCATCTTTTATGTCATCGCCAATGACCTCTCTACTTCTCCTTTAAATAGTGTTTAGTTTTCAATTTCTACATATCCATGTGGACATCAAATCCAAAGCCAATATCCTACCTGCTGGAGCACACACTGCCAAAATAGATGTGATATGTAAGGATGTGTGTTCTCTAAACTCCAATGTTTCCCTAGATAGGATCTATAACAATGCATTGTTCTCTTGTCTTTATGCCACCAGTATGGATGGGATCTACAATGACGTATTTTTCTTTCAACATAGCTCCAAAGTTGCAGACTCCAAAAGTCTCAACCACCCTACAATAGATTCTTGTTGGGTTATGTCAAATGAGACGAGGTTGGGTGTTTGGCGGTGCATACTCAAAATCTGATGTGCTAGGCATCGACACCAACAATCGCAGGTAGTTGCAGAAATATTCATCCACATTTGTCACCCCAATTGAATAGGAGAAAGAAACCTTCCTTGTCAGTAAAATGCTAGATCGTACCAAAAATAGCAGGGGAGCTCACTGATTCTAGAAATAAATTACCAGACCAAATTCCCAATGTTGCAGTAGAAGTATACATATGAAAAAGCTTCATGATCTAAAGCCAAAAGTTTCATGATCTGAAGTTATGGATTACCATAGACCACAGTCATGCCATTGCAAACAAAGGAATCTATGTATTTTGGGTTGGATCTAAACTTTCTTTATCTAGATTATTGGTTGATTTGCACAAATGTGTCATCTGATATTAGAAGATTCAGAGTTGTCTTTTGTGTTTCAGACAATGCCCATATGAATAGATACATTTTGTTGTAGATTCTTATGAGCACAATGTTTACATTAGTTTTAACATAAAATAATAAAATGTTTTTGGTTCTCTATATAATTATCTCAAGTTTAAAAAATAGCACCATATTTAGTGTGATATGTAATGATTTTTATAAATCTTACAATCTACAAAAGTTATACTGCAAAATAATGTGAGAAAAAAGTTGTGTGGATGACCCTTACATAATTTGTATAAGTATGACAAAATATTATATATTCAATGTCTAATTCATGGATTTGGTCAAAATGGGTTGAAATGTGTCTGCATGACCCATTGAGGTGGGTATGGGTATGTATTATTATAAACTTTCTTCAAATGGGGTGGGTTTGGGGTAAGTCAAGATTTAAATGGGTTTAATGGGTATGGGTATGAGTTGCTAATACCCACCCAGTTGCCATCCCTATCTACCACCACCATGGAACCTGAGTAGGGAGGCTTGATAGATATGCCTCAACAAAGAGCGTCAACTCAAGGTGTTATATATATGGGACCTAGGCCTTAAGTGCAAGTGTTGTGACTGTGTATGTGCTTAAATTAGGGTTTACCTAAATTGTTACATGATTTATTAGATTAAGCATTGATTAAATCATATTAAGGATGGTATCTCAATTATGATGTATTAAGCCTAATTAAAGTGTGACTTCATTTTGAATAATTAGGATTTGAGAATTATAAACCCTAGTTAGTTGAAATTAGGGATTTTACCCAACACACTCGTGATTGGGTGGAATGGGCAAGGTGATCAAAGGGATCGTGAAAATAGGAGTTGGAGGCTTGGGTAGAATGGTTGTGGTGGGTAGCATGGTCGTGTAGGGTTGATGGTGGCATGGGCATTCTAGGCCACATGGCTAGTTTAGAGAAATAAAAGTGTTGTCCGTCTTTATACTCATATCTGTTGGAACCAAGGAACCACGTTCATGGTCGTCATCACAATCGTGGTAGCTTGATGCCTGTTCTGGGGCCTCAAGGACATTTTTGCTCTCAACTGACCTATATTGCAGACTACATTATAACAATTACTGTTGATTTTTAGTTATTTATTCTCAACTCAAATTGATCTGAAAATTTTATTTGAGCTCTGAAATTGTATAACAAAAATCTAAGTTTTCATAATTTTTGGAGGAGTATAGACCTATTTAGTAAATGATTTACCGTAATGATGCGATGATTTTGAGTCGCATTTATAGACTTGTTTTACTCGCATTTTATGCGATTATTGGTCATTTTGGTGGTTAATATTGCATAATTCACTTACTTTAGTCTATGATCCTTCTCAGCATCAATTCTCTCTTATTTTATTGTTTTGAGCATAAATGATTATAATAATATGTTTTATCTCGGCTTATAGGGTTTTGTGTTGCAATTTTAGGAAAAACACACATCTGTAGGTGTCGATACCATCGACGGCTGTTGATACCATCGACACAACCACATGCATCCAGTCACAAGGAGCAGCACAGAGTCGATACCATTGACAGGGAAGTCGATGCTAGTGACATTCCATCAGGTTGCTGGCGATCAGTCAATCGATACTATCGACACAAGAAGATTCAGCGATGGAAAAGGGATAAAACCGACGCCTAAGGGTGTCGATACCATCGACCCTCTTCGATGGTATCGAGTTAGCATCAGGCGCAATGAAGAAAAGAAAAGAAGACTTGCCGATATCGCACAGAGTCGATACCATCGACCCGCGTCGATGGTATCGACACTGTCAGATCAGAGTTTGTTTTAGATCGGCTCTAATCCAACGGTTGTGATATTTTTGCAACATAACTTGGTGATTATACCTAATGACGGCAGCCAAGAGTAGGGTATCATGTCATTAGCTGCGGCACACATCCCGAGAAGGTGTGGAGAGAAGAACGGAGCCCAGAAGCACGCCCCAGCCATTCCGGAAGCCAAAGAAGACGTTCTCCACTGCTGAAAAGCTGTAGATTGCGTATTCTACGCTGAGGAATGCTTGGATATTCTCTGTTCAGGGGTTTCATTACTTATTCACGTTTTTCTCCATGTTTCCCCTTTTCTCAACCATGGTTTGCTCTGAGATGAACATGCGGGGCTAATCCCCTTTATCTTTAGGACCGGGAGTAGCCCGGGGAAGCATTGTATGACATTTTTATCATAGTAATTCATAATTTATCTCTTAAATCTGTGGTATGATTTCGTTTTCTCAATTATATTGTTATGCTTGATCACCATAATCATAATCTAATGCCTTTAATTACTTTGAAAGAAGAATTAACGGTTGAAAAGAGACAAAATTCACATTAATTAACAAATTCCTTGAACAAGGTGATGTAAGGTTAATGGTTGAAACCCAGAGGTCGATTCTAATGCACCTAGTTTAGGGTATAGGTTACTACGACGGTGGAACCGACCTAGACATAGGTAGTGAATTGTACCACGACAGTGGGGAATTCTGACTACAGGCCACTACCCAGATTGAGAGATGAACTTGAGTAACTATATGGAAATTCATACAATGAAAACCCGCGGTGAAACCGCAATCCTAAAGATCTCCATTTGAATTGATTAAACTAAACATTTAATCGATTGATTTGTTTTATTTTCTTTTCTTTTAGTTTTAAAACAACTCTCATAACCTTTCTCTTGGTCTAGCTGATTGCGAGTAGTTAGTAGTAGTCTATCGATAATTTAGTGTCCTTGAGTTCGACTCGGGCCTCACAAGGGCCTATACTACTTAGACGCATGCACTTGCGTTCGACGCACGGTAAAATCGTGTCATGTTTTTGGCACCGTTGTCGGGGACACGGCAATTGTCGGCACTACGAGTGCTGCAAGCGGCCATTCTAGGCCACATTTTTATTTTATTATTTTATCATCATTTTAGAAATTTGTAGTGTTATCATTTTGCAGGTACTAGTGCATGGTGAGGACGCGTAGCATTGACTACACGCAACAATCACCAGAGGTTCCACTACCGGGACCAGATGATGAGGAGAACTGTATTCAAGACCAACAAGAATATATAGATTCCGACTCATAACAAGAAGCCATGGCAGAAGAGCAGACGATATGGGAGAAGATAAAAGCTTCTTCATCATCCGCTTCAAAGGGGCCAATAAAGAAGCAGGCAATCAATATTCCAACTTATAAAATTGATCCTGCATTAATAAATTTGGTCAAATAAAATGCATTTCACGTGCTTAAAAATGAAGATCCGGTGACTCATATAAGCCAGTTCATGGAGAACTGTGATATGATCAAGATAGATAGGTTTCCACAGGAGACGTTGTACTTGAAGCTATTTCCCAGCTCTCTGGCGGGAAATGCACGAGAATGGCTACATAATCTTGATGATGAGTATGTGGAATCATGGAACCACATGGTGGAAGTGTTCTTTGAAAGATTCTTTCTACCCAAAAAGACAAATGATCTGATCAGAAAAATACATAATTTCAGTCAGAAAGCGGGTGAGACTTATTCTGAGACTTCAGAGCGGTTTCAGATCATGCTAAGGTGGTGCCCGCAGCATGGACTGGACAAGGAGAAGTAGGTAAAAATCTTCTATTTTGCTCTTTCTGAGCATGATAGAAGTAACTTAGACTCTGCAGGTTCAGGTTTCTTCTTAAACAACATTGTCACTAGGTGTTGGGAGATTCTGAAAAACATGGCAAAGAAGCAATCTTGGGGCGACAGGGATGCACCAGAACAAGTGAAAGTTGCAAGTGAGTCCAGGGCCACCAAGGAGCTAAATGATAAATTAGACCTTCTAGCCAAGAAATCGCTTGCTAAAGAGGATACAGAATCCGAGGAGGAAGCCCAGGTCAAATTTATGCAACAACAAGGCTATATAAATAATGATTATGCTTGGAGGAAGGATAGAAAATTCTCATGGAAAGATCCAAAGAACTTCTTACAAGATCTAGATGCAAAGCCACAGTCAACGGCAGAAGATAAAAGCACCGCATTGCTTAGTCAAGTGGTGCAGCAAAATCAGGAGATGATGAGCATGTTTAGTAAGCAGATACAGTCTCAGGGTGAGATCTTGACTAAATTTGGGCAAACATTGCAAAGCCATGGAGTACAGATGAGGGCACTAGAGACGACTGTGACCCAGATTTCCAATGAAGTGGCAGCTCTGAAGCATGCCAACCAACAAAGATAGGCTGGGAATGCAGATGTTGGTCAAGTACATCATCAAGTAAAGTACATATCTATGATTACTGAGGCAGGGCCCCCAGTGGTAGAGGTCCAGGACAAAAGCAAAATGATTTTTGATACAGAGGCTACACCAAAAATATTGTATCCTCACTGTCATTATGGATTACTGGGAGGATATTGTCCATTCAGAAAGACCCACCAAGAGCCCACCACAGCCGCGCCCGCACCTAGGCAAGAAGAGCAGGTGAAGGCCATGCGCCAGGGTGAAGTTACAGTCACTGAGGGAGACCAACCGCCACAAGTTACACCTGTTATAAATGATGTACCCAAGTCTATGCATGTGGGTGACATAGAAGCGAGCTTAGGGGAGGAGACCCCGAAAAGCACATATGTGCCACCTCACAAACGTCTAAATGAGGCGGTTGTGTCTGTTCTGGATAGTTCGAGGCCGAAGAAAGCACATAGACATTACAAGAAGTTCTTGGAGATATTCAGGAAGCTCCATATTAACATTCTGTTAGTGGAAATGATAGAGCAGATTCCCGCATATGGGAGGTTTATCAAGGATATCATCACCAAGAAGAGGTGGATCAAAGACACAGATGTGTGTCGGGTGAATGAGATGGTGAGCTCAATTATCCATGGGATTTTACCACATAAGAGGAAAGACCTGAGAGGCTTCTACATTCCATGTTCTATAGGCGGTCAATATTTTCCACAAGCACAGTGTGATTCAGGCGCTAGCATTAATCTTATGCCACTGTCCACATTTCAAAAGCTTGGGTTGAAGAAATTAAAGAAATCTCAAGTGACTATTGAGTTGGCGGATGGGTCCATTGTGAAGCCATACGGAGTGTGTGAGGATGTACTTATCAAAGTAGACAGGTTTATCTTTCTGGTGGATTTCATTATTATGGATATGCCGCAACTCAAAGGTTGTGAAATGCTCTTAGGAAGGCCGTTTCAAGCGACGGCCGATGTTGTCACTGCCATTGGGAGAGGTACTTTGACATTGGGGATTGGCCAGGATCGAGCTGAGTTCAAACTGCCGAGTGATCTCCAAAGAACACTCTCAGAAGCCCCAAGCTGAGGAGCTTGATTTCGTCTAGCCTAAGATGTTAAATAAGGGTGCTTGTTGGGAGGAAACCCATCCATTGGTAGTTCTGTTTAGTTCTTTTACATTGGTAAGTTAGCTTGATTCGATTTTGTTGTTAGTGTAAACAAGGTACCTTGATCGTTTGTTCAATGTGCAGGACTGAGGCAGAGTCGATACCATCGACCCTTCTGTCGATAGTATCGACAGGGGTACAGGTAGGCGGCTGCAAAAATTTCTCTGAGTCGATACTATTGACGGCCTCGTTGATGGTATCGACACACCATCAGGTTGATCGCAAAAATGAGGTCGATAGTATCGACATAGGTGTCGATACTCACGAGATCTCTGGAGATATTCAGACGAATTTGTCTCAGTGAAGTCGATACCATCGACGGGCCTGTCGATGGTATTGACCTAGTTACAAAAAGAAAGTGGCGGTCGGGCCTCGTGAGGGTGTTTGCCCTAAGCAGAAGTCGATACTATCGACTTGCGTCGATAGTATCGACGCAACACATCACCGATCCGCGGGAGGAAATCAACGGTGATCGCTACATCAAGAGAGTCAATCCGTGGGATGGGTCGATACTATCGACCCACGTCGATGGTATCGACGCTTCATCGATCAGGGCCCCCACATCGGGCTATCAACCGCTGTCGATACTAGCAGAAGACCGGATTGTGCTACAGGTGTCGATACCATTGACCCGCGTCGATGGTATCGACGGGTGCACAGCAGTGACGGCCTCATCTATAAAAGGGAGGGATTGTTGTCATATGACGTCACACCTTCAGAGCTTTTGCCCTCCACTTGTGCCGTGTGTATTTTTGTGTGACTGGAGCCCGGCTATGAGCATCCAAGGAGCGAGTTCTTCCCCGAGCCTTCACCGAGTGGAGATTGTCTTCTCCGATCTTCACCGAGCTCCGTCTTCTATTCCTTCTTTCTCGGCGATGATGGTGCGTACATTCGGTGCTTCTTCTTCACGAGTGGATCCTATGGAGATCCCCGAGTTCATCCCTCCACCTATTGCATCTATTCCTCGCCTACAGATTGTCCATCCTTCTGTGGAGGTTCGGAAGGTCTATGAGGAACTGATGAAGAGAAAGATCGAGCCCACGCACTATGTTGATCGGATAATGGTCCGTGATCTGGGGTTCGAGGCCAACCTCGCCTATGTCTTGAAGGGGCAGGCGAGACACACATCCAGGAGGCTCGACGAGCTGCAGTACCACGCCAACGGCCAGCCTTTCTTCGGTGAGTGGCCGACATACAAGGAACTCATGGCGGAGTTCATGGCATCATTGGACATCAATGTGGTGCCCAATGATATGATCACCACTGACAGAGAGTGGAGAAAAGGATGGGTGTCATTCAGACTCTACAACAATGATTACACCCTCACTCTCACCCAATTCAATTCAATTTATAACTGGTTTCATAATGACTACCAACACCGGCGACCAGATAATAGGACCGACTATGATGATATCTTCGCCCAACTCGTGACTGTGCCCCCAAGCAAATCCATCAGCTACCACAATGTGGCGGTTGCGGATTTCGAGCATCTGTTTGTGTGGATTCTTCACCGCATGCCCTGCACCACCCTATTCGCTCATGGTGACATGTCTCTCAGCAAGTTTTAAGAGACAGATTTGTTCCTCCTGCACAAATTACTGAAGCACGAGGAGTGCAATTGGGGCGTGTTCTTCTTAACGCGCGTGTTGGTTGTAAAGAGGAGTACGCGGAAGGCTCCGATCCATTTTGGAGGGCTCATCACACCACTGGCCCGCTATCTTGGGTTAAATTTCTCCCAGCTTACTCCTCTCTCCAACAAGAGCAAGGTCAACCTATAGCATCTTCACCGCTCCAACCTCATCCTGCTTCGTGATGGCCTGGCATATGCACATTGCCATGTTAATGATGCATATCAAGAGTGTTCACTTCCAGACCCTGTCTTCCACATCGAGGGTGCTCAGCATTTCAGATGGCCCATCATAGCCATTGAGGACTCGGATGAAGACAGCGGCAATGACGACAATGATAATGACGGCGACGAGCATGAAGAGGGAGAGGAGGATTTCACTCCTCTTCGTGCACAAGTAGCACCCCAGAAGCGCCCCCGCATGCATCTGGGTGCATCTTCATCTTCACAGCCTCCGCCACCACAGCCCTCTTGTCAAGGAGAGGATGTCTACTCCATGCAGGGGATGTATACAATGCTGCAGGAGATTCATCAGACGCAGCAGCATACAGCTTCATACGCCGGTATTCAAGATACAACGAACTGGCTGTTAGATAATCAGAGGGCCATTTTCGAGAATGAGCGCCTCCTCCTTGACAACCAACAGCACATCCACGACAGGTTGCATAGGATGGAGATGCAACAGCAGCTCTTCTACGATTATTACTGGAGCCAGAATTATTTTGGGGGGTATCAACAGCCTCCGCCAATGCCCCAGTATGATCCGAGCTTTCAGGGGCAGTACCCATCTTGGGACCCCACGGCTCCGCAGTACCCGCCTCCTCCTGAAGAATGATTGGTATCTCTGTTCTACCTTTTAAGGTTGTTTTTTATTATGAGGCCATAGTCGAATTCAAGCTTGGGGGGGAATTGGAATAGCTCTATCCTTTATTTTTCCTAGTTTTTAGTTTTTATTGTTTTGTATTTTGTCATTTATTTCTTGTAGTTCTTAGTTTGTTTGTAGGATCCACACTCTATATAGTGTAATTGTGGATGTCTTAAGTCATGTGTCATCTCGTTGCTTGTACATGGGAATTAGGGGGCAAATTTGAAATTTTTAGTGTTTTTGCAAGCTAGTGTTGTTTAACTTTGAGCACATAACTTAAGGAAATAATTGGGTTTGTCAACTCTAAAATAGGAAATCACAACTGTACATTCCTATGATTTATGAAAAGTGGACGAAATTGGTTGTTTGAGCCTAAACTGACCAAATGATAATGAGACTTTAATTTGAAATGAGAGAAAAAAACCTCTTAATTACTACACAGGTCAGTAAGGAGGGACACATAATAATTTCCAAAGGTTCGGTCAATTAGTCTTGTGATCTATCCACCCCATTGTTTTCATAATCCACCTTAAGAACTGGAAGTACATTACGGTTTTAATCTCTTTGATTTCATTCCATGTAGATAGGTCTTGCATTGCAACTATTTTCACATAATTTTCATGAAAAGAAAATAGATAAGTTATACATGCACATTATCCTTAGGTGCGTGTCATTTAGTTGCATAATCATCATTTTGTAACTGCATTCACATTTTCGTGCATAAAGTACATCTTGCATCTTATGTCTTCTGAACATAAAAGGTGATGAACTTGTTTCATACCTTATGAATGTTTCAAATGTATAAGTTATGCAACAATAAGTGAGCCCGACAAATGATTCATTGTCATCTATGAAAATAAGGGCTTATAAAAAAATGAAAAAAAATTGAAAAAAAAAAAGAAAAAAGAAAAAAAGAAGAGAATTGAGAAGCAAGTAGGATTGAGAAGGAGAAAGGAACCTGTTCTCACTGCCTTTTTAAGAAGAATAAGTACATGATGTAGCTTTCTTAGATATTCCATCTCACCTTGAGACGGAATGATAGTGCATGCATCATTCCACCCAAATGTAGGCATTAGGGCATTTTCACTTACATATGCATCATTTAGGTCATTAATGTTTTGTGCATGTTAAAGCTGTATAATGCTTCCATTTCTTCCATGAGCCACCCATTCCATCCACCCGTTGCTCGAATTGGTAGGCCACTGTGATTTTCTCCTCACTCATTAAGACCAGGAGAGCTGCTTCCATGTAGATGGTAGTTAGGGTGAGCAACGTAGAATAGGAGATCACAAGGTGCACCAAGTCTGGATTGGAAAATTTTATTATGTTAACTGCCTTATATGATAGTGTTCATCAATTTTGAGGTAGATATCTTTTATGGATGATTACTGTCACCTTTAGGGTAATTATCATTTCGTGGTTAGTACGGGCCGGAATGTGAATGTCCAGCGGGGATCATATGGTGATGTTTGTTGTGACAATATGTTCTTTAGTTGACTCTCACAATTCTATTATAAAGTTTTGTTGCTCGAGGACGAGCAATGTTCAAGCTTAGGGGAGTTTGATGCGATGATTTTGAGTCGCATTTATAGACTTGTTTTACTCGCGTTTTATGCGATTATTGGTCATTTTGGTGGTTAATATTGCATAATTCACTTACTTTAGTCTATGATCCTTCTCAGCATCAATTCTCTCTTATTTTATTGTTTTGAGCATAAATGATTACAATAATATGTTTTATCTCGGCTTATGTGGTTTTGTGTTGCAATTTCAGGAAAAACACATATCTGCAGGTGTCGATGCCATCGACGGCTGTCGATACCATCGACACCACCACAGGCAGCCAGCCGCAAGGAGCAACATAGAGTGGATACCATCAACAGGGAAGTCGATGGTAGCGACATTCCATCAGGTTGTTGGCGATCAGTCAGTCGATACTATCGACCCCAAAGTCGATACTATCGACACAAGAAGATTCAACAATGGAAAAGGGATAAAATCGACGCATAAGGGTGTTGATACCATCGACCTTCGTCGATGGTATCGAGTCAGCATCAGGCGCAACGAAGAAAAGAAAAGAAGACTTGCCGATATCGCGCAGAGTCGATACCATCGACCTGCGTCGATGGTATCGACACCGTCAGATTAGAGTTTGTTTTAGATCGGCTCTAATCCAACAGTTGTGATATTTTTGCAACATAACTCAGTGATTATACCTAATGACGGAGGCCAAGAGCAGGGTATTATGTCATTAGCCGTGGCACACGTCCCGAGAAGGTGTGGAGAGAAGAACGGAACCCAGAAGCATGCCCCAGCCGTTCCGGAAGCCGAAGAAGACGTTATCCACCGCCGAAAGGCTGTAGATCGTGTATTCTAAGTCGAGGAACGCTTGGATCTTCTCCGTTCATGGGTTTCATTACTTATTCACATTTTTCTCCATGTTTCCCCTTTTCTCAACCATAGTTTGCTCTGAGATGAACATGCGGGGCTAATCCCCTTTATCTTTAGGACCGAGAGTAGCCCGGGGAAGCATTGTATGACATTTTTATCATAGTAATTCATAATTTATCTCTTAAATCCATGGTATGATTTCATTTTCTCAATTATATTGTTATGCTTGATCACCATAATGATAATCTAATGCCTTTAATTACTTTGAAAGAAGAATTAACGGTTGAAAAGAGACGAAATTCACATTAATTAACAAATCCCTTGAACAAGGTGATGTAAGGTTAATGGTGGAAACCCAGAGGTCGATTCTAATGCACCTAGTTTAGGGTATAGGTTACTACGATGGTGGAACTGACCTAGACATAGGTAGTGAATTGTACTATGACAGTGGGCAATTCTGACTACAGGCCACTACCCAGATTGAGAGATGAACCTGAGTAACTATATGGAAATTCATACAATGAAAACCCGCGGTGAAACTGCAATCCTAAAGATCTCCATTTGAATTGATTAAACTAAACATTTAATTGATTGCTTTGTTTTATTTTCTTTTCTTTTAGTTTTAAAACAACTTTCATAACCTTTCTCTTGGTCTAGCTGATTGCGAGTAGTTAGTAGTAGTCTACCGATAATTTAGTGTCCCTGAGTTCGACTCAGGCCTCACAAGGGCCTATACTACTTAGACGCGTGCACTTGCATTCGATGCACGGTAAAATCGTGTCAAGTAACATTTTTATGAAAAAATTCTGCTAAAATAAAAGAAAGAGCAAAGTAGGGTTAAATTGCAGTTGACCTAAACACCTCAATTTCTCTATATGAGTAACTTAAAACACTAAAATCTCTCATAATTCATGATTCATTCTAGAGAATCAAAATCCTATAGAGAGAGGGAGAGTTAGGATTTGGATGGAAAAAGGGGTGAATATGGTGATCTAGTGTTTTCTCTTCCTAGAGTTGATGAAATCAAGTAAGTTTGTCATATAAATATAGATTTTCTTGGTGATTCTTCTCTCACATGTCAATATTACACCCCTCCTCTGATTTGATATGAAATTATATCAAATCTCTCCCTTTTCTCACTCTTTCTTCATAGTTCTCTATTCCTAGGGTTTCTGAGTCAGAAGGAAGAAGAAAGTGATGAATTTCTAGGAGTTTGGTATGGATTCTAGAATTTCATATCTTGGGTTACGTTTTTAAGGTGTTTTCACACCATAGGTGAGTGGGTACTTCCTTTAAACATTATATTGCATGAAGTTAGATTAAATCAACAATAATCTTAATTTCCTTTGTATGCTACTACAAACCCTAAATATTCCTTTTAGTTTAAGCTTATGAAAGATGATCTAGAAATGGATAGTTTTCCTATTTTGATGAACTTAAAATGATAAAATGATATTCATAATAGATACAAATCATATAATATGGAATTCCTAAAGTTATTACATAAGTTATAAGAATATACCAAAATCTAGGGTTTTGTCGGTGTTTGAAATCGTTGTAAAACTGAATGGAGAATTTGCCTATTTGAATCTCCTTATCATAAGTGACTATTTTATCTAAATGTTTAGTACATATATGTCAGATATTATCTTAGACTTCATTTGATATTATCAATGTATGCATGATATCTCATTTATAGGGTGAAACCCTATATGAGTGGAAAGTCGTAAGATTGTGAATAGATATCATGAAATACAACATAAGTGATTCATTTTAATGTTATAGATTTTTGTATTCAAGGATATTCTTAATTCTTGATATTTCGGTGCATGGCATGGAAACCCTAGTTCATTTCATCCAGGGTTTCATACATATGTTTACTTATATGTAAACTGTTGAAAGTAGTCTTTTATCAAAGAAAGCCTATGATTCATCAAATCCTTATGCGAGTCATGTGATATGTGAATGAGGAAAATGAAACCCTAAGGATAGGTATCCAATGAATCAAGTAGTTTCAATTTAGTGTTATTTAGTATGATAAGTAGTGTTGCTCAGTTGCTCAATACAGTACAGAGTGCTGATAATTTATGAAAAGAAATGCTTACAAGGTTAAAATAAGAAATGTTGATTTGATGATTGAACTATGAATCTAAAGAGTGAGTTAGACATTTAGATGTGGTGGATACTTTAGAATCCTTCACATGAAGGCATGCAGTGTGAGGAGGAAACGACTTCCCAAGTGGAGCTAGTCCAAATAAAAGTAAGATAAAATGTAATAGTAGGGTGTTGAGATCTTGATTGATGGGAAAACTCCTTATGATTGTGTGGTACCCAACACCAATGAGGTATGCTAGTGGTACATGTGTTACTGGTCGGTGGACATATTTGGTAGTCTAATGATGCACAAAAATCCAAAGTGCTTTGACTCCCTGCCTGATTACCCAGATTGAGAGGAGTAGTTGAGATATCTGGCCGCTCCCATTAGCCACTAAGATCCAGACATGGTGAGGCTCATTGCAGAAGGGGTCTTCGTTGAGAGATTGAATTAGGAACCGGGGCATGCTTCTAAGTCTTGTATAGTGATATTGTAGCTTGTTACGATGCTTTCACATGTCGTGGTAGACTTCATGTGGGTTTAGGGCATAATAAAATAAATGAGAGATTAATCAAGTGTATGTGGTTATTCATATATTCTTTGTAGTTATCTCCAATAACTTGCCATTTGTATGTTTTTGAAGTAGTAGTTCCCTTTGTGATTAATCAAGTATGCTCAATATTGATTTACTTTTTTTGAATGTCTAGAGTGTCCTTCCATATATATGTATGTGAATGATTGGTTCATCTATAGTTCGTTAATGTTCTACTTTAAATTCACTTTCTCAATAATATATCTTTGATTTTTAAAGTGTTATATACTATTTCTTTGAAGTACTCATTCACTGAGCAAGTAGGCTCACCCCTTCAATCACATTTTTTTAGGAAAAATATGTGATTTTAACAATGTTAATGTCAAAGTAGATCTGCCACAAGAGCTAAGCATCAGACTAGTCGAGTACAGTCGATCCATGTCACTCTAGGTCCTTGTAGTGTAGTGAAAGAGTTGTAAATGATGATGTGTAACTTTGTTTCCTCATTATTAGAGTATGTATTTGATTATCATGTCATATGATGCATGTAAGTGTGAGAAACATAATGAATGTTTAGATATGTATCTTTGTTATTGAAATTGGATTAGAATAATCAAGTTGTGAATCTCCCTGTATAGTTAGTTTATATGATCGAATGTGAGAAAATAAAGAGTTTGAAATTGGAAGAAAAAAAATCAAGGGTGTTCTTCGGTTTATGTTAAATCCTAAACTTATGCCATAATCTCATGATTAGAGGTTATTGTGAGATGTGGGTGTAAAATCTTGATATATGAGCCTAGATCTAGTCGTCATGGACCATTAGGATAGAAAGTCAGAGTTATAAGTGTGGCAGTTAGGATGAGATGTGTCTATAGCTCTGGGAGGTCTAAGTATTTGGGTACCCTAGACCGGTATCTAATTACTTAGGTTGATAGTAATAAGCTACTTTGTCTATTCTTCTATGGATGCCCTGGTCAGGTGTTGAGAAGAAGGATGGGTGAGAGAGAAACCCTAGAAGTATTATGATTAGAAGACCAGAAAGTATTGAAATAATAAGAGCATAACGATAGAATGAGATACAACTTTTATTTTATATTGTTGTTTTAAATGGAGATCAATATAAATGTTCTTATATATTTAAATTCAAATATTTAGTTTTTAGAAAAATATGTGGTTCCTTAAGATTGTTGTAAACTACAAAGTTACTTCAGTTATTATCTACATTCTTTGTATCAAGTAGACAAAAAATGATCTTTAAATGAGCTTTCCGAAGTGGATACTTTCCGCATGTTTGAGATAAATAGGAGTTGATTAATCCTGAGTACCTCTTGGCTTCTGGACTATAGGTTCTACCTGGTCGCATTACTGGGATCTATGACTTCTATTAACAATATAGTAAGAGTATACTCTGGATAAGTTAGGCCCATATTGTAGTGAGAACGCACATACACTAAGATATTGAAATATAAGAGACATATTGGAATAGATAAGAATTAGTTGGGATACCTATGATCTATCTTTGGGGCCTCAAATACCCTAAATTGGGAATGAAGGAAGACAGAATATAGATACAAGACACATATTAGTATGTAACATACAAAATGAAGAAAAATCATGGATATAGAGAACTGAATCATATAACTAATTGAGACACTTTAATCAATTTGAAACCAAGGAATGATAAGAGAAAACTATATATGAAGCCAAGATAGAAAGAATCAATTATGGTGAATGTATCATATTATCAAGTAAAATGTATTTATGTACTCCAAAACAAAGGGAAAATAGGAGAAAGGGGTTAAGTATATAATAAGTACATAGAAGTGAAGAGTCTTCAGAAGAATTAAAGTGAAGAGAAATAGATGAACATGTAAATTATAAGACTAGGATAAGAAACTCAAATGAAACAAAAGGGAAGTGATGGAAATGATGAGTCTGATTAAGGAAGGAGGATTATATGATATAATTGAGAGCATGGAAAGTTTACTTCTATTATGAAGTTTAATATATTCATCCTTACTACCTTTTAGTAAAGTCTCTATAGAGTAACGACCTAGTTTCCATCAAATGTGTTCAATAGGTTCCTAGTGATGAAATGGAACTAGTTCTCAAAGAAGAACTAAGGTGTAGCTAATTAAATGAACAAGTCATATAAAGGTAAATTATATTCAGAACAGAAAAGCTTGATTGAAAGAGAAACTATGTTTCACCCTTGCATGAGCCATTTGATTTGAAACAAATGACATGTAATCTATTAAAAATAAGATGAAACTAGTAGGGAGAATATAGATTTAGAATTTAAACTTCACATTAGTAAAAGGATAACAAGAAATATATGTGACATGTAATACATAATCGTACACATGCATGAGAAACATGAACATGAGATATGAGTAGAAGTTAAAGATGATATGTGGAAGAGTAGCATACAGTAAGAGGGTGATGGAAATTAAAGAAGGGTTTGAAACATGATGGAGTAACATAGATTATAAAAGAGAGAGATTATGAGATGTGAGAAAATGCTAAATATTATAGTCTCCTTGATGATGACTAATTAAACCTAGACACGAAAAATGTGTTAAGTGAATACTTGAAGATCATAATTCTAAATCTCAAAACCATCTTTTCTTTTGTATCTTCCTTAATGAGAGAAATGTGGGAATGAAGTGATAAGAAAATGAATTCTATATGATTCATAACCACCATGTTAGAGACATATATTAAATGTATTAATGGCACATAATATCATGATGATACCCTAGTAGGGTAAATAAAGAAAGTAACATATTACAAATGTCAAGTAAGAGAAAAGGAAATTCAAGCGGCAAAGATAAGGAAGACTTAAGTAAAACTCAAGAGAGATAAAGTTTGCATATCAAAATAAGGGAGTATAATCATGACACAATAACAACATGTTATTGATAAGGATAAAATCCTAGAATGTTTAGAGTTCTAACGAGTTCAATGGATTTCACTAGAGATTTGACCTAGAGTACTAACACCTCTATAAAATAAAATCTTAAGATCAGTAATATGAGAAGAAACCAGCAGTGATAGTAATCTACGGTTTAAAGGTTGCAAATTAGAAAGATAGATAAACAATATGGACATTGACTAAGAACAGGGGATAAGAAATTTATTTGAAATGTAAGAAGTGTGATTTGAGTAGAAGGAGAAGTGCAAAATGAGCAAAGTGTGATCTGAAAAAAATTCTTGCATTGTTAGAAAGAATGATGAATAATCCATTCTTACCTCGAATATTTTAATGTTAAATATGATTATTCTAGATGATCAAAGTGAGAAGGATAAGTAAGAAGAAGCAAGTAGTAATCAATAAGAAGAGAAATTAGAGTAAACATATGGCTTTCAATAATACATGAATTTGTTTCATAAGTGTAATTTGTTGAAGGTGTATAATGGGATGTAAATTTATTTTATATATGATTTCACTTGTACATGTGTAAGAAATATATTAAATTGAAAGGGATGTTATTGTTTTAGTCATTTATACTAGTTATCCATATCAATATTATACAATCATCATTAAATATAGTCTTATAGCTTATGCTTTGCTATTAGAGTAACACAATAGTAAACTTCAAAACAACAAAGTGAAGTCTCTTTAGTAACTCATGCGTGATACAAAATAATAGTAAACATTGATTTGTATAAATTAAAATGATTGATCATATTTCCAGTACTAAGGCAACACCTCAAAGAGTATTACATGATTAAAAATATATGTTTCTGTTTCTATTTCCTATTATTGATTGTGACATAGAAAATTCTTTTGTTGTCATTGAGAGGCCTTGTTTAAAAATTATTATGATAAGAAGAGAAAAAAAGGACTCAATGTTGAACACATTATTCAAAAAGAAATATAAGAATAGTGAGATATAAATTTTAGATGATTAAAAGGAACCTTGAATGTACTTTTCATGTGTATTTATGTTTTGAGGTTGAAACCTTTAAAGGGGGAGAATTGTTATGACCGCATTTGTGCTTAATTAGTAAACTAGGGTTTACCTAAAGAACTGCATGCTTAATTATATTGATCATTTCTTAAACATGATTAAGGATGATAACTATGATGTGTTAAACCTAATGAGAACTCTAAGTGTGCCTTTTTTGAATAATTAGGGTTTGAGAAGTATAAACCCTAGTCGGCTAAAATTAAGGTTTTTCCCAACATGCCCATGCTTGGGTAGAATGAGTGAGGTGATCAAAGGGACTTTGATAATGGGAGTTGGAGGATTGGGTAGAACGACTGTGGTGGGTAGCACGGTCATGTCGGGTTGATGGTGGCACGAGCATTCTAGGCCACACGGCCATTTTGGAGAAATAGAAGTGTTGGCCTTCTTTATACTCAAATCTTCTGGAACCAAGGCACTACATCCATGGTAGTAAGAACATCCATTCTAGGCGGCACAACCATGGTATCTTGCACGTCCGTTCTGGGGGTCTCTAGGGCATTTTGCTCTTCAACCAACCAATACTACAAACTATAGTATAGTAGTGTATTGTTTGATTTTTATTTATATATTGTCAACTTGGATTGATCTAAAAAAATTATTGGATCTCCAAAATGGTATTAAAAAATATGTTACTAAATTTTTGTAATTTTTTGAGGAGTTTAATCTATTAAGTGATCTACAATAACATTTTTATGACAAAAAATCTGTTGAAATAAAAGAAAGAGAAAAGTATGGTTAATTTGCAATTGATCCAAGCACCTCAATTGCTATATATGAGTAACTTAATACACTAAGAGCCACCAATATGTATATATATATATATATATATATATATATATGTATGTATAGAGAGAGAGAGAGAGCTTATGTCATCAGTTTTTTTAAGGGTAACTAATGGTATAATATATCTCATCGGTTCCTCAAAGAAAATTGCCATGGTTGGCCAGCTGAGAGAACATGGGCTACTTTTTTATATATCGTTGGTTATCTCACAAACCAACTGACAAAATAAATCGTCACAAAAATGCAATTTCATAGAAAATTTTGGGATGCATTTCATTTGCCTCCAAAACCCATATTTCATCCATTTATGGTACTATAACCGATGAGATAAAGGTGTATATGCCAAATGTTTCCTTATAATTCTCATTCGTATATTTTTTTCGATTATTCCTATAAGGACCGATGAGAAAGGGGTGTGCGAGCGACCAGTGAAATGTTTTCCCCAAATTTGCTTTTCTTATCGAATGTCATCACCACAACCGATGATGTAGGTATCGTTGTGTCGCATCTGGGTTGCATCGTTCATCATCAGTTTTTTCTAGTCATCCAACGTCATAGTTTATGTCAGACGCATGTTTTGTTGATGGTGTTTTCTTTTCAACTGATAATGTAGGGTGTACATCGTCGGTTTTTAAAATAACAAATGAGGTATGTCTTACTTAAACCCCATGTGAAATCCTTCTTACCCCTCTTTCCCCTACCCGTGTTTCTCTAGAACCACAACCTTCTGGGATTTTTCTTCTCCTTCACTCACCGCCACAACTCCTCTTCCAGCCAACCGCTCACCGCCGACCACCACATCTACCTCTGATGCCACTACAACTACTCACACCAGCTAGCTATAGTCCTTCAATGCTTCCTCTGCCAGCCAACTGCTCCTAGCATGCCAGTTGCCTCCACTCAGCACCAGCCTCCTCCCACCCACTACTCAACATCATCGATCAAAGCTCCTTCTCCGCCCTTTGCTACTGCCCTTTCTCCACCGCCACAGCTCCTTTTCTCTGCCGCTACTACTGCCCTTTGATCTACCTCCATATATACTATGCCGCCCTTTTCTTTGCCTTGAGGTATGATTAGTGAATAATCTGATTTTTTAGTGTATTTGTAGCCAATTGTTTTGGTGATTGGTTTTATCATTTTAAGCATTAATGTGATGCATGAATGTCAATGATTGTATAAAATAACTATGTCGATGCATGAATTTTATTATTTTAGTGAATTATGTTTTACAATAATTATGTTGATGCATGATTGTGATGATTGTATAAAATTTTCATGCTACATGATTATTTGATAAAATTCTATTTGTTTGGCTCCATAGTCATTGTTTGAATAATATGTAAGCCCTAAGAAATAATTTGAGTGTTTCTAGTATGATATGAGTTTTGAATAGGTTATTTGGTTTGTTTGAATAATATGTAAGCCCTAATATATAAACCCTAATTTGTGAATTGTAATATGTAAAACGACAATTTCTAAACCCTAGTATGTAAATGCTAATCTATAAACTCTAATCTATAAACCCTAGATTCAAAACCCTAAAATTTAAACCATGTTGTTGGCCTAGAAATATATCTAAAATTTACCCATTAGGAGTTAACCTTTGATAGTCCCCCATTTGGGATTGTTCTTGAGCACTTCATCTCACTTAGGATGTAAGTGCAAATGAGTGTTTGATTTCAGTAAATTTTGACAACACTTCCCCTTTTTTTCTCTGGGTACATATGTAGGTGAGTATATGCCCATCTACATTGGTATACTTGGAGAATTGCTGGGGAAAACTGCCAAAATTTATTGAAATTGACCACGGATTATACACTTACTAGTGAGATGAAGTGATCAGGAATGGGATAGGTGGTACACATTCATGAATTTCACTACTAATAGATGATTAGGTCTCAATTCAACATTTTTTTCTTCAAAAATTAACTTATTAGCTAACACTTGATGAGTTACTCGTCTCCCATCTGATCATAGAATGGATCGATCATGGATGACTAATCAAATCATTTCACTCCAAAGTTTATTAATGGTCTCGATGAGTTTGTAAGATTTGCAAAGGAACATAGTAAACGACCTAGATATAGGTTCTATTATCCCTGTAGTAATTGTAGTAACAACTTGAAAGTTGACATTGTTGACATGATCAAAGATAATGTCATATCTTAAAGATCATGCCACGTGCAATGGGATTGTATAGGGCTATAGAGAGTGGTACTGCCATGGTGAGATTCCTAGTATGAGATCAACATATGTCAATAGCGGTAGTTGTGTTGAATATGAAATGGTTGATAATGTTGATGAGAATACCAACAGACATGGTTGATGTGATGCTAGATAGTTGTGGGGTAAATGTTACAATCCACCTCCCTTATTTAGAAACATTGTGCATGATGCTGAGAAACCATTGTACTTAGTTTGTACTAAGTTTATGAAGTTGAAAGATGTGTTGAGATTGTATACCCTGAATGCTAACAATACATGGAGCGATAAAAGATTCAATTCTCTATTATCTTTGTTGAAAGAAATTCTCTCTGAAGGCAACGAGCTACCAATCTCAACATACGAAAAGGGAAGATGTTGTTCCCAATGGGAATGGAGGCTAATAAGATACATGCATGTCCAAATGACTATGTGATGTTTCAAAAGGAGTGTATCGATCTAAAAGAATGCTAGAAATGTGGGGTGTCTAGGTACAAAAGGACGACATTGGTAAGACCAAAATTGAATCTCCTACCAAGTTGATGCGGTACCTATCTATAATATTGCAATTTCAACGATTGTTTGCTAATACCATAGATGCAAAAAAAAAATCTTGGCATGCAGAGGTAAAGAAAAAACAATGATGGTATGCTATGAAATGCATCTGATTCCCCACAATGTAAGAAGATTGATTTACTATATCCTAAATTTGGCAAAGAAGCTAAGAATTTAAAACTTAGACTTTGTACTAACAAGATGAATCCATATGGAACATTAAGCAACCAACATAGCACTTGACCTATCATGGTTGTTAAATACAATCTTCCTCCATGGTTGTGTATGAAGAATAAATACACCATGTTCTCCTTGCTTGTTTTGGGCCCCAAACAACCTGGCAATGATATTGATATTTACCTTGAGCCTCTGATTGATGAACTAAAAAAACTCTAGGGAGAAGGTATAATGAATTATGATGCTTTGCATGGAGAGGTGTTTAATTTACATGTTGTGTTATTTTGCACTATTAGTGACTTTCCAACTTATGGGAACTTGTCTTGCTACAATGTTAAAAGAACCAAGGCATGTCCTATACGTGAGGAAAATATTGATTTCATCTTACTAAAACATGGTGGTAAGACTATATATCTTGGTCATTGAGGGTTTCTACCAACGGTGCCTTACAGAAAGTTGTGTAAAACATTCAATGGCTCAATTGAGGAAAGGAGTGTCCCTAAACCTCTGTTAGGGGAGGATGTTTATGAAAGAGTAAACAACATTGTAAATCATTTTGGTAAGGGACCATGTACTACTCCCATGGGTGAAAAGTCATCATTCAAAAAGAGATCGACATTTTGGGATCTTCCTTATTGGAATTCGTTGACAATTCAACATTGTATCAATGTCATCCATGTTGAGAAAAATATTTGTGGTAGCATCATTGGTACTTTGTTGAATATAAAAGGTAACACTAAAGATGGCATCAAATACAGAATGGACCTACGTGAAATGGGTACAAGGAAAGAATTAACAAAATAAGTTACCAAGGGTCGTCACACATATTTACCTCCTACTTGTTGCACCTTGTCTACACAAGAGAAGAGAAGTTTTGTGAGTGCTTGCTTAATGTTAAGGTACCACAGGGATACTCAACCAATATTTGTAGATTGGTTGGTATCAATGAAGGATCTGAAACTGGTAGGTCTTAAATCTCATGATTGTCACACTCTAATGCAACATATATTGTATGTGGCTATTTGATCTATCATTCCTAAGCAATTAAGGTTTGTAATCACTAGGCTTTGCTTCTTTTTCAGCACTCTATGCAGCAAATTAATTGAATTTGAGATTCTAGATAAGTTCCAATGAGAAGTGGTTGTTATCCTCTGCCAACTTGAGCAATATTTCCCCTTCTTTCTTTGATACTACAGTACATCTGGTTGTCCATTTGACTAGGGAAGTGAAAATCTTGGGTCCAGTTTTCTAGTAGTGGATGTATCCTTTTGAGCGGTACATGAGTATTTTCAAAGGTGACATTCAGAACAGTTGTCAGTCCAAAGGGAGTATCATTAAGGGTATATATTTCTAGGTAGATTATGGACTTTTGCAATGACTTTTTGAGTTTCAATAAAACTCCTACTAATACCATGAATCCTATTATTTATTCAGGCAAAGGTATTTTGGGAGAACGACATATAATATTAGTCATGAGGAGCTGGAACAAGCACATTTGTATGTTTCATACAACACTGACGATGTGGGTATTTATATCACAGAACACACCAACGATCTCAAGACAGATCATCCCTGAGCCAATTCAATGTGGCTTTCTAGAGAGCATAATTGGGCATTTATTAGGTGGTTTGAAGAGAAAATATCCAGTCCACTATCTCAAATGAAAAATAATGTTACACGATCTATCAAATGGCTCATATACAAGCCAAATATGCATGTTACATCTTACGGGTTTGACATAAATGGATTTTCATACTATACAAAATGTCAAGATGATAAAAGTGTCATCCAAATAGTGGGGTCACCCTTTAGGTGTCTTTATTGTATTATTCTAGAGCCAATGATAAGAGTCCACGTGAAGGAAAGGTGTCTTATTACGGTGTCATTGAAGACATATGGTAAATTGACTACACAATGTTTAGAATTTCACTATTTAGGTGTAAATAGGTTGATAACAACAAATGAGTTGTAGTTAATGAAATCAGTTTCACAATAGTGATTTTTGAGTGGACATGCAAGAAGGATAAACCATTCATCATGGCATCACAGGCAAAACTGGTATTCTATATTGACAATCCTGTAAAAAAAATGATATATCATTCTTCATGGGAAAAGACGATTAATTTCAGATGATATTGATGAAGAAGAATATTATGACAAGTATGATGACTCCAATCCATTCTCTATTGGGTTACCAAGTGTAAATGTTGAATCTAACACTACTACCTATACACATGAAGATCACACAGAAGGGGTATTAGTTTAAGGTATAATACATGTAATATTTCATATGTTATTTGCATTATATAACATGTTTACTTTTCCATATGTGATCTGACTTCATATGTGATCTAGATTTTTCATATGTGATTTGAATTTTTATTTGTTATGTGACTTTTTCATATGTTTACTTCTGATTTTATAGATGGCATCTGACCAGAAGCACAACAATCCCAAGCATTAGGATCCTGAGTGTGAGGCTCCTATTGAGCATCCTAACGAGGGTGATGACAGTGTTGATAAATCTAAATGTAAGAGAGGAATATTTTTGATGAAAATTGCCTCAAATAGGAAAGGTAAGAAGGGTTTCATTGAATTTAATGAAGTAAGCACACTGAATTAAAGAGTTTATCAGCTACTATGGGGTCCTTGGTCGAAGCAAAGTGCCTCTCCATATTGATTATTGAACAAAAGTGAGTAACGCCACTAAAGACCTCCTCTAGAGGGAGTCAGATGTGACATATATGCATTTACATTTATAGAGTTTTTCCTCATTCTTTCTTTTCACATTTCTAAAAAGTAGTGAATGTTGAACCTTTTTAGGATCGGTATGAGCTTGATGAAAAGTTGCATCACAAGTTTGTTATGTAGCTCGTCGGGAGAAGACATAGAGATTAGAAAACAATCTTCACAAGAACTACATCTTTGGAGACAAGAAGGATAAGGACCCCACTATGCAAAACTGAGCATGGACCTGTCTTGATAAAAAAGAGTGGTTGGAGTTTGTTGATCAGAGAAAAATCAATGTGTTCAAGGTATTGAATTAGTTACATTCTTATGATTTCTTATTATTAGTTAATAATATTTCTTTTTGAAATTAGTCATGTTATTCATGATGCAAAAAAAGAAAGGTGTTACAAGAATGTGCACAACCACCAGTTGCTTTTATGTGGTTATACTAGACGTCTCCAGTTGAGAGATCAAGAGCAAGGGCCTTCTACTTCTACTACTTCTATTATTGAGTCTTCTAGTGCTTCTAGACAATTGCCTCGCTATATTGAGTGAATAGATGTAAGGAAAAACAAAGCTAGAGAAATCCCCATCCAATCAACCCAAGAAGTGGCTTCAAAAATGGTAAATTTCTTGGTCTCATATGCATGTTGATGTTCTTTTTTCCATGGATTATCAAGTTTTATTGATTAGTCGATTTTAATGATGAATAGTTGGAGCTAGGTGAGCAAATAAAGGAGGGAATGTTCACCCCTCAAGGCACACACGATGATTTGACAGTTGCTCTAGGTAAAGAAGAGCACCCTCGACGTGTTAGGGTTGTTGGAGCTGTGTTTGGGCTAAAATGTTTTTGGCACATTCAGACAAAAGCACAAATCTATCAAGAAAGGGGGAATGGACCAGGAGGATGTGCAAAGATTGATAAATAAAGCCTTGGAGGTGTTTAAGGCTTCTCAAGCGGCACAAACTTCTCCAGTAGTCATGGAACCTGTATAGTGCCACACCCCCACAGATTGTATTGGGAGTAGTCCTTTGTACATGCATGGCACAGTTAGGGTAAGATTCAATTTAATCAATTTATGTATATGTTGTGATAAAGTAATCCCTAATTCAATATATATATGTGTGTGTGTGTCAATTAAAATTTTGTGTTTCATAAAATTGTAGGTGGCCATAAAATGGCATCTTGCCATTGACTTTCCATCATATAACATCATGGCAGATGTCGAGGCTTATCCACTCATTGATATGGTTCATGGTATTCCCCTTCCCACTGATCATGTTCATGTGAACTTCATACATGTCATTCCAACATGGAGAGATGCACCTCTCCCATCCGAGCACCTAGATGCCATCACAATCAGAGAGGTAGAAGGCATCTTTACTGGCTGGTCCAAATGACTCGTATTTCTTAAGGTATGAGAAATGTATATTGAAATTTATATAATAATTGGAAGCTAATATGAGAATACATGCATGCATACCACAATGGATAAGAAGCCCCCTAGGGTTCTAAAGCCTCCACCTCCACATTTTATTCCACAGGAGTTGTTCAACTTCTTAGACAATATAGAGAAATCAGATACCATGGTGATCAACCTTCAGGAGGAGGTCGTAGGTATTAATCGTGACGTTGTTATAGTGTTGACAGATGTTTCTAAGATATTTTAGTATCAATGTATGAACACATTAGTGATAGAAATTTGAATAAGGTGAGTCTAAATACCTCATCATATGTGAAGAATACATATTTTATAATTGTTTCCTATATATTAACCGATTATTCGATATATATACATATGTTCAGTTGTTTGTGTTTTGCGGCTATTGTGTTTGGGATGTCAATTGTGGCATTTCTAATTCATCAATGATTAGTGAAGTATTTAGAGATTCCAGTGGCATCAAATATTATGTGACTACCGCGATGAAGGTTTTTGGTTTTTCTAGGATCGTGATCATGTCTCCCTTCAACGTTGTGTAAGTTTTGTTCTTGTTGTATATATTTCTAACTTATGAATGCAATCATTGTGGGATTCAATTTTTATTTTATTTTCTTTCTATTCACTCAGAAATAGGCATTGACAGTTGTTAGTGATTGTTCACAAGTACGATATGTGTATTTATTCAATCCTTCATTTATAAAACTAACACCAAATTAAGGACACCCAATAACTTGGTGATTCACGCGCAAGTATAGATTTTCCATGCTTGACATATTTGTTAATGTTTGCATCATACGACAATTTAATAATGCAATATATCTATTAATTTAGCTTATAGGGGTGAAAAGCATTCCGTAATGGAAAATTAAAAATACATAATAAAAAAAAAAGAAATTTGTAGCTTGATGGAGTGTTGGTGTAGTCTTCTCATTCCAATGCATATCTATTACCAGCTCTGCTTATTTACATTTGTTAATGTAATTGTAAAATTAATAGTTGCCTATACAAGACAATTATTGGGCATGCACATATTACATGATGATGTACATGCAAACAATTATCACACACGTAGAACAAATCAAATGTATAGAGAAGGTAATTTTATTAGTGTTGGATCATAAATTAATGAAGTAGTATCATTTGATAATGCAAACAATCAAATCTTATTTGTATGTCTCATTCCCTTTACAGTTTTTTGACACTATTGAAGCCTATACATTGGAGTAGTTTAATGACCAACGCGAATAGTGGGCAGACTGCTTCATCAAACATGTGGACTTGTCAGATAATTGGGAGGGTTGATTGATATTTTTTTAGTTCAAACTTTGATGTCAGATATTTGTTTGTTATATTATTAGACATTTGTGGACTTAAACTCTGTGGTAGATGATGTTGATATGTATTCATGCATATGTTTGTGTGAATTGAATGTGAAGTGCATGAGGAGGAGAATGATGTGTATTTTTGCATATGTATGAAATTGAATGTGTGGCTAAGAAAGAATAAATTGAGTTGTGAGTTCATGCATATGTGGGTACATTTGAAGTGAAAAATGGATAGAATGTTGAGGTTTGTTGGCATGTTTGTACATATTGTATCAAATGCACATGTGGATTTGTATAGATATCTTTCTTCTTGTAGGTTTTCCAACATGGTGTTTAGATGTGATGCTTGTAGAGGAATGTAGTTCTTATGAAGTTACAATTATGATGAACTACAGGCAGCAGACAGGTTAGCAGTCGGACAGTAGGTCTACAGATTTGCTACAAAAAAACAAAGACATTTGACGTCAGTTACTTCAAGATAATCGACTACATATGCTTACTATGTCAGTTACTTGTAGAAAATTGATGGGATATCCTTTAATGTTCATTGTTTGTTCACTGATAAGACCGACTACATACTATTAGTCATTGATTATTTATTATTAATCAACTAACAAAAAACTGTCAAGGGAAACCCTTTTTGCTACATAATTAGCATTATGTCATCGTTGTGTTTTAAATAACCAATGAGGAAAGGTCAAGGGAAACCAAAAAAATTTTGTGTGTTCTGTGTTATGTCATTAGTTTGACTGTAACATGGAACCGACGATATATATGAATGTCGTTGATTTCTTTAATTGATGATGTATGTCCTGAGTTTTAGCATCACCCACTTAGTCATTGAATGGATAGAGAAAGTGGTGAAGATGGTGATCTAGGGTTTTCACTTCCCAGCTCTCATAATTTATGATTCATTCCATAGAAATGAAATCCTAGAGGAAGAGGGAATAAAGTGGTGAAGATGACTATCTAGGGTTCTCTCTTTCTAGAGTTAATGAAATCAAGTAAGTTTGTCATCTCTATATGTCTTTTCTTAGTGATTATTCTCTCACATGTTAAGATTTCACCATTCCTTTGATCAAATTCAAAATGATATCAATATCTCCCTTATCTCAATCTTTCTCCATAGTTCTCCATTTCCTAGGGTTTTTGAGTTGGAAGGAAGAAGAAAGTGATGGATTGCTAGGATTTTATTATGGATTCTATAATTGCAAATCTTAGGTTAAATTTTAAAGGTGTTTCACACCTTATGAGTACTTCCTTAAAATAGTATATTGCAAAAAATTAGATTAAATCCATAATAATATTCAATTCCTTTGTTTGTGACTACAAACCCTAAATGTGTCTTTTAGTTTATGATTATGAAAGATGGTCTAGAAATGGATTGTTTTCTTATTGTGATGAATTTCAGATGATAAAATTATATTAGTAATGGATAAAATCATATAAAATTGAATTCCTAACGTGACTACAAAAGTTATAAGAATATATCAAAATTTAGGATTTTCATCTATGTCTGATTGTTGTATAACTTATTAAAGAACTTGCATGTTTGAATCTCCTTATTATAAGTGACTATTTTATCTAAATTTTTAGCACGTATATGTCAGAGATTATCTTGGAATTCAATTTATATTATTAGTGTTTGCTTGATAACTTATTTAAGAGGGTGAAACCCTATATTAGTGGAAAGTCATAAGTTTACAAATAGACATTGTGAAATCCAACAAAATTGATTTATTTTAATGTTATAGATTATTTTATTCAAGGTTATTCTTGATTTTTGATATTTTGGTGAATGGCATGGAAGCCTAGTTCAGTTCATTCTAGGGTTTTATATATATGTTTGGTTATATGTGAATTGTTGAGAGTAGTCTTTTATTAATGAAAGTTTATGATTCATCAAATCCTTATGTGAGTCATGTGATATGAGAATGAGAAAAATGAAAACCTAAGGATAGGGTATCCAATGAATCAATTATTTTTAGATTCAATGTTCTTAAGTATGATAAGTGGTCTTACTCAGTTGCATTTACAATAAAAACTATTGATAAGTTATTAAAAGAATTGCTTACAAGGTTAAAGTAAGAAATGTTGATTTGATTATTGAACTATGACTTTAAAGAGTGAATTAGACATTTAGATGTCTTGGACACTTTAGAATCCTTTACAAGAAGGCTTGCACTGTGAGGAGGAAATAGCTTCCCAACTGGAGGTAGTCCAGATCGTGGTAAGCCAGATCATACCAGTAGGGCGTGGGGGTCTTGACTGGTAATCAGACTCGTTATGATTGTGTGGTACTCAACACAAACTGGGGATTTCGGGGGTACCTATGTTACTGATAAGTGGACATCTTCAGTAGGTCCACTGATGCACAAGAAGCCAGAGTGATTTGACTCCCTACCTGATTACCCAAGTTGAGAGGAGGAGTCCAGAAATCTGGCTGCTCCCATTACCCACCGAGAGCCAAATGTGGTGAGGCCCACTGTAGATGGGGTCTTACTCGAGATATAGACTTAGGAACCCAGGCACATGTCATAGTACACTTCATGTGGTTTCAGGGCATAATAAGATAAATTAGAGACTAGTTAAGTGTGTGTAGTTATTCATATATTCTTTGTCGTTATCTTTAGTAACTTGCCATTTGTATGTTTCTGAATTACTAGTTCCCTTTGTGATTAATCAAGTATGCTCAGATATTAATTTACTCTTTCTAGATATCTAGAGTATCATGCCATATATATGTATGTGAATGATTAGTTCCTCTATAGTTCATTAATATTATACTTTAAATTTACTTTCTCGGTTATATATCTTTGACTATTAAAGTGCTTTATATCGTATCTTTGAATTACTCATTCACTGAGTAAGTAGTCTCACCCCTCTACTCACAGTTTTGTAGGAAAGACATGTGATTTGAAGAATGTCAATGCGAGAGTATATCTTCCACAGAGCTAAGTATCAGATTAGTCGAGTTCATATGGTCCATGTCACTCTAGGTCATTGTAGAGTAATGAGAGAGTTGTAAATGATGATGTATAACTTTTTTCCCTCATTATTAGAGTATGTATTCAATTATCATGTTGTATGTACATGAAAGTGTGAGAAATGTAATGAACATTTAGATATGTATCTTTATTATTGAAATCAGATTAGAATAATCAAGTTCAAAAGCCCTTGTATAGTTAGTATATGTGATTGAATGTAAGGAAACAAAGAGTTTGAAATCAAAAGGAAAAAAATCAAGGGTGTTCTTTGTTTTATGTTAAATCCTCAACGTATGCCCTAATCTCATGATCAGATATTATCGTGGGATGTGGGTGTAATAGAAAGGGTATCCACCCTACATCCATTGTACCTTCACTACAATAAAAGACATTGATGGCATCTCGAATAACATAATCCCTATGATGATACGCAACTCGTTCAAGAGTTTGATGATGAAGACCAGGACAAGCACCCCAGTATTGTTCTTTGCATCTAGGATATCATCCTCATTAGTGAAGTTTTAAAGGGCATATAGACGGTCAAGAATAATCAATAGTCTAAACATATGATCATCCTTCCATACAAGGAAGCAATCAAATCCACGCCCACCCTATGTTCAACCAACCATGCTAAAAATACTTAGATGGAGGGAGCGTGGGGGCATACTATGGAGATCCTTTTGATGATCAATATGATGAAGTTTGAGACGCCCTGTCATGCTGGATGAGATTACTCAAAACAAAACACACGATCAATCACTAAATTAACCATATAACCAGAAAAAGAGTAAATTAAAACCAATTTAAACATTACCATCATGTTCAAAAATATTTACATAAAGGTCCAAAAACTTGCATATCAACACATACCATATCAGGTATTTACATGTATGTCCAGTGGACTCAGCCACAACATGTGTACAAAACCATTTATTCCACTTATACATGCCATATACAAACATCAACACACTGCCAAAAGCCAGATTCGATATACATATTATCTATAAAACATCCCTTGCCCGGACCTGAGAGTACATGGAGGACTCTAGGACACACTAACTATAAGCCCACCTTCTTATTCTACTGCTCTTCAGGCTGCTTTTTGTCACCACCATGATCAATTCGACGTCGCTGATGACCACCTAGAAAGATTTAGTGACCCACAAGGTGAGACCAACGTCCCAGTGAGAGATATAACTCTCAGCAATGGTTATTGATTACAATATGTTATATTATTAAACAAGTTAAGCAGATTAAACAGATTGAGCAAGTTAAATAGATAGGCATAGAAGAATGCATGATTAACAAGCATATAAAGAAATTGATAAGAATATCATTTGCTAAATAGTTCACTACTCTTGCTAAATTAAATAGTAACTAGCAATATAAGAAACAAGGCAAGGGTTAACATCCAATGTGAATCATGTTTAATCCTTAACAAATATACTACACGGCTGGATTCAACTTTTATGAATCCTTGGGGAGTTTGAGGTATACCACTCAAAGTCCAACTAACCACCGCTAAGTCAAAATTAGTTCCATACAAGATCTAGGAGAACCAGAATCCTAAGATCTCATCCACCCTCGGTCAGTATGAGTCAACCGCAATGACATATGTAGTCGGTCTAGAAAACAAACTAGTCTGCCCTTGGTATATAGACCAGGACACTAGTAACTTGGGTATACAAACCTTATCATCTGAGGTACAACGTAGTTGTCCTCAATCACATCATGTGTATTAAACCATACTCATCTGAGATACGACATTGACTGTTTTCCTGCCGAGGTATGATCACAACCATCCTCAAAAAAACATGCACATACTCAATGATATACGACTCTGAGTTTGCATTAGAGGAATACTCATTTCACCATCCAACAAATCATGACACTGGAATGGATTTACAACATAGGGCACTAAATTATTAGGGTTTCACTTGATTAGTTAATTCCAATTAAGTGAGTTAAGGCCGCACCAATCAAGTTACATACAAACCCTAAAAGAGTTCTACAAAATCATGGGTATGTTACAACTTCAGAAGATATAAAATGTATGAAACATGTTACTGATCACAAACCACATGGTACTATGTTGTTGCCACTCATGAGACTACACTTGTCATCATACCTTCACAAGACATAATAAATCCTTGTCACTAAAAGAAGAGGATCACACCTCAATTAGGGAACAAAACCATGTTCAAAGGTCATAAGACTGTCACATCATTCCCTACAATCACATCATTATCTTTCCATGTCCTACTAAAAGCTTATCAAACCATCACCACACATGTGACATATAAGTTAAACATAACATTGCATTTAAGAGCTTATGATGTTCACATGGCAACATATTAGGGATTACAAAGACATTGAGAGAGAGTATTTCTCATCATACCAATCATACAAGGAAGATAAGTATGATTAACCCTCATCACCAAATTTGTATTAGGGTTACGCTCATCAAGATAAGTTGAATTAATGTCATAAAACATCCCTCAAGGATAAACCCTAACTCTTAGTATTCCCATCGAATCATGAATGCACAAGGTTAAACATAACTATCTGATTCAATACAACCAAAACTCTTGAATCATACTCGTAGGATCAGAAAACCCATCAATCATAGTGTCAGTTATACATAGTGATCATAGAGTCAAGAACCTCATTGACCATTAGGGTCAAAAAACATAGTGACCACCAGGGTTAGAAGACATAGCGACCACTAGGGTTAGATATATTAGTGATCACTAGGGTTAGATATCTTAGAGACCACTAGGGTTAGCTATCTCATCAACCACTAGGGTTAGGAAACATAGCGACTACTAGGGTTAGGAAGCATAGCGACCACTAGGATTAGAAGACATAGAGACCACTAGGGTTAGATATCTTAGCAACCACTATGGTTAGCTATCTCATCAACCACTAGGGTTAGGAAACATAGAGACCACTAGGATGAAAACCTTTGGCAACCAATAGAGTTCAAAACTTTGGCAACCACTAAGAGTCCAAAACCTTCATCAACCACTAAGGGTCCAAAACCTTCATCGACCACTAAGGGTCCAAAACCTTGGCGACCACATAAGTTCAAAACCTCATCGACCACATGGATACAAAAACATGGTGACCACATAAGTTCAAAACCTCATCGACCATAGGGATACAAAAACTTGGCAACCAAAATGGAATCAGACACATATGCCAGGTCTAGATTTCTCTATCTTCAAGGAAAAAACATGCATCAGGTTTAGAGGTACATCGAGAGGATTATCTACTCAAGATATACCATCAAAACTTAACCCTAGGCAAAGGTAACATCTTTCTACTTGGAACAACATTTAAGGGTGAAAATCGTGTACAAGCAAGTTAAGAGTAAGCAATAATCATGTATAAAGTTATATAACTTGCCTCAAAGAAGATGAAAAAGCTCCAAACAACAAGGTAGCTTGAGGAGAGAAGTGAGAAACCCTATCTTGAGCACTCCACTTGGCCAAGCTATCTCATTCTCCAAAGAGGAAGCAAACCCTTGAAAGATCTAGAGGGGGGTGAATAGAGCTTTTGGTACTTTCAAAATTTAATTAAAAAAACTAAAGGTAGAGAAGGAGGAGGAAACAAGGAAGACATTTCAATTTAGAGTGGTTCCAACCTTTGAATCAAGGGTTGTCAGTTCACTACCCAATCGTTTCCAATTGGGATTTTGAAAGTGATTTATTTTATTTACCTCGCAAGGATGTTACAACAAAATACAATCACCTTCAACTCGAAGTAGCCTTCACCTTGAAGTAGCCTCAACCTCCTTGAAGAAACCTTCTTGAAGTAACCTCAAGCAACCTTGGAGCAGCCTCACCTCCTTGAAATAGCTCCACCACCTTGAGATATCCTTCACCTAGAAGTAGCTCCAATCTCCTTCTTGAAGTAACCTCAAGCAACCTTGGAGCATCCTTCACTTCCTTGAAGTAGCTCCACCTCCTTGAGATAGCCTTCACCTAGAAGTAGCTCCAACCTCCTTTGAAGTAGCCTTCTTGAAGTAACCTCAAGCATAACTTGGAGCAACCTTCACTTTGTTGAAGTAGCACCAAGAAACCTCCTTTCAATAGCCTCCAACCCTAGGAGTAGTCAAGGAGAACAAAGTACAATATAAAAGAAATAGATTGGAAGAAAGAAATACTTAACCAATGAAGTGCAACACCTTGATTCCTATATCAAGCATTTAGATCTCCTATCCACTTAATATGGACGTTTCTATGTAGTGTCTAGGAGATAGTAGATATAGGACACAACTTTGGAGCACAAGGAAAAAGATAGCAAGTGAATCTTAGCTTTGTTGCTCTCTAGAATGGATGCTCAAATGTAGCTTATGTGTTTTAGGTGTCCTAAGTCCTCTACTATTTATAGGAATGGTTTGCAAGTATCTAGGGACATTTTAGGGAGTCTCGAGAGTGTTCTTAGTGCTTAACTAGTCGTTAGGTAGAAAGTAGTTGGGTTGCAACGGCTAAAATATTTGTTAAATGCGAAGTTTCTAGAACTTTTCTCAGTCGACAATATTGTCGACCGGATAACTCTCAATCCACAATATTGTTGACCAGTTTACTGTATGGGTTCATCTGGATATATGTCTATTTCTCTCTTGTTTAGACCTATTACAATGGCTATATCTTAGTCCACAATATTGTCGACTAAGAAGGACTTTTTGCAAGGATTTACAATGTATGTGAGGTCCTATTGATGACTCATATGAAACCTATCAACTCTAAAGTCTTCATGTGAGTGTAATATAGGGTTTTGGATGGATAGGGAAAATCTAATGCTTTATTTACATGATATCTAAGTACTTGTACAGTATATCTTTGTATAAGGATTTACATTTGAGTACAATCATGAAAACATAAACAATTGAGCATAATTGATCTTCAATTTGTGTTGATCTTCAATTATCCACTTAGTATGATCTCCTTATTTTCTTGAACCCTAAAATACTCTAGTAGCACATAAGATCCACAAGAATGAAATATTTGTCATAATCAAAACAAAGGGTATGCTAATGTCCAATTTAGCCAACAGTCTCCCCCTTTTTTAAGATGATAAGCATTCCTAAAATAGAAGCAAAATATTTGAAATGAAATGAGTTTCACACCTATGATGTACATGAGATGAATAGAATATTTTTATCTCATAAAATGTGTGCTAATATACCCAAAGAGATATGGAACATGATATCCTTATCTTAAGGCAATGTAGCACCAATTAATCTCAAGCAAAGAGATCATTAAAACTCATGATAATATTTTACTTTATTTTGCTTTATTTTATTTCTCCCCTTTGTCATTTCAAAAAGATAATCATACGTGTAAATCAATATGACTGCCCCTTAATTGTTTACTTCAAAAAGAATGTCAAATTTAGCCACAATTCAAAAACCAAGACTAATTTCTCAACCGTTTCCGAGGGATGTTAAGCCCTGAAATGGTATGAGATTCCTTTAGGCTCATGGTGGGATCAATGAATATATTTTTGTATTAATTTCTCAACCATTTACAAGGGATGTTAAGCCCTAAAATGATATGAGTTTCCTTTAGGCTCATAGTGGAATCAACAAATGTATCTCTAGCCAAATATAAGGGATGTTAAGCCCAAATTGGTGTAGAGAATCCAATTAAGAGAAAGATCAAAAATATATACATTACATCCAAGAATTTTAGTGAGCCCCCCCTTAATCTCATAACAAAAGTGAGCTTTAAAAATACTAATCATAACCATCTTTAAAATCAATTAATTAAGTAAGACTATGAGTCAATTTTAATAAGCAATCTTGTTTCTTGCACTATCTTAAAATTTTCTTTTATTCCAAGTATTTAACATGATGAGCAAATTACAGATTTATTTTACCAATCTTGGGTGTAAGTGAATGATTTGATTTACAAATAAGAATTTTTGTCAGGCTTATTTTCGATCGACCATAACTTCGACTAGGGTGCCCCTCGATCAAACTCCTTTTTCAGTCGAGAGGCATTTCTACAGATTTCGAATTAATATAACTTTATCTAGAATAAACTAAGATATAACTTTTTATTGACATAAGTGACCAGTCAACTTCTTTTTGTATGCATATTCAATCTTGTTTCAAGTCATGAGTTTAAGCAACATAGATTTATTCTTTAATGATCCTTTTTTTTCTTCCATTTGATGAGTTTGATGTCCTTTTGACCTCAAGTCTTACCCATTAATGCATAAGTCATATCAAAGTCTATTTCCTTTCATTATATCCTAGCTTTATTTATTTCATCATGCCCATTTAGTTCCAATTGAATGTTTGCTTTTAGGTCTAGGAGTTGAAACTTATGCATTATTTAAGCTCATGTAGAAATTGTCCAATAATCGACTCCTTTTGGTATATGATTAAGTCTTGTTGTGTATAATTATCATTTATTCTTCATTTATCTTAGATTTAGTCTTGTAAATCATGGATGATTTGCTAGATGTTGAATATTTTAGGATAAAGCCTTTTTGTGACTTAAGATCAAATTTGTCTTCACCATCTTTTGTTATAGAACAAGATTTATGTGAATGAGTTCTATTGAGCAAAATTTTAGTTTTGACAAGAAGTCTTACTTTAATCTCCTAGAATACACAAATTTGATATTTTCTTATGAGTCATAACCATTTTCATAGCACTTATGATGTAATTTTTTTAACAATAGCACAAAAAAATTGTACAAACATCATCTATGCCAATAGTTTTACCTTTGAAACTTTCTTCAAATGTGACCAATAATTTTACCTTTTATCCATGTGTGTGGAAATCTTATTATTTTTGGCCATATGCTTGTTAGGGAAATCTCTATATGCCATCCAAACATGCAAAGTATAAAGTTTTGGTCCCCATATAGTGGTCCTTTTGATTAGGATCATTCAAATATTTAGAACAATCTAATATGAAGAATCCATTACAAGTTTGAGTCACCAAAGTCAATTGCAATTGAATGATTTTATTTTCAATAAAAAGTTCAGATAGAACTACCTTCGGTCGAATTTTCCTTTGACCGAAAGATTTCTCAGTCGAACTATTTGTCCACCGGAAAGACTTTTCAGTAAAAATAATGTTGACAGAACTACCTTCGGGCCAACTTTTCTTCAACTGGAAGAGATCTCAGTTGAGCTTTTTTTTTACCAAGATGAAGTTCAGTGCATTTTCAGTAAGTTCAACATTTCTAATCTAAACATATCATCCCATTATTTATGAATAACACAATTAAGCAATCAAAATATAGAAAGATATATAAGTTCAAGATTTATTAAGTTGAGATAAGACATTATATATTTCAAGGTGAAGTTTAGTTCAAATCTCAACTAATATGTCCAACATTTCTAAGTTGGGGTTTTTTTAACCCAAATCAAATCAACAACCTTTTTCTTGTATGGGAAAGAGAATAAATAATGTCGAAGACATAAACAGTAATTACAGCAAATAGAATGAATTTCATTTCTCTTCTTAGCTAGACTGTCTTTAGGCACACACATGATCTTGGTTTTGGGTTTATGTGTTTTTCTAGTTCTAGGCTTTTGGTAGGATTTCTCTTTAGGCACATAACCTAGACCCCTTCTTCCTTTTTGTCTAAAAGAGTTTTCTAAGATTTTATCAGCAATATTATTACTCTTTAGACTATCAACATGTTTTTGTAACTTAGTAATTTCATCAATTTTCTTAGCAATATCTTGCTTTGCATGATCTAAACTTGAAAGAAAAGAATCTCTTTCTCTAACGATGATATCATAATTTGAATGAGAACATAGAACATGTTGAGTTTGATAGTTATTTATCTTAGCAAACAATTCAACCTTTTCTTGAGAAAGAAGATTATTGTTGGTTTCTAGAGCAAGCAACTTGATATTGTAATCATTAATAGATGATTTCAAGGTAACTTTTTCAGACATAAGACTTTCTTTTTCATATGTAAGATCATTCGATTTAGTATATAGATCTTCATTAGTTTTTGTAAGCCTTTTAAATTTCTTTTTACAATCAACATATTTATCATGTAATTCTTCAATACTAGTGGCTAACTCCTCTTTACATAAATCAAGAAGATTTACCTCATTTTCTTCTTCATTGGTTGTTGCAATGAAACAACTTATCTTGGCTTGTTTAGTCATGAGACATTCAACTTCTTCTTCACTCTTTCTATTGTCGCTTGAGTCATCCCAAGCTGCTTTGTAGGCCTTTTCTTTCTTCTTGAGAGAAGCTTTCTTTCCCTTCTTGACTTTGGGACACTCAAATTTTAAATGTCCATTCTTGACACATTCAAAGCACCTAAGGGAAGGAGAGGAAGAAACACAAGAATTTTTGTTAGTTTTAAATCTTCTATATTGCTTACCATTTACAATGAGTGTCTCCTCTTCACTATCTTCTTCACTCGTTTCATTAATTTCTTTAGTTACTTCCTTTAAAGCAATGTCCTTCCTTTTCACCTTCTTGTGTTAGGTTGCCAATCTTTCTTCTTCTTCAAGAGTGACGTCATGAGTCTCTATATTTCCAATGAGTTGCTCCATCCTCGTTGGTGAGATTATTAGCTTCTTCAAAGGTTGTCACCTTTGGCTTGTATTTTGGAGGCAAAGATCTAAGCATCTTGGACACCTTATCTTCTTCACCTATATACTTACCTAGTGCACTCAAACTGATAATAATTAAAGAAAATCTTGCTTACATATCTCTAATAGATTCATTAGGTAGCATACGAAATTGTTCAAACTTTTGTTTAAGCATATTAATTTTGGTATTTTTAACTTGGGTAGTACCTTCATGTGTTATTGAAATTTTATGCCATATATCATAAGCCGTATCACATGAAGATATTCTATTAAACTCACTTACAGAAATATAACTATATAGTATGCTTACCGCTTTTGCATTTAATTGAACTTGTTTTACCGTATTTGGATTCTATGTTGCATATTCAGTTGTGGGAAGCACATAAGGTGTACGTGTAGATACCATCCTCCATAGCTCTAAACTGATTCCTTGGAAGTAGAATTGCATTCCTCTTTTCTAGTAGGTGTAGTTGCTTCCATCAAAAGGTGGTGGTTGGGTAACGTGAGTTCCTTCAAGGTTGAGGTTGCTAAGCACATTGTCCCCCATTCTTCAAGACCTGTTAGGGCTCCTTGAAGACCTGCTCTAATATCAATTGAAAGATCTAGAGGGAGAGGTGAATAGAGATTTTGGTACTTTTAAAATTTAATTAAAAAAACTTGAGGCAAAGAAGGAGGGAACAAGGAAGTCACTTCGATTTAGAGTGGTTCCAACATTTGAATCAAAGGTTGTCAGTATACTACCCAATTGTTTCTAATTGGGATTTTGAAAGTGATTTATTTTATTTACCTCGCAAGGATGTTACAACAAAATACAATCACCTTCAACTTGAAGTAGCCTTCACCTTGAAGTGGCCTCAACCTTCTTAAAGTATCCTTCTTGAAGTAACCTCAAGCAACCTTGGAGCAGTCTTCACCACCTTGAAGTAGCTCCACCACTTTAAGATATCATTCACCTAGAAGTAGCTCCAACCTCCTTCTTGAAGTAACCTCAAGCAACCTTGGAGCAGCCTTCACTTCCTTGAAGTAGCTTCACCTCCTTCAGATAGCCTTCACCTAGAAGTAGCTCCAACCTCCTTTCAAGCAGCCTTCTTGGAGTAACCTCAAGCACACCTTGGAGCAGCCTTCACTTTGTTGAAGTAGCACCAAGCAACCTCCTTTCAATAGCCTCCAACCCTAGGAGTAGTCAAGGAGAACAAAGTACAATATAAAAGAAATAGATTGGAAGAAAAAAAGTATTTAACCAATGAAGTAAAACACCTTGATTCCTATATAAAGCATTTAGATCTCCTATCAACTTAATATGGACGTTTCTATGTGGTGTCTAGGAGATAGTAGCTATAGGACACAACTTTGGAGCACAAGGAAGAAGATAGAAAGTGAATCTTAGCTTTGTTGCTCTCTAGAATGGATGCTCAAGTGTAGCATGTGTGTTTTAGATGTCCTAAGGCCTCTCCTATTTATAGGAATGGTTTGCAAGTGTCTAGGGACGTTTTAGGGAGTCTCTAGAGTGTTCTTAGTGCTTAACTAGACGTTAGGTAGAAATTAGTTGGGTTGCAACGGCTAAAATGTTTGTTAAATGTGAAGTTTCCATAACTATTCTCAGTCCACAATATTGTCAATCAGATGACTCTCAATCCACAATATTGTCGATCGGATGACTATTTGGGTTCAACTGGCTATATGTTTGTTTCTCTCTTGTTTAGACCTATTACAATGGCTATATCTCGGTCCATAATATTGTCGATCGAGAAGGACTTTTTGCAAGGATTTACAATGTATCTGAGGTCCTATTGATGACTCATATGAAATCTATCAACCCTAAAGTCTTCATGTGAGTGTAAGATAGGGTTTTGGATGGATAGGGAAAGTCTAACGCTTGATTTACATGATATCTAAGTACTTATACATTATATCTTTGTACCAGGATTTACATTTGAGTACAATCATGAAAACATAAACAATTGAGCATATTTGATCTTCAATTTGTGTTGATCTTCAATTATCCACTTAGTGTGATCTCCTTATTTCCTTGAACCCTAAAATACTCAAGTAGCATGTTAGATCCACAAGAATGAAATGTTTGTCATCATCAAAACAAAGGGTATGCTAGTGTCCAATTTAGCCAACAACCCTGGGTGAAGGAAGCAAGAAAGAGGTGTTCTTCAACCACTAGTTCAAGCTCCACCATGGATCTGATCAAGAAGAAGAGAGGGGAAGGTAGGACATCAAGAAAAATGAAGGAGAAGAGTGAGATCTCACTTACCAAGACCGTGAAGCAAAGTAAGGGAGCATCAAACGACCTCAAAAAGGATAGATATAAATCCTAGGTGCACATGCAAGCAAGATCGGCCACACTTCTCCTTCCTTGGTTCCTACTTCTTCACAAAGTAAGGGGGATGAGATACAAGCAGCAATGAAGAAGAAAAAGAGAGCTAGGTATGTAAGGAACATGTTTTCATGCAAGGAGGGAGGTATATATAGGGCTTAGGTGAGAGAGAAGAAAGGAGAGGTGTCTAACCATGCATGCCATGTGTCCAAGGTCCAAACATCTCACCCATGCAGGCAACTCATCCATGAAACCTAGTTGACCATGTTGACCAAAAAATTAAATGACCACAACAAGAAAACTTGGCAACCAAGAAGATCAAAAGAACATAGCGACCACATAGGTATTTTGGTGATCAAGATGAGTCAGAAAACCCATCCACCGCCAACACTAGGAATGTTGGCAACCAAGATGAGTTAGAAGTGTAATCGATCACAAACCCTAGGTGGACACAAGAAAACTTGGTGAGCACCAACACTAGGTGGTTCATCGGGTCCCAACATCCCAAGGTCAACCCTAGGGTTAGGGCATCCAAAGAGAGCAAACCCTAAGTCAACATAAGGCTAGATGTCACCACTCAAACTAGGGTGTAACAAGCTACCCCAAGGCACAACTAACTGATGCATGATATGAAAACACGTGAGGCACAAAAAGCATGTGACAAATTGCAAGAAAATCCCTAGATATGGTTAAATTGCATAAAATTCCTAAAGAAGCATACATTTGTATAACTTGCTTAAACAATGTCCAAACTGGACCAAACTTGAAACTTAAGTTTGTAACATGATATAAAAGCACATATTAGGGTTTGATTAAGATTTTAACGATTCAATTATGATTAAAAAATCATATTCAATCAAAAACAAGGTCTGGGGTCTTACAAAGTCACTAATAACTACATGGAGGAGGCTATAGATCAAAAACATAAAAAATTGGAGTTTGTTCAATATAGACACTTCACAGCAATAATGATAGTCCCCAACTCATCATGCCCAACCCGACTCATGGAGTAGAGTGATGAAAACATGGAGGTATATTATGATGTCCCTCATGATGATGGTAATGAAATGTTGAAAGGGTGGGAGATCAATTACATCTTTAAAACAGAAGTTGTAGAAGATCCACAAAACTCATTTGTCCCATGCCAACCATAGACAATCATAATTAGAACACAAAGGAGCATAGTGTGTGGAAGTCAAAAGCCCACTCCCCTACCTAAAAAATTCCATTAGAGGGATGACATCCTGATTGTGGAGATCATAGAGTGGTTGTTTAGAGGTGCTCCAATATTTTCCCTCCTTTCACTAGGGCTGAGCATCGGTCCAAAACCGGACCGGACCAGACCGGACCGAACCGGACTGGACCGCGGACCGAATTTCAATAATATATGGACCGTAGACCGGACCATTTCAAGGTAGGACCAGACCGGGACCGGACCGTTTTGTGCTAGGACCGGACCGGACCGTTTGGACCGTAATCAGCCTTATTTACTTGTTTTACAACTTATTTAATTGTACAAAGTTGATAATCTTAGTCACTTCTAACAATTATATAACTTTAGTATCAAACATTTATACTAGTAGTGCTTATATATGTACTTTATTTGTAGTTATTATAGAATACACATTCAAATATATATATGAATTTTATACAAAAGTCAATCTGCGGTCCGGACCGGACCGGACCAGTTTTGGACCAGACCGGACCGAAGACTGAACTTATCAAAATTCCCAAACCGTGGACCGGACCGAACGCAAAATGGATTGGACCGAATTGAGCAGTCCGGTCTGGTTTTGCGGTTTGGACCATTATTTGCTCACCCCTACCTTTCACCACAAACCCCAAAAAATACAAAATAAAGAAAACCCAAAAGAGTAGAAAACACAATGGCCTTCTAGGAATTTGATTATTATTTCACATAAGTAGAAAAAATTCATAATGATGAAGATGTAGAGTTATAAGATATCCCTATACCAGACACATGATGAAAGAGAATCAACCCTTTAACATTGAAGCTGAGACAGAGATGGTTAGTTTCAGCTTAGGACCTGAGCGACTCAAAGTCAAATTTGTGGCATGTCTACCTCAACTCATCTAGAATCAACTGATAGAACTCCTATGCAACTATGTTGATGTATTCTCATGGAATTACCATACATGCTAGGGTTGGATGAGAAGATAATAGTTCATTGACTACCTATGATACCTAGTGTTTGCCTATTCAAGCATAAGGCTAGAGACTATGACTATAATGGATCCTCAAGATTAGGGAATAGGTCAAAAATCAATATAGTTTTGCTTTCTTGTAATTGTTCACCTATCCTCCCTATGTTGCCAACTTTGTACACGTACCAAATAAGGATCAAAAGTAAGAATGTGTGTAGACTATTATGATCTCAACAAAGCACATCCTAAAGATGACTTTTCAATACGACACATTGATGTACTATTCGATAACACTATTGGTCGCGCACTCCTGAGCTTTATGGACGGATTCACCAACTACAATCAAATCAATATGGATAAGGAAGACAAGGAGAAGATCGTTTCCATCATAGAATGGGGAGTACTATGATATCATGCCATGCTCTTCGGGCTTAAGAATATTGGGGCCACATATTAGAGAGTGATGGTTGCCCTGACCCATGACATGATGCATAAAAGGGTCAAGGTCAATGTGGACAACATGATATATAAATCTAGGAGTTTAGTAATCCCATCATCAATCTAGATAAATATGTCTCAATGACTACATCAGTTCTTTTTGTGTCTCAATATAGCAAGTGCACCTTCAGGGTTACATCTAGTAATATACTTGGATACATCCTCGGTCAAAGTGGAATCAAAACTGACCCTAGGAAGGCCCAAGCCATCTTAGAAATGCATTCACCAAAGACAAAAAAAGAGATGCAAGGCATGCTTTGTTGTCTCAAGTATATCAATTGTCACACCCCGATCTCACAATTACCATTAATCATGAGATTAAGGCATAAAATTGAGGATTTATCGGAATACAAAGATCACCCTTAACTTTTTCTTCTTTTTAAAACTCTTTATTTTCTCACATTGAATCACATAAACAAACTTTACAAGAGAATTAAACCTTGATTACTCTAATCTAATCTCAACATTAATGATACACGTCCATACATTCATTCTGTTTCTCACACTTCCATGTACATACGACATGATAATCAAATGCATTCTCTCTTATTAAGGAAACAAAGATACAAACATCATTTACAACTCTCTCACATCTATACAAGGACCTAGAGTGACAAGGACCGACTGAACTTAACTATACTCAGACTTAACTCTTGTGGCAGATCTACTCTGGTGCAATGATATCTTCAATCCCCATGGTTTCCCTAAAAATTTTGAGTAGAGGGGTGAGCCTACTCGCTCAGTGAATGAGTACTTCAAAGAAATTGTCTAAAGCACTGATATAATTACAGATATACTTTTGAGCAACTGATATCAATTATAACAGCAGTAAGCTTTAAAGAGATTGATCATTGACAATCATAAATATGGCAGGATACTCTAGATATCAACAAGAGAAAATCAATATATGAGCATGCTTGATGAATTTCAAAGAGAACTAATAATTCAAAACATACAAAGAATAATTGTTGGGAAACTGTACTCGAATCTTTCTTAGCCTTTCTTACTTATAAGAAACTCTTTAAACATATATGAACATATTTTAGCTTATGCCCTGATCGTATGCAGTGTACTCTACATATGAAGACTCGTAGCAAACTACGATCTCACCGTACAAGACTTAGCTGACACACCCGGGAATGCTAAGCATGACTATGTCACTGGTCTGTAATAGGAAAATGGCTCTATGGCCTCAGCACATCTATTATGTCATAAAAACTAGACTCCTCCTCTAACCTGAGCACACAGGCGGAGAGTCAAGCCACCTATTGGCTTTTCTATACTCTAGTACCACCAGGAGCTCTAGTTGATGTTGGACACTACATGATGTATATTAAGGAGACTTCCACTAGGACTTTTTCCCCCGTACCACTTGTCAGTACGTTCCGACCTCTGTATACTGGACACTGTCAGGGTTAGGTCGTTTCATCCCTACGACGTAGACCTCTCATAGGGAATCTACGGTGTTCATGGCTCTTAAGTCTATTATTTTATTATTCTTGGAAAGCTCTTACTATATTGTATCTTTTCCCTTACTTATACTTGACTCTGGTATCTCTATGGTACCGTGTCTATTTATTTGAAGTTTATAACACAACATGTATATCATTCTAAACTTGGCAGAGTAATATACTCAAAACACTGTAATATACTGAGAAATCAACTTTTTTATACCTACAGGCAGACTAAAATTCTTAAATAATAGAATACATGTCTACTTGATACTTTATACAATAGAATCATGCAATTGAACTTCTTAATACACTAATAAGAGTTCATTACTTGACATACGAGAAATCATCATTTGCACTTGTAAATTATTTGTACTTTCTTGGAAAACATGCACCTCAACCCAAATCTTGAGTTGTGCATCACCACATCTCATACTGAGAACATTGATATCAAAATACTTGATTCATTGAACACCCTATCCTTAGGGTTTCATTTACCTCATTCACTTATCACATGGCTCTCATAAGGATTTCATGCGACATAAGCATTCACTGAATAAAAACTACTATCAACAAATCATATAAAATCAATATATGTATGAAACCTTGGAACTGAGCTGAATTTGGGTTTCCATGCCATTCACTGAGATAACATGCATCAATAATAAAATTGAATAAATAAAGTCTATCATGTCAAAAAAACCTATTCAAATGGATTTCACGATATCTATTCGCAAATATCCAACTTTCCTCGCATCTAGGGTTTCACCCTCTTTACTGAGATATCAAACAAACACTATTCACCTTAAATGAAATCCAAGATATTATATGACATATATGTACTATGAATTCAGATAAACAATCATTCATAACCAAGGGAATCCATATAAACAAATTTCTCTATTTAATTATACAGCAAATTTCAGTCATAGACAAATTCCCTATATTTCAGTTTACTCCTATAACCTCTGTGAATACTTAGGTAATTCTCATTAGGATGTATAGTATACATTTATAATATGATTTTATCATCTGAAATTCATCCAAACAGAGGAAGAATCTATTTCATATCATTTTGCAACAACTTAGATCGAACACACAATTCGGGGTTTGTAGTCGCATACTAAGAAATTAAAGATTATGGATAATTTAACCAATTTTCATGCAATATACTATTTAAAGCAAGTTCCCAATCATTCTAAGGTGTGAAAACGCCTTAAAATGCAGTTCATCCCTAAAAATCTCGATCTCATATCAAATCCCTAGCAATTCACCCGATTCTTCTTCCTTTCAACTCGGAAACCCTAAAAATGAGGGATTATGAAGAAAGAGTGAGAAAAGGGGAAGTCTTGACACCATTTTGGATCAAATAAGAGGAGGGACGGAATCTTGACATGTGAGAGAAGATTCACCATGAAACTATATCCAAAGAGGCTAAACTTACATGATTTCATCATTCCTTAGACCGCAAAACCCTAGGTCAGCATCTCCATCACTTTCTCCTCTCAAACCCTAACTCTCCCTCTCTCTCTAGGATTTTGTTTCTCTAGATTGAATCATGAATTATGAGAGATTCTTGTGTGTTAGGCTGACCATATAGAGTAATTGAGCTGCTTGGGTCAATTGCACATTGACCCCTCACTATACTTTCTCTTATTTCATCTGAATTTTTTGTCATAAAAATATTATTGTAATTTGTCTCCTGATAAGATCTAAACGCATCCAAAAATTATGAAACTTTTATATGTTGTTTATTATTGAGTTTCAGATCTCCAGTTAAAATTTCAGATCATTTGGAGTTACCAATAAATAACTAAAAATAAAACACTACACTACTAAAAAGCACTTTGTCAGCATTTTGGTCGAAGTATAGTTCGACCGAGAACCACATTCAAAGAACACTCAAATATTCTGAAATTTTTCCCCAATATGCATGATTGAGTTATCCATATCATATACAAAATTCAAATACAAAATTCGTATAAAATATGAAAAATCATTTACCACACTACTATCCTGATCAAATTCTATATTCATGTACTATCAAAACCCTAATTTTTTGCCAATTAGGGTTTATATTTCTCAAACCCTAATTCTTCAAACTAAAATCATAGTTAGAGTTTATTCTTAGTTTTGAAACATCACAATTGATCTACTATCATTAATCAAGTCTAAACGATGTTCAATCTAATTAAGCATGTAATCATTCAGGTAAACCCTAGTTTACCAATTAAGCACAAATGTGGTCATTACATCAATGGTCTCATTGACAAGCCCACACCCATTTATGAGCTGATATTCAAGATTATAAAGAATAAACTTGACTTGGGATGGAAAAAAGAGTCTGAGGAAGCACTATGAAAGCTCAGAGAATACCTCACCGGGCTAAAAGTTCCAAAATTGACAATATAATGATACCCTCTCGCCCTTCAACTATTCATGTGTGAAACATTAATGGAAAGGGTCTTAAGGTAGTGGATGATGGCGATCATGCCATCTGTTGTCTATCCAAGAAGTTCAATGACCATGAGGCCCAATACACTAGAATTAAAAAGTGTTGCTTGGCCCTAGTATATGTGACAAGGAAATGGCATCACTAACTAATGATGTATTCCCTTCATCTAACCGCAAGGCATGACCCACTCTGCTACTTGCTTGAATGACCCACCCTCATTAGATGATGTGCAAAATGGTAAGTGATGTTGTCAGAATTTGACATCACCTACCTATTTATTGAAGGTGGTCAAAGCACAAGCTTTAGCATATCACCTAGAAAACTTTTCATCCCCCTGAAGAACCAATGCGTGAGTACAAGTTTCTTGATGAAGACATTTGAATGATCAGCCTAATTGACATCATTATCCCTGCATATCTTGACTTGTGGACAACATTCTTAGAGGAAGCGGTCATTCACAAGGGAGTTGATATAGGAGTGGTCCTCCATGGTTCATATAGAGAACAACTACATGTAGCAAGATGACTCAAGTTCAACACCACTAATAATGTGACCGAGTATGAAGCTTGCATTCTCATACTTTGGTTTGCCAATCAATAAGGGGCATGTCACCTTCAAATCTATGGCAATTCCCTCCTTGTTATCTCCTAGGTCTAGAATCATTGGAGGACTCTCCATCATAATTTGATCCCTTATCAAGAGTATTTGTGTAATCTCCTCTAAGATATGGATCAAATTTCCATCAAGTTAATGAAATGAGAACGTAATGACTTCATTGATGCTTTGACCACCATTGATTCATGGGTCGATATCTAATGGGATCAAAACTTCTCCTTCAGAGTTATAATGATCTTTCAATCCACCTATTGCATGATCATAGACAACAATAGTGAAAAAGACATGGTTCCATGACATCAAAGCTTATCTTGAGAAGCAAGTCATCCCTAAAAGTCACTATCAAAGTGAACAACAAGTGATTAATGACAAGCCATGTAGTACATCCTAGGGGATACATATCTATATTGTACATCATACAATCAAACCCTCCTTGGATGTGTTGAAAGGTCGGAAGCTAAAACCCTCGAGAAAGAGGTCAATGGAGTGTCATGTGGTACAGACACAGTGGGGATCTTTCTTTCAAAAAAAGATACAACCTATAGTCAATTACTATAACACTATGGATATAGACAAGTGTCAATATGTTTGTAAATGTCGAGTATGCCAATTTCATGATAAATATATCCATGCACCAGCCAACTAGCTATACAATATGGTCATGCCTTGGCCTTTTTCTACTTGGGGAATTGACATGATTGAAAAGATACATCCTAAAGATTCAAATAGAAATTGCTTTATTCTGGTCATTAATGATTACTTCACAAATGAGTGGAAGTCGTCTCTGTCACCAATGCTTCATCTCAATAGGTAATTTAGTTCCTCTAGAACAATATCATGAGATGGTATGGAATACCACATGATATCATCTCTAAGAATGGTATCTCTAAGTCCATCAGAGATATATGATCTCTTTAGGGATTAAGCATCATTGAGCGTCGCCATACTAGAAGCAATTGAATGGAGATGTGGAGGATGCAAACAAGAACCCAATAAAGATCCTCAAGTAGACAATAAACTCTGATACCAATTGGCACGAACATCTTATAATGGATTTGTGGGAATGGAAAATGCCTATAAAAACTTCCACATGAGCCACACGATACTCACTTGTGTATGGAATGGATGTAGTCCTACTAATAGAGGTTGAGACCCCATCTCTATGCATACTACTAGAAGCATAGATTCTTAAGGTAGAATGGGTTCAAGACCATATCTATTACTGAAACACCCTAGAGAAGAGGAGTTGTAAAACACACATGACCATATTACATTAGAGAAACTTATACATAAAACACGAGGATTCATCCATGTAATATTTAAAGAGAAGATCTAGTGCTCGCATCATTTAGAATGCTAACACCAAGGGGAAATTCAATCCAAAGTGTGAAGGGCCTTACATCGTCGATGACATCTATGATTAGGGTGCATACGTCTAAAAGACATAGATAGAGATGTTCATCTCCACCATGCTAATGTTGTCTTTGTCAAGTGCTAATAATATTGAAAATGAGCTTCGTTGACACCAAGGTTCTAATAGGAGTAAGTGGATGGGAGTAAAATGCATGCCCTTTTATAATACACCTAAGAAATATGTAAATACCTCACAGTGTATCCCATGTCCCTAAGTGGTGAGGCCAACACTAGAACTATAGGGGAGTCTACAAAAAGATCACAGTCGTTATCTCAAGGCCCCAATAGTTTTCCAACCTAAATTAACTTTTCAAAATAAACCAATCATAGTGAAAAGACAAAAAAGGATCAGGGTTACTAATTTATATGAAAAATTCCATATTTAAAATCATGGTTATCCCAAGAGGTTTGCCAAGGCTATGAGTCCCAAGAAGCGAGTTTTACCTAATCTACAAGGTTGGGATATCTCGACACCTACACATGGTTGAAACTCACCTAATCTTTATGCTAAAGAGTGACACATACTTAGGTCAAACAAGACATCGTAAGGCCAGGTGGACTAAAGTAAAGATCGAGAACCCTTGTAAATGTCCATGCCTCATGCTTCAAAAGGAGGTGGGTTAAATCTCTCATGAATTAACTAGGGAGCAACAACATTGCAAACCCTTCACTAGGTAAAGCTCATTTGTTCCTCGTGGAATTCAAGACCCCGTACTAAGGCCCTGAGCATTAGTGTCTAATCAAACTGCAATTAAAAGACCTATCAAGTATGGGCACCTCTCAAAGAACAATATCAAACTGGCAAATGCCACCTCAATCAACCAGATATATGCTTGTTATTGAGTGTTACACTAACACATGCTAGGAGTAAATTCTTTAGAGGTGACTCATACACTTGGTGCCTAAACTCAACTGGATGGGGATTTTCCGCTTGAACACCCATTGTGTGGCATTACTTTAGCCCCTAGTGTGACATTTAGGCTCATTAAAGCCCTAGTTCACCTTATCCCCTAGAATGAAGGATCCCCTTGTGACAAAATAGGCTATGAACATTTGAAGGGAGGAACTACCAAAGAGTAGAAGGATGAAACATGGGAAGATCTTAAACATGCTTGGGATCCCAACCCTCAAACTCCAATGTTGAAAATGGACAAGAATGATGTGAGATAGGCATATGTCATTTTCAAAATACTCAAGACTTACACAACCATCCTTGGTCCTCTAAGAATACAAGTCAGGAAATTTAGACCATCCTAGGTCACCAAACTCATCAAAAGGAGCTTATAATGGTAAACTCCTCGAAGTTGGCTAGGATTTCAGCCAATATCCCAAGGTAAACACGTGATGAACATCACAGAGGAGTACCCAAAACCAATACCACATACCATGAATACGAAGCAACTTTTCAGAGTTTTTTTTATTAATTTCATAATGAATTTTACAAAACCTTGAATAACTAAAGTGAAACTTTGTTCATTCAAACAATTGAAAACATAAAAGAATCTAAGAGGATCATATATATACAAGCTCTCCCAAGGGGCCACAAGTCACTACTGCCAAGGAGGAGGAAGCAATCCACTCTAAATACTCAGGTGAAATCCTTGCCAATATGAAACACTTTGAGAGTTATCTTATTTTTATCAAGCCACACATTTGCAGTGGTTTTCTGAACCTTACAAGAATCAACTAGTAGTTTATGGAAGAAGGAAGGTAGTCCTCAATATCATATGCACATTTGCAATGACCAAACTGTCTCAATACAGACACCAAGTAGTATGCAACACACTACTCCAACCCTAGAAGAATGATCATCCATTAAGAGACATTGAATGCTATCAAAAACCTTGAGGTTTTAAGTCAAAACTTCATCCAACACATAGCACATAAACAAGTGTCAATTTGGAGAGACACTGATCTAGATCACCATACCATTGGGGAGGTTCACCAACCTAGACGTGCTTCAACAAGTATTCATGTGACAGGATATAATGCAAATCAGTAGAGTCCTTGTAGCTATGAGGACCAATGCACATCCCTAAAGAAATCTACAAGACCTTGAAATGTCCTCGCATCTTTCCACTCACATGGGCTTCATTCATACATGAGTACAATTTCACCCAATACCATGGGCACAATGGTCTTTCTTTGCCAAATCACAGCAACAACACCTACTATTATTATCATCACTTGACCAATAGTTTCAACTTAGACAGAATGGTCAAAGTATAGGTCCACAGATGAGTCATATATGGAGACTTATCATCATTACTTGCATCACTTGAACAACTCCTAAAGACAACCTAACTTGATGAAGCGACCATCCTTAATCAACCACTGAGCAACTCTAGGTTTATTTATGCCTAGCAAGTCAACTAGTTTTGTAGTGCAGATCGACTTCTTTGGAACAATGTGGAAATGGTCATGCATATGAAGATGAGTAATATGAACCACATCTTTTAAAGTGGGAGTCAATATGACATCTCCAAATTAGGAAGTATGACTAAGAGGAACCCAAAAGGGGACCACTAACAACATCAATTCCCTAGCATTGGGAACATAAACTAGGTGGCAAAGGTGTTGACTCACACCAAAGATTTCAAACTCAACCTCCTTCATCACATATATAGTTGTGATACAGCATTGCATTGAAGATATATTGATTGTAGGTTGTCACAAGAGCAATCACGGATGCAAAATAATGAAATGATCATTTTATATTTGTAGAGTTTTGAGACAATCAAGTCACAATGGACACGCTTCCTGAGACTGGAAAGATTCTATATCCCAATCATTCACAAAATAGATCCTTCTACCACCAACTAGGAGTTGTGGATCACAACATTTTGTCCACTCGGTCTATCCCGCACAAATTTGACTCTCCAACCAGATCCAAAATGACAATCATTCTCTAAATAGGGAATTTAAGATCCCACAATAGTATTTTGCCCTCAAACTCAAAACTCTCAATTCAAACTCTTAAATTAAGCTTATATATTACTTAATATTGCTAATAATTATAATAATATATAGTTCAACTGGAGGATAATCAGTTCAACATATAGAGAAATAAAGATACATGGCCATGAAATGCTAATGAAACTACTTCTTTAGTTTCTTATTCAACCAACCTATCAAGTGTTTGGACATAGGTTGATGATCTGAAGAAGAAGATCATGAATATCTAAGCTCCTAGCCCACATGAGGTTGAATGATGCTAGTGGACCGGCAATGACCAGAAGATTAGACTATGTCTCCACACCCAAGGAAGCATCTATACAACAACCCAAATATAATTCAATAATTGCTAAAGACGGGTCCACAATAGCGACATGACTTTGTGGGTCTACAAAAATGATTGGGTCTTCCAAGGGGAAATCAATCATGTTCATGATATGTCCACAGTGGTCATGAGATTCCTAAAATGCTAACTCTACCCATATCCTATCTCGATAGTCGAGCCAAAGAAATTCCTAGTTGCACTAGTCCCAACACCAACCTCCTGATAGGATGATGTCCAACCAAAGTCACTTGGAAAGTGGCATGAAGCTACAACACCTTAATTCATGGTCTTAGAAAGTTGTCATAACTCTGAGCATGATTAGAAGGAGAAGGAGGAGTCACTAAACAATGGTCTTCCTTGAGAGAAGGGGGATTCACAGCTCATAACCAATATCATTTGTCTACTCAAAAGAATCATAATCAGACTCTAGAAAAGAACACATATCAAGTTACTTCAGTAAAGAAAAAAGTGTGGACTACAAATAAACTCTTACCAATGGAGAATGCACGATATGATCATAAGCCTTACATGAGAACAACATTGGTTGACCATATTGGCAATACCATCCAAGATACACAATATTATCTACATGACCACCCATGAACTCATGTGTTGAATGATTGATCCCAGTGCCAAATGGAGAGTATAAAATGGTATGTTGCTAGCCACTATCCCATTGAATAGTAACCATCACACTTGCCCATATATAGAGCAGTCCCATCGATGACTCAAATTGGTTCCTCTATGCATCCAAGTCTAAGGAGTGTATATAAATAGCACAAGATGTACTCACCCCACCAAGACGAAATCTAGAGATGATCTTGAATCTAACATGTAAAACACAAAATAAGAAAATAAATCAGATAAAGCACATGCATACAAAGCATAATTTCAAAGAAAAGTGGTACACTTACCTATCCAACTGATATTCTCTCTAGTTTTCCTCTCCACTACTTATAAGACATTTTACAACTATTTCTAGATCAATGGTTGTAGGTGGGCATAGAAGCATGCAAATGGACTGATGTCCACTATGAGTATCAGTCCTATTAAGTCATAAGTGTTTATATTATCAAAGATGCAAAGCACAAATCAATAAAATAGGTCACAAAGTAACATTTCAAGCTAAGTAGAAAATGAATATGTAAATATATGCCTCTAGCATGCCTACGAAGCCTTCATAACTCTTTGTAGCCCTGATAGTTCCTTTTGAGAGAAAGTCACAAACAAGGACCTCCTCACGCATGTCAACATGTAGGCATATACGCCTCCACCCCCATTCAAAACAAGGAACAATCTCTTTAAGTCTATCAGATAGGAGAACCAGCCAAAATTCAACTTGAGCCAAGATTATTGTTGAAAAGGCAACCAGTAACCTACACAAATAGGAATACAATGACTTGTGAAGTAGCAATTTGATGCTAAATCACACCCTCATTATTCATGAAAAAGGTCTTGCGCAACCAAATATATTTGAATTTTTACTTTGAATCCAAGTCAATCTTAAAGATGTATATACCAAGCAACTTAACAAGACTCATTCATCCCCAAAGATGCTTGACTGAAAAATTACTAATAAGGACTCCAAAGAAAAGTAACCCAATGATCATAGTAAACCCACTAGGAGTAATGTCCAACTCACCAAGAGAAAAGTGGAAAGTACTAGTCTCCAAGCAAAAGTCTTCAATCAAAGGAATGGCATAGTTCCTAGCTACAATCTTGCAACAACAAACACTTCTCAAGCCAGTTTACTCTAAAAAATCCAAGTCCTTATATACTAGCTCATCATACAAAAGCCAATTCATTCTATTATGCCCAAAAATAAATATTCATGGACCAAAGTCCCTAAAGCTAAAATAAAAATATATAGTCAAGCATCACAATCACTAATAAACTCAATAAAAGCATGATTTGATTTCAAAAATAAAAAATAAAAAAGGACGATTTTCTCGAGTTATACCTCATTGCCTGCTCGACGTCCTCAATTATGAGCATTCATCCACGATAGACCTAGTAGCATCATGAATTTTTCAAATGGAAGAAATTATCCTTGAATCCAATATGCACCTACATGGCCATTGCCCAAAGCAAATAAAGATTAGGAATTTACTAGCCTAATGGAAATTTCACAAACAAACAGCATGATATACTTCGGGCACACTTCATCTCACATGTAATCATCGATGTCTTAATCTTACATAAGAGGGCCCTATTTAAGGGCATTCATGTCTTCTCAACTACACCCACCATGGGACGCCATATGTGAGAAGCCCATTAAAAGTGTTGCAACATCAACTTCCCAATACAAGTCAAATTAGCACAAACGGGCACCAGGCGCCCACAAAAACACAAAAGATAGCAAAAAGAGAAAATAGTTGGACAAAATGCAATCTAGGTCATCTTCAACCTCTAGACTATGAAGAACAACAAAACCCAAAAATTGGATTTCACACCATGCATCTCAAAATGATGAATCAAAGGCTAGAAGTTGAAGAGTCTACATGTAACATCCCTGACCTGGGTTATGCTTTAACCTCAGATGTTTTGTTTAAGAAAGATAATTATATGCTTGTTCTTATCTTTTGAAAAGTAATTAAGGCTCAAGAGGAGATTATGTTTCAATTTTAGTCCTTTTTGAATAATGTTGAAAACAATGTTTTGCCTGTTTTGGACTAATGTGCAAATTACCCAAGTTGAGGGGTTAACTTGCAAATGTTACATGGAAAATGTTCCTAAAGTGTTGAAGAATAATAAGAATGAGGATGATGCAGAGTTATGGCTTGTGGTAGCTTGAGCACCAAGAAAGAGCTTATTAAGCAACGTTTGTGCATTAAAACCTAGTTTTGGTGTAATGTACAATTTACCCAAAACTTAGGGTTCAATATGCAAAATACCACTTCTAGAGAGTCCCTAATGTTTTTGGTATCATTTAGAGACAAGAAAATCTAAGGGGCGTCTCATTTGAATCTCTTTGGAGGAGAGAGAATCTTGATATTAAAATAATCAAATGTTAAGCATAATTGAAACCATAATTCAATTTTATGCAAAAATAATTATATTGATGGAAGTGCCCTTCAACCAAAAATGTGATGATCAAATTTGTATAAGTATGTACGTCCTTGTGCCTTGCAAAGGAAATAAAATATCTAAAGTGAGTGGAGAGCCCACTCACATTAGTTAAAGAAAAAGTAATATCCACTAATTTTTGGATATTATTATTATATTGATTAAGGTGCTTAATTTGTTTTCTTTTAATTCATGGATAAAGAAGATGAATTTGAAGGGAAGTATTATGGCTTCGTATGCAAGGAAGTGAGGGGGATAAGTGGCACCAATTTTGGGAATTGAAGGATTTTTATAACACTTTCTCTCTCTTAAAATATCCTTACATATATCCCATTTTTCACCCACATGAAAGACTCTTTTTCGATTCTTCTTTCTTTCCTTGCTTTGTCCGTGCACAAGGGAGCTTAGGAGCTACAGGAGGACGTATCCCAACCTGTAGGTAAGCTCCATAGTCATCTTCAACCTTGATTTCATGGTGAAAATCGAAATTCAATGCTTATTTTTCTTCTTTTCTCCATTCAATCTTCAACTTTAGCCAATCCTTTCACTCAAGGACTTGAGAAAGGACCTTGGACAATTGAGAGAGATTCATTCACCATTGAGTACATGAATCTTGAAGCTTGGATTCAACTTTGAAGGCGGGTTATATAACTTGAACCCTTAAATATCATTATTGACTTCATTTCTTCATCATATGTTGGTTCTTTTTTCATTCTTGAATTTCCTTTCTATTAGTTGATGAAATCACCATAAGAATCACAGAAAATTTCGAAGGTTTTTAGCTTTAATATGATGATGTCATCTTAGCACACTCCTCAATTAATATCATGACCAAACGGTTTGGTGATCAAACGATCTCAAGACCGTTTGGGTTAATTTGCTGATGTGGATGAATGAAGAACTAATGGTTCAAATTGATCTAATCGCAATGGTTATAGTGATGAATGATCCATTGATTGCAAACCCTAATTGATTGATTGAAGAAATTCTAATTGAATTGAGTCAATTTCTATGTTGATTGGCTCAAACGGTCTCAAGACCGTTTGAGGGCAAACGGTCTCAAGACCGATTGAGACCAAACGGTCTCAAGACCATTTGAGGTCAAGTGGTGTCATGGTTGGATGGAGATACAATGGTTACAATTGATCTAGTCCTAAAGGTTTCAGCATTTGATGGTTCCTTGATTACAAACCCTGGTCGATTAAAGTTAAAACCCTAATTTAAGTCCAATCGGTTTCATTGCTGAAATGACCATACTGTCTGACCATTCGGTCTCAAACCGTTTGAGGATCAAACAGTCTCAAACCGTTTGGAGTTTAATAATATTTAAATCAAACAGTTTCAAAACTGATTGAAGGAATTAGGGCAAGACCGTTTAGAGATTTTGAGATCAAGACCGTTTAAGGTCTAACGATTTTAAGACCGTTTAGGGTTTAATAATATTTAATTCAAACTGTCTCAAACTGTTTAGAGATTTTGAGATCAAGACCGTTTGATGGTCTAATGGTCTTAAGACCGATTGAAGGTGTAGATCAAAACCGTTTGGAGGTCAAGCACCTCAAGATCGTTTGGAGGTCAAAGTATCTCAAAACCATTTGAAGGTCAAGGAGGTCAAAACTGTTTGAAGGTTCAAAAGTATCAAAACTGTTTGGAGATCTAATAGTCTCAAAGCTATGAAAGATTAATCAACCCTATGATTGTTAATGATGTTTATCAAAGATAAATTACAATGGCTGTACCTTTAAGGTACTAGGGTGATTAAGATCCTTAGAGGGGTTAACCTTTGATGCTTATGGAAGCAATGCCTCAATACACTATGCTAACCCTAAATTTTTGCACTTGAATGAAGGGTTGACCTAATCTAATCAAGTTTGAAGTGATTAATATCCTAGAGAGGATGAGAGAAAGAGGAATCCATACATGTATGATAATCATGTAGTGGTTAAGCCTCAACACTTTCAACATGAGTAAAATATGTAGTTAGGGTATGATCCTTGATAAAGAGATCATGAAACCCTAATTGAGAAGGTTGATGAGCCCTAACCCTAATTTAGGGAAATGCTAGGTGTAACCCTAATCTAGGGTGATGTCATGTGAAACCCTAATGCAGTGATGTCATGTGAAACCCTAATCAAAGATGATGTCATGTGAAACCATAATATAGAGATGTGACGTGAAACTCTAATCTAGGGTGATGCTATGTAATGTTATATGAAATCCTACCCTAATATAGGGTGAAGGTATGTGAAATCCTAATTTTAGATTATAGTGCATGAAACCCTAATGTTGGGTAATATGATGATAAACCATAACCCTAATTTTGGGTAATGGGATGAGTATCCCTAATTGACATGAATTTGGGAAACCCTAACCCTAATGAGTGAATAGTGATGTTACCATTACATTGCATAGTGTTGATATTTAATTGATATCACTGTTATCATGTGTACTAATCATGCAGGTATTATGAGATGTTGGACATAGCCAGATATGAGCTATGATGTTTTATTATTAAAATTTGTTTTATGGACTTTGTGAGCCATAATATGCTTTGTTGCCTAGGGAGAGGTAACAAGAAATTAAATGGGCTTTGAGAGCCATGTGATATGCTTGTGTATCAAGTATCATGTTTATCTTGGTCAGATGACTTGAAGGTATTAGTTACCTGATAAGTGGTAACCAGTGTTCTTTAATGAACTGATGGTTTGAATAACCATGTTACACAATCATGATGATGAGATGTTAAGGGATGAGAATGCCCCTGATGTGACAAGGGATTGAGATCCCAATGTTTCATAAAGCTTTGCAAAGTACTTGATAGAAGTATTACTCATTCTTTGTAGTATTTGTTATAATAATTTATGTTTGAAAACCTGACTTATGCTAAAAGAATATGGTAATGTACTTATTAATCATGTGAAATATTATTATGTCACTAGTACATAACCGACCTTTAGTGTCGGTTATTTAAGGCCTTTAGTGTCAGTTTTTAAGCGACACCTATGTGGGCGACGCTAAAAGTCCAGTCGTTACGCGTCGGTTCAAAAACTGACGCCAAAACCCTTCGTGCGCCACCGAAAACGCGCCAGCAGGGCACTATAGGTGTCAGTTATTAGATAAGAAATCGACGCCATATATCTTCGTGCCACAGAAGGGCGCCATCTTGGGAACTATCAGCATCGGTTATTATATAAGAAACCGACGTCATATAACTCCCAACATGGCCGTGGTGTCTGGTCTGCTGCCACGACCGTGCACTCCCAACACGGCCGTGCTGGCCAGCACGGCCGTGGTGTCTGGTCCGCTGCCATGGTCGTGCTGGCCAGCACGGCCGTGGTGTTAAGGAAATAGACGTCGGTTACTATTAGAAACCGACATTGTAACGATGTGGCGTCGGTTTTATACAAATAACTGACGCCTTTTTTTTCAGACTGCAGACATGCTGTATGGCTAGTCGCAGGATGAAAAACCTGCAGTTCAGTTATGAACTGTAGGTTTTACGACATCCATTAATATCAGCCAACAACAAGCAACAAACCTGCAAAATTAACAAAAAAAATATTCACACATTTAGAAATGCAACCTGCAGTTCCATTTGATTTTCACACCTTTAGAAACATTCATGTAGCTAGCAATCTGTAGTTCCATTCATTTTCACATTCACACATGTAGAAACATTCATATAGCAACCAACAGTTTCATTCATTTTCACTCAGACACATGTAGAAACATCCAGACATGTAGAAACATTCACGCATATATTATAATTCAGAAATTCATTTACAAAATACCATTCTTTAGTCATTATTCACTATCAACATCCCAATTATATCTTAAAACCCCCACTACTTGTATGGTTGTTGCCCATTCTTCTCTTACTTCATTTAATTCTCCCGTCGTATAGGGAGCATGTACATCTGGTAAGGCCGTTCTTGTAGTGTGGTCAGTTTTAAACACCTGTAAAGAGAATGATGTATATATATAATTAATGAGCTATAAATATGATTGATATATTTCATATTATCTAATGAGACTATATAATACCTCAGCAATGCAATCGATGTCCATTGCGGCATATTTGATAATCATGTGCATAAATCGCACCACATAGTATCCACATGCCCATCCGTTGTCTTGTGTAGCACACTATAAATTCAAACATACAAAATATTAAAAAATACAACTAATTAAGCATTGTTCACATAAATAATATATACATATATTGCAGTCGGGAACTTACTTTCACGTTCTTTCAAATTATTGGCTGGTTCTTTTTCGTGGGGACCTTTCCTCTGGCCTTTTTGAACTCATCAAAACCCCTACATGTTAATGTAACACAGTACATTGCATAATTAAATAGTAATGTAATAACATATGTTAACGGATATGAAAATGAAATATTTCTCACCGGAATAATGCCATTTTCATTATGTGTCCATATTTTGTATTCAATTTACTCCCCTTAGGATCTAGATAATAGATAGTGAACGTCTCGGGGACAATAACCAGTAACTCCCAATGCATACCACTAGAGGTAAAAAAGTTAAAAATTAATAACTCAAAATCCACAATAAAAATGTAATTTTCTTAAGTCCAAATTATAATAAGCAAAGTAAACTTACTCTACATTGAATGGAGCCATTATCACCGTCTTCTTATTTTGAGCAAAAATTGTAAAAGCCTCACAGCAGTATTGTTGAACGGACGGAGGGTCTTTAGCTACTAGACTAATCAAAGATGGAATCAAAAATCCTACATGTTCGAATGCAAAATCTGCACATATCTTGTTTAAGTAGTTGCAAAATATGTATTAATTACGCATGCATTAATAAATAAGAAACCAGATCACCAGATCCTACACAAGGTATATGGATGTATAAAGAAGACCTCACCTTATCCATAGCTCTATCACAGATGTATTTAGCCAATCATATCGAAACAACTCCAAAATATCTTGTATAAATAGTTTGCTTTCGTATGATTGACCTGCAACATCTGAATCTATAGAAACAGTTATAGGGCAATTTATATCATGTTCGCCTAACCATATTGCCATACCCCTACAATTAGGACCTAACGGGACAGGTAGGTCTTGTGGAACCCAACTGGGTAATGTAGGAGGTGGAAGTGGAGGCCTAGATGTTTCGGGTGTCTTCTTTTTAACCTGTATATATATAATAATTTCAGATCAACTGACATCATATACACACACTAACAATTTAACGTAATGTAAATTTACCATACAATTTCAATAAAGATGACATCTGCTTTTAGCCACAATATCACTCCGCCTTCTGCCTCACCAAGCATTTCACAATCTGGGTGGGCATATGGAAATGGAAGATCCATCCACTTGGGGAATATATGTACTGGGCTCACACGAATCCAACCAGCTGGTAATGGAGACCCGTAAAACATTTCCCCTGGTAGGGATGGGTAAGCCGACGCCTCTGCAATGACATATTCATTAACTTTTAGACGGCATGGCTTCAACCCCTACAATTTTTTGTGTAAAGAATGTTATATACATATATACATATCATATTTTTTTGAAACGAATACAATTTCATATATACATATCATCTTGAAAACATATCATCTTGAATTAAAAAACTAGTTACTGTGTCATAAAAATACTTACAGTGGATTTTCTAGGTGGTGGGTCTACATGATTACTCCCAACCTCTGCAGTAGGAGTAGAGCCTGCAGTAGGAGACACCATAGGTACTGTCTGGTAAGTGGCAGTCTGAGATGCCTGCCACTTTTTCATTGCTTCTTCGAGTTTCCTATCAAATAGCTTATCTACCTATACATGGATAAAAGAAACGTCAAATTCTAATTATTGAATTCTCTTTTACAGTAACATCTACAAGGAAAAAATATGTTACCTCTTCTTGTGAAAGTCCCACTTTTGGGACATGTTTGCACTGGGATGGCCCAAAAAAAGCTTTGATGCCCACACCAGCGCCTGCAGCCCTAACACGTCCAGGATGCTCTGGGTTACCCAGAGCAACTGTCAATTCATCCCTTGTGCCCTCAGGGATGAACTTGTCTTGTTTCCTCAACTTGTGCAGCTCTCGCTAATCGCCAAAACAAAATTTTGTAATTAAGTAAACACCACAAATAATCAATATTCGAACGATTGATGTTAGAGTTGTATTTTACCATTTTTGCAGCCGCCTCAGCAGTTGCGGGCTTCCTTATTTCTCCCTTCTTATTTTGCCTCCCAACTATCCAGACATCATGGAGAGGCATAGGTGTGCTACCTATAGTGGAGAACTCCTGAGTAGCAGCAGACTGAGCAGCAGCCTCAGACTGTAGTCTTTGGTGAATGCCTGCATACCCCTTTGGACCCATTGTGTGGTCATGCACATTCAGTGCACGCCTTGATCTTTGTGCCTCGCTGAGGGCCTAGTTAGTATGCACATTAATGATTTGGTTAAATGTTAATATTGAATAGGTGAATACAACATATATTAATGAGATTGGGATTGACGCCTAATACCTTGAATTCATCAGTTTGTCTTGAAGCAACAAACGCATCCCATTCTTCTTTGTCCAGGAAGTTCCACTGTTCAGTGGTTGTCTTCTTCCTCTTGTCAGCTTCTTTTATGTATTCTCGGGTGAGATTTGTCCTATAGTTCCTTAGGACTCTCCCACAGCATTGCATCACGCATTTACAATGCAGCTTTTCATCCAATTCAAATATACTCTGCAAAATAGAATTGATATTAACTAGTATCCAAAAAATTAGTAATCTACAAAATAGAATTGCAATTTTATAATAACTCACGCATAAATCCTTCCATATTACGTCTTTCTTCTCCTTAAAAACTTTATGCCAAGAATCTATCTTACAACCACAATGGCTACGAGTAACATACCCAAGATATGAAACAAATGAATTGTGATTCACACCAGATGCATTTCCTGCATTATCAAAATCCACAACAAGTTTGGGTCCATTGCCCTTTTGCGCTATTAACTTCTTCATCATAGTGATGCCCCTTCTCTTGTCAACTTTTTGGTGTTGCTGATCAAGTGCCTCAAGTACTTCAGATGGTACATGTGCATCATCAACCTAAAATTTGACAAAATAAACACATTTACAAGATATAACTATAAATGGACATATAGATATAAATATATGATATATTTTTAAAACTTACATTGTGAGGCGGCGCATTAATGTCCTCACCCTCACGGTAATCATCAGCACGGTCATCAGGAGAATGCTCAGCCATCTGAAAATTCACATTCACATTGTAAAGTTCACATTGTAAAGTAATTCAAATTGTAAAGCTCACATTGTAAAGTTCACATTCACATTGTAAAGTAATTTACATTGTAAATTTCACATTATAAAGTAATTCACATTGTAAAATTCACATTATAAAGTTCACATTGTAAAGCTCACATTGTAAAGTTCACATTCACATTGTAAAGTAATTCACATTGTAAAGTTCACATTATAAAGTAATTCACATTGTAAAATTCACATTGTAAAGTTCACATTCACATTATAAAGTTCACATTCAGAAAAATAAAACATATAAAAAAATATAAACATGCCTCTAATATTGTGATTTTTTATCAATTAACAATCCTTCATTGTGATCTCCGAGCACATACAAGTCATCATTAGCTTCAATATTTGTCAGTGTTGGCAACCCAACTGAGAATGGACTGGAGTCATCATACTTATCATAGTACTGTTCTTCATCTATAGGATCTTCAATGAACTGTCTTTTACCATGAAGAACAACCGACCATTTATCATTTGCAGGATCATCAATATAAAATACTTGTTTCACATGTGATGCCAATATGAATGGTTCACCCCTCTCGCCAATCTTTTCAAAGTTCACTAAAGTGAAACCCAATTCATCCATTATAACTCCTTTGGTGTTATCAACCCAATTACATTTGCAGAGCGGAATTCTGAAATCTATGTAGTCAAACTCCCATATGTCTTCAATGAACCGTAATATGACATTTTAGCTTCATGTGGACTCTTATCCTTTGCACTTGCAAAAAACATAGTCGATGCTTGAAGGGTGACCCCACTGTTTTGGACGACACTCTTATCATCTTGGCGCTTTGTGTAATATGTGAATCCATTAATGTCATACCCTTCATAAGACATAACAATCAATTTTGGTTTAAAGGCGAGGCATTTGATAGTTTTAGTAATATCATCTGGTGTTTGAGATAGTTGATGTAAGACTTTATTTTCAAGCCACTTAATAAATGTCTTGTTATGCTCTCTAGCAAGCCACATTGTATTGGCTCGAGGATATTGTCTCTTGATGAAATTGGTATGTTCCTCGATATAAACGTTCACTTCGTCCATGTTGTGTAAAATATACAAGTGACCTTGTTCCAACTGCTCACGGCTGATTACTTTCACACGTGATCCCAAAATTCCTTTGCCAAATTGCTCATCAATATTCTTGTCATTGTCAGGAGTGTCATTACCACTGAGAAAGTCATTGCAAAAATCCATAACCTCTCTCGCCACATAACCCTCGATAATACTCCCTTCAGGCTGATAACGGTTTCGAACATCACTTTTAAAAATGCTCATGTATCGTTCAAAGGGATACATCCAATGCAAGAAAACTGGTCCCAACATTTTCACTTCCCTAGTCAAGTGGACAACAAGATGTACCATGATATCAAAGAACGACGGAGGAAAATACATCTCAAGCTGACATAGGGTAACAACCACTTCTCTTTGCAATTTATCGAGAGTATCAGGGTCAATAACTTTGCTGCACAGACTGTTGAAAAAGAAACAAAGTCTGGTGATTGCAAACCTTACATGCTTCGACAATATAGATCTAATTTCCACAGGCAATATTTGTTGCATTAGAGTGTGACAATCATGATATTTAAGACCTATCAACTTCAGATCTTTCATTGATACCAATCTAGGGATGTTGGATGAGTAACCTTGTGGCACCTTAACATTTACCAAACATTCACAAAAAGCTTTCTTCTCCTTTCTAGACAATGTGTAACAAGTGGGAGGTAAGTATGTTCTCTGATTTCCCATTTCACGAAATTATGTTAATTCTGACCTTATTCCCATTTCACGTAGGTCCAGTCTAGATTTTATCCCATCTTTAGTCTTACCTGATATATTCAACAAAGTACCAATGACACTATCACAAACATTTTTCTCAACGTGCATGACATTGATACAATGCCTGAATGTCAAAGAACTCCTATAAGGAAGATCCCAAAATATTGACTTCTTGTTGAATGAAGATTTGTCACTCCGTGTGGCCATAGTACATTGTGATATCTTACCAAATTCATTGACAAATTCTTTTACTCTTTCATAAACAACCTCCCCTGGTATAGGTTTAGGTGCACTCCGTTCCTCATTCAATCCATTCAATGCTTTGCGCTTCCTATGATACGGATGAAATTTTGTAAGAAACCTTCGATGACCGAGATATAGAGTCTTACCGCCATGTTTTAGTCTTGTTGAATCAGTGTTCTCTTCACATATAGGACACGCTTTAGCTCCTTTGACACTATATCCAGACAAATTCCCATATGCTGGAAAGTCATTAATAGTACAAAACAACATAGCATGCAAACAAAATGTCTCTCTTCGTGAAGCATCACACCTTCACCCCAGAGTTTCTTTAAGTCATAAATCAGAGGTTCAAGATAAACATCGATGTCATTTCTAGGTTGTTTAGGGCCCGATATCAACAACGACAGCATTACGTACTTATTTTTCATACACAGCCAGGGAGGAAGATTGTATATAACAAGCATGACTGGCCAAGTGCTATGTTGGATGCTCAATGTCCCGTACGGATTCATCCCATCTGTACAAAGCCCAAGTCTTAGATTCCTAACTTCTTCACCAAATTCAGGGTACAATAGATCAATCTTCTTCCACTGTGGGGAATCAGACGCATGTCGTAGGATCCCATCATTATTTTTCTTAACATTTGCATGCCGCCTCAAATTCTTCGCATCTATCGGATTAGCAAACAAGCGTTGAAACTGTGATATTATAAGTAGATACCACATCACCTTGGCAGGAGAACCAGTTTTGAACTCCCCCGAAGTCGTCAATTTATACTGTGACGCACCACATTTTGGACAATCTTTCAAATCCACATAGTCCTTTTGAAATAATAAACAATCATCCGGGCATGCGTGTATCTTCTTGGCATCCATTCCCATTGGGCACAACAATTTCTTTACCTGGTATGTTGAGATTGGCAGCTCGTTTCCTTCAGGAAGCATTTCTTTCAACAAAGACAACAATGACGTGAAGCTTTTGTCGCTCCATCTATTGTTAGCTTTCAACTTATACAATCTCAACACAGCGCTAAGCTTCGTAAACTTAGTGCAACCTGTGTATAACGATATCTCAGCATCATGCACAATGTTTCTAAAAATGGGAGGTGGATCGGTGTGCTCTACCCCACAACTATCCAGCATCGCATCAACGATGTCTACTAGAACTGGTTCATTCACATCTACGTCATCGTAGGCAATTTCTTCTTCCACACAAGCACTGCTATCGACATCCACTGGTTTCGGGTTTGAAATCTCTCCATGCCAGTGCCATTCTGTATAGCCTTATACAATCCCGTTGCACATGACATGACTTTTGATTTCGTCACCAGTGCTGACTTTCAAGTTGTTACCGCAATGCCTACATGGACAGTAGAACCTATCTCCAGGTTGTTTCCTATGTTCCTCGGCAAATCTAATAAACTGGTCAAGACCATAAATAAACTCTGGGGTGCAGCGATTGCGAATGGACATCCATGATCTATCCATTCTATGATCAAAGAGAAAATAAGTATATATTACAACAAGATTAGGGTCTAGGATTAACAGATTAGAGTTTTTGCATGGTTAAAACTTTAGGCCAACAAAGACATGTGTTGTCATTCTTATATATAATAAATGTGTACCACCTATCCCATTCTTGAACACCTAATCTCACTAGTAAGTGTATAATGTGTATTGGGTTTTCGAGAAAATTTCGGCAGCATTTCCCTGTTGTTCTCTAAATACATATGTACTTAGAGAACAAACGGGGAAATGCTACCAAAATTTTCTCAAAAACCCAATACACATTATACACTTACATCCTAAGTGAGATTAGGTGTTCAAGAACAGTCCCAAACCAGGGACTTTCTAAGATTTACTCCTAATGAGTAAATCTTGGACGGGTTTCTAGGCCAACAAATACATGTGTTGTCATTCTTATACCTACAATCCTAGTTTCATCATTCATATCCTAGTTCTTCAAGTTAGGTGATTAACATTGTCAATATACTCAAAAAGGAAACAAGTTACCAATTTCATAGTTAGGACGGTAGAGATACCCTAAGATCTAGATCTAATGGTTCATAATGAGCATGTGATAAAGTTACATCACTAGATGATTATATAATTTCAAAAGCAGTACACAAATAAATTCAAATGAGTAGATAACTAAATAAAAAATAGTAGACAAAAAATACAAATAATTAGATGAAAAATACAAATAAGTAGATGAATAAATCATTAAAAAATCAGTACATAATTAAATAAACACAATCAGTAAATAACTTTAAAAAAATTCCACTAGCTTGGTGAAATCAGTACATAAATAAACACAATCAGAATATTTTTCAATGGCTTTTGGGGTGACTTGGTGAAATCAGTGCATGTTGTGGGCATCCTTTGTATAGGTTGATCTAGGGTTCAATCCAGTAGATGAATCCAAACCCCAGCAGCAGCCTAGGCGTGCCCTAGTGCCGCCCAAGCATCCGCCCAGAGGCCTAGCTAGGCAGGGCACCTAGGCTTGGGACCCTAGGCATGCCCTGGCACCTGCTTAGGCGTCGCCTGGGTGAGGTCCAGGTTGGCGGCGGTAGAGAAAGCAAGCGGTGGAGGAGAAAAGGCAGACGATCAAAGGGTTACCTTGCAGGAAGTTGGCGGAGCAGAGACCTAGCAGGAATCTGGCGGCGGCGAGGAGAGCACCGAAGCAGCTACCGGCGGGGGCGGCGGCGACGAGAGGAGAGGAGAAACGACCGGCGGCAGCACCGAGCGACAGTGAGAAGAGAAGCAACGAGCGGCGACGAGCAAGAAATCGCCAGACCTAGCTGAAGAATCGGGAATGAAACAGAGAAAGGGGAAGAGTCACTCGCGCTGGTGCTGTTAAGTTAAACATAAGCGTCGGTTGTTTAAATGACCGACGCTACAGCCTAACAGTGTCAGTTTCCATAAAAAACTGACGCAATAGGGGTGTAAAAATTTTTGGCGGGGACGGCGTGCGCACACTTATAACGTCGGTTATTATAAGACAACCGACGCCCATATTAGAACTTTTGGCACAAATTTTATCTTCATTCTGCGTCGGTTATTAGCTAAAACACCAACGTTGTATCTGATACTTTGGCACAGTTTTTTTTTTGCTCGAAAAAATTGGATTTCGCGGGCTACTTTAGGCGTCGGTTTTTTTTCTTCAACCGACATTGAATGAAAAGTGATACTCGTGTATGGCTGGTCTTCAAATATATACATCGGATGTCCTTATTAACCGACGTTTAATGTGAGTAGCGTCAGTTTTACTAAAAAAACCGACGCCTCTAAAAGCGGCGTTGAACGTTGTTTCTGTACTAGTGTGTAGAGCCATAACCATAAATCCATCATCATCAGTAGTTGGTGATGGTGAAACAGGTTTTCCTATGGGAAATCCTGGAGGGCATACTGTTGAGTATGTGGGGGTTATGGGCACAAATATCCTTACGCCCTAATGGATGAATTGATGTGAGATAAACATTAAATCTCTCAATCCTTCATTATATATAAGCCGAGATGGATGTATCACTAATCTTATGAATGCCATGATGGATGTATCACTAATCTCCCGATGATGTTAATGCTGGATCGATGTGAGATAAACATGAAATCTCTCGATTGCGAAGAGAGTACAACTGCCACTGTAACTCTATAGCGAAGTTGCCAGTATACCCTGGAAAGCTATTTAGTAGAGACACAAGATGTCCTGCATTTTGTCCTCATACTGACTGAGGAGGATGAGGTCATGGGAATCCGACTCTTCCTTAACCTATGTATGGTACCGATTTTGATTTCACAATGGTCAGTTGGAGTATGAGCGGTATACCTCATCTCCTCAGGGCTTAAGTATGATTGTAAAATGTAATCAGTCGTGTACAATATTTGCTTAAGGTTGGAATATGAGAACCACTAGTTGATGATACCTTGCTTAGCATATCTTAAACGGATAAATATTATATATGTTCCTCAATTCCTTATTGGATAAGTAACATGTTGCTTTATCAAGATATAGCTAAAATGATTTGAATAAGAATATTGCTCTAATCTGTTTAGACATTGATTTATCTACTGATGAACATATATGATTCTTCTGCTTAGTTTTATTCTATTAATTTCCAATAATAATATTTCTGGCTGAGAGTTATATCTCTCGTTGGGACAATTTCAATTGTCTCACCCCCGTGGGATCCAACTTTTTAGGTAAACACCAAAGAAGAGGCAGAAACCTTACTGTAGGGGAAGAGTAGCAATAATAACAGGGACATCAATGATAGTCCAGGTGGAGGCACTGGCTGTCATGTTTTGTATAAAGAGTCATATGTGTCGTCTTTGTACTCTCAGGTCCTCAGAGTTAATAGTTAGTACTTTTAATTAATCAATATGATATTTTGGCTTGATGCCTCGAGGTTTTTATGATGTCTGTGTATAGTTTAAACAAGGCAGTTGATGCTTGTAATCCTCGAGAAGAGACGGTATAGGATATGTACTTATGAACCATGACGTAAATGAAATACATTGGTTCTTGATAAAAGGGTTTTCCTGTGTTTGGACCTCTTTGCAAATGGTTTTAATTTTTTGTAATTTTTAGTAATTCCACTGCTTATATTTAATTACGTTGTTAATTATCACTTCTGCTTAGTTAATTACGTTTTGTTCGAATGGTGTGTAACAATTTAGTTGGTATTAGAGCTCTAGGTTCGCTGAGTCTACAGAGACATAGGATTAAGGTCGTTGAGTCTGTTCTAGTGTCTTCCAGTTATCTGATAGTGTCTTCTGCTCATATAGGAGGAGAAGAAGAACTTAAAGATGTCTAGATCACACGAAGAACATGCTACTAAGAGTAGCATTACTGCACCAGGAAGAGGTGCAAGGGACCAGAATAGGGAGGAACCAGAACCTGAACATCCCTAGCTTAACCAAGCTGCACTGGAAAACCCAGCCTTCCATGATCTATTTGGACAGTTCATGGCAACCATGACGCATATGGAGGATAGGATGCCACCACCTGCACCTAGGGCACCATCTCACCATGAAGGATAGGGAGCCGACAAGACTTTCAAACGACTTTGTTGGGTAGGAGCCACATATTATGCTGGTACAGCTGACCCAGCAGATGCGCATATGTGGCTGACTGAGCTAGAGAAGGCCTTTAGAATCCTCAATATCCCTAAAGCAGAGAAGGTGAGGCACACGGTGTACCTTCTAAAAGGGAGTGTTGGCCACTGGTGGACAATAGAAGAGGGCAAGAGGCCAGGTGTTGAGATCTGATGGGAAGAATTCCGACGAGAATTCGTCAGTAGATACTTCCCCAAGATGTTTCTAGATGATAATATGTCTCAGTTTGAGAGGTTAAGGCAGGGACCAATGAACATTAGTGAGTATGAAGCTAAGTTCATGGAGCTTTTGTGGTTCTGTCCACATATGGCAGCTACATATGAAGAGAGAATTCAGCATTTTGAGAAGGGGTTGAATGCTGAATTGACTGCTCCTGTGTCTACCTTAGAGAACAGGGAGAGGTTCGCCACCTTCATGGAGTCTGTGAGACGGATAGAAAGGTCGGTGATTGAGAAGTGTCAGACTAAGAGCAAGAAGGTGTACACACAGTTTCAAGGATAGAGGTTCAAAGGTTCCAAGAAACTGAGATTTTATGCACCAATAGCACCACCAAGATTCAATACCCAGACACAATGGACGTCAAATAAGAGTAAAGGACGTAGTTTACCGCCAGAGGTAGCCCACATCTCAACCTCAGTGTCAGTAACGGGACCACCCAGGACACAGAGGGAGACTAGAGACTATTTTATATGTGGAAAAATGGGGCATTTGATGAAAGATTGTCGAGCTAGGGATGCAAGTGTGACTCAACCTCAGAGGTAGAGTCAGCAAGGCTCTTAGAGGCGACAATTTTCGAGTGGTGCTCGAGGATGTGGACAAGCATCCCAAGATGGTTCGTCGGCACCCAACAACCGAGCACAAGGTCAACAGCAAGCAACAACGAGATTCTATGCGATGAATCAACCCGAAGCAGTAGTCAACCCTCGAGTTGTGACAGGTCAGATAGAACTATTTCATTCTGATATGTCTTCATCCTACTTCATATCTGTTTTAATTGATCTGGGTGCTACGCATTCCTTTATCACTTGAAGAGTGATTCATGACTGCAACATGACTGTCAGTCATAGAACAGATAGTCTGTTATTAGAAACTCCTTTGTTGGGATTTGTAGTGCTGCGAGAGGTGTGTTCTCCCTGCATTTTTTCCTTTTCTGAACATCGCATTCAAGTGGATCTTATACCACTTGAGATGCACGGGTTCGATATAATCCTTGGGATGGACACCCTAGAAAAGTATATGGTTGTCTTGGATTGTGATTCCAAGCAAGTTGTGTTCACTGATGACGGTGACACATGGATCTTTCAGGGAGATAGAAAGATTCTTCCAACCTATCTTGTGTCAGCTATGGTAGCTGAGAAGTTGATGATACAAGGATGCTTTGCATTCTTGGCTCATGTGGTAGATACCACAATGGAGAGCCCTAATCTTTCTGAAGTTCTGATAGTTAGGGAGTTTGAAGATGTGTTTCCTGAGGAACTTCCAGGTGTTCCTCCGCTCCGAGAGATTGATTTTGAGATTAATCTAATCCCGGGCATGCAACCAATAGCACAAACACCGTATAGAATGGCACCTACTGAGATGGCAGAGCTTAAGAAACAGTTGTAAGAGTTGCTTGAGAAAGGTTTTATCCGACCGGGTACTTCACCATGGGGTGCTCCGGTTCTCTTTGTTAAGAACAAGGACGGATCGATGCAGTTATGCATTGATTATAGACAGTTGAATAAAGTAACCATAAAGAACAAGTATTCTCTGCCAAGGATCGATGACATGTTTGATCAGTTGTGTGGTGCAACTATCTTCTCTAAGATAGATCTGAGGTCAGGATATCATCAGTTGCGTATCAAGGAGAGTGGCATACCTAAGTCTGCCTTTAGGACAAGGTATGGTCATTATGAGTTCATAGTTATGTCATTTGGACTAACTAATGCACCAGCTGCATTCATGGAACTCATGAATAGAATCTTTCAGACTTTTCTTGATCAGTTCATAGTAGTCTTTATAGATGACATCTTGGTATACACTAGAGATGCTCAACAGCATGAGCAGCACCTCCTTCAGGCTTTAACTTTGCTAAGAGAGCATAAGTTGTATGCTAAGTTTAGCAAATGCGAGTTTTGGTTACCTGAAGTTTCTTTTCTAGGACACGTAATATCTGCCTTAGGTATCCGTGTTGATCCTAAGAAGGTAGAATCTATCCTACAATGGGAATAGTCAAAGATACCAACGGAGATACACAGTTTCCTAGGACTGGCAGGCTATTATAGGAGGTTCATTAAGAACTTCACTTCTATAGCTTTACCCCTAACCAAGTTGACTAGGAAGGAGGTTCCTTTTATCTGGAATGAAAAGTGTCAACATTCTTTCCAGTTGTTGAAAGAAAGGTTAACAAGTGCACCTGTGCTAGTGTTCCCTGAGCAAGGGAAAGGGTACATAATTTTCTGTGATGCATCTAAGAATGGCCTAGGATGTGTGTTGATGCAGGATAATCAAGTGATTTCTTTTGCCTCTTGACAACTTAAGAAACACGAGGAGAATTATCCGACACATGATTTAGAGCTAGCTGTTGTAGTCCATGCTTTGAAGATCTGGAGACATTATTTGTGGCTTCCAACTTATAAAAACGAAATTTACTTAAGTGGAAGCGAATCATTTGCAACGGATTACTGAAAATCACTAAAAATTAAAACTTTTTGCAAAGAGATCCACACATAGGAAATCTTTTTCATCAAGAACCAAAAGTATAATATTTACATTCTGTTCCATAAGTACACAACCTGTATTATCTCTTCTCGAGGATTACAACATCAGCTGTCCTATTCAACATTATATACAGACAGTATAAAACCTCAAGACATCAAACCAAAATCTCAGATCGATTCAATAAAAACATTGACTACTGACTCCGAGGACCTGAGAGTACAGAGACAACACATAGGACTTTCTAACTATATGACTAGACATGCAGTATCTCCACCTGAGATATTACCGCTGTCCTTGATACTGCTGCTGCTGTTCTTTCTCTACTAAAGGTTTCCTGTCTCTTTGTCCGCATCCACCTAAAAACATTGGATCCCACGGGGGTGAGACAATTGTAAATTGTCCCAGTGGGAGATATAACTCTCCTCCAAAACATTATTATTGCAGTTATGTGAATAAAACTGGACAGAGGATATGCAATTTAAAAGATTCTCATTTTAAAGCATTGTAACTATCTATGATAGAACAATAGATCAACTTTTCTCTTAATAAGGAATAGGAAGAACATGTATATCATTTATCCTCCTTATTATACTATCATGTAAAACTTCTCTTGTGACACTCATTATCTTGATATGTCACCCATGAGACATTCTTGTTTCAACTTATTGGCCTTAGCCAATCTGCTAAACAGATTTTGATTATATTGGACATGAGAGTGTGCATCATCTTGTCTTATTCAGGCATTGGTCTATACCAATCCTATATAAATATTCCAAGCATTGGATTACACCAATCCTGTGCAACTAGTACAAGCATTAGACTTATATTATTCATGTGTATCCATTCCAAGTATTGAACTATATCAATCCTGTGCAACTATTCCAGGTATTGATCTATGTCAATCCTGTATAACTATTCCAGGTATTGATCTATGTCAATCATGTGCAACTATTCCAGGTATTGGGTTATTACCAATCCTGTGGTATTATTCCAGGTATTGGGAGTTAGCCAATCCTGTGCATTCCAGGTATTGGGAGTTAGCCAATCCTGTGTTATTATTCCAGGTATTGGGAGTTAGCCAATCCTGTGCATTCCAGGTATTGGGAGTTAGCCAATCCTGTGTTATTATTCCAGGTATTGGGAGTTAGCCAATCCTATGCATTCTAGGTATTGGGAGTTAGCCAATCCTGTGTTATTATTCCAGGTATTGGGAGTTAGCCAATCATGTGCATTCCAGGTATTGGGAGTTAGCCAATCCTATGTTATTATTCCAGGTATTGGGAGTTAGCCAATCCTGTGCATTCCATGTATTGGGAGTTAGCTAATCCTGTGTTATTATTCCAGGTATTGGGAGTTCGCCAATCCTGTACATTCCAGGTATTGGGAGTTAGCCAATCCTGTACAATTGTTATTCCAGGTATTAGACTATGATAATCATGTGCCTCTATTCCATGTATTGAACTATCTCATTCCTGTGATTTTATTCCAGGTATTGATCTATATCAATCATGGGTAACCTTTAAAACATTTTGTTACCTCTCACTAGGCAACAACCATCCTCATGGATCATAAGGCCCATAAAGCATCTTGTCACCTCTCACTAGGCAACATAACATATGACTTCATGTAATACAATAGTAACACCTCTATTCCCTCAATAGGATTAGGGCTTACTATTCATATCATATTATGATTTCTCATGTCCCATTACCCAATTTAGGGTTAAGGTTTCCCATCTCACATTAGGATTTCATAGTTATCAAAGTATATCAACTTTGAGATGCTAACTTTGAAGTCTTTCATATCTTGATGTATCACTTACCTCATTACTTCCAACTTTCTTGAGTTATCAACTTATCTTGGATTAAGGTATTTCTCATCTTAATCCTTTCATCCACTAACCTATCACTCTTACCATGAAGTGCATAGGTTACACATATGAATGGTCCAACTATCTTTAATGATATGGACTCATCTCAGGTTAAAGCATTACTTGCTATAAGGGTATTTACAATCAATCACTTTAGGTATTTCTCCCATCAATGTATTAGTTACCATTTCATTATTCGGATTAGGGTTTCCCATATCATTACTCTTTAATAGGTTTTAGGGTTTCACATACTATCATACTTCATTAGGGTTAGGATTGCATATAGCATCACCCTTCATTAGGCTTTCACATCTCATTGCCTATACTTAATGCTTACTATTCATCCCAACTAGGGATTTCTCATGGCATCACCCTCAATTAGGGTTTCTCATGGAATCAACTTCAATTAGGGATTCACATTGAATCAACCTCAATTAGGGATTCACATGGAATCAACCTTAATTAAGGTTTCCACTATGGTTACCCATATCTTGGGTCTACTATTCATCTCCAATCAGGGTTTTACATCTCATTTTCTTAAATTGGAGTTTCATATATCATTACCCTAGATTAGGGTTACATCCTCACCCTGGATTAGGGTTTCATTCAGAATTGCCCTCAATTAGGGTTAGAGTTCAATAGCCCTGTCAATTAGGGTTTATGTTCATGATTAGGGTTTCATGATCTCTTTGCTTAAGAATCATACCCTTAATCACCTCATGAATCATATTCATGTATGAACCTCATGCTATCATCTTCTCTACTTGATTAGGTCATATCAACCCTTCAATCAAGTATATACAACTATGATTAACATAGAGTACCACCTCGTTGTTCCTATAAGCAATTAGGGTTCATCCCTTAATTGGCACTAATCACTTAGGTACTATTAGGATTTCAACCTTTGTACCTTCATTGATTATCATTACTAATCATCATTTGATCAATGGATCATTCATCATCTTAATTCTAAAGAGATTCAATTACATTGGACCTCCGATACATAAGGTATCCAATTGAAATGACCAATTGGATCTTCAATTACAATAGGTGTCCAAGTGGATTAACCAATTGAATCCTTAATAAATCTTGACTACTTGAGCCCCAAATGGTCTTAGTCTTTCAAAGTTCAAACGGTTTGAAACTGTTTGGTAAAGGTGGTGCTTGAGACCATTTGCTAAAGCAAGTACTTGAAACCATTTGCTAAAGTACCTTTTTGAAACCGCATGGACTCAACCAGTTTGGGATCGTTTGGTCCCAAACGGTCTTGAGACTGTTTGGTCCAAACCTCCTCAAAATCGCATGGACCAAAGATGGTCTCAACCTATCAAATCGATTTGGGGTTCTCAATGTTGATTCCTTCAATCATTGAATTCATGTAACCAATCTTCAATTGAACCCATCACCATACTTCAATTGAGTTAATTAGGTCATCCTTCAACTGATTTGATCCTCAATTAACCCTCAATTGATCATCAATTATGGTTTGAATCAACTGAATTAGGGTTTGGAATCGATGATCCTTCAACATTAACCAATGCGAGTCTAGTTGCTTTAAAACTATTGGACCATCATCCAAATTGGACATGACCTGTAACATCCCAGGATTTGAGGCCTCGGATAACATGATCTTAAAAGGAATGATTGGACTACCCATATCACCAAGGTGCACCTCCTTTTCAGGGAGCCCATCTCTAAAGAACTCCATAGTTAAGCGTGCTCAACTTGGAGTAGTACTAGGATGGGTGACCAGTCGGGAAGTTGCTCCTGGCTTGCGCGTGAGTGGACAAAAAGCGTGCAGTTAAGGCTAGTGGTGGTCTGTGGGGCCAGTCATCATTCCTGAAACTCTACTAGAGCCTTGGGCAGTGGGCCCAGGCATCACAAATGGTATCAGAGCCATAACCTCTCCAGTAGGTGGGGCCCACATGGGCATGTGGCATGCCAGTCTTGAGCCGTGCGGTCCAGGCAAGTTGGAAAGGGCTATCCGTAGAGACGAGATCGAGCCGCCCTTGCGCTGGTAGTCGTGGATGGGAGTTGGGTGTCCATGAGCCATTGTGGGTCTGCACTGAAATGGGGTCAGATTATGAGGCCATATTGTTGAGCCTTGACGAGGACATCAAGAGTCTAAGTGGGGGAGATTGTAACATCCCAGGATTTGAGGCCTCGGATAACATGATCTTAAAAGGAATGATTGGACTACCCATATCACCAAGGTGCACCTCCTTTTCAGGGAGCCCATCTCTAAAGAACTCCATAGTTAAGCGTGCTCAGCTTGGAGTAGTACTAGGATGGGTGACCAGTCGGGAAGTTGCTCCTGGCTTGCGCGTGAGTGGACAAAAAGCGTGCAGTTAAGGCTAGTGGTGGTCTGTGGGGCCAGTCATCATTCCTGAAACTCTACTAGAGCCTTAGGCAGTGGGCCCAGGCGTCACATGACCTGACCCCAAACGGTCTTGAGGTCGTTTGGATGACCTCCAAACGGTCTTGAGACCATTTTCCCATGTCAACATCAAAATCCAAGTCAATCAATCAAAGTTTGGATCATTGGATTGATCAATAAGTCAGCATTTGATTGCACTTCAACTTAGTACCTTTAGATCTTTAAACACCTAACCATATTCAACCCTGGACCTCCAAACGGTCTTGAGTGACCCCCAAACGGTCTTGGGATCGTTTGGATGACCTCCAAACGGTCTTGAGACTGTTTGGTCATCATATCATCATCAACCATGTCATTCAATTAGGGTTTGGATCCTAGGATTGGTCACCAAATCAGCACTTAATTGTATTTCAATTTGGTATCTTTGGACCTTCAAACATTTGACCAAACTTAACCCTAGACCTCCAAACGGTCTTGGGTGACCCCCAAATGGTCTTGAAACCATTTAGGTCAATCAACCCAAAGTATCAACTCATTCAATTGCAAAATCAGCACTTAGCTTATTAGGGTTTATACCATATGTTTGAATCTTCAAATACCTAACCATACTCAACCATAGACCTCCAAACGGTCTTGGTTGACCTCCAAACGGTCTTGAGACCGTTTGGGTCAATCAACCCAAGTTTCAAACTCAGTCACTTATGAAATCAGCACTCAACCCGATTAGGGTTTAGGTGATTGATGGACCTTCAACTCATGAACCAATTGGAGTTAATCAATAATAATTGATGGGTCATTAAACTAGATCATTATGAACAAGTCCCCAAATGGTAAGCCATGGTCAACATCACCAAACAGTCTTAAACCATTTGCTTCTATGCGGTTTAGTGAAACCGTTTCATTCCAAACGGTTTGAAACTGTTTGCTCCCAAAACACAAACTGTTTGGACATTTGATTGAAACCATTTGGTCTAGATGTTTGGGGAGGTGTGTTCTTATGATTATGTCATCATCATCAAGCTCTAGACCCACGAAACCTGATGTGATTTCCATGGAGATTGCATCAATCAACCAAATCAATAATTGTAAATAGAGAAATGATCATTATTTGATGGGGAATTGAATGCAATAACAAAGTTAGGGCTTCAAGTTATAAAACCCGCCTCCAATTGAGATACAAAGCTCCAAGCTCACGCCAAAAATGGTGTATGAATCTTTTGCAACTCCCCCTAAGCTCGTCCTCAAGCTTTTGGTTGAAAAGATTGGCTAGGGTTAAAGATGGAGTGAAGAAAAGAAGAAATTAATGATTTATTTTTTATTTCCACCATGGAATCAAGGAGAACGAAGGTCAAGGACTTACCAACAGGTTGGGGGTCATTCTCTTCTTTCTCCCAAGCTCACAAGGTCGTTTTCCAAGCAAAGGGTGGAAGAAAATCCGAAATTCCCTTTCATTCTATGGATAATTGAGCTTATATGTGAATTTTATTAAAAATTCAATTAGGAGAGATAAAGTAGGAATTATCCCCTCAATTCCCTTGCCACTTGACCCCTATCCTTCCTTAGGGACGAGTATATCCTCTTGGCCTCTTATTCCCTTCAATTATCCACATTTTAAAGAAAAGCAAATTAAGCACCTTAAATCATATTATACTAATATCCATATGTGAGTGCGTATTTCTTTTTCTTATAAAATTGTGAGTGAGTTATCCATTCCCTTGGATATTTTCTTGGTCCTTGCAAGGCTCAAGGATGTCCACGCACATATGAATCCAACCATTTTAATTTTGGTCGAAGGCCCTTTAATTAATACATTTATTTTTGCCCTAAATCGAATTAGGGTTTCAATTAGGATTAAATCTTGATTATTTTAATATCAAGATTCTCTCTCCTCCAACTTAATTCAAATGAGGCGCCCCTCTCATTTTATTTGCTCTACATGATGCCAAGAAATAATAAGGACCTTATTGAAGTGGTAATTTGCATATTGAACCCTAGGTTTTGGGTAAATTGCACTTTACACCAAAACTAGGTTTTAATGCACAAACATTGCTTTATCAGCTCTTCCTTGGTACTCAGGCTACCAAAAGCCATAGCTTTGCATCATCTTCATTCTCATGATGCTTCAACACATGAGGAAAATCTTATCATGCAACATTTGCAATTTAACCCCTCAACTTGGGTAATTTCCACTTTAGTCCAAAATAAGCAAATATTACTTCAACATTGTTCGAACAGGACCAAAATTGAAACATAAGTTTCTTAAGAGCCCTAATTAATTTTCACAAGATAATATTAAGCATATAAGCATCTTTCTTAATCAAAACACCTAGGGTTAAGTATAACCCAGGCCAGGGATGTTACAAATTATAAACCCCTAACAAGGATTTCGTCCCTGAAATCCCAGATAAAGAAACAAATATTATCCATGCATCATATCATCATGTCCTCACATAACACCTCATTATTATGGAGAAACCATAGAGTTTTGATCAAAAAAAAGTTATTTCACACAAATTTATTATGAAATGGTTCACATGGAACACATACTCCCATGTTCCTTAGTTGGTTCAATATTTCTCTTTCAAGATCACCATTATATTTTGTCATCCACTTGAGACTATAAGTCTTTTCATACCCTGATTGTGTCATATCACCTGATAACACCATACTATTTTTCCTTATTACCTGCACTAACTAACTCATTGGTTGTACATTCTCTTATCATAAGGAAAGGTTACTTATCAATTAAGAACTTATCTCAAAGATATCTTCAATTGTTATGTTTCTGCAAAACATAAACCCCTAACATGTGATATTCATATTATTCTACATGATTAATTTGATTTCATAATTGACCATTTCACATATTCAACATAAACCATCCATTATTTCTTAGATAACAGAATCTCTTACCTTGGTATCTATCACATGTATTAAAAATACATCAGTTATTTATCTTCCTTTTATCTTGGGACATTACTTGTTACATGTATCTTCATCTTGGAGCCAAAATCCAAGATAAACTGATACCTTTCTAAGTATCCATCACATAAACATCTTTATATTATGCACATCAAGTGTCCTATGACCCACTTGATTGCCATGTCCCTGAGAGAAAAGAAAATAAGGAATCATATTCCTCATTCTAATCTTATGAGGACTATGCTTTTAATTCCTCATACAAACATGATCATCTGAGGTTATCTCATATTTCTCTTTCTTATGCTTAGGACAGGACACATTTATTCATTCCATGCTTCTTGTTTCATGATACTCATTAGATTGTGTCAGAATGACTGCTTAATCAGGGCAATCAAAAAGATTACAATCTAAGAGTTTTGATACTCACTTTATCATCAATAGTTGTATACTTTTCCAGGGTATACAAATACTGAGATTAAGTAGTATGCACTTTTTATACTATCATATTCCTTCCTTTTCATATTATCACAAGTATAAGATTTAACACATACTGGATTTTATCCAGGCATCTCTTCAATACCTCATCTTCTTCTCATAGATGTAAGAGCAACATGAACATCTATAATGTTTATTATGCAAAATATAAGTCCTCATAGGACTGATCAAAGAAAGCTCAATCAATTACCTTCTCAAATTAACTCAGGAAGTCATAAAAAGACATATAAGAATGACATTATTTTGTCTAACCTGTCATGATTCGTGGATTATTCACTGCCTCAGGCTGATTCTGCCTCAGAGGTTGATTCACCATAACATTTTTGGCTGAGAAATCTCTTGCCAGATGTCTAACCTATCTACACAAGTAGCAAATCCTGGGTGCCAGGCATGGTCTAGAGGGTTCTTTACCCTTTCTAGATGACCATTGCCTTGGTGCACTAGGTCCTGGTTGTACTGGTGGTACCAAAATCTTTCCCTTTTTGGAACTATTAGGTCTCTGTCCCTGGATTTGGATAGGCCTTTTCTTAATTCTCTTTTCCTTGTTCTTTGTTGGACAATTCTTTACAATATGTCCAGGCTTTCTACACCTATAGCAAATTCTGCTTTTGGGTTGAAACCTATTCCTTCCTTCACTATTTATTGATTCAACAGGCTGAGGTTGAGCACAGACTTATTCTAAGTCCAGAACTTCATCATTTCCCATTGCTTCCACCTGCTAATGTGGATTACATATCATGTTGATGTCCAAAACATCATCATTAGGGGCTGGTAATCTAGGTTGTACTGCTAGTGCTCGATCCACTAAATACATCATGGTTGCCCTAAATTCCCCAACAGTGATTCCTAAGGAAGGATTTCTTATCACAGTTGGATTACCTAGGGGGTTCTCAGGAAATTGGCCCTCTCTTGCCTGCTCCCCTGCACCTCTTCTTAGTGCAGCATTGCTGCTTTCTACAGCAAACTCCTCATGTGACCCAGTCATCTTCAAGTTCTTCTTCTCCCATTTGAGTAGAAGACACTATCAGATACACTGGATGACACTACAACAGACTCTACTACCTTAGTCCTATGTCTCTGTAGACTCAGTGAACCTAGAGCTCTCATACAAATAAATTGTGGCATCCAACTTATAAAAATGAAATTTACTTAAGCGAAAGCGAATCATTTGCAACGGATTACTGAAAATCACTAAAAATTAAAACTTTTTGCAAAGAGATCCACACATAGGAAATCTTTTTCATCATGAACCAAAGTATAATATTTACATTCTGTTCCATAAGTACACAACCTGTATTATCTCTTCTCGAGGATTACAACATCAGCTGTCCTATTCAACATTATATACAGACAGCATAAAACCTCAAGGCATCAAACCAAAATCTCAGATCGATTCAATAAAAACACTGACTACTGACTCCGAGGACCTGAGAGTACAGAGACGACACATAGGACTTTCTAACTATATGACTAGACAGGCAGTATCTCCACCTGAGATATTACCGCTGTCCTTGATACTGCTGCTGTTGTTCTTTCTCTGCTAAAGGTTTCTTGTCTCTTTGTCTGCATCCACCTAAAAACATTGGATCCCACGGGGGTGAGACAATTGTAAATTGTCCCAGCGGGAGATATAACTCTCCGCCAAAACATTATTATTGCAGTTATGTCAATAAAACTGGACAGAGGATATGCAATTTAAAGGATTCTCATTTTAAAGCATTGTAACTATCTATGATAGAACAATAGATCAACTTTTCTATCAATAAGGAATAGGAAGAACATGTATATCATTTATCCTCATTATTATACCATCATGTCAAACTTCTCTTGTGACACTCATTATCTTGATATGTCACCCATGAGACATTCTTTTTCAACTTATTGGCCTTAGCCAATCTGCTAAACAGATTTTGATTATATTGGACATGAGAGTGTGCATCATCATGTCTTATTTAGGCATTGGTCTATACCAATCCTATATACATATTCCAAGCATTGGATTACACCAATCCTGTGCAACTAGTACAAGCATTAGACTTATATTATTCATGTGTATCCATTCCAAGTATTGAACTATATCAATCTTGTGCAACTATTCCAGGTATTAATCTATGTCAATCCTGTATAACTCACTACTAAAAAAGGTCTTTAACTATAAAAAAAATTGTAGCAAAAACCTCATATTTTGTAGCTAAAGGCTTTGACTACATATTTCTTTACACATACAAATTGTAGTATATGCTCGTATAGCTAAAGCCTTTAACTATATTTTTCAAATATGTAGTTGGATAATCCATTTGCTACAAATTTATATGTATCCGGAAGCGTAGTTAGATATTGTCCTTACATATTTCAATATAGGTATAATTATAGCTAAATGTATGCCTACAATTGTATATATAGTCAGTATGTAGCAAAAACATGAAGTTAATACAAATTATATGTAGTTAATGTGTAGGGAAAGGCAGCATTTACTGCACACATATATATGTAGTTGGATTATGCACTAGCTACATATGCAGTGCAACATATACATATATGTATAGTTTGATTATTCATATATTGTGTAATTAGTCCAGAAGCTCTTTTAGTAACAAATTTGTAGTAGTTAGACCAAGTTATGCTCTTTATGCCAACAAATTTACTTTCATTTATACTGAAATGTCAAATGTACATGGGGAGGATGTATACCCTACCCCTATTACATAATTTGTACAAAGAAAAGGATATACATATACTAATAAATTCAGTGAGGTATGCACGCATCTTGGAAAAAGAGTATGCATCTTTCTCGACTAGTTTTAGAATTGTTGTTGTCTTCTCCTTTTGTTCACTGAGTTGGCGATAGCATGGGTTCTTGTGTTGCACAAAGTTGTGACCTTGTGACACATTGGCCCTTCATCCAATTTCCTTGATGAGCGGGTCGATTTTGTTGAATGGAAGAAGTCTTGATTTGAAGATTGTAGCATCACCCCTCATAGTGACATCTTTCTTTTACAACTTGGACCATCCATAGATGTTCTAGGAATCTTCTTTGTATTTTGTTTTGTTGGACTTGATCTAGACCCAAAGAGGGATTCTTGTTTAGCAATAAGTTGACATTGAGGCCTTTTTTTATCCTGTATCATATATGTATCAAAATTGCAGTCATTGAATAGAATAATTATTTCATTCATTTTTAAGCTACACCTTACTCGCAATCTTCGTCATTCCTGCTCTTCCCTAAAAGTAGTACAATCTTTAAGCATGGATAGAATATGACCTGCAATAGTTAATCACATAAAGAAAGGTAGATGACAAGAGATGGTTTGTTTAGTGTAGATTTTTTACCGTTTTAGGACTTGGTCTGGTCCACCATCACCATCTGATTCTAATTGCATATGAGGAATACATATCACTTCTAAAATTGTAGTAGGCCTCCTAGTCCAAAAGTCGAGGACAACTCTGTGACCACACAACAATCCCAACACATGGTGATGAAAGTGAACTGCAGATGGAAATCCTATGAAGCACTATCACAATTCCAAATTTGAAAAGAAGTATCCAATTGTCGAGAGTGTAGCAGAATCTGACTGAGAAGAAAGGTTGCCTGCACCCACAAAGTGACTATCTTTATGTTGCAAGTCCCCAAGACAGCAGTGCATACCATTTGTTTCCTAATGAGTCATTTACTTCATGATCTATGGAACCTTGATACCATAATATCGGGCACACCCACATCACAAGAGGAAAATGAACACCTTAGCAACCGATTAGCTGCACATGAATATAATCATTAGAAGACAAAAAGAAGGCGATTCAAGAGGTCGTCATAGGGTTATAATCAATTAATATGTCTTAATAAACAAGCTGACTTTTAACCAGTACGGTGGAAATGATGTTGACACCACACTTGAACTTAAACAACAACTGAAGTCAGCAGAATACCCAACTTCAACAATAGAAAATGACCAGAATAAAAGCACATCAGATTGCATATCTTTAAACATCAAGCCATGTTGAGGGAATAGATAAATAGCCAAATCTTGAACCTCAACAACCCAAGGTAGGATGTCACTTAAAGATATCTACAATCTAAGACGGAAGCTAACAATTACAAGTCCCATATCGACAAGAAGATTGAGAAGCAGTCATAAATAAAAAAAACATAATTTTCTAAGTGAATGGAATTTGGGTCATTTCCCAATCGAGCTATATATGAGAATTTAGACAAAAGAGAGATATATATGAGCTAAAATGAAATCATTGCTCACCTTGTTAACATATACATCAAGAAAATTTCATGTACAACTTGGCACAACTATGTTGTCATTCATAGAAGACTTTATTATGACATCGTTAGTAGCACCAAAAAAAGTTTATGTTTGCAATAAAAAAATGGAATAATCGGAAACGATATGCATACCCAAGCCATTCTCCCCAAAAATTTAGGAGCAGGAGGTTTTGCTTATGGAAATGTTGAGTTTGACATGCATAACCAAACCAGCACTCTTCCCTGATGGATGCATTAAAACAAAGATAGTGTGGAAAAGAAAACAAATACATACAATAGTAATGTTTCATCTGTGACATTGATATTTATTCATCAAAAGGATGTGCTTGTAGTTAAGGGTCTTTAATATTTATTTAGAATTTACTGGTTATGCCTATGGGCATACAAGAACAATGAAAATGACTGACAAAAGCTTTTGGTTTTGTGACCAAATTTTCCTTTCACACATGGAACATGCTGCTTCTCTGAATATCCTTACTTATGATACATTGGACATTGTTTCTCCCTCAAACTAAGACAAAAATTCAAATGAACAGTTTTTGTTGGTATCATAGACCATTCCTAGATTTAAGATCCTACCATTTACACCAATGTCACCTATAGTTCCAAGCCCCCTTTTCTGAGCACTCTACGTTGGATCCCATGTTAAGAAGACAACTGATGTCTCCAAAACTTCATATGTTGTTAACAATTTCAAAGGCTCAGTAGGCCATTATGCAGCAAACCCTTGAACAATACATATGCAACAATAGGATCGTAGTTACTCCAACAGTGGGAAGCACGATTCAACAAGGATAATAGAGCACACACATACCTGAAGTCAAAAATATATCTGAGCTTCGTTGTTATTGCAAAAGAATTCAATATACCTATTGCAATGATAACAAGATAAGGATTTTAAAACACTCATGTTCTGATAACATGAAGCAGAGAACTAATGATCTGACAACATGAAGCGGATAATATCAAAGCACATGAGAGACACTGGAAAGCGTAGTTGATTTTAAAAGGTTAAAGATGTTATTGCATTTGCTTGTTGGTTTATGGCTCGTCAACTTCAATTTAAATCCTAAGACACTACTTCATCGGAAGCAAACAAATACAAAAATTGATACTCTTTTAAATAAAAGCTACAGAAGTCTATGGTTTACTTATTTTACTTGCAAAGCCCATAAACATTGGTGTACCAGTATTAGGCCAGAAATCCACATATATAATCAATCCAGATCCCATTACGTTTTTATTATTGTAGGCCAGCTCATTCACATATGATCATAACAAAACCACGTTTCTTATTAAAATAATATTCTTGTAGGTTTACAATAGCGACACTGGGATAGCCAATTCCATTATCTATTAAACCTCAGAAGCATCGGTAATTTCCTTGCTAGCAATGAGAATGTTACTGTGAAGCACTAATGTATTCTTACATCTACGCTTCAGTGTTCTTGCAATTCCCTGTCAGGTTCATATATGTAGAATCATTGTAACTTCATCCAATAGAAAACCATGTGCAGCTTATGAAATTTAAATAGAACCTTGAGTTTAATATCTAAAGAGAAATGTCTGTAGTACTAGCGTAATCCTACAAAACTACTATGACATTGCTTCATGAAACCATGTTAATTTTGTTGACAAAGTTGGTAGGAAAAGTGACAAGGATTCTTAAATGATGATGGCCAGACTTATAATATGATGAGGGAGGAACTAATTTACTGTAATGGGATCATGACATTCTGGAATTTAGTGCCTCAAACTATACAAAACTATAAAGCATGAAAAAAAATCATATTGGATATCTTGTCTTACTGATAGATATCAAGAAGCATTGCAAGGCCAACTTCAAGCCAGGAGTAGTGCACTGCTTTGACAACATCCTCAAGAAGTTAGTGATGGTCAAAATTTGATTCAAAGGTTCTTACATAAAGCAGTGTGTGCAAATGAGCTTTGACCATCACAAGTGTTACTCACAACACACCAATAATACAATCTAGTAGTTATGTACTTGACCAGTTTTCAAGAAGGGTTCTTTAAAGTCAACCACCTAATCACCAAGGTGGTACACTTAAGCACTATGTACTGCAAGACAGTGTAAGTTTTGCAATACTAGGGCCTTATGGTCATAGATTCATAGAATGTTAAATTTAGCCTTCTTTTCTAGACAAGTTTTCTTATTTAACACGTGAAATTATACCAATTTTAAAACTAACCTCAAACACGGACAATCTATTGTTAACAGAGAAAAGGCAAATCAACTATTTGAAATAGCTTACTACCAACTCACCAAGTACCACACAAGCTAAAATGGAAGCCCTTGATAGGAATTTCTTGATCGCAGGAAGCACCACCCTGCTCCTGTTGCAACTTGATAGGAGGGGTGGGCAAAGCAATAAAAGTTGGAGGTTTGGTTTCCCATTTGAGGAAGAAGTGATGGGTAGCATATAAGATGATGAAGGGATTGACGGTGTTAGAATCAAACTACGAATCAGTGGAGTTCCCTTTTTGAGTAAAATGCACCTCACTAACAACATACTCAAGTTCAGCACTGAAAGCAACAGCTGGAAAAAGGAAAAACGGCAGTGGGGTTAGTACATAAATAGATGATCAAGGCAGAGATCCATAAGATAAATTATATAATGGACGAAAGTAAAAAGACATGGCTTGTTGATGACCAAATCTGGCTGTTGTGAAGTTCCTAATTCTTATATAGATATATCAATTACCACCAGATATAGCTGCTTTTTAGTTGCTAACCTCGCCATATTACATTTAGAAGTCTTATTAAAATTTGGTTTTCTTTACAAAGGACGTAAGTTCAATACTTAGTGTCTATTATACAGTAAGGAAATAGAACATTGTGATGCATACAAAATCTTCTCATCAGTTTAAAAAAAAATAGGAGTGCTTGACTAACTATATGGGTCTTTGATTTCGGTACTAGATTTTTGGTCTACTAATTGTCCTTAGACACATCAATTGGAATGTTATGAGCAATCCCAAGGGATTTGGAAGCCATAACTATTCATTTGAATTCCTTTTTATGGGAGTAGTGAAGGCATGACCCACTAGAATGCACAAGAACAAACACAACAGAAAAGTGTCAAAGGGTCTATAGAAAACCAAGCCACCTCCATCCTTTTCCTGAGTCTTCTATAACACGTCACCTTCTTATGTTGAAGAAACTACACACAAGACAACATCCATGAGAATGTCTAAATCAAAAGATCATGCAATCTAATATATTTTTCAACACTACTCATAAGATAAGCTTTTTATATTGACGTATATATTAGATGTATGATCTTATGACATAAAAATCATTCATATAATAAGAAACAACCTATTCTTCTAGTATTTGTAACACCCTACTAATTTTTGTCCAGTTAATAGGATTTGGATCAGTGCACATACATCCACCCAAACTGATATGTGTGTTTATGAGCCAGTACCGCTACCTTCCATATATCCACTACCACCCAAACTATGGTCAGGACACAAAGATGAGTAGGAACTGCCTCCAACACCTAATCTGCGAGAAACTAATTTTTGGGTGACTTTGCACCTTCCATGATGAGGCTATGATACTCAAGGGGTCTTGAAGAAAATGGGGAGTGTTTAAATTAGGAGTGTGGATAAAAGTTCACAAGAACTCGAACCCTTAACATTCTAATTAATTGATCATTTTAAGAAAAATGTATACTTCACCAGAAATTTTCAATTTACTCCTTCAAACTATCCAGACAAACTAAATAACCTTAAAGTCTATAACAACCATGATGTCTTCATAATAGGTAAAGCTGAGCTCCTTGAAGTGAGTGGAGTAGCAGAGTGTGGTGTCAAAAAGACTATCTGAGTTGCAAGTTCAAATGTAGATGCTAAATTGGCCTCTGTGTGGCTCTAGAAAGCCCAACGCCACATTGATTTGACCATTTTCGTCCATGGCATGGGGGATGGGAAGAATTATGGGGTTTTTACGTAGCTTCACACTGAGTTCATTCGGGCTTGGTGGATGGGGAGACTGACTTTTTCTGGAGAAATCCATTAATTGCACATGTGCATTATTGGGGCATAACGATATATGAAGAAGATAGAAGGAAGAGGTCAGCCATCATAGGAAACAAATTGTATGAGTTGTACCTTTCGTTCTTAGTATTTATATGGGGAGGAGGCGTCACATGTGCCAGGCCCCTTTCTCGACTATATGATCTGTAAGGACATCCAAACAAAGGGAAATAACATGTCAACATACATTTAGACACAAGGTTCTTTGAGTATACAAACAAAAAATGAGAATGAATACTACCTCTCTACTCTTCCATTTTCCATAGAATATAAAGATATGATGGTGGGGAAGGGGATAAAGCAAAAGAACAGATTAAATCATAGGCAACGACGACAATGGTGGCCTTTGGCGTCCATGACCATTGTTGTCTGTGAGAGTGAACGAGAGTTTAGGGCAGTGTATCTCCTCCCCCTTCCTAGAAAATATCACAAACATAGCTCCATCGACCATTCCTTCTTTTGTTTCTGGATACATGAGCAGTGGATAAAATGATGTCAATATCCTCATCATATTCTAATTCATGGAGAGTTAGTGCTTCTCAAGGTGGGGGTATAGAGAAATAATAGCTTGCATTTGGTGTATATGTAGAGTAGGAATCATAGAAATTACCCATTATTACAAATGGATATATTCCAAATTTCTGTAAGAAGGCCGACAAAAGGAAAAACTATCCAAGATTCTTACTATCTGCAGTGAAGATAAACAGGTTTCATTTCATTAAGGTCTAAATCACGAATATTTAAGAGTTTGTTAACCATTCGTAATCAATTTTCTCATTAACTATTACTTGATACTCTGTTCTATTGATGTTCCAATGTGGCTCATCATGTTACTTCTACAAAGAACAATGTGCAAGATATTCATTGTTCCATGTGGCATCATTTCTTCTAATCTATGAGCTGATGGCAGTAAATTAGAATGTCCACAAACACTCCACTCATGGACAAATAAATATGGAAAAAATTCAAACTTCAATACAGTTGTTGTTAGAAGCATAGCTAAGCTCAATTCCTGGTAGGGAAGAGTCACTCCAGTCAGAATAATCAAAAGAATAATAGGGGTGCTTACCTTCTGCCCTTTTTTCCATTTCCAGGTCTGTTTCTTCCTCGTGCTCTCCCTCATCTTGGAGCGAGAGGGAGACCGAAACCTGGAAGACCTCATACTTTTCCATGCATGGGGCCTTCTCATTATCTTCAACATACTGATGTTGATTGGTCCTTATTTAGAATTAAAATGGAACCTACATAAGGTAGAAAGGCATTGATGTCAAGCCACTAATATTTTAGATGCTGAGCTCAAATTAATCTTAGAATGATTTAAATAGGCTTCCACTGCACAGATAGAAAATCTGATTTTAAAAAAGATTCAAAGAACCATGGACAATGGTTCTCCTTGAGGATGCATGATCTATCACAAAACACATGAACATTGAAAGATGAGGCATTTCAAACCTAACTTTCAGTTACAAAAATGAGATGGAAACAAGAGTGTGGATGCATTAGTTGAGCATACATGTCAACGTTTTGTCAACTGTTATGTTTCATAGAGAATGGTTGTACATGTCTTGATCATAAGAGGATCGCTTGATAGGTTAAAGTCTCCTGTTTAGTCCTGTGATTTCTTGTTCTTGAACCCTCCTTGGCCTTGTCCAGATAATGATTCTCTTCACCTTCCATGTCTCTGTTGTGTCACCATAACTGACTAGATTTTAGACCAAAAGAAAGAGAGGAACTAACTGAATGAAATTTTGGAATATATTTCTCCATGAAAGAAGATAGTGAGTCTGTTTCAAAATTAATGATGCATTATGAGTATCTAGTTAGAAATAAACTTGGATACTCTTTCATTAGAGCTGCTTTCTTTTGTTTCTTTCTTTCTTGCATGAGCAACTGCACCAATCTTGACTATAGAAGGTTTGGCAGGAACATCCTGAAAAAATAAATAACAAATTTCTCATTTAATAATCATGTAGTTGTAGATACTTTGTAGAATTCGTCAAAGGCCTTTTCCTTGAAAAGTGCATCCATATAACATGTGTGATTGCCATCTGCATTGCTTTTATACTCCCTACCTACAGAGGCAACCAACAGATGCTCCTTTGTGGCTTGTGTATGAATAGGTAGTTATCGAACAAGTCACATTTAGCCTTCAAGTAAAAATACTAGGAGAGTATCTCACTTAAACAGATAACTAAATGAAGATTGCATATAAATCAAATGGAACAGACGTAGTTAGAGAAATTGTAGCTCATTCATGTTTTTTTGGTAGTGAAACTGCTTACTAAAAAATAAATGAAAGCATTCACATTTGAAACATACTAGTAAAAAGACCGACATACTTGTACAATCAAGAGAAGAGAATCAAATATAAAACCATGTTTAATCTTGGAATAGGGATGTAAAAAAAAAGTAGGCAGCCACAACTTCACCACTAATACAAACAACAAGCTAACTTTACCTGCAATAGAAGGTTCTTAGTCTCAACATATTTAGCTCGAAGTTGTTCCCCAACCGCAGATCATTGAAGACCAGGAGCTTATCATACAGAGCTACAATCCCAGGGTCTCCCTTTGCAAACACCATCTCAACCAAGTTGATTTTGACCCTAAAGACTGGCCACTCATTGCACATCTCATGCAAAGTGCACATGTTCTTGATATCCTTGTCTATCATGAACTTGTACACGGAACCAAAGCCAAGCCAAATAGGGAGATGGAACCTAGTTTGCATCTAGGGAAAAATCCATGGGATCGAATGAAGAGATTCTATTCCCCCACTGGGTTTCCTCTTTGATGGCCGGCTAGAGAGGCTCCAGGAACTACAAAAACAAAAAAAATGTTAAACATGTTAATAAAGATTGTGCTCAAGATTGTAATCATTGGTGCAGTTATGAATAATCATGTTGCAATATATCATGTTATTCAGGAAAAACAAATTAGTGCTTCAGGACATTACCAAATGAAGCTATAGTGGATGTACCATTGTTGTTGTTCTTAGTTGAGGGTGTCTATAGGAATACAAATATGTGTAGTGACTATAGTCTTAAGAAAATCTAAGTGTTAAACACCAATAAGCTAATGGTTATAGAAAACATAAAAGAAGATATTTTATGGTCAGAAGCTCGTTGGAAAACATTACTTAAGAGAAGGAATGCACCATTTGACTCATCCCTGCACACATTTCATCTGGTGGAGTAGGAGGGTTCTGCGAATTTTATCAGTTCAAAAAGCAACTTGAATCTGGAGTTGAAAAGAGATCAGTTGTGTTAGCCACTGGCCATATAAAAAAATTTCAAAACATAAGAAAGGACAGAGATTGTTCATTCAATAGTAATGTTATGGAGGCCAACCCTAACTATAGCTCATAGACAAACACATACCTAGTTGTTGATGTTTTGTTCATAGTCAAAATACATCCATATGCTTTTCCACCAACAAAAAATAGGAGACCTAACTGATTAGGAGCACTAAAGACTGTAAGGTGCATGCCAAGGTGTGGAGTTGTCTCCATTCACTCTAGTTCTACACGACATCACTATTCCAAAAATATACAAAGGAGCAAACTGGTAAAAAATATCTGAAAGCTCAAATAGATAATGAATTTTGAATTCTCATCACAGTTCCAAGAACCCAGAGAAACAAAGAAGATACACCTCTTCAAACAACTCTTAAACATGCTAAGAAATTCATATAGTGATCTTCCAAAGTAGAAGGCCTAAAATAACAACAAAAGGATCTAATGATTAATGGGAAGCGACCATATTGAAACAAGATTTAACCTGAGAAGAACCAAGATTAATATCAACAACTAATCTCAGACTTAACTTTTAGAATAGTAAGCCCAAGAAGGCTTCACAACAACTATATGAGCCTCAACAACACAGCTCAAACATATATTGGATTCAGAAACATGTTGTATACCTGAATAAAAAATATTCTAGGGTGAGCTAAATTGTAGTTGGAATGAAGAGGAATAGAGGAACTCTTGGGCTAGAAGCAGTCGATTCACAAGAAGGATTAGCCACATCATTAACAAAATAAATTATTCTTAGTCCCCTCTATTTCAAATTTTAGACACTTCAAGTGAAGTAGCCATTACAAAAATAGTCTTCTTATTTATTGAATACTTGAGAAAGAGAAAAAAGCTCATCTTCGTTCCCAAATATGCCAACGCTAATGCTATGTTATTCGTAGCAATTTCAAAGAATGGAGAGACTACTAGACTTCTGGTATAGAGTAAAATATGCACAACCTCAGCAAGAATGCAGATTTAATCTATAGTGTCTAATGAGATTGAAGTTTAAATATTTAATATTTAAACAATAGTAAAAAGCAACATGGACCTTTCATAACAAGTGATTGTAGTCTCCAAGTCTCCTCGATTCTTATATATGACTCCCATATTACAGTAAGCTTATGCATACATAGGCCTATGCAATGCAACCTTCTTGTAGCAGTTGAGAGCCATATCAAATTGCAACATATCAGAATACACCACGTCGAGGTTATAGTAAGCCGGTTGAATCAATGGCAACAATCAAATCATCAATATGGTTAATCTCAGAGAAACATAAGCAATTGTACAAATAATAAAGTTTTAATATATGAAGTCTAGGTAGTAAGTTCTTGGCCATTTTACAATAGCAATTCAGGTATATATGTCTCCAATAAACAAACAATATCTATTTTCTTTACTTTACTGCTCTTATTTTATTCCCACTTTTGCAATCCCAATGGTTGGTTGGACCAAATCTCAGAATTTAGTCATAGACATCCTGAAGCCATGATGTCTTTCTTGTTGGGCATTTTACTAGATATATAGAAAGACAAATATATTCGCTTGATCTAGTAATACGGTAGATTTTCCACCTATATCTTGTACTAGTTTTGACCTTCATATAGGCTCCAAAACTTCATATCTAGAACATACATATATAAGAATCGAGAAACATAACCTTTGTATAGACTCCAAAATTCCATATCTAGAACAAACATGTATGAAACTCTAGAAACATACTCTAAAGATAGAGAAAGAACTAAAACATGAACATGTAGTTCATTAAGAAGCAAGACTAATGATGTTATCAAAAGTGAACAAAACCATTATGAAACTTATGTAAGAATTCCTCTTCATTCAAGCTACTTTAAACTGGCATTGTTGTATACTCAAGAATACTTACAAATCAGTAGTAACAGAGGAACTCAAACCAATTGCAATACCCTCAAAATAGAGTACCCAGATTAACCAAGCTAGGATGAAACAACTCCAGTCATACATCAGTAAAAGAGATGGGTCCAACAGTTAGCTCTACACATCCAGATCACCAAAAAAAGTATAATAATCGAACTCAGAAAACAACAGCTTGCAGCATCACATTTTATGGATTTTTTTGTCTAGTAGCAACTAAAATTCCTGCCAAATAAATGATATATTAGGAGCACAATGGAGACCAAAAATTCAACATATTTTTTCTAGTAGCAACTAGAATTCCTGACAAATAAATGATATATGGGGAGCACAATGGAAACCAGAAATTTAATATTTTTCAGACTCGTGTCTAGATCTGAGAGATTAAAAGTTAATAGAGATTTAACAAACTTTTGAACTCTTTTAAAAGTATAAGATAATCTAATTATATCACTAACACATTTAGATGAGAGGAACATTTGTGGAAAATAAAAAAATCATGTCTAGACATAATTATTCAAATCATGTTGAGTTAGGATAGAGCCACTTGGTGATGCATCCTACGTGAAAATGGTGGTTGTAGAGAAGGCTGAGTAGCTCCACGCCATATTCATACTATGCTATGCAAACGAAACACTCCTACAAAAGAATTTAGTTGAAATCTTATGGACATTTTCCAAAAGAACAACAAATTTTGAAGTGAATATGCAAACATTTTATCTTAGAAAAGCTAGTGCTAATCACCTACAAATATTGAGACTAGACTCAACAGTATGTCATATCCACAACTAAGATCACCATGTAGATCCCACCCAAAAAGGTAAAGAACCCTCTTTACATTTTCCTTGGGCAAGAATCCAACTTTTATTTCTCACTCGTAGCTTGCAGTGGTTAGGTAGAAAAATAGAACCATGTCAGGGTGTCTGTATTTATGCCCACCTCCCAATGCCTAGCAAGCCTAGTTTTAGAACCAATTGAGGATAGCAACCAATGAATAAAATTCATAATTTAAAAAAAGGACAAGTCAAACTAATCAAACATAAAACTAGATAACAAGCACTTCACTAAATCATTGACAGTTAGTTAATCAACACAACTAACAAGCTCACCTAAAGTGGCAAGGGCATGCGTATCTAAAGTGCACAGCAGCAGGTGCTGGACAGAACAATAACTTCGACTAGAGCCCACAACAGAGTCAGTTAGAGAACTGCAGCAGATGGGGAATGGTGGTTTTACTTTGCTTATTTGTACTAGATATCAGTACTAGCTACTGTTAATACTACATATCAGTATTAGCTATGGTCAAAATAGAGAAGAGAACTTTTAAATTTACATAAAGAACGAAGTTAACAAACTTTATGTTGGAAAATAGAATAAGGGACACGAGCAGCAAGACATGCATGCAGATATGCTTGCCTTGATGAGATTACCACAACAAAAATAAAAAAAGCAGGTGGACGTCAACAACTAACTCTTCATACTGTATAATTTTCTAAAAACACTCCAGACAATGATCAGGAAGATTTAAATATTCCTGAACCTGCATAATGCTTGTCAAATTTAACCCTTCAGAACAATGGATTATGCAGCCCAATAAATGGCACAACAATTTGTAAGGATGATATAACATGTTGATGTTCATGGAAATGGTGACAATGAAGAAGTTTTCAGAGCCGATCAGAAAATGAAATGAGGCCACCGGTCAGACCATATCAAGATTATGTAAAAACTATATTAGTAATCGAGGAAATATCTCAGAGATCAAAGAAAATGAGGTTCCTTCCACCAGAAAGAAAATAATAGAAGATTAGCCACATTGCTGATAAGAGACAGGAAAGCCGAAAACCAATCTCTGTAAATCTAAAGAAGCTTGTAGAGCTCTAACTTTTGTGTACAAAAACAAGTCAAACTTCAAATACTAAGCAAACTCTTCAAAAACACAGACCACCACTTGATAAACCAGAATAAAGAACTCAATTCATCAGTTTAGAAACCCATCTCCAGCTGAAGATATTATCAGACACATCTAATTTTCAAGCCACCAACCAGTCTCTCCAAGTCTGGCCAGGAAACAAGCTCCTCATGAATAGAGATATTATACAGCTCCAGGACGTGAGTTGCTGCAAGAACTTCTAAGAACTATTATCACCATGCACCATTTGAATTCATTCTATCAAGAGTGTAAAGCTCAATTTGGATCCACGATAGATATCGTTGGGTTAAACCAACTATACTTATTATTGTAAAGAATTTATCCAGCAATTGGCCCTCTGTTTTTATCTTGTGGTTAGAACATAAAGACTCATGTAATCTGTATTTTACGCACCATTGATAAAACTTAATTTACCCAAACCATGTTACCATCCTAAAACCCATGCATACATATTCTTCTATACCTAACCTGTCCAACCCCTCCATACTACAAGATCTGTAGTTCAGAATGGGAAATCCCAACTCTATTTTAGCTCACTACTTAACTAAGCACCAAGATAGACCCTATTTGTAGTGATTCTGAATTCCAAAAGCATGGAAAAGATTGAAATGAAACTAAATAAAATGAAGAGCTACACTCCTAATATTTTGGATGAAAACTCCATGTAAATGTATAGTTAGCTCTAGAAAAACTTTGGCAATCTTATGGGTCTGGGTTCAAGCTCATTTTATTATTCTAACGTTGTTCATACTCTTTAAACCATACATATCTGATTGTCCCTTGCTATCTACCAATGCAATATAATGTAGGAGCAAATATGTTAATGGCGTATAGTAGTTGCAATTCAAGTAACAGAATTAATTATACTATTGTTATATCACGTTTTTTACATTCATACTCATTCCCGTGTCACCCGCAAATGTAGGCATCTACACAGCTAAGGAAAGTTGTGCTTGGGGAAATTCAAATAGTTAGTGCATAGAGATATTGCCTAGGTGAAATATCATATTGTACATTCGTCAGCTCTGTTCCCTACATATATTAACATTTAATTTAAGAACTTTTTAGATATGCATTCATTAGGATACTCTTTATATAGAAGTACACCACTCATAGAATGACAACAAGGCTAATGTGAACATGAAGCAGATAAGTCCATCTCATACCGAATGATGGATACAACCTAACAATTAAGATAAACATCCATTCCAAATCCTCTATTTTGACCAGTCAGGCTTGCAAAGTTGCAATATATGCTTCGATCTTGCAAGTACATTTTAATATTCTCATCCTTGATTTGAACTCAAAAGAGTTTCGTTGTTGTTGACTCAGTACTAAAAGTTGTTGTATTAGATAAACTTCTTCCTTAAATAATGAATTGTTGTGTAGCATCCCTGAACCAATCATAACAATAGAATGAGAAGACATAATGATCGAGATTTTACAATGAACACTCAAATAAAGTCAAAATATAACAGAGCAGCCTGTATTACATTAAACCCATCAGATTGAGTACAACTCATCAATCTTGAGACAGACCACATATACACAGACATATCAACATGTAAACAGCAAAGTGCATATTAACCATAACTAAAAAGTGTGTTAAATTAAAGCAGTCAGACGGATTGTAAATGATTAATCAAGAAACAGACCATATATAAGTAGACACATCAGCCTACGAATGAATGCATGTTTCTATTTGTCCGTCAAATATGGAATAGAAAATCATATATAATATATGACCTGCGCCAATTGAATCTAATCGTTTTTATGTACCACAAAACATACCTTGAAAAAGAGACAAAGACCATGATATCAATGTTCTTGGAATCATGTCTTAGTATGTGCCTTCATGTTTATTGTTATATTCATGAGAAGCTCTGTACTGAGATTCTGATCGAGACTTCCAATACTTTTTCTTTCATACCATTTCCATTGGAGGCTTACTATAATAATCTTCCATCGCATTATCAAATGACAGAGCACATAACATAGAAATTGGCTCAAAAAGAACATAGTTAACAAATCATGTTGGTACTTTATCTACAGAATGATCAACGAAGGAATAAATTTCTTGTCATATATAAAGCATGTCAGTTCATACAACTAAATGCCATTATTATTTATCTGAATAGATTTGTAGAAATGATATGACTTAAGTGAGAAATTTTAGAAGATAAATACTCTGTAGTTATTTAGACCAAGAGCAATGTATGTGAAGCAGTCAAATACAAAATACCATGTCATCAGAAGAAAAGATACTTGTTGTAGCCAGCAATACTGTATCTTATTCACCGCATGGGACCCCACTAAGCAACACGTAAAATACAAGCATAGTGCCCTCTCCTTGTGGCTATATGTGCAACGGATCCCATTCCCACCTAATGGAGAAATATAGGCACAGTCTAGCAAACTAACGGAGCCCATTCCCACCTACATGACGCTCTACATAATTAAATAGAATGATGGAATAAGGAATGTCGGGGGTGGGGGCGGGGGCGGAGTGTTAGCAGTGGGAACTAGGATGCGAGGGGTAGCGATGTTTCATGCTAAAAAATGTGAAATCCAAACATGGATGTTTGCGGTTTCGATCGCTAGACCCCTCATCTACGGACGCACAGGAAGGTCTGAATCAGAGTAAAAGCATAATCGAACTGTACCACATTGGAGGATAGGTGAGGAGGGAGCAGAAGTGCGATGGTGGTCCTTGGCTGCCAAGATCTTTGATATCGGGTGAGTGAGAGCATCGAGCGGAGAAGACAAAGAGAAATGGGGTGAGAAGGATAGCAGCATAGAGAAGGAAGCACAGAGAAAATTGAAACATGAACTTTTGTGAATCCGCGCGCGATGGGGAAAACTTTGGAGGGAATTTTCTTTTTATGTAAGCAGTATATAAAAACAAGTGGGGGGAAGTTATGCTCCCCAAAAATCGATACACACATTTAGCACTAACACACTTTTGAAGTGTACGCTATATTTAATTGTAGTTAATAAAAAAACATAATTAACTATATTTTTTATCTACATATATTTATTACTTGTAAAGAACAAGGTGTTTAACTACATTTAGACTATATGTATCTACAAAAATTGTAGTTAAAGCATATTTTTTTTGTAGTGACTATTCCAGGTATTGATCTATGTCAATCCTATGCAACTATTCTAGGTATTGGGTTATTACCAATCATGTGGTATTATTTCAGGTATTGGGAGTTAGCCAATCCTGTGTTATTATTCTAGGTATTGGGAGTTAGCAATCCTGTGCATTCCATGTATTGGGAGTTAGCCAATCATGTGCATTTCAGGTATTGGGAGTTAGCCAATCCTGTGCATTCCAAGTATTGGGAGTTAGCCAATCCTGTGTTATTATTCCAGGTATTGGGAGTTAGCTAATCCTGTGCATTCCAGGTGTTGGGAGTTACCCAATCCTGTGTTATTATTCCAGGTATTGGGAGTTAGACAATCCTGTGCATTCCAGGTATTGGGAGTTAGCCAATCCTGTGTTATTATTCCAGGTATTGGGAGTTAGCCAATCATGTGCATTCTAGGTATTGGGAGTTAGCCAATCCTGTACAATTGTTATTCCAGGTATTAGACTATGCTAATCATGTGCCTCTATTCCAGGTATTGAACTATCTCAATCCTGTGATTTTATTCCAGGTATTGATCTATATCAATCCTGGGTAACCTTTAAAACATTTTGTTACCTCTCACTAGGCAACAACCATCATCATGGCTCATAAGGCCCATAAAGCATCTTGTCATCTCTCACTAGGCAACATAACATATTACTTTATGTAATACAATAGTAACACCTATGTTCCCTCAATAGGGTTAGGGCTTACTATTCATATCATATTATGATTTCTCATGTCCCATTACCCAATTTAGGGTTAAGGTTTCCCATCTCACATTAGGATTTCATAGTTATCAAAGTATATCAACTTTGAGATGCTAACTTTGAAGTCTTTCATATCTTAATGTATCACTTACCTCATTACTTCCAACTTTCTTGAGTTATCAACTTATCTTGGATTAAGGTATTTCCCATCTTAATCCTTTCATCCACTAACCTATCACTCTTACCATGAAGTGCATAGATTACACATATGAATGGTCCAACTATCTTTAATGATATGGGCTCATCTCAGGTTAAAGCATTACTTGCTATAAGGGTATTTACAATCAATCACTTTAGGTATTTCCCCCATGAATGTATTAGTTACCATTTCATTATTCGGATTAGGGTTTCCCATATCATTACTCTTTAATAGGGTTTAGGGTTTCACATACTATCATACTTCATTAGGGTTAGGATTGCATATAGCATCACCCTTCATTAGGCTTTCACATCTCATTGCATATACTTAATGCTTACTATTCATCCCAACTAGGGATTTCTCATGGCATCACCCTCAATTAGGGTTTCTCATGGAATCAACTTCAATTAGAGATTCACATTGAATCAACCTCAATTAGGGATTCACATGGAATCAACCTTAATTAAGGTTTCCACTATGGTTACCCACATATTGGGTCTACTATTCATCTCCAATCAAGGTTTTACATCTCATTTGCTTAAATTGGAGTTTCATATATCATTACCCTAGATTAGGGTTACATCCTCACCCTAGATTAGGGTTTCATTCAGAATTGCCCTCAATTAGGGTTAGAGTTCAATAGCCCTGTCAATTAGGGTTTATGTTCATGATTAGGGTTTCATGATCTCTTTGCTTAAGAATCATACCCTTAATCACCTCATGAATCATATTCATGTATGAACCGCATGCTATCATCTTCTCAACTTGATTAGGTCATATCAACCCTTCAATCAAGTATATACAACTATGATTAACATAGAGTATCACCTCATTGTTCCTATAAGCAATTAGGGTTCATCCCTTAATTGGCACTAATCACTTAGGTACTATTAGGATTTCAACCTTTGTACCTTCATTGATTATCAGTACTAATCATCATTTGATCAATGGATCATTCATCATCTTAATTCTCAAGAGATTCAATTACATTGGACCTCCGATACATAAGGTATCCATTTGAATTGACCAATTGGATTTTCAATTACAATAGGTGTCCAAGTGGATTAAACAATTGAATCCTTAATAAATATTGACTACTTGAGCCCCAAACAGTCTTAGTCTTTCAAAGTTCAAATGGTTTGAAACCGTTTGGTAAAGGTGGTGCTTGAGACCGTTTGCTAAAGCAAGTACTTGAAACTGTTTGCTAAAGTACCTTTTTTAAACCACATGGACTCAACCGGTTTGGGATCGTTTGGTCCAAAATGGTCTTGAAACTGTTTGGTCCCAAACGGTCTTGAGATCTTTTGGTCCAAACCTCCTCAAAACCGCATGGACCAAAGATGGTCTCAACCTATCAAATCGATTTGGGGTTCTCAATGTTGATTCCTTCGATCATTGAATTCATGTAACCAATCTTCAATTGAACCCATCACCATACTTCAATTGAGTTAATTAGGTCATCCTTCAACTGATTTGATCCTCAATAAACCCTCAATTGATCATCAATTATGGTTTGAATCAACTGAATTAGGGTTTGGAATCGATGATCCTTCAACATTAACCAATGCGAGTCTAGTTGCTTTAAAACTATTGGACCATCATCCAAATTGGACATGACCTGACCCCAAATGGTCTTGAGGTCGTTTGGATGACCTCCAAACTGTCTTGAGACCGTTTGCCCATGTCAACATCAAAATCCAAGTCAATCAATCAAAGTTTGTATCATTGGATTGATCAATAAGTCAGCATTTGATTGCACTTCAACTTAGTACCTTTAGATCTTTAAACACCTAACCATAGTCAACCCTGGACCTCCAAACGGTCTTGGGTGACCCCCAAACGGTCTGGGGATCATTTGGATGACCTCCAAACCGTTTGGTCATCATATCATCATCAACCATGTCATTCAATTAGGGTTTGGATCCTAGGATTCGTCACCAAATCAACACTTAATTGTATTTGAATTTGGTATCTTTGGACCTTCAAACACTTGACCAAACTTAACCCTAGACCTCCAAACAGTCTTGGGTGACCCCCAAACGGTCTTGGTACCGTTTGGGTGATCCCCAAACGGTCTTGAAACCGTTTGGGTCAATCAACCCAAAGTATCAACTCATTCAATTGCAAAATTAGCACTTAGCTTATTAGGGTTTATACCATATGTTTGAATCTTCAAATACCTAACCATACTCAACCATAGACCTCCAAACGGTCTTGGTTGACCTCCAAATGGTCTTGAGACCGTTTGGGGGATTCCCAAATGGTTTTGAAACCGTTTGGGTCAATCAACCCAAGTTTCAAACTCAATCACTTATGAAATCAGCACTCAACCCGATTAGGGTTTAGGTGATTGATGGACCTTCAACTCATGAACCAATTGGAGTTAATCAATAATAATTTATGGGTTATTAACCTAGATAATTATGAACAAGTCCCCAAACGGTCAACCCTGGTCAACATCACCAAACGGTCTTAAACTGTTTGCTTCTATGCGGTTTAGTGAAACTGTTTCATTCCAAACAGTTTGAAACCGTTTGCTCCCAAAACACAAACCGTTTGGACATTTGATTGAAACCATTTGGTCTAGATGTTTGGGGAGGTGTGTGCTTATTATGATGTCATCATAATCAAGCTCTAGACCCACGAAACCTGGTGTGATTTCCATGGAGATTGCATCAATCAACCAAATCAATAATTGTAAATAGAGAAATGATCATTATTTGATGGGGAATTGAATGCAATAACAAAGTTAGGGTTTAAAGTTATAAAACCCATCTCCAATTGAGCTCCAAATCTCCAAGATCATGCCAACAATGGTGATGAAGCTTTTGCAACTCCCCCTGAGCTCGTCCTCAAGCTTTTGGTTGAAAAGATTGGCTAGGGTTAAAGATGGAGTGAAGAAAAGAAGAAATCAATGATTTATTTTTTATTTCCACCATGGAATCAAGGAGAAAGAAGGTCAAGGACTTACCAACAGGTTGGGGGTCGTTCTCTTCTTTCTCCCAAGCTCTCAAGGTCGTTTTCCAAGCAAAGGGTGGAAGTAAATCCGAAATTCCCTTTCATTCTATGGATAATTGAGCTTATATGTGAATTTTATTAAAAATTCAACCAGGAGAGAGAAAGTAGGAATTATCCCCTCAATTCCCTTGACACTTGATCCCTCTCCTTCCTTATGGACGAGGCTATCCTCTTGGACTCTTATTCCCTTTAATTATCCACATTTTAAAGAAAAGCAAATTAAGCACCTTAAATCATATTATACTAATATCCATATGTGAGTGGGTATTTCTTTTTCTTATAAAATTATGAGTGAGTTTTCCATTCCCTTGGATATTTTCGTGGTCCTTGCAAGGCTCAAGGATGTCCATGCACATCTGAATCCAACCATTTTAATTTTTGTTGAAGGCCCTTTAATTAATACATTTATTTTTTCCCTAAATCGAATTAGGGTTTCAATTAGGATTAAATCTTGATTATTTTAATATCAAGATTCTCTCTCCTCCGACTTAATTCAAATGAGGCGCCCCTCTCATTTTATTTGCTATACATGATGCCAAGAAACAATAAGGACCTTATTGAAGTGGTAATTTGCATATTGAACCCTAGGTTTTGGGTAAATTGCACTTTACACCAAAACTAGGTTTTAATGCACAAACATTGCTTTATCAGCTCTTCCTTGGTACTCAGGCTACCAAAAGCCATAGATTTGAATCATATTCATTCTCATGATGCTTCAACACATGAGGAACATATTATCATGCAACATTTGCAATTTAACCCCTCAACTTGGGTAATTTGCACTTTCGTCCAAAATAAGCAAATATTACATCAACATTGTTCAAACATGACCAAAATTGAAACATAAGTTTCTCAAGAGCCCTAATTACTTTTCACAAGATAATATTAAGCATATAATCATCTTTCTTAATCAAAACACCTAGGGTTAAGTATAACCCAGGTCAGGGATGTTACATTATCTCTATGGAGAAACATTCCAGATTTTCACAGACCATAAGAATCTAAAATATATCTTCTCACAACATGAGTTGAACATGAGACAATGCCGCTGGATGGAGTTAATCAAGGATTGTGATTGTACAATTGATTATCATCCAGGGAAGGCTAATGTAGTGTCTGATGCACTAAGTAGGAAATCATCATCACCAGCCTTAGATAAAGCATAATTGAACTCCTCAGTGTGCTTTAAAAGAGATATTCTTATCTCCTTGATGCAAGATAATATATAGCTTAAGGTATCATTGTTAGTTGGGCAGTTAGCTGAGATGCAAGTGAAACCTACTCTGAGACAGCAGATTAAAGAAGCACAGCAAGATAATGTTGTGGTTCAACAAATCAGGTCAGAGTATGGTAGTGAGAAATGGGATGGATTTCATGAGTCAGAGGATCAGGTAGTCTGTTACCATGGTAGGATGGTAGTACCTGATGCCAACGACTTAAGAAAGTTAGTCTTGGAGGAAGCTCATTCTTCGATGTATGAAATGCATCTAGGGAGCACCAAAATATATCATAACTTGGAGGATATGTATTGGTGGCTAGGATTGAAGAAGGATGTAGCTGAGTTTGTTATGAGGTGTCCGGCGTGTCAGCAGGTTAAAGCTGAACATCAAAAGCCTGTAGGAACAATGCAACCTTTGCCTATACCGCCATGGAAATGGGATCATGTGACCATGGACTTTGTAGTTAGTTTGCCTAGAACAACTAAAGGTCATGATTCCATATGGGTGATAGTTGATAGGTTGACTAAGACATCACATTTACTTCCTGACAGAACAACCTACATTGTTGAGAAGCTTGCACAAATATATATATATGAGATAGTGCGGTTGCACAGGGTTTCAGCTACTATCGTTTCTGATAGAGGTCCCCAATTCATGAGTCGTTTTTGGGAACGACTACATAAATCTTTGGGTACGTAGTTAAGGTTTAGTATTACCTTTCACCCATAGATAGATGGACAATCTGAGAATACCATACAAACCTTGAAGGATTTTCTTAGGGCATGTGTCCTTCAGTTTGTAGGAAGTTGGGATCTACACCTGAGCTTGATAGAATTTGCTTACAATAATAGCTATCAGCACAGTATTGATATGGCACCATATGAAGCATTATATGGTAGACATTGTAGATCTCCTTTATGTTGGTATGAAATAGGAGAATATCAACTTTTGGGTCCTAAGCTTGTGCAGCAGACAACTGAGAAGATTAAAGTAATACAACAACAATTAAAGATTGCACATGATAGACAGAAGTCGTACGCCGACAAACGGTGAAGACCTTTAGAATTCTAAGTTGGAGACAGAGTATATCTCAAGGTCTCACCTTGGAAAGGTGTCCTTAGATTTGGGAAGAAGGGAAAGTTAGCTCCTAGATTTATGGGGCCTTATCCAATCATTGAACAGATTGGAAAGGTAGCCTATAAGTTGGAGTTGCCACCTGAGCTGCATAAGTTGCATCTAGTGTTCCATATCTCCATGATGAGAAAGTGTCATCCTGACACAGAGTTAGTTTTGCAACATGTGGAGGTAGAATTAAATGATGATATATCATATGTTGAAGGACATGTGATGATCCTTGACAAAAGAATTAAAAAGCTGAAAAAGAAAGACATATGTCTTGTGAAAGTTCTCTGGCATCATCATGGCATTGAAGAAGCTATGTGGGAGCAAGAGGAAGAGATGAGGAGGATGTACCCTTCTCTTTTCTCTTGATGATTTCGGGGATAAAATCACTGTTAGGGGTGGATAATTTGTAACATCCCTGACCTGGGTTATGCTTTAACCTCAGATGTTTTGTTTAAGAAAGATAATTATATGCTTTCTCTTATCTTTTGAAAAGTAATCAAAGCTCAAGAGGAGCTTATGTTTCAATTTTAGTCCTTTTTAAATAATGTTGAAAACAATGTTTTGTATGTTTTGGACTAATGTGCAAATTACCCAAGTTGAGGGGTTAACTTGCAAATGTTACATGGAAATCCTCAAGTGTTGAAGCATCATAAGAATGAAGATGATGCATAGGTATGTCTTTTGGTAGCTTGAGCACCAAGAAAGAGCTTGTTAAGCAATGTTTGTGCATTAAAACCTAGTTTTGGTGTAATGTGCAATTTACCCAAAACTTAGGGTTCATTATGCAAAATACCACTTCTAGAGAGTCCCTAATGTTTCTTGGTATCATTTAGAGACAAGAAAATCATAGGGGCGTCTCATTTAAATCTCTTTAGAGGAGAGAGAATCTTGATATTAAAATAATCAAGTTTTAAGCATAATTGAAACCCTAATTCAATTTAATGCAAAAATAATTATATTAATGGAAGTGCCCTTCAACTAAAAATGTGATGGTCGAACTTGTATAAGTATGGAAGTCCTTGTGCCTTGTAAAGGAAACGCAATATCTAAAGTGAGTGGAGAGCCCACTCACATTAGTTAAAGAAAAAGTAATATCCACTAATTTTTGGATATTATTATTATATTGATTAAGGTGCTTAATTTGTTTTCTTTTAATTCATGGATAAAGAAGAGGAATTTTAAGGGAAGTATGATCGATTCATATGCAAGGAAGTGAGGGGGATAAGTGGCACCAATTTTGGGAATTGAAGGATTTTTATAACACTTTCTCTCTCTTGAAATTTCTTTACATATATCCCATTTTTCACCCACATGAAAGACTCTTTTTCGACTCTACTTTCTTTACTTGCTTTGGCCGTGCACAAGGGAGCTTAGGAGAAACATGAGGATGTATCCCAACCTGTAGGTAAGCTCCATAGTCATCTTCAACCTTGATTTCATGGTGAAAATCGAAATTCAATGCTTATTTTCTTCTTTTCTCTATTCAATCTTCAACTTTAGCCAATCCTTTCACTCAAGGACTTGAGAACGGACCTTGGACAGTTGAGAGAGCTTAATTCACTATTTAGGACGTGAATCTTGAAGCTTGGATTCAACTTTGAAGGCGGGTTATATAACTTGAACCCTTAAATATCATTATTGACCTCATTTCTTCATCATATGTTGATTCCTTTTTCATTCCTGAATTTCCTTTCTATTAGTTGATGAAATCACCATAAGAATCACAGAAAATTTTGAAGGTTTGTAGCTTGAATATGATGATGTCATCTTAGCACACACCTCAATTAATATCATGAGCAAATAGTTTGCACCTTGATGACCAAACGGTCTCAAGACCGTTTGAGGTTAAACGATCCCAAGACCGTTTGGAGTAATTTGCTGATGTGGATGAATGAAGAACTAATGGTTCAAATTGATCTAATCACAATGGTTATAGTGATGAATGATCCATTGATTGCAAACCCTGATTGATTGATTGAAGAAATTCTAATTGAATTGAGTCAATTTCTATGTTGATTGGCTCAAACGGTCTCACATTTGAGGGCAAACGGTCTCAAGAACGATTGAGACCAAACGGTATCAAGACCGTTTGAGGTCAAGTGGTTTCATGGTTTTATGGAGATTCAATGGTTACAATTGACCTAGTCCTAAAGGTTTCAGCATTTGATGGTTCCTTGATTACAAACCCTAGATCGATTAAAGTCAAAACCCTAATTTAAGTCCAATCAGTTTCATTATTGAAATGACCATATGGTCTCAAACCGTTTGAGGACCATTCGGTCTCAAACTGTTTGAGGATCAAACAGTCTCAAACCGTTTGGAGTTTAATAATATTTAAATCAAATAGTTTCAAAACTGATTGAAGGAATTAGGGCAAGACCGTTTAGAGATTTTGAGATCAAGACCGTTTAAGGTCTAACGATCTTAAGACCGTTTAGGGTTTAATAATATTTAATTCAAATGGTCTCAAACCGTTTAGAGATTTTGAGATCAAGACCGTTTGATGGTCTAACGGTCTTAAGACCGATTGAAGGTGTAGATCAAAACCGTTTGGCTGTCAAGCGCCTCAAGACCGTTTGGAGGTCAAAGTATCTCAAAATTGTTTGAAGGTCAAGGAGGTCAAAATCATTTGAAGGTTCAAAAGTATCAAAATTGTTTGGAGATCTAATAGTCTCAAAGCTATGAAAGATTAATCAACCTTATGATGGTTAACGATGTCTATCAAAGATAAATTACAATGGTTGTACCTTTAAGGTACTAGGGTGATTAGTATCCTTAGAGGGTTAACCTTTGATGCTTATGGAAGCAATGCCTCAATACACTATGCTAACCCTAAATTTTTGCACTTGAATGAAGGGTTGACCTAATCTAATCAAGTTTGAAGTAATTAACATCCTAGAGAGGATGAGAGAAAGAGGAATCCATACATGTATGATAATCATGTAGTGGTTAAGCCTCAACACTTTCAACATGAGTAAAATATGTAGTTAGGGTATGATCCTTGATAAAGAGATCATGAAACCCTAATTGAGAAGGTTGATGAGCCCTAACCCTAATTTAGGGCAATGCTAGGTGTAACCATAATCTAGGGTGATGTCATGTGAAACCCTAATGCAGTGATGTCATGTGAAACCCTAATCAAGGATGATGTCATGTGAACCCTAATACAGAGATGTGATGTGAAACTCTAATCTAGGGTGATTCTATGTAATGCTATATGAAATCCTACACTAATATAGGGTGAAGGTATGTGAAATCCTAATTTTATAGTGCATGAAACCCTAATGTTGGGTAATATGATGATAAACCATAACCCTAATTTTGGGTAATGGGATGAGTATCCCTAATTAACATGAATTTGGGAAACCCTAACCCTAATGAGTGAATAGTGATGTTACCATTACATTGCATAGTGTTGATATGTAATTGCTAGAACTGTTATCATGTGTACTAATCATGCAGGTATTATGAGATGTTGGACATAGCCAGATATGAGCTATGATGTTTTATTATTGAAATTTGTTTTATGGGCTTTGTGAGCCATAATATGCTTTATTTCCTAGGGAGAGGTAACGAGAAATTAAATGGGCTTTGAGAGCCATGTGAGATGCTTGTGTAGCAAGTATCATGTTTACCTTGGTCAGATGACCGGAAGGTATTAGTTACCTGATAAGTGGTAACCAGTGTTCTTTAATGAACTGAGGTTTTGAATAACCACGTTCCACAATCATGATGATGAGATGTTAAGGGATGAGAATGCCCCTGATGTGACAAGGGATTGAGATCCCAATGTTTCATAAAGCTTTGCAAAGTACTTGATAGAAGTATTACTCATTCTTTGTAGCATTTGTTATAATAATTTATGTTTGAAAACCTGACTGATGCTAAAAGAATATGGCAATGTACTTAATTAATCAAGTGAAATCTTATTATGTAGAGCCCTGACCATAGATCCATCATCGTCAGTAGTTGGTGATGATGAAATAGGTTTTCCTACGGGAACTCTTGGAGGGCATACTGTTGAGTATGTGGGGGTTATGGGCGCAAATATCCTTACGCCCTAATGGAGGAATTGATGTGAGATAAACATTAAATCTCTCAATCCTTCATTATATATATGTTGGGATGGATGTATCACTAATCTCCCGAATGCTGGGATGGATGTATCACTAATCTCCCGATGATGTTAATGCCGGATCGATGTGAGATAAACATGAAATCTCTCAATTGTGAAGAGAGTACAACTGCCACTGTAACTCTATAGCAAAGTTTCCAGTATACCCTGGAAAGCTATTTAGCAGAGACACAAGATGTCCTGCATTTTTTCCTCACACTAACTGAGGAGGATGAGGTCATGGGAACCTGGGTCTTCCTTAACCTATGTATGGTACCGATTTCGATTTCGCAATGGTCGGTTGGAGTATGAGCGGTATACCTCATCTCCTCAGGGCTTAAGTATGATTGTAAAATGTAATCATCCGTGTAGAGTATTTGCTTAAGGTTGGAATACGAGAACCACTGGTTGATGATACCTTGCTTAACATATCTTAGATGGATAAATGTTATATATGTTCCCCAATTCCTTATTGGATAAGTAACATGCTACTTTATCAAGATATAGCTGAAATGATTTGAATAAGAATATTGCTCTAATCTGTTTAGACATTGATTTATCTACTGATGAACATATATGATTCTTCTGCTCAGTTTTATTCTATTAATTTGCAATAATAATATTTCTGGCGAAGAGTTATATCTCTCGTTGGGACAATTTCAATTGTCTCACCCCCGTGGGATCCAACTTTTTAGGTAAATGCCGAAGAAGAGGCAGAAACCCTATTGTAGGGGAAGAGCAGCAGCAGCAACAGGGACAACAGTGATAGTCCAGGTGGAGGCACTGGTTGTCATGTTTTGTATAGAGAGTCCTATGTGTCGTCTCTGTACTCTCAGGTCCTCAGAGTTAATAGTTAGTACTTTTAATGAATCAATATGAGATTTTGGCTTGATGCCTCGAGGTTTTTATGATGTTTATGTATAGTTTAAACAAGGCAGTTCATGCTTGTAATCCTCGAGAAGAGACAGTACATGATATGTACTTATGAACCAGGATGTAAATGAAATACATTGGTTCTTGATAAAAGAGTTTTCATGTGTTTGGACCTCTTTGCAAATGCTTTTAATTTTTTGTAATTTTCAGTAATTCCACTGCTTATATTTAATTCCAATGTTAATTATCACTTCCACTTAGTTAATTATGTTTTGTTTGAACGATGTGTAACACTACCTTCCTGGAGTATTATGTGATCTAGAATTGATAGAAAGGGGCCAAAACCACTAGATATGCCTCGAACCCATTGACTGGAAGTAACTCGATGATAGCCCATTAGAGCTCCACCATGGAACATCATGATTCACCGCTGCCTCAGTCAATTAAATGCCACATTCCATCGCTACTACCTTCTTCTCTTGTCGACGTCACCACTGCCTCTAGTTTGAGCATGAGCCTTTAGTCATCGTTGCCACTCAAAATCAGGACAATGGGGAAGATACTCAACCTTCCATCATTTCAGACTATTAAAACAAATTTTTGGAAAAATAATATATAGGTCCTTAGATTTTAGTTTAATTCCCAAAAAACCTTCTAGAAATATAAAAAATAATAGAAAACTCAGAAAAGTGCTAATAAAATACTAAAAATTGTAAAAACATGAGGAACTAAAATCTTTATGATAAAGCTCAAAAAAATATTACAAGGAAGATAAAATCCTTGAATACTATTAAGATTTGATCATCTCTTGGATCCTAAATCTTAGACTGAGATTTCTTGATTTCACATATTTTGATCTCAACATAACCTCGAGCTTTAAATCTTCTGTTCAAATCTAACTATAAGTCATTTAAAATGCATATACCTATTAAAAGTAGTCATCTTTTCCTTTTAATGGATGCTAGATCATGACCTTCAAGTGTACTAATTGGTCTTGGATCATGATATTAAACTGTATTAATGGATCTCGGATCACGACCTTAAACTGGGAAACATATCCTGAAGCCCTATCCCAAATAGGCATGTCACATTAAAAAACTACATAAGGTAGACATCTGTATTTCAATCCTAGACCATGACCTTAAATTATACCTCATTGAAAAAAAGGAGGAAAAAAGGCAATATTTCTATTTTGGCATCTAATTCCTACGCTAAGTAGGTGATGTTCCTTATGTAGAAGCCTTGCACTTAAAGGCAAAGTCATCATGTTTCAACTAAAACCCTACTAGGTGTAGGCATTTTGTCCCTGTCTCTTTCATTGTAGGTCCTAATTCTGATAGGTAACTCATTTTTGTTTGAAATCATATATCTGGTAGGCATCATGTGCTTAATTTCCAAATCCTATATTTAACAAACATTTAGTGCTTCAGAATTCCCTATCATGCATGGAGAAAGGGTTGTGATCCTATCCCTAAGTCTAGTCCATCCTCCAAGTCTTGCGATTGACCTAACTCACTCATATATATATAATCAGAGAGAGAGATGACACTTCTTCATATCTTTCATGGTTATCAATTCTTGATTTAATACCTTTGGATTAACCTCAATCATATCCAATCTGCTTTCACATCCACCTTTTCTCGCTAAGGACATGAGTCAGTCAGAGAAACATACACAAAATGAATAAGAGCTAGAACAACAAGAGAAACACTTTCAAAGTCCTAACTAAACATGGAACTCTCCAAATTGCTCATCAACTCTCTAAAGAGATAGATGCATAGTCAGGTGTAGGGTCTTAGAAACAAAGGTTAACCTTATTGCTGGATGGTCATTTTTACCCAACCTTATTCCTTCTTTGAATGATTGTCCTGCTAGTCCATACTTAGAAGGAAAAGATACCACTAATGTGTTTCCCTTCAACCTTTCCCAATCTGTTATCACTTCCATCTTTTATCACTAAGTACATGAATATGTGAAAGAATCAAACATGGATTGAGTAAGAACTGGAGCAAAGGTAGGATACTTTCATAGTCATAGTTTTTTGAATGGCACACCAAAAATCCATAGGATAAATGATAAGTCAAGTGCACGAACATCAATGGGCTATATGCTAACATCATCACTTTGAAGTCATTTGTACCCAATCTTACACTCTTTATGAATGGTTATCCCAGTAGTTCATACTTGACATGAAAAGAGATCACCTACATTGTTCACCCTACATACGGTTCACCATAATTCCTTGATGTGTCTCGCCTTTTTGGCCTTTTTGACAAAAATGGAGGTCAGGCTTAGTCCAAGCTTGTGATTATCATTGATATCTTGAACCTAGTCTTGAGAGGGGCAAACTATTGATACCACATTTTTGCTCACTCAGCCAAAAATCACAATAAAGTGTGTTGTTGGCCAATGATGGAGTTTATTCCATCTCCTCGCACTTCCCCATATTTCCCCACCTATTTAATTCACCCATTTATACCACTTGCCATAGTTTGTGTTTTCTTAATAAAAGGTATTTTCTTTAGTTTAGGCACAGTTTGTGCTCTAATTTACCTTTTTATAATCCTTTTTCATGATTTTTCCAATTGGAGTATCTCAGATAAAATATTCATTTTTGAATCTTGTATATTTAAGTACTACTATCTTCACAAAAGTCTATATCTCATTGATAATAAGAAATACTTAGTTCTTAAGATTTATCCTCTTACCATCCTTCATCTTTTTAATCTAGTTTTATTCCACACATGAATCAATCCTACAAGTCAAACTATTTTTTTCTTTTCAAATATCTCTAGAAGATTCCTATAAAATCCTTAAACTCAAATAAATAAAGTCAGTTTTTTTCCTACCTAGCAACACCCAGTAGATCCCAGCCATCAACCAGATTGCACGTGGCAAAACCACATGATCCACCGTGTCTTTTCTTCTATGGACGGTGGTAATCTAGATATTTATTCAAACCTTAAATTCTGATTCTATCCTATAAATACCTTGATACCTGTCATGCCACTTTACATCTTTAAACTTTCTTTAATCTAGAGAGACAACTATCTCCCCTATTCACATTCATTCACTTGAATGACTAGAGGATCCTTTCTTTAGCATAAGTGCTTTTCAAACACTGTTAGGTTTCAGAATGATAACATTTTGAAACTATTAAACTTCTCAATCATAACTACTCATACCTACTCTATTACTTCATGATTGTTTATCTACTTGCATAACTGCTTCAACTTCTCATCCATATCAGCTGACCGATCTACGTCTACCTTCATGTGAGTTAATTCAGTAACCGAATTCATTCAATTAATTAGACATATTTAACCTTGCTAATTGTGAATACCCTCCTTTATCATCTATGCTTTCTTTTCTCGCACTTTGGTCCTAACCTCTCAATTTGGGTCTTCATCGTGGGAGATACTGAGGCGATTGGGATCTCATAACCTAAAGATCAGAATCTTTAGGAAAATGATGGGAAAGCCACAACCATCTCCAACTTCAAGATCCTCAAATAAAAAATCACCCATTTTTGGCCTACTTTTTGCTTTGTTTTCTTTAAATTAGATCTAACCACTAATTTAAAATGAGAATAAAAAAATAAAATATTGTTGTCACATGTGTTTGGTGGTGCCTTACACCTTTCTCACTTGTAATAATATCACCAGATTCAGCCTTTGGCCCCCATTTTCCTCTTCTTCATCTACCCTCAAGTGGTTCAAATTTAACTTCTCCTGCATTTTCTGTGATTTAAATGCAAATCTTAATTTGTTATAAAACATGGTAGCCATAGCGGGAAATATATACCATATTTCCTCATTGGAAGAAATATCACGATAAAGTTAATTTAATAGTCGCATAAACATAAGAAAAATAAATTAAAATATAAAGGTTGGAGTGGCCACCATATTCTATACTAAAAATAAAGAAAATAACGACTTGCGTCCAAATCTACATGAAAAACTCAAGAGAACCCAAATTTGACTCCTACTGAGGGTAGATAAGGAAAAAGAAGACATGTCTAAAGGCTAAATTCAACAATCTTATTACGAGTAGGGAAGGTTTAAGGCACCGCTACATCATCCATGAAGTTGATATTATATTTTTCGTATTCTCAAATGATGATCTAGGTTTAAAGTAAGGCAAATAGAGGAAAAACATGTTAAAAGGGTGTGATTTTTGGTTTGAATATTTTTGGGGCTGGGAATGGTCATGCCTTTCCCATCATTGCCCTAAAGATCTTAGTTTTTGATTATTTGTCCTAGCCGTCTCAAGATCTTCCCTGACAGAAATCCATCCTAGACGGTCGAGACCAAAGAATGAGAAAAGAGAGGAGATGACACATGAAGGGATTCGATATGAATAAAATTCAATCCATTTGATTAGTTAAATCAAGTAGGATATTATATTACATTATGTGAAGATGGATTTACATCATTCAGTTGATATGGATGAACAAACTTGGCAGTTATGATTGTGCAACTACAATCATGGAGTAATAGGCCAGTTAAATACTTTCATATCAGGATATTAAATGGTTAAAATGTTGCAGCTTGGCGATGTTTACTAGAGGAAGGATCCTCTAGTAAGACAAGGGACTGAATGTAAAAGGGATATAGTTGGCTATTTGGTGTCAAGAGATTCAAAATTTTTAAAATTATATGATGAGTATGTGGGGTATTTATAGGACAAAATCATGGTTAAGGGTTCTAGTGGAAAATTTCAGAAGAAATGATGGATCGCTACCATCCACATGGGAAGACTCATGGTGGATCACGTGGTTCCACAACGTGACACGTGAAAGATGGTTGGGATCCTTTGGGTGTCCACAAGAAGGAGAAAAGTGAATTTCTTTATTCAAGTTTATAGCTTTTGTAGCAATCTTCTAGTGACATTTCAGATAAAAACAAGTTGGATTGAAAATTTGAGTCACATGTGGAACAAAATTAGATAAAAAGTGAAGGATGACAAGAGGATAAATCTTAAGGACTAGTTGTTCCTTATTTATCGAGAAGATATGAATTTTGGAAATAAATATTTTATTCAGGATGATCCAATTGGATACTTTATGGAAAATGGTTATAAAAGGATGAATTAGATGGCGAGTTGTGAGTAAGTCTAGGGAGATATATCTTTTGTATTTAAAAAAACTAACTATGGCAAATGGGCAAAAAGGTGGATTAAATAGAAAAAATTGAATACACTTCGTAAATAACAAAATTTATTGTGATTTTTGTCAGAGTGAGAAAAATTGAGTCTCAACAATTTTCCCCTCTCCAAATAAGGTTTAAGATATCAGTGAGAACTGCAACCTTGATCCAAGTTTGACCTCCATTTTTCATCACAAATGCTAAAAAGGTGAGACTCATCAAGATTGTTTTGGTGAACCTCATGTAGGGTTAATAATGTATGTGATATGTCTTGGTATTAAGGTGGAACTAATGGGATAGCCATTCATAAAGAGTGTAATATTGGGTACAAATGACCATCCAATGATGAGGTTAGTTTGCATCTAAGGCATGTGCATGCACTTGACAAATCATCTACCCCCTAGAGTTTTGATGAGGCATTCTAAAGGTTTAGTACTTCAAAAGTGTCTCCAACTATCACTCTAGTTCTTACTCAATCCATGCCCAATTCTCTGACTAACTCATGTTCTTAGCAAAAAAAAGGATGAGGTGGAAAGTGTAAGTGGTATCTCTTCCTTCTAAGGTTGGACTATTGGGACAAGTAGTCATAGAAGGAATAAGGTTGGGTACAAATGATCATCCGACCCGTGATAGATGATCTCAACATCTGTTGTAAAACTAAAATAAGTTAAAAAAAGGAAACTCAGCGTCACCACATCATTTTATGTATATAATAAAGAAAACTATAGGTGACCATTTAAACTAATGATAAATACAACAAACCAAAAAGTCTCCACCCGAGGGCAGATAAGACATAGAAACCATGGCAATGATACTGAGATTGACAATCCCATACGACCAACGAAGGTGTTAAGCACCCCCTTGTCCCCCCCCAAAAACTAGTAATATGGTTGAAATCTCAAGTTTGTGAAAAGTGTTTGGTTTGGTAGGTTAAGAAAATAACAAGGAAACAAAAAAAACTTGATTAAGGTGTGTGACTCTTGGGGGATTTAGGATGACCGTGACATTTTATTGTCATCTTCCCAGACTCTAAATTTTATTAAGGATCCCAGTTGCCTCATGATGTCTAATGGTAGAGATCCATCCCACACGACTGGGATGACATGGAGGAAACATAGAGAAACAAAAGGTAAAAGAGGGTTATAGCGAGATATGCATGTGTGTTTAATGCTCTAAACATACATGAGTCTACACATTTTAATCAAGATGCATTAAAAAGGAGTAAAAATTATTATCAAGATGCTATATTTTTTATATGATTAAGCAAACAATTAAACACATGTATCATTTGATCATAAACAAGATGTTGTGATGTTTAGCATGAACATTTTATTCAACTTGACCAAGCAAGTAGTTAGATAATTGTTGTGCAAGATGGACAAGATACGTAGTGCATGAAATTATGATGATTTATATTTAATAGTTACAACGAACAAATAGCATAGTTCAATCAAACTCTAGAAACCTTTCTAATCCTGACCTATTTATACAACCTTATGGCATAGGGTAGTCATTGTTCTACAAGAAGGATCTTCTAGACGCTTGTCAACAAAGTATAAACAAGATGGGGTAGTACTCTCTGGCTCCAGAAGAATTAAAAAGGGATCTTTGAGATGTGAATTGAGGGGGCATAGTTGTTGGTTAGGGTTGAGGGTTCAACATCAAGAAAGAAGTTTCAGGGACAAATTACCATCGTATCAAGTAGAGGAAATAAAATATAGTATTTTGTGCCCTAAAGAATCCAAAAATTGCTCTGTTCCATGAGGCTTTCCACTATTAGAAAAATGGATTCTGTCACATGGCTCTCTTGTGGAACATTGAATTTCGTCAGGGTGTCCTCAGGTAGGAAAAAAAGGTATTGCTTATTTGCGTTTCAAACTTTCTAGAAGTTTTTGAGTTATCTTGATTATAAATTTCTTTTTTATCTTGAATTTTGTCATTTGAGGAATAATTATTCAATGAAAAAAGAGGAGAGATGAAAACTCAAGGGACACATTTTTTCTTTTTTGTTTCTTTGTCGAAAATGATATGAATTTAAACCAAAATCTTCGCCAGCTATCCGGGCTATGGCTGGGCAAAGGATGCGGGGGCAACCTGTAAAGGTTGTCATAATCCTTTTTTTTAAACCAAAATCTTATCCATTCAATAATGACATTGGTGTATGACGAGGGATAAGAAGGCAAAATAATTTCTAAATGAGATTTGATTTGAATATTTTACTCATGACTAATTCAATAGAAAAACTTATCTAAAAGGCTTGTAAAAAGCTAAAGTAAAAGGAAAAATGCACTTAAGTCATAAGAAAAGATTTTGTGTGCATCAAACTGTGGACAACTGGATGAATAAAAAAGAGATGAAAGAAATAGACGGAAAAGTGTTTACAAGTATGAAATAATTGGGATAGATCCCATCATTAACGATTGAGCAGTTCTAGTCTAATATGTTGATTTAAATGACTAAAACTGGGATGTCAACACATCTGTTTATGTTGGGAAATTGAGATTAGGGTTTTCTATAACCCTAATATCACCAAACAAGTGCTTATAAATGGCTCATAATAAGGTCTACCAACTTGGGTAAATGAACATATTTTCTTGGCACAAGATAGACCAACTTGCTCTCTCTTTTGTTTGAATTTGACTATAGGTTCAAATTATTACTTCTATCTCACATAAAAAACCCTAATAACTTCTAATCCTTTTAAATTCCCTTTTAATATGTCCCAAGCCATCTATACATATCATATACACTTATTCATCAGATTTCAACCATTTATATTAGTTTATATTATATGTATCATGGAAACTCAATTAGGCTTGTTAATCACTCATTGGATGCACAAATTAAGTATTAGCTATTTGATGACATTGTGAATTTGAGGTATGCATGCTCATAACCCCTAACCAAACCAATGTTTATATACCATTACATGCTCGTCCATATCAAACACTCCTAAAATAGTATGCATTTGGGAGTCAAGTAGAGTCACACCCCCAGTTTAGACTTAAATATGAATATACACATTTATGGATTTCACTTTACATGTGAGCGTTCCAATCCTTTGCCCCTCAACTAGCCTGAATGAAAAAAACTAATAACATGAATGATTGCAATACATCCATCCGATTTAACATTGGCTATGTTGTAGTTCAAATTACAATACTATTGCTAAGATCCACCAAAAGCCCTACAAATGAGTAAGTTTGAGCAAATCCACCATTAACCATCCATAACTTACATACAAGTCATTACAACTATGTATTTAAGGTATTTAAGAGTTAGCATATGTAATTAATCGACTGATGAATTTGACAAGCTTTCCAATAATTATAACATTTCCAGATGCTTAGTCTCTTTCCGGTGAGGATTACTTTGCTAATCATGAGCCTTAGGATGGCTAATGTGAAGACCATGTTCGTCATTGGAAACCAGCAATTCACATGGTCTAACGAGTTCCAATTGCGCTAAACCTCATGAGTCAATTTTTTTTTTGAACAGTTCATGAGTCAAAATTAATTGTACCTGATAATAGCCACTATTCTTCCACATCTGGTTTCGTCATGTTATAATATTCCTATTCCTAATCTTTCTTTTGAGTATCACGGAAAACAAAAAGAAGAAAGAGGGAAAGGCAGAGGGACAGCGGACGAGCCTGCCGTCTCTAGAATCGTCGCGAGCCGAAGGAGCCGCCGGCTGCTTCCTTCCCTTCTGTCTCCCCGCCTACTGCCGCCAACGCATCGACCTAGCTGTTGTACAGATAGCTACAAGCCCCCTCTCGGCGTAGAAGGAAAGACAGTCGAAGATAGTGCCCAACAGTACCGGCCGTCGGCTGTACCAGCAGCTGAAGCCGCTTTTACCACCATCTGCAGAGCACAGACGGTAAGTTCTAATCCTCAGCTCCAATCCTTCACTTCTCTTCCTCCTCCTCGATCAGTCATCCACTGCTCTCCACACCCCCTCCTCCTCCAATCATCAGGTGCTCTTCCACCCCTCCTCCTCCAATCATTAGGTGCTCTTCCACCCTTCCTCCAATCCTCTTGTCGGCTGATACCTATCGGTGGAAGGGTGATTTAGGGATATCGGCCGGCGGTGACGACCCATTGGGGCGGCAGAATCTCCCGGATGAATCGGTTCTTTCACAGGCGAGGAAGGAGAGAATTGTTCAAATAAATTGCTGGCATTCAGACGATACCTTTCTGGTTAGGCGAAGGAAAATGTATATACTCAGTACCCGATGTTATCCCTCAAACCCTGATGGTTCAGAGGAATGCAGCTACAAGGGCCAAATGCGGAATCCTTGGTAATCATTGATCAGGTGGTGCGCCCGCCTGACGGCCTTCTGCTGTCCTTGGCTCGTCCGCGGTTGTCTGCTGTTGCAGCAGCTTACTGGTGGCCTTATGCGGTGTATATTCACTGTTGGTCAGCCCATGCGAGGCAATGTATTCGTTCTCTTAGGCTCATCGAACTTAGCAGTAGGAATGTTTCGAAGGAGTAGTTGATGAGGTTCTCCTTTCCATTGCATGTGCATCTCTAGGCTGTACTGCAGGGACTAGCTCCTCATTTTGCTCCCCTTGAGAAACTCTAGCCCAGTTTGGCATAGAAGCATACTTGGCATGAAGTTTCCAACCATCTAGGTCGAAAGCAGATCTTGTCACGGTCCTCATGGTCCTACCATAAGAGGGTGTTGGCTTCTGGATTCACCAAGCTTTGCGTACACTCCTTGGTTTGATACCCAGGGAGTTTAGCATTCTGATTCCGTTGTGTTGGGAGAGTGGATGCTCTGCCCCATCAGGTACTTGATGCTTTGCTGGTCTATGAATTGCGGATTAAGGTCCCAGCAAGCATGGTCCCGATTTGTTGATGGCAGTCATTATGGCTAGACAGATTTTTCTAATAGGTGAAAGGCCGGGTTGTTATGAAAAGCTCAATGGACAGGATGAATAGAGTTTCCACTATTTATTATTATTTTAATGTTGGTTTGCTAAAACAAACTGCTCTTACCCCAAATTGATGGTGTGACAATGACTTCTATCATATATTTATCTAATTATTTTGGTTACTGCTAATAAAGTGTCTGCAAATTGTTCAGTTCGTTCCCACTCACAGTTTTTACATCAGAAAATCATGCTAGGCATTGTTTTTACATCCTAGGTACTCCAACTATTATGTCATATCAAACAAGACACTCTTTTTTCTATTGATATTATGATTGATTTGATTTCCTTTTTGGATATGGCAGAACGCATTGAGAAAATGGTGGTTATTATACCAGAAATCGATTCTGCAGATAAATGTGACTCCTCATTAGATGAGGATTCCTGTGGAACTTCTGCAACTCATCCGGTTGATAAACCTATTGAGGAGGCTTCTTGCAATGACAATGGTCAAGATGACGACGACTCATCCTATGAAGATGCACTGGATGATGAGCAGCTGGAGGAGGCATGTTTTCCTTTGTTTTATTTTAACAAAAACTTTATCTGGTTAGGCAGTTTCTGAGATTGCCAGAAAATTTCACGTATACCTGTTGGTCTTCAAATCAATTTTTCTTTTCAAAAATTGATTTGATTCTGTCAAACAATTATAATTGAAAGACATCTGTTATTCTTGAACAGAGAGCTCAAAGACAAGCAAATGATGCCAAAGTCAAAGGCAATGAGCTATTTGGATCTGGGATGTATCAAGAAGCATTGTCACAATATGAAATTGCTTTAGAAACTTCACCTCAGGGTGCTTCATCTGCTGAACTGCGCTCAATATGCTATGCAAATCGTGCTGCTTGTTATCTAAAATTGGTAACTCCTTCAATCCATGATATCAATTCTTCATAGTATTTTTTCTTCGCGACAATGCTTTTTTACTGTTCTCATTGTTTGGATATAAAGTGTAACTGAGATAATGGAATATATATATGTATGTATATATACATATATATATAGAGTAAGGCTAGAATACACTCAAGTGTATTATGCTCCAAATACAATCAACTTTGTGGCCGTTGGATCTCAGATCAGTAGCAAAAAGAAAACAACTTACCACGCCAGCTGGACTGACCCCACCACTCACAAACACTAGACTCTCCTATTTTTGCATGATACCCCATGCTCTCTCTCTCTCTCTCTCTCTCTCTCTCTCTGTACACTCGAATTCCGGCCCCTCTCTCCCTCTCCGCTCTTTTGTCCCCTTCTCTCCCAGCAGTACCATGGAGACCTTGATCTGGCTGCCCACCTCGGCGGCGTGAGAGCCTTGTTCACGACCCGCATGGCAGGATAGTGTTCGAGCCATCGCCTGGGATGATCTTATTCCCGACGGCAATGTTGGCGAGCACGACATCACAGATCTACTTGACCGCGGCGGCTGGATCGGGGGCCAGTGTGCGCAGGTCTGCATCTAGGATGACGTCAGAGCCCTCGAGCGCGGCAAAGGCCCTATTTTATCAAACAACGCCTTAAGGTCACTCCAGGTGCCGACTACTCCCTCACTTGCAGTGGTGCCGCACGGACATGCGTGCAGGAGAAAAAAAATCAACAATCTCCGTGAACCCAACTCGGGGGTCTTACCCATCCAGACCATGTACCCCGAGGTTGATATCGTCCTCCACAACGCCGATGTACAAGAGAATTACAAACATGTACCTGTCGAAGAGGAACAACGTGATCCTTCTTAAAACAGAGATTTTGAAGACCTTGGGGAAGTATGCATGGCGTCTGTTTCTAACCATGCAACTACGTGAAATGTACAACGGATGCATTGGTCTATATATAATCATGTACTCTGTTCACAAATCAATATGCAAGTCTATAAACTTCTACACAGTGAACCCCTAGTAATGACGAGGTTTGGTACGTGTTTGTGGGCATCACAGTGAACTGCTGTGGCAAGACTCTTGGTTGGCCAGTCACACTCCGCAGACCAGGTGGAGGACGTGCTACTCTAGTAAGCTAAACAAGATCAATGAATGGTGATTAGTCATCTTTCTTTGGCGAATTTAATCAATTCAGTCATTATCAATGGAAACATTGGTTGAAGGAATTGGTGGCACTACATTGTCAGGTCCTACCCATACAGCTACAAGTAATTCTTGTTGTAGCTATGACGAACACTCAATACACCAAGTGGGAGTGCATACGACTAACCGACAGGAAGGAACTAGATGAAATGCTCGCAGCTATAAAGCTTCCAACCCTTTTTTAACGTGTTGTTCACTAATCACCATAGTGGCGTTGCGGCTTCAATAACAGGAGTCTAGTAGGCTACTGTAGAGGGTACATTCACATAGGCAAGGATTAGAGATTGAAGAAGCTGGCTGGTGCAATAAGGATTTACCAAGCTTGCTGTCCGCCGTTCGCTTCCTGCCATCCCGGCTGCTGGAGATGCTGGCAGTTCATGGCCAGCAGCTGGTATTGCTTCCGACTGCTATTGACAATGTCCGACAGATCCACGACGGGGCCTGATCCTGGCTGGCGCGACACACTCGTACTGTTCCTGGTGGTTGGCTGCTGACCGATGGAAAAAACATGCGAGGTTGGCTACTCTTACTACTATCACAGCACACCCCGATTTCTCCTCTCACAAGTCACACCCACATCGCACACACATCTTCCCATCGATCTAGACTGCACACCCCAAGGAGGGATCTCAGCCTCCTACTTAAAACCAGGACCGCACACCGTCCCAGCATCTGCAGCACCTCGTGCATTGGAACTCCCTCGTCGTCGGCACGAAGGTCGTAACTGTGGGACTGCCCAAGAGGTGACCCTTCAGATTGTTGCAGCATTGGCGATTTGGCCCCTTTGGTTTGCTGGCGGCATAGCAGCCTCCGACTAGCTTCATCCAGCAGGGGCGGCGACCAGGAGCAGAGAAAGAGGGTGCAAAACCTGGAAGAGAATCGACAAAGGGAACCGAACAAATGAACGGGTAGAGAGAACTAGCGGAGGGGAGAGAAAGAGAGTTTCCGACTTGGTGGGGTCAGATTAATTTAGGACAGAGGCGAGGCAATTGCTTGAATGCGGAAGAGAGAATATAGAAACAACCGTGCCTGTATTTTTTTTCCAGATCAAGATCTCAATCTAACGGCTAATAACTTGATTGTAACGGGGCCTGAATACACTTGAGTGTATTCTAGCCTCACTCCCTCTCTCTCTCTCTCTATATATATATATATATATATTATATGTGTGTGTGTGTGTATAAAACTGTTTGCAATAGATGTTCAGATAATAAGCATTTTTTATTTGTAATATTACACTGGCCTTCAAATGATAATGTAGAGCATTTGATGCAAAATAAACTTATCTTAAAGTAAGAAAATTCTGCGAATTACCATCTTTCACCCTTGAGAGCTTTTCCTCCATATGTAAATATTCATCTTTCACCCTTGAGAGGTTTTCCTCCATATGTAAATATCAATCTTTCACCCTTGAGAACTTTTCCTCCATACGTAAATATTCATCTATTTTTCATTGTCTATAGAAATAGTATTCACAGTTTGTCGGTTTGAACATTTGTCTTACTTCTACTATATATTACGAGCCTTCAATTTGTTTCTGGCATAACATACATACAATAGAATATTTTGATATTTTTTTTGAATATTTTACAAATCTTACTAGATTCTATTGTAAAGTTGAGTTTTAGCATGTTTTGTGAATCCATTTATTCCGCTTTATTTTTTCGGTTAAACCTCCCACTTTATCTCTGTGAACAGCAGTAGCATTATTACTAAATATCTACTGCTTGAGTGGTGGCACCTTGATAAGAATGAATCTGTTGACACCTTATTCAAGCCTGTTTAATCTTGCAGCATATGCCACATGGCTCTCATTATACTTGGCAAGAGAACCTTAGATTCTATATTTGCATTTCAATGCATCTGTTAGCTATATCATATACTCGCAACATGCTCTGATGGGTTACTATCTTTAATGTGCGTATTATTATTAGTTAAGTTATGTGTAAATAGATGACTAAGTGGTCAACCCACTAGTAAAGTAATTCTGAAATCAATGTCTGATATTCTTTACCTTCAGAAATGTGTCTTTATGAGGAAACCTGATAAATCTTAGCCTGTGTTAGTATAAGCCCCACACTCTTTTTTCATGATTAATGTTCTTTTTTCAGAATAACTATGACGAAACTGTTAAAGAATGCAAAAAAGCATTGGAGCTCAATCCTTCCTATGTGAAAGCACTTACAAGGAGAGCAGAAGCCCAGGAGAAGCTTGAACACTATGAAGAGGCCATCACAGGTAAAATTACTGCCAAGTTGTGGGTGAATTTCTGTTGAGGTCTTTGGGGGATGTATCTAGGACATGAACAATTTGCAATGCTTGCATTTTTCTCAAAATATGTATGGATTTGTTTAATCAGGATCTAGGCTCATAGTTTTGTATCAGTTTTTGTTGTACCAAACTCCTGCGATTCAGTCTTTGGACTGGGCAAATTGTTGCCAATTCGTTATGCACGTGAAACCTATGCCATCGATTATGAAGGGTCTGTTAACTCTTCAGCTCAAGGATACTCTACATCAGCATTACCATAGAACCTCTTACTGATGCTAATGAGGTCATTCTGGTGGTTGAGATGGATCCTTGGATTCTGGGTACTATATTGACATACAAGTGCATTTAACTATTGAATATAGCATTTTATGCGCCTCTCAATAAAAGTGCATTTAACTATTGAATATAGCATTTTATACGCCCCAATCTGTAATTGGAATATTAATTACTTTTACATGCCTCTTATACGTGCATGTTTTCTTGCAAAAGTTTTGGTTCGGGTGCCTGATAATATTTATCTATTAATCCTATCATTTTTAGGTAACTTTACATCTGTAATCAGCAGAGATTCATTCTGTAATGATGTAAGATCCATGCACGCTCAATGCAATTTTTGCTGCTAGTCTAGCTTTCACAATTTGTCATCAAATCCCATGTTAAAGAGTATATATTAGCCTATTTAGTTAATAGGTTAATTAGTAAGTGGGCCTTTAGTATCTCGGCCCGTTTAGATTACTTGAGTCCCAAGTCTTAGGATTTCTCCCTTGATCCTATATATAGGACAGGGCTGTACCTCTTTTAATAATCGAATCAATTCAATACAATATTCTTTCACATGGTATCAGAGCACGTTCGCTCCTAGGGAACCCTAGCCGTCGCTTCCCTCTTCTCTCCTAGCCGTCGAGAACAGCCTTAGCAGCCGCCGCTCTTCGCTCTCCGAGAGAGTAACAGAAGCTCCGCCTCCGCCTGCGGGCGGCGGCCGCCATAGCCATGGCTTAGACCGGCCGGCCGCCCGCCAGGCATATCCCAGCCTACATGGCTCGTTCTCCTCTTTCTTAATTGATCTAATCTTCTTTACGTACGCCGACGTCATCCTTCCCAGCTATCTCCTATCTATCCATCCATCCTCCGCCACATCATTCCCGCAGTCGCATCACGCGGTCGCCGTATCTTGCAGCAAACAGCCGCCAGCCACAAGCAACAACGCCACTGCTGTCACCGCAATCGCCACCAGACGCAACAATCAGCACCGCCGGTCAGGCCAGCAGCCGTCGTTGCCTGCCCATGCGCCGCTAATGACCGCGGGCCCTACCCCCTATGCCGTCAGTGCACGACTATCAACGCCACTGCCAACAACAACAAGCAACCATCACCGCCGATCTCAGGAGCAGTAGCTGCCGTTGTTGCCATCATATCCGCCTAGCCGACTTTGTCTCCGTTGCCATCGTCTATCCAACCTTCGTTGTAGCTAATGGAGAAGCTTCGCACATGGCTCCGCCTGCAGCCTCATGGCCTGTAATATCTCCGGAGCCGCGTAGGAGCCCGTTATCATCTCCTCCATTATGGCCAAGTCCTACGATAGCCGGTCATCATCTTGTCGCCGCTGAAATTCAACAACATCAAAACAACCGTCGCCATCATTCAGGCCCCCTGGTTTATGCTCCATCCTACTGCCGCTGACATCCATTATCCATTGCCATCGTTGTTGAGTTCTCGTTGTTGCTGCCCCAACGCCATCACCTATCCCTGGCCAAAGCACTCCACTTAGGAAGCACAGATACATATACATATCAGATACGGGTACGGGTACGGGGATATGACAATTTTTGAAAATATAGGATATGGGTACGTCATGGATACGACAATTTTTTAATATTTATTTTAATATTTTTAAAAATAACCAATATATTTATTTTAAAAAGAGATGAAGACAATCAGATTTCCTTCAAAAATCACAAAATTTCAAAGAAAATGAAAACCAATACCAAAATATCAAACAATGATATAAAAAGGGGTCTTTCATTCATATTAATGTGAGGCAGAATTTACAAAAAAGTTAAAAACATGATAATATCATATCGAAACCTTTTACATTTCATGTATCATGTAATGTTGTGTTGTAAAGTGAGTTGTGTCATCTGTGATACCAAACTATCTCCTCTCATGTATGGCTAGCTACTATGAAGCACAAATATAAATACAGAAATGGATACGGATACGGGTACAATATGGGGATATTACAATTTTGAAAATATAAGATACGGGTACAACGTGGATACAACATTTTTTTTAATGTTTATTTTAAAATTTTAACAGAAAATACCAATTTCATTATCAAATCACAATACAATAGGGGGAGTCTAGAGTTGGAAGTCACATGGTTTTGGGATTTTGAGGGATCACACGAGTGGGGTGCTCCCTTGGCTGCTAAATGGGTTGGTTGTATCCTGGCTGCATTGAGGTCATATCCTGCTAATAAAAAAAGGAATACAACTTGAGAAGTATCTGGTTTGTATTAATTAGGGAGTATCTAGGGAGTATTAGTATCATATATGTATTCAATACTGTTAGGACACCTATTTTGGAGTATCGATGCTTCATAGGGGGAGACAGAAGGATGGGGATGCAATGATTATCTTCAAAGGAGATGAAATAGATATTGTCTAGATAGGAATCCAGAATAAATCACAATGGATTTTGTCACCAAAACAAGAGGCATGTTAACCAACGATACTAAATTGAAGCCTTTCATAGAATATGGAGGACATTAACGTGCATAAAACTTGCACCTTAGCAGGGAAAGCATCCGCAAGTACCATGTAAAGGTGAATGAATTGGTTTGCAATAAAGAACAAACAAAAATCCAGATTACATATGGAAGTTCTTTAAAAAGTGAAATCCAAAAAAAAAAGGAGGTACAAACAATAAAGAGAAGAAGGAAATTGGCATTTAGCAAGAGGAATGGTGACTAACCTTGAACTACTTCAAGGAAGCAACTGTGACAGCCTTGCTGCAAGCTACTACTTAACAGAGAGGGTTGAGACAGGACCTGGTGTCAAACACAAATCAAGCTATGTCATGCCCATATTTGTTTTTTCTAGTTTTCATCGACTGTTTACGGCCTGGATACACATGGTTACGGATTAGGAGTATCCGATACGTATCCAGGGAGTATTGGTATCCGATACGTATCGGATACGGGTACGACACCTATTTTGGAGTATCCGTGCTTCATAGCACTCCACCATATTCAACCATGCCATCACCCCCTAATCAGTTTGTCTTCTCCCAAGTATGAGTGACATCCTCCAATACTTATGATATTCAGATCCTTACTCGAATCTATCTTTAGATAATAAGATCCAATTTTAAGCCTAATCGGATTTTTCGTCGGGGCTCCACCCGTGCACCCCCAGATTTGTTGCCCTAACGGGCCAAACAAATCCCCTTTTCGGGTCGGGATTAGATCCATTTAATTTTCTACCTCGGTCTTACATTGACCCATTTTGTATATTCTCTCCGGTTATCGGTTTCATTCTCCACATATTACACATCTCCATATCACAAATTCCTCTTAAATCCACCAATTCCTTTCCCACCCACCCATCATGTGTGCATCCCTTTCTCCACGTGCGGGGGGTCATATATTCATTTCTCCACACCAAACACTCACTCTCATCGTATTTGGTGTGCGGGGGGGGGGATAGAGAGGAGAGGAAGAGATGAGAAGAGAGAGTGTGTGAGAGAATATGTATGAGAGAGAGTGTATGAGAAAAGATGATATATATATTCAGGCTACTATGGAGCTTCATATTGTCCAACACATTTGTTCTCCACTTCATTGAAGGATCTCCACTGCAGTGTTGACACTGAGCTTCTCGCGTTCGTACCGCATTATGTACGTCAGGACAAGAGTTTGCTACACGTATTTCTGCCCTCTTGGTTCCTCTTCCTTTAGTGTTAATGGTGGTTCAGTTGATCACTCTTGTTGCATTCTTGAGAGACATATGGGTGCTTTTTCAGACTTCTCAGAAGCTCAGTAATTTCAAGCCTTACAAGTCTACATCTGCAAGGTTGATTCATCCAGTTATATCTTCACCGAGCTGCTTTCATCACGTCTTCTTCGAGCTGCATCTGCCATATTAGCATCGCCTTCCGCTGCTCTTCTTGGGACTTTCCTTGATGGATGATGTCTCCTTTCCTGTCAAGCCCCCAAGGTTCACGCGACAGAGTTATGGTATCTGCATCGTATCACCGACATATTGTTCGATCGTGTTCGTGCCACGTTATGCACGTCTTCCCATACAATTTGAAGATTCCGCTACTGCAACATCGACACTGCTTATCCGCATTCATGTCGCGTTAAGTACATATTCCAGTGAAGTTGTCGTAGTCGTGGTATTGATGATCGTTTGCTCCAAGTAGTAAAAAATAACTGCTGCAGTGTTCAGGTTTCATTTCAGATGTTCTTCATTCCAAATGCACTTCAAAAGACCTTCATCAGTGCTCGAGGATCTCCAGCCTGCAGAATACAATTTCAAAGAAAAGATGCGCCGTCATATGATTCAGGGGGAGTATCAATCTTTTGTATGGGGAGTGATATTTATCTTTTAACATTTCTATCTTTTCTTTTATCGAGTCCTGTAACTCCAAACTTGGCCATGTCTTTCACCCATGATCCAGCTTGAGGGGGAGTGTTAAAGAGTATATATTAGCCTATTTAGTTAATAGGTTAATTAGTTAGTGGGCCTTTAGTATCTCGGCCCGTTTAGATTACTTGAGTCCCAAGTCTCAGGGTTTCTCCCTTGCTCTTCTTATATATAGGACAGGGCTGTATCTCTTTTAATAATCGAATCAGTTCAATACAATATTCTTTCACAATTTATCTATTAATCCTATCATTTTTAGGTAACTTTACATCTGTAATCAGCAGAGATTCATTCTGTAATGATGTATGATCCATGCACGCTCAATGCAATTTTTGCTGCTAGTCTAGCTTTCACAATTTGTCATCAAATCCCACTTATAATTTCATATATAAATTCAAAGATTTCTGGATGTATAAATCCCTGCATAATGATTTTTTGATAAGAAAGCCTCATGTAAAGGTTGAAACTTTTTTTTTTTAAAGTCTTCCCCTCAGTTTATCATTTGTATAAGTGTTAGCCATTATAAACTTTTCCTTGTGTTTTTGGCCTCCACCTTCATTGGATGTATAACCTATCGACATGAAAGTCTATATCAGAAAGCAGCTATTTGTAGTTTGTTCTGCCACCATCATCGCCATGATCACATGTCCTGTTGAACTTGCTTTTCAGTGTCTTCACATCAAAGCATAACTCTTTCAACGTCTTAATTTTGCAAATGAATAATACATTACTTATCATGATGTCATTTTTCTCAAATGCAAAAGATACAAAAGAGTGTTATGCTGTTATCATTAATATAGTTGTCTAATCTCAGCTAGTGCAACAACATTTACCTTTTTTTTTTCCTGATATGTCAGCCGAAATCAACAGTTAAAAATCACAATCCTGTTTCTTCACAAATAACCAAGCTAAGTTAGCTGTCCCCATTTGCTGTAGTTCATAAAGCAGCCATCCTTTTTTTATACTTAGGTATCCCAGCTGGATGATATGCCTGTTTTTTATAAGAATGGCATATTATTTTTTCTGTTCCTTATACCAGTTTTCTTGTTCCAGTTTTAAGTTCAATTTATCTTCTTGGTCTTTTTCATGGTTATTTTCCATTTGTAAGTTTTAATTCTTGCGGGCATGCCTTGATTTACATATGTTGCTTCTTTTGGATACTTTATTTTGCAAATTGGATCTCACAAATGTGAAAAACCTTTGTTCACATTAAAACCTCATATCTGCTTATGTTGTTTCTTATGATTGCCAATTGTTATTTTCTACACACTTTCTCCTACTGAATCATACCTGTTTGGTGGCTAATGTTACAGATTTGAAAAAGGTCGTAGAGCTGGATCCTTCTAATGCTCAAGCTATCAGATCCTTGCGACGTTTGGAGCCCTTGGCAGCTGAAAAGCGAGAGAAAATGAAGGAGGAGATGATTGGTAAGTTGCCAATAATCAGGATGAAGTCAAGCGTTTCCTCAAGATTGTATTGATATTAAGCTAATAAATAAAATGTCACTGCTCGATAAGATGATACTTGATCGAATGACTTATTCAAGCCTTTCCGTACCATGTACTGCACACCAGATATGTGACATGGTTCAAAAATAAAATACTCAAACTTGTAATAAAAAAGTTTTTGCTCGAATAGTATGCCCTTGGCTGAGTATTTATAGCCAGACTGTCTGAAGCCCTAATGACTTAGGCAATTATAGAACTGCCAAACTTATAGCTAAATTAAATTACATCATCGTCATCGTCATCGCCTCAGTCCCAACTATGTTGGGGTCGACTACATGGATCCTTCATTTCCATTCAGCTCGATCATGGGCTATATTCCCATGTTAATTTAGGCCTTCCTCTTCTTCTATTTATTGTGCTGGACTCAATAGCATTGCTTCGTATAGGCACATTAGTCGGGATGCATTGCACATGTCCATACCATCTGAGTCGGCCCTCGCGCAACTTGTCCTCAATGCTCACCACTCCCACTTTATTCCTGATATAGTCATTCTCAAGCGATCTTTTCTCATCTTCTAACACATCCATCTCACCGTACGCATTTCAACCACGTTCATCTTGTTGAAACCTTGTTTCTTCACCGCCCAACATTCACTCCCGTAGAGCATGGCTGGCGGCCGCATAGCTGTTCTATAGAACTTACTGTTTAACCTGAGAGGGATCTTCCGATCACATAAAACTCCAGTTGCACTCCATTTCAACCATCCTGCAGTGATCCTGTGACAAACATCTCTTTGGAGATCACCATCTATTTGAATAATAGAACCCAAGTAACGAAATTTATCACATTTTGATATATCTACTCCGTCCAACTCGGCTCCATCATTCACATTGCTAGATTGGCTGAAATTGCAATGCATATACTTAGTTTTGCTCCTGCTAATCCATTTGATTCCAAAGCCTTTCTCCAACGTTCAACTTTATCATTCAATCCATCTTTGGTTTCGTCAATCAAAACAATATCATAAAAAAAAAACATACACCAAGGAATATCATCCTGAACATTCTTTGTCAACTCATTTATAACAAGAACGAACAGATATGGACTGAGTGCGGATCCTTGGTGTACCCCAACTGTGATAGGAAAAGTTGGTCTCTCCTCCAGGAGTCTTCACACTGCAGTAGAGCTATGATACATGTCTTTGATCAAGTCAATGTATTGGATGGGCACACCCTTTTTCTTTAAAACCATCCACAACACTTCTTTGGGTACTCGATCATAAGCCTTTTCCAAACAAATAAACACCATATGAAGATCTCTTCTGCTTTCTCTATACTTCTTCATAAGCCTCCTTATAAGAAAAATAGTATCTGTTGTTGATCATCCAGGCAGGAAGCCAAATTGGTTGTTTGATATCTGCGTTATAGATCTTTGCCTCTACTCAATAATCCTCTCCCAAAGCTTCATTGTGTGACTCATCAACTTGATACCTCTGTAGTTTGTGTAGCTCTGAACATCACCTTTGTCTTGTAGATGGGGACTATAGTACTATTTCTCCACTCATCCGTCATCTTCTTGGTCTTCTTGATCTTGTTGAAGAACTTTGTTAACCACATAACTCCTTTATCCCCCATACTCTTCCATACATCAATCGGAATACCGTCTGGTCCGCATGCCTTTCTCATTCTCATATTTTTCAAAGCACTCTTGCCCTCAAATGCTGAAACTCGTCGTGTATAAATGATATATCCTGTATTCATGTCACACGAGTCTCTAACATTATTTGTTGTATCTCCATTAAAAAGCTTATGGAAGTAATTTCTCCACTGGTTCTTGATATCATCGTCCTTCACCAACACGCTGCCATCTTCATTCTTGATGCATTTTACTTGACTCAAGTCGCTTCCTTTCCTTTCTCTTATACAAGCCATTTTATATATATCTTTTTCCCCTTCTCTTGTGTCCAACTTCTTATAAATATCATCAAAATATCTAGACCTTGCCTCCCGAACAACCTTCTTAGCTTCTTTCTCTGCTTGCTTGTATCTTTGGAACGTTGCATCATCTCGAGATTTGTGCAAGCTCCTATAGATCTCCCTTTTCAGTTTAACAACCTTTTGTATAGGCTCAATTAAGTAACAACTAAAATAAAATAAAAACTTCATAATTTGTAACTAGGTCCACTCAATTAATCAATATAAAAATCAACTAAAGTTTGATAAATATTACCAAAATAAAATATAAAAATTAACTCCCTCCCATAAGACTCAAAGTCTGAAACATTTGAGCATGCTCGATCATAGTTTAAAATTTCGGCCAAATTGTTGAAATTTTAGCAATTATTTCCATACCGATGGCCATCGAACATCGAAATGCACTGTCTAAGCGCACTGTCTATCGAAATCTTTCCTTCTTTTTAATGTAGTATGGACTACGTAGAGCATATTTTTTGCACAAATTTTAGTCTTTAATTCTATGTATTGTGCTTGCAAACTATAATGACTTAATTCATTGATTTCACCATTGAAAATTGAAATCAAAATTCTCCATCAAAACAGTTCAGGGTCCTGCACTCACACATGAGGAACCCCTCCCCCACATATCCAATATGAATTATTATTGCATATTTGAATAGCTCTACACTAGTAGATAATTTTGGTAAAATTTCTTAAATTAGTTCGTTAATTTGCCTTTGAAACATTAGGAAGGCATTTGTTGAATTTCCATCGAGATTTCGGTGGATTTCTGTTTTGTGGCCACCGAAACGGCATTGAAATCGGACATTTGCTTCCTTGGGATTGATCATTGACGTGGAGAGTCTGTGCTAATGCATGGCGATCGTTGTTGTATCGTCCCGTCCTTAGCCTTCCACACCAAATCGTAGGATCTGTAAGTGTACTCGAGTCATGCCTTGGTCTAAGTTAGATAAGTTCATGTGCAATTGCCACTTGTAATTAATTGGGATTAAGGACTCTGTGTCCACCTTCATGTCGAACTAGGTTTGCACACAGCGGACTGTCACGATCAGTTCTACCACGTCGACAATGTACCCACAACGCTGTCTTAGGAAAAACATGCTTTGCTTCTCGGCGAGTTAGTTGTAGAATAGCTTAAGGTTGCTTGTGTTGTGGAAGATAGGGACACTTTTCAATGATTCATTTGGCCGTGGGGAGGATTGGTGTCTCCATGTTGTCTCGCGCTACAGTCACAAATACACCTTGGTGTGTGATGAAAAAATTTCACGTCAAGATGATCGAGCTTGTCAGTATCATGTGTGCACACGACAAGCAATCGACAGAAGTTCAAACACTTCTGTTCAATTTAACATAGAGGATCGACTGACTTTTGCTGTAGCATGGCCTATGTGAATGCCAATGCCAATGCCTGTTCCTGAGTTACAATCTAGAAATGATGATTGAAATTCATGAGAAGCAGGTTCGAACATTGTCGAGCTTCTCGCTGTCCCATCAAGCCAATGATGGACCTTAGACTTGTAGGCTAGGTGGAGGGGCGTGTGATGCCCCCAAGGGTCCTGTCCTTGAGACCAATCCCCCCTTGTTTGGTAGGCGGTCAACAAAGAGTTACAGGTCTACCCACGGTTGAGGTGGAGAAAGGGGATCCCTGCTGCCCTATAGGGCCTATTTGGGTTTGGTCCCTTCCTTGGTAGGTCACTAAGGCCTCAAGGACGAGACAAAGGGGGTTGGTGCTGACCTATTAGATGCACACTTGTTAAGGCGCACTACTAGGGTCATGCGTAGGCGGCAAGGCGCCCTAAGGGAATGCTTTGCGCCTCACCTCATTTCCAACCTCGGTCATTTTGTGGATTTTGGAGCATATAAATTGGTTTATATGTGCCTTTTTGTTGTTACAATGTTCAAATTACATACTTTTGTCTATGTTGTGCTCCAAATATCAATTTTATACGTGATTATATACTCTTCATGTAGATATTCTGCTGTCTAATTTGTGTCTTCACTCTTCACTTAGTTTCTGTTTGCGGGCTATGTTAAGGACAACCATTAGAGGCTATATATGAAAGGATTGTTTGTGTTATATATTATTCTTATTTGTGATTACACATTCTTAATGCACATATTCAACTGCCTTTATCGTGTCTTCACTTTTTTCTCTGTTTTGGGGGCTATGTGATGAAGGCAACCATAAATTTGTTGAAAACTTAGAGCTATCTATTTAATCTTAATTTATTTACTGATTCTACATTATATATAGTGTCTTTGAGTACTCTATATGCTAGTGTTTGGTACTACTGTACATAGAAATTTTTGGAATGTAATTTGTAATGTTTTTATACCATAAGATACATGTATATAAGGTGAGTAATACTAAATATATGTGTAAACCTACACAAATAGCTATAAAAAAACGTAGATGTCAGAATCCATAATATATATATATAGAGAGAGTCAGGCTAGAATACACTCGAGTGTACAGATCGAACGGATACACTCAAGTGTGTTTGTATGTCAAGACTATTTTTTGCAAAATGTAAACCATTGATCTTCACTGTCATACTATAACTAGGCTACATACAAATTTTGAGCCCATTTGGATGAGTGTAAGTCACTCATCCAAGGGCAATAAAATCGACGCACGAAACTAATTTGAAATGCATAATTTTTGCGATCTTTATAACATGACCTATAAATGTCCAAATGTGCTCAAATTTTGCGTATGAGCTATTCACAAGATGTTTAAGAAGATCAACGAATTAGATTTTTGAAAAAAAATATTGCATCATGAAAATTCTAGCCTGACTCTCTCTCTCTCTCTCTCTCTCTATATATATATATATATATATATATAGTCAGGCTAGAATACACTTGAGTGTACAGATTACGCCGTACACCTCGATGTTGTTTGCCTATCTAGACCTTGTCTTTCCAAAATCCAATCCATTGATCTTCATGGCTACAATAATAATAGGCAACATACAAAATTTGAGCTCATTTGGATGAGTGTAAGTCACTCATCCAAGGACAACAAAATCGACGCACAAAATTAATTTGAAATGCATGATTCTTGCCTCCTTTAGATGCACAACCTATAAGTATCAAAATGAGTTAAAATTTATTATATAGTATGTTCTTAAGATATTTAAGAAGATCAACGGTTTAGAATTTTCAAAAAGTTACTGCATCTTTAAAAATGACTGAGGTGTACGGTGCCTCCGGTACACTCGAGTGTACACTAGCCTGACTCTCTCTCTCTCTCTATATATAAATAGTTTATATGTATATATATATTAATTTTATAAAACCAATAAAGCAATGCCTAGGCATGTGCCTTGCCGCCTTAACAAGTAGGATTAGATGGTTCCAAGAGCCATTGCCCTACTTAGTGGTCGTAGTTCTATAGTATTCTGCCTAAAGAAAGGTAAGAAGAGAAGAAAGAAAGGACAAGGGGGAAGGTAAAAGAAAGAAGGAAACAAGGGGGAAGGGAAGACTGGGAAGGAGGAGAGGACACCTTGAGGAGCAAGACTGTACGGAGTAAGAGGTGGGAAAGGATAGTGCAACGACCTATACAATAGGCGACTAACATACTGTTTGAGCAATACATTGGTAACTTTTTTTTAACTACATAGGAATATTCCTAGGCCTAGAGTTCATGAGATCGACATTGGATGAGGGGGTGTCCCAAGCCTGGGCCTATGTTTTAGGCTTTGTGTTATGATACCAACTTATGCAAAACTGATACCAAATTAAATCATTCATAAATTCACACAAATACCTTAAGGCTAATATTTATAATAAATTAACTGAAACCTTACTGACTGATAATTGTGACTAATCTTCTATGTAATGACCAAATGAAATGAGAAAACTCATCAAAATGAGCTAATAAAACTTGGAACCTACATTTTAGTCCAGGCAAATAACTAATGAGCCCATGTAATTATATAAAACCCTAAAATGACTAGTCAACAATAAATAAACTGACTTAGGCTTCCTTATTGACTGATAAATGTAACTAATCTCCTAAGTAATGACCAAATGAAATGAGAAACTCATCAAAATAAACTAATAGAACTTGGAACCTAGCAAATAACTGATAAGCCCATGTAATTACATTAAACCCTAGAATGACTAATCAACAATAAATGAACTGACTTAGGCTCTCACTAAGAATACCAACCCTAATGATGAACCAAGAATGTAGTCTGCCTAGATCATGGAGGTCTTGTAGCCTGCTGTAAGGGTGGCCATGCCTCATCGCCATGCATGGGAGGGAAAGAGAGTGGGTTGGGCATTGGTGGAGACTGGAGAGGTTGACCCACTAGAGGTGTCCCGCATAGCCGTGTGGCGAAGAACGGCTACTGCGATGGTGATAGAGCGAGGCTGCGGGAGAGAGGAGCCATAATTTGTGGATGTATACGAAAACCTTGCTGTTGCCCCTAAAATGAGGTATGCGACATAGGGATAACAATTCAAACCTTTTCGTAGGGTTAAGATATTGGTGGGGCCCTTGCAGGTGGTATTCACACTGCTCCTTGTTGTGGTGGTTGCATTCAGTGTTTAAAAAATCGGTTCGTGTGGCCGCATACAAGGTTCAAACCCCATGTCGAATCGCATACTGCAAATCCCCCACAAATCAGACTACAGCTGCATACAAGGCCGTGCAGCTGCATAAAAGGCCGATTGATCCCCAATTTTAGATGTACATTTCCATTTCTTTTTCTTTACATTTACATTATTTTATATATGTCTAGATTTAGATCATAGTTGCATGATTGTATTTATTTAAGATGTAATAATTGAATATTTGCATGATTTCATCCATTATTCTTGTAATTGTACTAATTAGATATACAATTGTACAAAGTATATATAAATACATTATTAATATACATTTATGATTTATATAAATATAATAATTAATAAATAAAAAACCAAAACCGCATACACTCCCGCATATACTCTTGCATACTACATAAGTACATATACTCTATCCGGTGACCTCTCAGAATGCATAACACATACCGCTTTTAAACACTGGCTGCATTAGAGTGTCACAATAGGCCATAGGGGTTGTGGCAAAGTTGGGGCTGTTGCTGCTGCCTTTGACAATGGCTGTAGTCAATCTTATCACGACTCTTTGGTCGACTGCATTGTGGAGATTTGGTGGGTGGATGGTGGTCTACAGCTAGTGGTGAATGGTAGACAATGATTGTGAAATAGCAACATACTAACATATGCGTAATTCGAAGAAGGTTTGTTTTCTTTGACAGATGGTCCAGGCTATGGTTTGGACTTGTTTCGAAGAAGGTTTGTTTTCTTTGACAGATGGTCCAAGCTATGGTTTGGACTTGTTTCTGTGATAATGGGGTCGTGGGATATATACCTAGGCTTTAGATCTCAGGCTATGATGCCAATTACCAGTCCAAAACATAATAAAACGTCTCTGCTTAGTACACCATTTGGGCAAGGTGTCAATAACAAGACTGTTCAAAACCCCAGGCTCGGGAATCACATATAGTTGCTAAAACTAATATGAAACTTAAAGATATAATCATATAAAAAACTTAAAGATTTGCAACTATTTTGATGCAATTATATTAAATATCATATTTAACTAAAGGCGTCTATCTTGCGGAGGCTTTATCCTACGTAAATATTGTGCCATACCCACTTCTCAATAGCTTCCTGCATACGTACAATTTGCATATTATACTCAGGGAGTCTGAAAGCAGAAAACTATATGGGTTTTTTTAGGTGACGGGGTGACCTATTTTTATATTTGGGGCCAACCTTGTTCCTGCTGCATGTGGTTTCACAATGATGCCAATTGCTTTTATATCTTGGTTACAGAACACATCTAATCTGTGAAGTTACTATCAATGTAGTTGTCTTTAGAGGCAGATCTGTTTTATATCAAGTGACATCGGTTTTAGTCAAATCTTGCTTGTCTTTGCTTGATACATTATAACTTAACAAATAAGTTCATATTCTCCTTGTGCCTAATGTTGTTAGGTTCCAAAAATCTAATATGGAAAAATATAGCCATCGATTTGCTTTTCATGTCTAATTTGGTGCAGAATCTAGCAACAGTTGGGTATGTTATTCACCAACAGTATTGCCAAGGGCTTCCTTTTTTAAAGCCCGATGTCATGAGGATTTTAAGTTCTTTCCTTTATAATAGTTACTATTGAAATTCATTTTAATGATTTTGTACTGCAAGGCAAATTCTCTTCAACGTTTGGGTAGTATGTCCTAACTAGTAACTGCAAAATACTTGTTTCAGGGAAGCTAAAAGAAATGGGAAACAACATATTGGGGCGTTTTGGTATGAGTGTAGACAACTTTAAAGCAGTAAAAGATCCCAACACCGGCTCTTACTCCATCTCGTTCCAGCAGTAAATGTTTAAAGGTGAATTTCCAAGCAGACGATTTCCATAGATCTTTAATTATATATATATATTTTATATATATATATCCAATTAAAAGTTTGGATTTATTTTTCTGTATGATCACTTTTCATGATAGATTTATCATAATCCTGCTATTGTTAGCTTATCATTGACATGCAATAGGTTTTCCCATTTTAATCAAAGCTCTGACTAACTGGGAGTTCACAATTAGGTCAACGCTCTTTTGATCTCTTTTGTTTGATAATATTTCAATCTGTGTTATGCTGCTTATGCAATGTGCCAATTTTGGCTGTGGATTGGAATATGGATAGAAGTCCTTTTACTTGAAACTTATGTGGGGCAACAGGGTACACAAGCTATGAGTACATAAAGAACTTCCCTTATCCCTTAATCTTCTTGCTTATTATTATCAATGTACAAAACACTTTTCAGAATATAAAACAAAATGAAGGAATTCAAATAAAGGCATCTCAATACTTCCCACAGGTTGGAGTGTGATCGTCTTTGGTTTCTACTTTTGTAAAACTAATGGATTTCATAGGTGAACTAAATAAGTTAATTGATTGCAAGTTGCTAATGGTTGTCTTGTTACCTACTTGTAAGTGTGAGGAAAGGTCAGGCACTTATGTGTAAAGTCTGCAGAGGTTCTTGTATATACATATACGAGCACTGAGGCTGTGAAAGACAACTTGAGGGTTTCGTTTGCTCTTTCACATGGATTCCGAGCGAGGGAAAACCTTAGGGAGCCTTAAATCTCACCAAAGTAGTCTTAAAGACCCGCCATCTACATTTTGAGGTCTACAACCACGAAGAACAAGGACTAAAGTTTTTTCTGTCCATCACTATAATAACTTAACTGCAGCTTAACAACCATTGTGTTGGTTGCTGCTCCTCTGGTTGGATTTTGGATCAACCCTTTTAGGTGCTGTTTCCCGGGGTCCTAGCTGCCCCACAGTGGCAGTGGCTGGCTGCTATGCCCCTTGTAATGCCCCAAATCTTTATCTCTTAAGCCTGTTGTCAACAATCTTTATTTCAGCAAGAAGTTTGGCCTCAACAAAACGATTTAGGGGCTATATTCATCCTCAGACCTGGTCCCTAGGGAGCACCTCTGATCCTCCTACCTTGTCCTAGAAGGTCACGAGCATAGGTACTACGAGGAGGGAGAATGACCTAGCTACTATGGATGCAGCAAGGCTAGTTACAAAGTCGGTTTTTCTGTCCCTTAGTCTGATTTCTTGTCCTTTATTGAAGAAAATATCTTCCTTGTTGAAGAAATGGCCCAATTTCTAACACCCCAATTTACTTTAACACCCCAATTTTCTAAAACATGTACAATACTGCTTGGAAGCTTCATTCTCTGTGGGATGTCACAAAAATGATAAATCATTGCATAAAAATATAATTTAACTCAACCAACACAGGAGAATGTAACAATTCTCATCCTCAAGGTCCTCGACATAAAACTCACACTTGAAACTAATATATGGTTCTCCTAAATTAAAAAGAAAACTAAACTAGATATATTATTATAGTTGGCACCTCACCCGTTTTTGTCTCCTGGAGTTATCCTCGATGTGTATGCTTCTTGTCTTAGCTCCCTTATCCTTCTTTCCTGCGGACATCACGTCCCCAACCATGTAAAGTAAATTGGAAAACATGTTACAGTAAGTGGCACTAAGTACATTCTATGAATTGAAATAGAATTATACTTTTAAGAAAGCATGAATTAAATATTTCAAACTTTGAATAATTTTCATATTGTTTGGCCTTTATCTATGTTTCTCATTAAGATTGACATTATACTATGTTATTCTTCTTCCATAAGATTGCTCTCAGGAGCTTGATAGTTAACATACTTTCTAGAGCCCGAAAATATATGCACCAACGTTCTCATTGCTCTCAGGAGCTTGATAAATAACATTGTTTTTAAGAGCTTGAATCTATGCCAAATAGGCGAATAACTTAGAAGGAACAACATCATCAGTTATCTTGTACTTAACATTACTCTTGAACATAATAACATGAAACATTAAATCTGACTTAAGAAAGATGTGCCTATTATCATTATAATCTTGGATGAGAACAATATACTGAGAACCCATAATTGATTCATGACCAATTATTTGCAATTAAGGGTATAATTCATAGCCATTGTAATTGATTTTCATAAAAATAAGCGATTAAAACCCTTTACTCATACTTGATACTCAGAGAGCGTGATCCACTTACCAATAAGAGTGGAAGTCCTAGCAATCCTCCTATACTTGAAGAAACCCCAATTATCTTGTTTGAGCGACGAGCATTCATCAATAAACATTATTCAACCCAAATACAAGGATTTCATGGTTCTTTAAACCCTAATTATGCTAGTTTGATGCTCTGTGAAGACCAAAACAAAACAGTTCCTGAATCCTAGTACATCATCTAGATCTTGAAAAATTGAACAAAATTGATATAAAGTTCGTCTTTATCCGATCTCTGTAACATTTTCCATGAATTTTTAGATTAGGTATATTCTGACCAACCGCACGAGATAGATCAATAACTCGAATATAAAACATAGGCTAAACGAAGGACAAGATAATTGATGTACTTTCAAATACATATCCCAATCATACGTGTGATAGGGGCTAACTCGATCAATCTTCACTTAAATTAATGTGGGTCAACTTTTTGTAAACATCTCATTTTTACTCTAGGTCAGTGTGACATAAATGAAAACTACCAGGGGCAAACAGGGAAAACTACACCCCTAGATCTCCATTCTCCAGGGAGAAGACGAAGCACAGTGCAAGGAGGCTCAGTTTCGAGAATCCATGTCGTGAATCAACACTTGCCGCTAAAAAAGCAAGGATCTTGCGGTCATCCCCATTGTCAGCCGAACCTGGCAAGCCCAAAATTAAGTCACACGGTAATGTGATGCCGGCCGCCAAGGTAGAACAGGGGAGGGTCAACAGAAGTTTGTTGAGGCTTGAACAAACCACCAAAATCGAGGAAAATTGATGCTCAAAATTGAGTCTTACAATAACATGATGCCGACCGCCAAGGTAGAGCAAGGGAGGGTCAAGGGAAGCTTGTTGAGATTCGAACAAACCATAAAAATCGAGGAAAATCGATGCTCCTCGTGCTTCACGATAACTAAATGAGGCCAACAAAGGAGGAAGTGAAGAAAACCAGGGTCTAGGCCACGACATACACCAAAACCGTTAACCAGAATAGAGAAGAGACACAAGAAGGGGAAGTTGGAAAAAATTATTGCCACAAGATGATCTAGTGGCTGGAAAACGTTCAGGTGATGCTGAAGACATGAAATGAAGCTTTATCAATCGTCGAGGAGGTCTTAAGACCAGAAGTGCATCCACAGAGGGCACTACGAAGGTAAACCTCGTGGGGGCTAGGTTGCGGGGAGCAAGGTAGAGATTTCCCAGATGGACCTGTATTTTTGGGGTGTAGTTTATATAGATGGAGATTGAGGGGAATGTCTGGGATTAAAAAAGTCCAAATCATGGTAGAATCGGGAGAGAGAGATCGGGGCTGATGGAGTCACGCCCTGTAGAGTCCTACAGACTTTGGGTATCGGGTGAAGGAACAAGTTGGACTGCTCAACATACCCAGATCTGGTAGTTTGGCTCAGATAAGCTGAGCCTAGAACGCGACACATACAAAGATGCTATAAACTATAGGAAATTCACTACATGAATTAAATAATTACTTATATAGGGTTTTAAACTTTGTAATTTATTTCCTAAATTAATTGAGGGCTCTAAGATTATCCAAAAGAGACCAAATTTGGTAGGATGACTAATTGGATTTAGGACCCGAAAAACTATCTAGTTTTTTGGTTTGAGAGTTTTGTCTTTGCTTTCTTAAGATAAACATATATTTAATCATCTAGGGTTATCTATAAGTATAACCAATTGAGAACACATACTTTGAGTAAAATCATTTATTATCATAAACTCATATGACTGTTGTTAGGACATTTTATGGGTATGAATTTAGTCAATTTCACATTTAACCCTAACGTGTCACTTATTTATCAATGGGGATTATAATATGCGTAATCAAATTACAATGTGATCAATAATGTTCACACCATGCAAATTTTCAGTGAAATTTAGGGTTTGGTTCTGTTTGACTAGAACCAGTTAGAGTCAAATTTAGTTCATTAATATATTCAAATTGATTATGAAAACTTAGGGCTGTTACATTTACTGTCCCTTGATATGTGTTTTATGATCTGATCAGTGCCTTCTTCAGTTGCGTTCATTTGTAGTCAACATGGCTGATAAGAAGTTCATAGTTCACCACTCCTCTCTGTCAATCCACATGGGTACATGAATTATATGGATTCCTGGTGAAGTCTGCTGATATGGTAACTATTTATGATATTCAGGAGGATGTTATATATCATGTTTAATTGTCTAAAGAGGAAGCATTTTTCTCGTTTGATGCGTCTTTGAGCTTCAAAGCATGCTGCATATTTAGTCTTGATTACAGAAAGTTCCAATTCATCATCATGCATTTCAAGGGCATCAAAATGCATCAACGTAAAGATCAAACTGGGTCCTTGATTCTGGTACAATTGTTTACATCACCGAGGTACGTGAAATGTTCACCACCTATACCCATAAGCTTAACCTACGTGTTACCACCCTTGTAACTATACCCATAAGCTTAACCTACGTGTTACCACCCTTGTAACAACTATGTTGCCTTTCAAAATGCATCAACATCAAGATCAAACTGGGTCCTTGATTCTGGTACAATTGATCACATCATCGGGGTATGTGAAATTCACCACCTATAACCATAAGCTTAACCTACGTGTTACAACCCTTGTAACAACTATGTTGCCTTTGTCAATAGAATCGGGATGGTGTCACTAATTCAACATATAACCCTTTTGTCTACGTTGTTCATCCCCCAATTTCCTTTTAATTTGTTTCAACTTGCAAATTAACTTTTTTCTTTGCAAGCCTCTGTTACTTTCCAACTAGATAATTGTGTCATACGAGACTTGAAGATGGAAAGACGGTTGGCGAAGTATATCAATTGGCTAGACTCTACTACTTGCAACAACTTCCTGGAACATGTGTCGCTGTATCTCTTTAGTGGTGCATATAGTCCTTGTTTTAGAGAACCTGAAGGTCTTGATTCTATGATTGTCCAATACAGAAACATTACAATGTGAATCGTGTCAATTAGGCAAACATACTAGTCTGCCTTTAGGTTAAACCGCCAAAGAACAAAGTCTATTTTTAAGTTAGTTCATTCTGATACGTGAGTCCGAGTTGTGTCAAAGTAAAACTTGGATTTTAATATTTCTAATATTTTGATGATTAGTCGTGTGCTACTTGGTTTTATTTTTTGAAGGAATCATATGAAGTTTTGTTCATATTTAAATCTTCTTTTGTAGAAGTGGAAATTCAATTAAAAAGAGAAGTGGTACTTTTTATTGTGACAATGCCAGAGTACTTTAGTCATGTCTTCATCCATTTTAGCTCCACGCATGGCATTGTCCACCAATTATCTTGCCCGCACAGTCCACAATAAAACAGAGTGGTTGAGGGGAAAATCTGTCCTATCGTTGAGACTACTTGCACTCTTCTTCTTAATATGCATGTTCCTAGAGACTTCTAGGTGGTCGTAGGTCTCATTGCCGTCCACCATATCAACCGTATGCCATCATCCATTCTCCAAAACCACATACCTGTTCACATCCTTCATCTTGTGAAACCATTGTACAATATTGCTCCCAAAGTGTTTGGATGTGCTTCTTTTGTCCATTGTCTGGCTTGAATAAGTAGAGTTTGAAGTTCGTCACATGTTTCTAGTTTACTCTCGGGTTCAAAAGGGGTATGGGTGCTACAACCCTACCTTATGTTGCTTTTTGTATAAGTAGTTGTCACCTTCATTAAAGACACATCCTACTTTGATGATAGTTCTCCAATGACACCCTTAGTTATGGAGGAGCTCTTGCCCCTTTCTATCATTGTCGAGTCTCATGTTTTTGAGGCCCATAGAAATGATGGTCCTCATGATATTAATTCCAACCACTTCCACTAAACCACTAATCACTTTGGTCTACACTCGTTGTACATGTACATGTGGAGTCTGGTTTTGGTACTACAATGCAGGTGGGACACTGGTTCCTACCAATTCAAATCCTTTTCCAGTTCCTTGTCAGAAGGTCAGGTAGAGATAGTTCCTTCTCTACCTTTTCAGTATAATCTTCTCTGCTTTGGCAAGGGTGTCAGGTCTTACACACTTAAAAGAATATATCATCCCATTTTAAACTTTGTTTCATACAACCACCTCTCACCTTCATGTTATGCCTTTATTTTTCTATGTACTCTGTCTCTACCTTCGTCTGTTTTAGCTATACTTGATCACCCAAATTGGGTGCCATGCTACGAAGAGATGTCAGCTCTTGACTAGAAGTAGACATGGTCCTTGTTTCATATTTGCTTGGTAAGCATGTAGTTGGACGTCGTTGGGTGTACATTGTCAAAGTAGGTGCAGATGAATGCGTTGGTTCGCTTAAGGCACATTTGGTAGCCAAGGACTACACTAAGGTTTATAGTGAAGATTATTCGTGATACCTTTTCTAATGTGGCAACTATTTGTTGTGGCGAAGATGACATCTATATGCATCTTCTTGTCTCTAGTTGCTAGTCACTCTTGGCCTCTGCACCATCAAAAATGCATTTATACATGGTGATCTCGATGAGGAGGTTTATATAGAACAACCACTTGCCTTTGTTGTTAAGGGGAGTTAGATCAAGTATCCCACCTTCACAAGTCTCTATATGGATGGAAGCACCCACCTTGTGATTGGCTTGGTATATTCAAGAATGCTCTCTCCAAGTTCAGACTCCAAAGGTGTGCCACTGATCATTTAGTCTTTCCATAAACTGACAAAAGACAGAGTTTTCCTAGTTGTATATGTTGACGATATTGTGATTTTTGGTGATGACGGGCATGCATTGCACAATTAAAGACCTTTCTACAAGTCCAGTTTTAGACAAAGGACATGGATAGTCTTAAATATTTTATGGAGATTGAAGTTGCCAAGTCCTATGTTTGGGATAGCAACATCCAGTGCAGTTGCAGAGCATAGAGCTCTGGCCCTACCACCTTAGCAACGTGAGTTACTATGAATTCACCACTTGTTAGAGGAGCTTGGCTTTTTGAAGAAAACTCCCATGGACTTGAAGTGTGACAACTAGGTTGTTATCCACATTGCCAACCCTATCTTTCAAGAGAACCAGACATGTTAAAGTCGATTGTCATTCTCTGTGAAAAAAATTAGAAGTTGACTCCGTTGTCAACGGGTTAGATCAAAAGATTAGTTAGCCTTTTTGTTTACAAAGTCTCAAAATGGTTATCAGGTCCAATACTTTTGTAATCAAGCTAGGCACATATGATATATATGTTTTAGTTTGAGGGGGAGTATTAATGTATATGTATAGAGACCTACTTGTAAGTGCGAGAAAAGGTCTCAAACCTATGTGGAAAAGGTTTGTAAAGGCTCTTGCATATAAATTACAAGCACTCGACTGTAAATGACAAGTGGAGTTTTTCTTGCATATGAACACATACCATATGCGGAAACACCATCTTTCTTCAAATCACTTGTTTATAATTTTTCCAATATTGTTTCTGGGTAGTGTAGTAAAATAGTCTATCATAGAAAACTCAGTTTTATTTGGAGCTTGCTTGCTCAACGACGTGTCTTTCTACTTTCTAGGCTTATAGTTTGACTCAATGCTCAACTACAAAAGTCATTCACCATAATTGGTTTTTTGAGGTGATTAGAAAACTGCTATTGAGACAATATTGGATAGGTGATTGATGATCATCTGTCATGTGCGACATGCTATGGATAGGTGCATATGCATATTCCTATTAAGTTTGATAATCTTCCCGATTTATATATCTGAGATCCAATGGGATGTATGATTTCCTAGAATTGGATATCCTTATTACTAGTTATTCTTCATTCACATCTGATGAGACTTTATCACGACATGTTGGGAAAAGATTGCTTTAGGCTATTGTCCCTTGCTAAACTTTTGTTCTTTGTCAAGAGTCTGTTACAACATCCTTGGATTCTGCTTACGTTTTTGAGTTACACGTACCTTCATTGTAAAATAGAAATGACCATATTTAACATCTGAACATTAGTTTCTATTATGCTGTTTGTGTTCCATTGTGTGATTTTTTATATATGACTTTGTTTATCTTTCCTTCAAACACTGTTCACAAATTGTTAATCCATCTTAGGTGTCAGCATGTTGTATCTCATTTGCTATAAAACTTCATGTAGTTGGGATTGCTATGATGCTATTTAAGCCTTGGATCCTTGAGGGGAACCATATTGGATGCAAATCATGTGTGCCATGTCATTCTTGGTCGCCCTTGGATCTTTGACTTGGATGCCTGTAATGAGGGATGCCAAAATGCCTACACTGTCAAGCACGTCAAACTTATACCTAATCAGTTCTTCTCTACTACAAAAATGAGTAAGTCACCAAGCCTCTAACACTTGAATGCCCCATGTTCTCTTTACCTTGTTACTTGTAGATAGATGGAGGAAGCGGCACATATTATGCATCAAGGATGCAACACCTATGTGTGATTTGTAGCCATCCCCCAAAACATGTTTCTCTTTTAGATGGGTTTAAAGACATGACGCCCATTGAGCTGCTTGATGAGCACCCCCTTTGCATGATATTCAACATGAAATTGGTTCAAACCAGGTTCATCGCTCCCCAATGACCTCCTTGCCACATGAACTAAATGAACATGCGGAATTGAAATGCCAAACCAATGCCCTCCTTATATGCTTTATCTGTGAGATCAAGAATCCTTACAGCATCCCCGCTCTGCTTGCTAATTGGACATGTGTTTAGATGGCCGATTGATCAATAAATCGCCATCAAGTGTCAATTTCCTATCCCATCCCCTGATGACAAACTTGATCTGTTAACGAGATCCCACTATTTCTCAAAGATGAACCTTTGTAGCAGTTACCACCAAATATGTATCAAAGAGTTTCATGAATGGAAGGCAATTTTTACAACTGTTGACGAATTATATGCATGGTTGGTCGTGCCCTTTTGCATGTTCAGTGCTCCAAACACTTTTATGAGGTCTGTGAACCATATTTTGCGCCTATTCTAGGCAACTTTCTAGTAATATACTTTGCAAAGGTTATATTTTCACTTATTAAGACCAAGGAAAACCACTTAGCTCATTTTTGACTTATTTTGCAAACTCTTGGCTTGTGGAAATTGCATTTAAATATAAAGAGTGTTATTTTCTCCAAGTCAATCATCTTCCTTGGCATCATTGTGTCTGTTACTTGGATTGAGACTGGCTCTGTCAAATTGGAAGCCACCATTGAATGCCCCCCACTCTCACTATGATTTTTTAGCTCTTTAGCTTCAATAGGATGACTACTTTTTATTGTTGCTTTATTTGGGGTTTCAATGGCATTATGGCTTCAATCATTAAATTTTTCAAGTGCGATAAGTTGGAATGGACGCCATCTGTTGCATTGACCATTTTAAAGTCAAGATGAAATTGATGAAGCCTCGTTCTCTGCGTTCTTGATCTTTGAATTCCATTGGAGGTCCAATGTGATGCTTCTTGTGTTGGCATTGGTGGGGTTTATGAGCCAAGAAGGCTTCCTAGTTATGTTTTCAATGAGAAACTGAATGACGCAAAGTATAAAGACTTCACTTATGATAAATAATTCTACATTCCACATTCTACATAGTTGTTAAATCCTTGATTCGTTGGCGATACTATCTTCTGCTTTAGGAGTTAATCCTTTGCTCTGATCATCGTGCTTTCGGCTTCCAGAACTCCTAGAAGAATTTAAGTGTCACGTCAAATGGTGTGAGTTTCTTTAGGAGTACACTTTTGTTCTTAAACATCACTCTGGTGTTGAGAACAAGCATGCCGAAGCTCTCAACCATTGTTTGACCACTATCCACACGATGGACATTGAAGTTGTGGGCTTGATCATTTGAAAGGTCCATACCCAACATTTTTGACTTCAAGATTATAAATGCACAACCTTGATATAACCTTTTTTGGAAGATACTTTTGAAACTGTCACCCAACATTTCTCTGGCCTTTCACCTTCAAACACATGGGCAAACAAAAGTTCTCAATCATATGGAATCTTTTACATTATTTTGTAGGTGATCTAGCTTAAACAATTGGGACATACATTTGCAGGCAATTATATTTTCCTATAATAGCTTTGTTATAGGTCTACAAGGAAGAGGTCCTTATAGATGTGCACGAGTATCAACCTCGTCAATCGGTCATTCTCCTTTACCCCATGAAACCGACCTTCCCCCACCGCAAAAACTTTTGTCCATCTTATTCAAGACCTTCATAGTGAAATTAGGCAAAAAATACTAATCTAACAAATATGTGAATTGTTCGTTGACGTCCGTTAGAGATTTCAAGATTTAAATTGGTGTTTGTGCTATGACATGGGTGTGTTTATGAAAGCTTTCCTTGAAAAATATTTCAAATGCTCCATGCCGGAGGCTCATCACCAGAACCTATTGCGTATGTACTAGATTTTCTAGTAGATATGGGCATTAGTGCTATGTTGTTCAGTGTGGAAGATTTATATTCTTTTCAAGGTAGTTTTTAACCACCTCCGCCATATGATGTCCTACAATTCGTTATCGATTGCCGAGGGACTCTAACACATGTTCAACTAGTTCTTCTACGAGTCTCACTAACACCGATGGCCCACATGGTCTATTATGGATTTTAAGATGTCTTTGTCAGTCAATGCATGGTTTGGTTATGCTTTGTCCATTGATGCTACCTACTTCAATGCCATGTGGATCACGACATATGAGTTTTACCGTCTCCCCGACGACCTTTTGGAGCAGTATCAAACAAGGTTGTCAGAACCGAACCAGTCAGCGAAGTGGTGTTGCCTCCGATTCTTGGTTCACTGGTTCAACCAGTGATTGGACCAGTTCAGCTGATGATGTCGCCATGACATGTTGATTTAAAATCCTAGAATATATGATAATTAAGGATAGTAAAGATATAAAGGTCACATTCAAGGATAGTAAAGATATAAATGATAATATAGCATTAGAATGAGATGTGCACAATTGCACAAAATAATCATTCATGACCGTTCAATAATTCAATGTAATGACCAATAAGATTGAGATGTAGAAAAATATCTAAAAACAACGCACTCATCCAAATAAGCAATGTATTAGTGGTTTTATAAACAATGATGGAGAATGATGTTATAGAAGATTAGAAAAACCTAATTATAGGAGCAACAATTGCAACACCGGAAGGAGCAATTGACTAAGAGTAGCAACTAAGCAACAACAAATAACACGAGACAAAGCAACAATACTCATTATCTGTGAGAGAGGAAATAAATACAGACGGGGTAGAGGAATCAATAGAGAAAGAATTAGAGAAAGAAGGGGAGGGTGTGAGTAGCAGTCGATTGAGAGCATGAAGTAGAGAGGGGAGAGGGTGATTAGTTGATGAAAAGAGTGGATGAAGTGGAAGCCAAAGAAGATGAAGCTCACTGGTGAGGACCTTGGCGACTTCAGTAGCACAACTACTAGGCAAAGGCACCAAAAGAAGCCCGAGGCTGCGGAGCTTCAAGGGACCGATGATGGCAGTGGTTCAAGGGACCGACGACAGTGAGTCTTGAAGGAGATGGTGGTGGAGCTTGAAGGGAAAGCAGAAGCTTGTCGCTAGCGACAACCTTGGCAGCGACAATAACACAACTACTAGGTAGCGACACTAAGAGAAGCAATGACTGTCGGGCATCGAGGGAACAACAACGACAATGCACCAACGGACGACAATGGTGGGGGCCTGAAGGAGACAGTGACAAAGCTTAAAGGGGAGAACAGTGGCCACAGGAGATGCACGACGATAATGAGTCTAGGGTTCAAGCAAAAGCAACATCAAGGGGAAGTGATAGGGGGGTGTCGTGGCCACAGGGTGATCGGGGTTTTTTTGCTCTGGGTTAAGCATCATGTGGAGTCACGTGGTTGTTGGTTGGGCACTTAATTAGACTCAACCAGTTGGTAAGGAGTTTTGCCAGTTGATCCGTTGAACCGACAACTCCACCGGGTATTGGCCGGTTAAGAGGCTATTACGGGTTATGGGGCTGATCGAACCGCTACCATAGCCGGTTTCGGGTTCAATCAATTGAACCGATCGGTTCAATTTTGATAACCATGCACAATGCCGACTCAACTTTTTAGTTGGCGGGGAGGCATTGAGATAATCACTTGTCTACTTAATACGTCAACACTGCCGTTCAATTTTGCTTTGAGGTTGAGTGAATCATAGTTTGTTTAGTTTTTGTGTTAATTTTGTATGAGGCTTTGTTTAGAATGTCACGTAGTTTAGTCCCATATTGGCTACCAATGTTTTAAAAAGCGGAAAGCGGGAGGCGTGCATGCAACACCTTGGACGCTTTTTGAAAAAGCGGGTGCCTAAATTCTTACATATTTTATACAAAATTACACGTATTTGTATAATATATTAATATATATATATATATATATATTTCTGAGGAACTTTTGTAATATCTACAATGTTTTAAAACGCGGTATGCGTTATGCATTTGGGGAGGTCACCTTGTAGAGTATATGCGGTTTTGATTTTTAATTAATTAATTATTCAATGTATTTAAATATATATATTAATCATGAATTTACATATCTAATTTGTACAATTGTGTATCTAAATAGTATAACTACAAGAATAATGGTTGCAATCTTGCAAATATCTAATCATCACAACTTAAATAAATACAAACATGCACTATGATCTAAATCTAAACAAACATAGATGAATGCAAATGTAAAAAATAAGAAATGGAAAAAATTCTATCTGATAATCGGCTTGTGTGTCCCATTTTGCGGCTTGGTCCGCTTTTGGGGGGGGGAGATTTCTAGTATACCATTTAGTAGGTGGTCCGAACCTTGTATGCAACCGCTTATGCGGCCGCACAGATCGATTTTTGAACACTACATATCTTATCAGCAAATCATTAATTAACTAAGTATTAATGAATACTTTACTACCAATCAATATTTCTAATCAATAAAATCAACAAGTAGATCAATAATTGTAAATAACAAACTATGAATTAATTTTTAATCTCATGACTAATAATCAATAATACTAATTGGTAAAATAAGCAAGCATATCAGTTGTTAGAGAAAGTATTAGCCTATCTAGTTAATAGGTTAATTAGTCTATTATGTACATGGGTCGTTTACCTTGGCCCATTAGGGTTGAATCTGCTTCCTTGTAGCCGCCTCTTCTCCTATATATATAGGACAGGGACGTACTTATCAATATTCAACGATTACAGTGTCCCACACACTTGTTGACATGGTATTAGAGCATGCCCTAGGAACCTAGCCCTAGCCGCCTCCTCTCTCTCTCCTAGAGAGAGCAACATAGAGAGAGAACCCGCCTGTGGGTGGCCGCCGTCTCCATGGCTTAGATCGACCGCTCACTAGGTACATCCCGACCTCCTTGGTCGCCACTCTTCCCCTTTCACATAGATCTACACCTCACCAACGCCATCCTTCTCGGCTATATATGCTTTTCGATCCACAATCAAAGTAGCCACCGAGTCTCCCTTGTGGTCGTCATCGTCAAGTCGTCACTTTCCATGAGCTTTCCTCAGAGAAGATCCGTTCGTCACACAACTCTGTACGTAGCCGCCACCATGGTACTAAACATCCTCGACATCGGGCAATATATCCTCGATGTTACATATGTCTACGCCTGTCGATGTCGAAACATTGGCACAACTTCAATGCCCCATTGGTTGCCTACTTGTTGACATGTGTCAATGAATTCAACCTATTTGGTGTTACAATCAACCCAGCTAGCTCAAAACCTCCCATCTTCTTAATGATCTTTGTAGTTATTATTGTTGCACACATAGTGAAGGCATAAAGAAACTTGTAGGAAGCCATTTTTGACCTTGAGATGACTGTTTCCTTGGTTTCTAACTAGAGATGAATGATAACTTTATTTCTCTACTAGATTTCTACAAGTTTGCAGAATTTGGTGTAGACTCGATACCATTTTACCTCTCCTACTTTTCCCCCTCTTTACAAATTAAAGTATTTGGAAATAAACTCATATTTTTTTAATTCTAGAATGTGATCCAATTGGGATATTTGTAGGGACTTAACACCACATATATAGAACAGATTCAAGTCCAAAACATTTCATATAAAAGATTATAGATGGAGTATGCGTTTACCAAAATTTGATGTTTTATGCCAAATTCCCCCACAATCTCACTATCTTTAAGCTTATTTTTGTTGAAGTGTTAGTCCGCAATTTCCTCAAAGTTTCCTTGTATTTCCGACAAACTTCCACTTCCATGCTTGTCCACAAGACAACAAAATCAACAAGCAGATGCATTAGCCAAGCTCCATAGAACTACCTTATCAAATTTCAATGTGTATAACACTCCACCTGTGGGGTTCAATTAAAGCATACGCTTTCAGACATTAATGTATTGTTTGACATGCGATTATGCATGACTTCATAATGAAACATTTGCCTCCCCCCACCCAAAAAAAATGTTAGACACTAAGACGACGTCTTATACATTTGCATGTGACTATTTTTGTACATATGAAATCTGTATGGATGGCTATATATATTTTGTTTTAAAGCTAAATTTGATGAAATCTATCAATTTCATCATGAAATCACATTTGTCAAAGATGCGTCAAAGCTTGGTTGTAAAAATCCTCCACGTTTCCTTGATGTTTCTACAAACTTCCACACTTGTCGAAGTCAACTCCAAGTTGAAGTCATGTTCCATGGCCGCTACCATTGAAGCAGCCACGCAAACATCCACCTTCGGCTCCAACAATCGCCTTTTGCCCCGCTTCGACGTCCAGCCGCCGCTCCAACTATCAAAGTAGTCCCATCACTCCACTGCTACACCACTTCTTGGGTCGTGATCAAGCAAGGAGCCTCCATCACTTTTCATGTTCACATGATCTACAGGAGTACAAAAGACGGTGCTAATTCCTGTCAACCCATGGTGCTAATTCCCACGGTTTTGTCTCCTTGATGGTGCTAATTCTCGTCAGATCATGCTTCAACGACATCCTACACGGCGTGTTGGTCACCTAACACGACGTGTAGCAGTCCACAATTCACCCGACGACGCTATAGTTTGTCCAGATTTCAAGTTTTGACAATGTCGACAGAGATCTGGTTTATGCCGCCTACATCCTACACGACGTGTTACAAGGAGTCAGTCATTTTCAAGAGAAGGAGCTACACGGCGTGTAAGCAACCTCACATGGATGGTGTGTCATCAAGAATTTGCCTCTCATCCCCGACAATCTACACGGCATATCCACACCGTACATGACGTGTCAGCAACCTCACATGGATGGTGTGTCATCAAGAATCTGCCTCTCATCCCCGACAATCTACACGGCATATCCACACCGTACACGACGTGTTGCTGACCGCCTGTTTCAAATACAAGTTATGACGTCCTCCAAAGGTCTATCTTTTCTCCAATACCTAATGATAATCAAATCTTATTTTTTTTGACTTCCAATTTTTTTTTGTGGGATCTCCGTCCCCGCACCCCCATATTTGTCGGCCTAAGGGTCAAACAAATGTCTTTTTCAGGTCAAGAAAAGATCCAATTTACTTTCTCTATCTGCGTCTTAAGAAAACATATCAGTATATCAATATTTAACTAAGCATCTATCAGAACTTATTACCATAGTCGCAAATCGGTATTCGGGATACGTACGGTCAAGTTGAAAATTCGGAATTTTGAGATCATGCGGAATTTTCGAATAGATATCGATCAACATTCGGTAGAAGTATGGTCAACTATTTGGGAAAAAATCATATATATATATATATAATATTATACATACACATATATACATACACACATAAAGATCATGGAGAAACATCAAATAGATTAAATTGATTACACTAATATGATTACACTAATATTTAAAGATCAACTAATTGATAAATGTATACAAAATTCAAAACAATCACCTGATGCATTGATTGCAATAGCAACAATAAGAAAAAAATATAAACAAAAGGAAGAAAGATTACGAGCTCAGTGGCGGTGTAGAGGGTTGGCAAACTTATCACCCTTCTCGAGCTAGAGTGTTGTATGACTTGTGTCAAAATCACATGTCCAATAATCCCAACCTTGTTTAGATACAAAAAAAAGATAAAGGGGAAGAAGTTAAAGGAGGAGGGGAATGGGAGGAACAAGAATGAGGATGCTGGAGGAGGATATGTGGAAACAAAAGAAAGAAGAAACAGGGAAACCAGGAAAAGAGGAGGATGCAAAATAGAATGGATAAACGAGGATGATATAGTAGAAACAAAAAAGGGGAAATAGACATGTAACAGGGAAGAAGAAGAAATATTGACAACTGGAAAAATGGGAGGATGAAGGAGGAGCATAAAAACAAGATGAAAGAGGAGGAAGGGCAAATAGTTGAAGAAAGGTGGAGGCTTGGACCTGTGTTGTACAAGCGCTCGCCTGGGCGGCACCTAGGCTTAAGTCAACCCTCCTCAAACTGGGCGCCCAACCCCCTAATTGAACTAAGTTGTTGCCTAAGGCCTTTTGAGGCCCAAGTTAAGCCAATTCAAGGCTAATTTTGCATAAATTAGATCTGAATTTGATCAAATCGAGTCATTTTATGGTTAAATTTAGGGTAAATTAGATCTGATTTGGGGGAAAACAGGCCTAATTTGGGGGAATTAGGTCTAATTTGGTCATGTAAGGCCTCGTTTAGATCAACATAGGGAAATATAGGGTTAGTTAGGTTTGATTTGGTCATGTTATGCAAATTAGGTTTGATTTTAGGCCAATTTTTGTCAAATTTGAGCAGATTAGGTCTGATTTGGGGAAAACAAGTCTGATTTTGGGGAAATGGTCTGATATGGTGAGATTAGGTCTAATTTGGCCAAATTAGATATTGTTTAGGTCAATATAGGGAAAATTTGGGGAAATTAGGTCTGATTGGATCATAATATACAAAATTAGGTTTTATTTAGGCCAAATCATGTCAAAATTGGGCACATTAGGTCAAATGTAGGGGAAACAAGTATGATTTGGGGGAAATTGTTCTAAATTGGATGACTAAGTCTTATTTGGCCAACTTTTGTCTCATTTAGGTGAGTATATGAAAAATTTATGGAAATTGGGATTGATTAGGTCATGGTATACACAATTAGGTCTGGTTTAGGCAAAAATTAGGGTAAAATAGGTCAAATTTAATCAAATTTGGATCAAATGAGTTCAAATTAGGGCCAATCAGTTCTAGTTTAGGTCTTGTTAGTTTTGATTCAGCCTAAATTCTACATGATAGTATTATACATGTTTTGGCTACATGCAACATGCATAATACATGTTTAGCTTTCTGATTTCTATTTGAATTTTGTTTAGGTAAAACTTCCACAATTCAATCCATATCTAATGATTTTGTTGCTTTCTTTATACGATGCTAGCACATTGATTGCACATTTATCATGTATATTTATGTGTAAGGAACTAAGGACTGTATTTTTTAGAAATTTTACATATATATGTCAAAATAAAAAATATATAAAATGCCTGGAAACGTATGAGCCTCCGCCTGGGCGCTTAGGCTGTCTGGGTGTCCCCATGGAGCGCCTGGCCGCCTATACAACCATGGTTTGGACAGAGAAGGGAGTAATTAGCCGAAGAGGATAGAGAAATAAAAAAGAGAACAGAGGAGGAAGGAGAGGTGGAACATGGAAGCTGAAAGCTGGAAACAACAAGCGACAAGAAGCTTTGTTACAAGATTTGAGGGTTTAGAAAAAGCCTGCTGCAAACGAAAAAAAGGACAGAAAAAACAACAGTATGAAACAGTTTAAAATGGGAATAAAACATACAAAACGTGAATAAAACGCAGGACGTGAATAAAACACGTATAAACGTATTATTCGTTCTGGAGTTTAATACGGCCGTCACGTACGACAGCTCAAAAATACACGTTTTAAACACGTATTTAAAAAAAAAAGGCGAATGTTGTGACTATACTTACTAATAATTAAATTCAGCAACCGAATTAGTAGTTGTAAATAACCAACAATGAATTGATGATTTAATACTTTACTACTAAACAAGTAATCCATATTGCACCAGAAAAATAATTCTAACCAGTAGTACCAATCATACTTGTAAAGGTGGCAAGGCGCCAGGGCTGGACGCCTTGCGCCAAGGCGCGATTAGGCGTGCTTAGGCGTCGCTTAGGCAGCTTTAAAAAAAAATATTTTTGTTTGTACAATGTCTACATATGTTATGATTTTTACAACATCCCCTTTCATATATACATTATTTTTACCTATATCTATACACATGTTATGATCTTTATATCAATTCCCCTTCATATATATGTTATATTTCAGATATATATTTGTAGGTTAATTCATAGAGTTATGGTGAATCCACTGATATACATGTCTTACAGGGAGATAACATATTTTATTGTTTTATACATAGGTGGTATATATGTACATATTAAACACAACTGAACCTGGATATATACAACTTTATTGTTGCATACATAGATATATACAGATTTTAAAAAGTTATACTTGGATGCATAGACGTAATTGTGGTAATATGGGTATTTGAGTTTCCAATTATATACCAAACAAACTCTTATATGAGTTCTGTAATCCATTATACATCAGTTTTAGACTTAGGGGATTAAGCAGCAGTAGATAATTTTCATTATTTAGGGTTACTTTCAGCTTATATAAATATCTTTTGCAGCTAATATGGCTGCTTGAAGTTCCTAAACTAAGCAAGATAGGATTTGGTATAGTAGTATTGTATTTATATTGCAATTGGCTAGTTATCCAGTGGAAGAAAATACCTCAACATCAAGATTAGATTTAACCAACTTCCCAGAAAAATAGTTATATAATTATCAAGAGTATTATCCAGAAAATAATGATATTGATATAGATCCATATACTTTATTCGTATATTAGAACGTGTGTTTAGTGTATAAATACCTATATATAAGGTCAGGGGTTCATAAAAATACTTAAGGCGACATATTGGTCAAGGTGCACCCCTTGCGACGCCTTGTCGCTTAGGCGGCCGTCTAGGTGCTAGGCGCTCGCCTTGACAAGTATGGTACCAATCAGTAATCAATGAAAGCAGCAAGGAAATCAGTAAAACTAATCATCTATTAGAAGTATAATAGAGTAACATGATATTACATTATAACAGTACCCTATTATTACAGTTACATACAAAGTATGCATTCTAAATTAGGACTAGGTACTTCATAGAACATTTAATGTATACAAGTTGCATATATTATAGTCAATACTACTTGTACCATATTCTTAAAGAAGTGGGCAAAAAGCAGACAAAAAGCGGGAGAAAAGAGGGAAAAAGTGGGTGAAGCGGGCAAAAAGCGGTCGATTTTCTTCAAACTGCCTAAGCGGCCGCTTAGGGGCTGAAATAAGCTGATGAGGGTCTTGGCCGCCCAGGCCGATTTTTAATACAGTGTTGGCTACAAACATATTTTGTCCGAGTTAAATGCCAATATATGCAGGCTCTATAGGCCTCATTAGAGGGTATGCTTGATAATTAAATCTATTTATCATAATGTTATTTCCAATAGTCATTACTTATTAGAGTTTTAACTTTGTTAGATTTGAAGCATTAGGCTCCCCATAATCAATATTTGAAATACCCTTGCTGAGTCCATTTCATACATACCTTCTTTTTCACGTTGTCAAATTCGGAATATTTTGTCATACATGCTGCCACCCAAGTGACCCAATGACATTTCATTTGGATGCCTACACCTTCCTTTTTTAGGTTTGCATATTTGCACCCAACTCGCTGAGTAAATTTTCTTCTGTTTGTTTGCCATCTATTCTGAGGAATTGATGCCAAGAGTCTATCTATATACTCCATTACCAAGACCGGAAGGGGAAAAAGTGGACCAAAAATACTAGATAGTAACTTTAAGTTGAAAACATAAGCTCTGCTCTACTTGTCATCACGTGCAGCCACTGCTTCCAGGAGTCCAGTTATTTTTTTATTTTATCTAGGAGAGGCAAATACATCTCCTTGACTTCGTCACCCCAAAGAAGATAATCACTTGAGATATCAAACTGGTACCTCGCTCCAAGGAATTTGAAGCACCTCCCGGCTGTTTGTTTGTAGTGGTTTTGCTCACAAAAAGTGGCTTTTTCTATAGTTCAGTTTCACACATGAATGTTTGCCAAACATATCCAGGATGCTTTGTAACATGCATCTTTTTCTCCCATCACCTTTAGAGAAAACTGTTAGATCATTTGCTACAATCAAATGAGTTACCCCATAGGTATTCGGTATCCGCAACTGGTTTATCTTGTTGTACAAATAAGCTTTGTGGAACATAAAAGTGAGCCCTTGCATTCCCAGAAAGAAAAAGTTAGGTGTTTAGAATCACATTGCCTAATACCATTTGAGGCATGAAATCCCTCTGTTAGTTTCCCATTTACAAGAACTTGGGAAGGTGGTTCTTTGAGTCGTTCCTCCTACTGAAGGCAGCAAACAGGAAATTTCTGTCTAGCCACAGTCACACAAAGACACACTATCCAATGTATTGAATGGCTAATGCTTTTTAGTTTGGTTCATGTAAATGTACATATGATGCTGTCTCTGCTTTGCTAAAATCATGCATAAGCTATCTTTCACAATTGTGCATCAGCGAACTTCTCCTTTTTAGAAAAGCCAATTGGTTTTTCTCACTAAACTGGGTAAATTAAGCCGTAATTTTCCCGTTGGTTTGTAGAGCATGCTGTATGCTGTGATGGTCCCCAATCTTCCGTTGAATTTGGTTCTTTAGTTTTTTAGATCAAAGCAAGAAAAGTACAATTTATATTTTTTATTGATTTTTAACTAGAGAATGACAGCATTTATTAATTATTTCCCCCTGTAGTCCGGAAAGCTTTGAAGAATTTTCCCATTACCCATTGCGTCATTGTTGATCTTGGATCATTAGATAAGAGTAGGAAGATACAATTCTTCACACTAATGAGTCTCAAGCGTAAAAAATCTTACGATTGGTGTTTCCATGTTCCAAATAAAAATATGAGACCAATCTGTGCAAAGAGACTTCGGTTATGTCTGCATTCGCGGCTTTCCTCTTAAAATCAGCAGTCACTTCCTGCAAAATCTATCATCCAGATTAAAATCAGTCCCCGACACATCCAGTTCTTTTATTGACATAGCTTCTTTTTCTGAATTTCTAGAACAATAGATCAATCAGTCCCCGACACATTCAAGGTTTCATTTAATAACCCATAATTTCTGATGTAGCCTCTGTATGGGATGGCCAATAAGTTGTCACTGCATACTTCTTTAACCATGTTGGAGAAATATTCACATTCTGCCCAGGAATTATAAGAAGGGAAGGGGGTTCACCATTTATCATGGTTGCTGAAAATGCTGGACAGAATATTAGCTCAAGCATCTGCATATGAGTCAAGGAAAGAAGCGGAAGTAGATCTCTATCTATTCTCGACTCTTTCTCTCCATGCTGCTGGTTGTCTAATGTAAACCTTGGACCTTTAGGTGCATGCTTTGACAGCGTTATTACTGTATTGCATTATTAAACTGATTCATAAAATGCTGGGAATATGGCGACCTATCTAAAAGAACCACTAAAGAATTATCTAGGCTACCCAAGTGTGATTTACAACAGCAGCTGTGTTAATGATAAAGCTCCATAGTTCTGTGTGTCCATCGTCTTCATTCCACCTATAGACAACTGTAGCGTTGATATCTCTTCCTCTGTGTTTTCCTATGCTAAGGGTTGGCTGGTCACTCTTATCAGTTCTCATAACTTGGCCTAGAACTTGGTCACTACGGGAATCCAAAAGAATGATAATACACCATAGTTGTTATGGCCGTCAGGCGCTAGGCGTTCCTGAGGGGGGGCGCCTAGGCGGGTTCTAGGTGTTTCAGCTTTTTTAAAATGTTGTTAATGTATAGTTTGACTTTGTTACATAGTATTTAGGTTGTCAGACCTAACACTACCTAAACTAGACCTGATTGGCCCTAATTTGAACTGAATTGATTGAATTTGATCTAATTTGACCTAGTATGACCTAATTTGGCATAAATTAGACCTAATTATCTATAAAGTACCTAATCAGACCTAACTTACCCAAGTTTTCCATATATTGACTCAAATGAGATGTAATATGACCAAATCATACCTAATCTCCCCAAATCAGACCTAACTTACCCAAAGTTTCCATATATTGATTCAAATGAGACCTAATATGACCAAATCATACCTTATCTCCCCAAATCAGATTGTTTCCTCAAATCAGATTTGTTTTCCCTAAAACACTTAATCTACCCAAATTTGACATGTTTTGGCCCAAATTAAACATAATATTCCATAACACGACCTAGTTTGACCTATCTTTACCAAATTTTCCTTGCATTGGCCTAAATGAGACCTAATTTGGATAAACTAGACCTAACCTCCTCAAATCATATCTATTTCCCCAAATCATGGTTCTTTCCCTAAATTAGACCTAATTTCCCTAAATTTGGCATAAATCAGACCTAATTTTATGTAAGATGACCTAGTCAAACCTAACTACCACTAATATGCCCTATATTGATCACAGTGAGACCTAATGTGGCCAAATCATACCTAATTTTGCCAAATCTGACCTACTTTACCCAAATCAGGCTCCCGAGTCAAACCTAATTTACCACAATTTGACTTTATTTGAGCTAAATCAGACCTATCTCAACCATAAAATGACTCAATGTGATGTTATTAAAATCCGGTTGGACCTTTCGGTCCAATCGATCGGACCTTGAACCGGCACCCCTACCGGTTCAGTTATTATTTAAACCCGGTAATACCGGTCCAACCAGTTAGATAGCCGGTCCAACCTGTCACACCTGACTGGTCCACTGGTTAATCGGCTACACCGATTTGATTAACCAAAACTTCTATCTCTGCCAATGAGTGGGTGACTATAATTTCCTCCCCACCTCTCAACACGTAACACATTCTTGGGGATAAACACAAACAAAAACCCACACTCCCAGTTTTCCCAACCCCAACTCATGAAAATTTCTGCTCTACCTGATGTAAAGGAGTCTAATTAAGATTAGGATCATATTATGTTAATGAACTTTGGAATTCGAAGTATCAATTTGTATGAAACATTAGTATGTTGTGATGTTTGAGGTTATGACTTTATTGTGGGTTCTAAATAATGTACTTATACCTTCATCATAGTTGAAAACTATCTCACATTTTGCCTATATTTTCTACATTTTTAGCTTATTAACGTTATTTTTTATACGTTGCCCATGTTACCGGTTGAACCGGTTCAACCACAGGTCGAACCGGTTAATCAGGAACCAGTAGCCTTACCGGTTTGATGACCGGTCCGGTTCTGATAACATTATCTAATATGACTAAACCTAGACCTAACTTGGGCTGAATTACCTTGTAAGTGGCCTAATTTTGGGCCTATAAGGCCTTAGGCGGCCACATTGGTCACTTTTGGGGCTGGGCGCCTAGTATGAGGCGGTTTGCCGTAAGCCTAGGCGGGCACCTTGATAACTATCTTCTTGAGTGAACTGTAAGGGTTAGGGTACACAATGTGTGTACCCCGTATATTTATAAAGAGAACAATTGCATATAGGTCCTTGTAGAATAGGAAAATAACAAGAGAATATAAAGAACTTAAATAAAACACTAGTTAACACTCCCCCTCAAGTTGGAGCATAGATATCAATCATGCCCAGCTTGTCCACAACTGAGCATAAATGTTTCTTGGCCATGGAAAAAAAGGCGTGCCCTAAGGCGCTAGAGGCGTACGCCTCGAGGCGAGGTGCACCCTAGGGCGCCTTGAGGCTTAAGCCTCACCTGTGATCCAAGAGGCGGACGCCTCATTTTTTGCAAGGCGCAAAGAGGCGTTGAGGCGCAAGTGAGGCGCTAGCCTCAAGCTGCAACCCAAAATACATGTTTCCTGGTTCATTTTAACTACATATGGGCCTGGCCCAATGGGTTTTCCATTAGTCCCTTTGATTCAAATGAAAAAACAAACAAATTGTGGTTAAAATACTACTGTTTGGGTACAACTTGTACTGCTTTTATTTTCCAGCTGTTTAAATTTAGATTATAAACATGTAGTGTAATGTGATTTTGTTATGTAGTTGTCCAATTGTATTAACTTACATTGTATATATTTTTTCTTATATATATAAACATATTAATACATATAAATATATATAAATATAGGAACGCCTCGGTACATTTTGAGGCTTACGCCTCGACCGCCTCGAGGCTTACGCCTCGCCTCGCCAAGACAAAAACGCTTCGTTACGCCTCACGCCTTTTTCAACCTTGTTCGTGGCCAACATCTTTGTGAAGATATCAACAACTTGGTCTTCTGAGTGGGTAAAAGGAGTGCAGATACGACCAATCAGAATAGATTCTCTGATGAAGTGGCAATCAACTTCAATGTGCTTGGTCCGCTCATGAAAGATAGGATTATTTGCAAATTGCAATAAAAATAGCTGCTTTATTATTACAGTGCATAGGAATAGGAGCAGAAGATCCCACATCAAGTTCTTTTAGAAGAGATTTCACCCACATAAGCTCGCATGCAGTATGAGCCATAGCACGATACTCAGCCTCAACACTAGACCTGGCAACAACATTTTGCTTTTTGCTCCGCCAGGTAACCGGATTTCCACCAACAAAGGTGCAATAACCAGAGGTAGATTTTTTGTCTATCTTGCTTCCAGCATAGTCAGAATTAGAAAAGCCTTCAAAAGCGCAATGACCATGTTTTCTGTAAAATAGGCCTTTACCAGGAGATTTCTTCAGATATCTCAAGATATGACACAGTGTTTCCCAATGACACTGTCTAGGTTTGTCAAGATACCTGCTAACAAGACCAACATCAGTAGAAATGTCAGCTCTAGTAACAGTCAAATAGATCAGTTTGCCAACCGGTCTTCTATATCTTTTATTGTCAGGATACAAAGGAGATTCATCATTATCCCAATTCACATTAGGATCTAGAGGTGTATCACTAGGCTGAGCTCTGAGCATGCCAGTCTCCTGTAGAAGATCAAGAACATACTTGCGTTGTGATAGAGAAAGAGCATTAACAGTCCTAGAAACTTCAATCCCCAGAAAATATCTCAATTTGCCCAGATCTTTAGTGACAAAATGTTTGCATAAATAGGCTTTAGTAGTATTAATTTCAGAGATCACTGCCAGATAAAATAATGTCGTCAATGTACACAATAAGAACTACAATACCAGTGGACGTCTTTTAAATAAAGACAGAATGATCAACATGAGATCTGAGAAAGCCATAAGTAGACAGAATCTTGCTCAGTTTGTCGAACCAGGCACGCAGACTCTGTTTGAGTCCATAAATAGACTTTTGAGGTGGCTGACTTTGTGCGACTCCCCCTGAGCAACAAACCCAGGTGGTTGCTCCATATAGACCTCCTCCTGGAGATCACCATAAAGAAAGGCATTTTTCATGTCCAGCTGGATAAGAGGCCAATCCAGATTGATTGCCACAAAGAGCAGAACCCGCACAAAATTTAGCCTGCCAACAAGAGAAAAAGTTTCAAAATAATCGATACCATAGGTCTGAATGTACCCTTTCGCCACGAGGCGAGCCTTCAGGCGTTCAACTGTTCCATTAGGATGATACTTAACAGTGTAAACACAACGGCATCCGACATGTTTGTAATCAGAAGGAGGATCAACCAGATCCCAGGTACCCGTCAGTGAGAGCAGCCATCTCCTCAGTCATGGCTTGTGTCCACTCCAGGCCTTGCTATGTAATGCGTCATGCACATTTTTGGGTACCGAAACAACAGATAGAGCAGCAACAAAATTGCTAACATGAAAACTCAGATGAGCAGTGGAGACATAGTTAACAATATTATGAGATGTACATGATCTAGTACCTTTCCTGAGAGCAATAGGTAAATCTAGATCAGAAGTTACCTCAGTAGGGCAGGACCTTCTGAAGGAGAAGATTGGTTGTCAGTGGGGGGGGGTCTTGAGCAGGAGTAGACACCGGCGGTCGATTTCTACGTTGATAAACAATGAGAGGAGGAGATGTAGTCTCATCCGGTTGCACAACAGGTGTAGAATCACCAATAATAGGCGGAGGTGTTGCAATCAAATTTGAACTCAACATAGTCCCTTTAGTATAGTACGGAGTATCCTAAAAAATGACATCACTACTCGTGAACCACTTTTTATTGACAGGGCTACAACAACGATATCCTTTCTGAGTTCTTGAGTATCCCAGAAAAATACATTTTTCTGCTCGAGGGGACAACTTGCCTTGAGTAGGACCGAGCAAGCAAACAAAACAAGTTGACCCAAAAATTCTCGAAGGAACAGAAAACAGAGGAAGATTTGGTTGTAGTACTTGTACATGAATCTTATTCCCAATAATAGATGAAGGCATACGATTTATCAGAAAATGGGCAGTAAGAACGGCTTCTGGCCGAAAATGTTTGGGAACGTGTGAATGCAGCATTATAGTTCTAATAACTTCAAGTAAATACCTATTTTTCCTCTCAACTACACCATTCCGTTGGGGTGTATAAGCACAAGACGTTTGATGAGTTATCCCCACAGAACGGCAAAACAAATCCACATTTTATGAACGAATTCCAATGCATTATCAGTACGCAGAATCTTATAGGCATAGAATACTGAGTTTTAATTTTAGCAAAGAAGAATTTAATAGTGGGCAAAACTTGGGATCTATCTCTCAACAAAAATAACCAGGCAACACGGGAGTAATCATCAATGAACAAAATAAAATATTTATTTCCAGATAAACTTGGAATATGATAGAGACCCCCATACATCAAAATGCACCAAATCAAAATATTTTTGCTACCAATCTGAGTTTTTTTGGGAAATACAGTTCTAGACTGTTTGCCTAATTGACATGCCTCACACTGAAACTATGCGAGCCTACACCAAAAATAACATGTTTTAATTTCTCAGCTGACGGATGCCCAAGTCTGAAATGCTACTGCAATGCAGAAATAGAAGATGATAGAACTGAAGCCAGAGCTGTAGTGCCAATCCGTTTCAACCCATCCAAGAGTCCATCAGGTCCTTCATGCCCTCAACCAATCTTCATCCTCGTGCGAAGGTCCTGAAAAATTCAAGTACCCGGTGCAAATGTCAGACTGCAGTTAAGATTGCAGACAATTTTACTAACAAATAGTAGGTTCAGTGGAAAATTTGGCACATATAAAGCAGAACGCAGAAGGACTTGAGCAAAGATATCGCCAATCCCAGATACAACAGATTTAGAACCATCAACAACCATAACAGTAGATTTGGAACAAGGTTTAGACAATTTATAAAACAGAGAACGGTTGCCAGATATATGAGAAGAGGCTCCAGAGTCAATCACCCATTTGGTACTAGAAGAAGGAGCACTCAAGAAGGCAAAATTACAACCAGAGTAAGTGGTCGTGTGAGCTCCAGATTCAGCAGCAGATGAGGAGGAAGCACCAGTCCTCTCAAGCAGAAGACGTTCCACCTCGGAGCGGATGAACTCAGTAGTGGACGCAGTCGAGGGAGCAACATGGGGCATCTGAGAAGCACCTTCAGACGCAACATTAGCCCACGCAGGTGTGCCATGTTTCTTCCAACATATGTCTTCAATATGGTTGGTGCGGCCACAGAAGTCACAACACCGTTGAGCAACGACACCTCCAGAAGCATCAACAGAGGAGCCACGACTAAGGGAGCCACAGCCAAATGATCCCTGTCCCCGTCCAGGAGCAGTAGAACGATTGTCCGGAGGTCGACCACAACCCCTACCACGACAAGGGCCAGACATAGCAGCAAGAGCAGTAGGGTCAGCCATGTCAGAAGACAGATCTGATGAGGAAGCCGATAGGTGTTGGAGACGCTAAAAACACTCTCCAATGTAGGTAACGGATCGCTGGCGAGGATCTGGTCAACCACCCCAGAATATGAGTCAGGAAGGCCGCTGAGGAACTGGACAACTTGGAGTTCCTGTCGTTATCTTTGCATCATGGCCAAGTCAGTAGATAAGGGATGAAGATTCTCCAGCTCAGCCCAGACACCCTTAAAGGTGGAAAAGTAGTCAGCAATATCAGGTCTAGTAAAGTGCTAACCGGACAGCTGTTTGTTCAGATCAAACACCTTCTTCGGATTTTTGCTATGAGAGTAGGTGCTGGCCTGTTGATCCCACATCTCCTTGGCAGTCGGGAGACGAAGTAGAGTGACGCGTTAGCCGCAGGTTGTGGGTTCGATACCTAGCTGGAGGACTGGACAGAAGGTTTATAGCAACAACTAACATCTCTTTTCCGCGGTTGTGATAGGGCTGGACCTCTCATCACAATGTACAATTATCAAAAAACGCAACCAGCTTTCACTTGCTTTTCTCTTCCTGGATTTTGCCTGGCAAGTAAGATCATTTAACCCCCGGTCATTCCAGGAACATATTCTCAAGTGTTCATTCATTTGCACCAGCTCACCCCATCCCACCTCCCCTTTATGCCTGCAAGGTAACTGAGTTTGTAGCTGGCCGTGGAATCTATAAAAGAAATTGGTGATGTACTGTTCCTTCTGCTAGAGCTTGCCAGTGTGCAGCTTCTGTAGATCTTTTTCCGAGCTTGAAGTGTCCTCTCTGTTTTTTCTGCTGTTGGTTAATAACTAGTGTTGTAACTTTCTGCAGCATAGTGGAGCAGCTATCGGCGTGGTGGATCATGACACTACTGCCGGTTCATTTAATCGCAACCATTTGGCTTTCCAGTTTGCTTCGCCTCCCTGGTTGTTGGTTGAAGCATCACAGAGGCCAGTTGGTGCTCTTGATGCTGGATATTGCACATTGGATCTCCATGCCTAAATGAGCTGATATGAGGGCATGTTGTTGGCTTCCATTCAAACAAAATGCAAAGTGTGAAGGATATTTCTCTTTCTCACCTGCAGAAAAGTAGACGTGTTCTTGATAAGAACACTGATGTGGGCAGTATCCAGCTCTTGTCTAACTTTGATCGGTTGATCCACCTACAAAGGCTGCACCAAATAGCTTTTTCCAACCCTCTCCTCATTTTCCAAGGGAGCGTCGTGAATGCAAATTCACACTGGGATGCCTGTGAAAGATTCTATTTCGGGTAGTTCTCCCTCATTGCTTCAGATCCAGGGGTTTACCCTTCATGAACTGGGGTTCCTTCTCCATTGTGTGCTTCATGTCTTAGGGGTCAGAGAATTCAAGTAGAGTGCAATCTTCCCTTTAGCAATGCCTTACAGGAAAAAATTTCAATGTAAATAGACGTGGCATTAACCCAGCTGTCTCCTGCAAAGGTGTTCAACCATGTCGTTGGATTTTTGTCCGCCCGTGCTGGGGGTAAATGATTTCTCGCAGTTCCACACAGATCTCGACCTCATTCAGTGTTAGTATTTTTGGTGATGGGCTGACTCTGGAATAACACAGCCCATCCTTTGGGGTTCAGGTTTCTGCAGTCGTGGTTGAAAACCTCTGTCCACCACCTTAGTTTGCCAGCCAGTTGTAGGCCTGCATACTGACAAACTAGGGTTGCAACCACGATTGTCGCCCATCAGCCTTTCAAATTTAAGCTGACGATGTCCTAGTTTCTTTTTCTATAAAGATAACAAAATATGCAACACTGTAATCGGATCATTAGGCAGAGATGAACAATAACCAAGCATGCTTTTGATGTTCTTTCTTTATGACATACCTGCGCATGTTCTCATATTATAGGTTTTTGGTTGCAGGTAGGCGTTGAACCTGAAATACAAGCTATGCCACTTCTCATTTGTTGTATGAGGGAATAACCTTCTCTTTCTAGGTGTTACTTGTGAAGATGAATTTTGGAATTTACAAATGGGGAATCTCATTACTTTGCTTTCAGTGGATTAACTTGCCTTTCTTATGTTTCTCGTCCCTGTATGTTGATAACAAGTACTTTGAAAGTGGGCCAGTACTTGGTGAAATTTAAAGATGTAGTATGTACTCAGTTTGTTCATAATAGCAGTTGTGTAAATTGGAGTAGAAATGGTTGATGTCCTATTTTCTTTTGCTTATAGTGTTGCACGAGGTCAAGAAACCTGAACTATTTATGATATACCCGTGTTTGTTCATCATTGATGATAACTGATGTTTTGATAGTTTGAAGGCTGTAGAATCCATGATTTTATTTTATTACATGTTTGAACTGCAGTTGTGTAAATTGGAGTAGAGATGGTTGATTTCGTATTTCCTTTCTGCGTGTAGTGTTGCACGAGCCAAAAAGCCTAAATGGTTTATGTTATACTCAGTGCTTTATGCATCATTAATGATAATTGATGTTGTGCATAGTTTGAAGGAGAGTAAGATCTGTAGACAGCGTGAATTGATTTTATATCATGTTTGAACTACCATCCTCTTGGATCCAATTGGGAGGCGTTTCCTTTGGAGCTAAGTAGCTCTTTTGGAACATTAAACATGCGGGAGTTCCCGATGTTGTTTTGTAGCTTTGTTTGAATGAGAACATAGGCTGGTGGACAACATTTTTGGCACCCATCATTCTTCTTCTGATAAGAGTAGTGTCCATGCTGCAACTGATTCTGGTTGGCAGTAAGCTACGTTTTCAGATCAAGGTGCCAGAGGTTTTTGTATGCAACTTCCTTGGGAGGTCGTTGGATTACGATGTGAAATAAAACCACCAGGTTAGACGGTGTGTGGGTGCCCGGAGTTTGAAGTTATAAACAGTATTCTAGTAAAGTGGCTATTGGGGTAGGCGGTAACTACCAGGCATCTTCAGCATTTTGCTGATTACAAATATTTCACTCAGTCGAGGCCGACCTCGCTAAAGCGTGATTCAGAAACCACACAACTATGTTAGGCCAGCTACTATCTGTCCCACGTCCCGCCTCCCATCCATCTTTTTCTGTCTGAGCGTCCTAATGGCTGGCAAAGCACAACTCAGCTGCTCCCCTAATTACTTCTGCGCATACTACAAATTCTTTATTTTTTCCTCCCTCCTTACTGGTCTCACCCCTTTCACTTTCAGCTCATTGATCCAGGTCCCAGCCACCGCCTTGCTGCTGCTGTGGTCAGGATTATGAGAGGCATAATAGGACGGATCAGGAGCATTGCTACAACCGTCCCCACCCTACTCATGTAGGGTCCTTCTGGACTTGCGCCCAAGCCATCTGATGGCTGTTAAGCTGCAGTTATACTCAACGAACTGACACCAGCGAAACTGGCCACCATTTTTCAATTTCTTTTTGGTGGGAGGAAACATACTATTTTTGTCGCTGAAGGGAGGACAGGATGGGCAATTGAGAATCACAACTTGTTAGGTAGCCGGTGGACGTGAGCGAAATAGTTTTAAAAGCTGTTTGAGAAAGTGCATCCAGACCGTGATTTTAGGAGCATCGCAAAAAGGAGGGGGGAGGGGTAAAAACATGAGTTAGGGTTATGATGAAACAAGGATCAAAAGGAAGAAAATAGAGTTAAAATGCAAATAATATAATTGGAGTTTTCAAGGTGCATACTTGTTATAAGACGGGCTCTACGAACATGGTGGTAGAATCAATGAAAAATACTGGCTGTCTACAATTGTAAAGACTAATGCTTTGTCCTTGTAAGCCACCTAGAAGCTTATCCGACACGTAACAAATAACAACTACACGCATAGCTTTATAAACAGAGTTTTGAAAAGGCAAACATACACGAATAAAGAATATAAGTGAGCCCAATTATAGGTTCTTTTGAAAAGGTAAATGGTACCCGCCGGAGGGCAGGGAGGTGAAGAATGGGTGGGGCGGCGCCGGCGGCCCGTGGTGAGGACGGTCTCCCGGCTGGAACCGGGTCTTGCGCAGGGCAAGGAAGGGAATACGCAGCCAATGGCAAATAAACGATGAACTTTTCATTGCATCGGATGCTCTATTTAACATAGTGCCCCACAACGGGTAACACTGGACTCACGCACGAACCTCGTGCTTACAGGCCTGCGGCCACTAAGGCTATGCCTTTTACTACTACCCCTTCTCACATATTCCCCATTACTAACCCATTCTCTGGTGCTCGCGGCTAAGGCGCTGCCGGAGGTGGTGGCGCAGAGGTGGTCCCGCCCGGGCTGTGGTCCTGGCGTGTAACAATTCCCCCCTCGGAGATAACAGTCACGCCCTCGTGGTCTGTCCAGCTGGGGTAGGTGCGGCGAAGCTCGTCGTATGGCATCCAGGTCGCCTCAGATGGCGGCTGGTTGATCCAGGTGACCAAGACCTCGGTTGCTGCTGCTCGCCCTTTCTTCACCATGCGGCGTTGGATGATTCGATCAGGAAATTTGTCTGCTCCAGGCGCTGGTGGCCAGAAGGCTGGTAGTTCTGCCGGAGCTGCCGGTGGTGTCTTGCCCGCTTTGGCTTTCAGCTGGCTGACGTGGAAGACCGGGTGGATTCTCGATTGGTCTGGTAGTTGTAGCTTGTACGCGACCTTGCCCACCCTTTCAATGATTTGGAATGGTCCGAAAAAACGCGGTGCGAGCTTGTTGTTTGTGCGATTAGCCACTGTTGTTTGGCGATGTGGCTGTAGGCGGAGATAGACCCAGTCTCCTACTGCGAAATTGCGGTCTGATCGATGTTTGTCCGCCTGTTGCTTCATCCTGTTCTGGGCCTGGTCCATGTTGGCTTTGAGTTGCTTCAGTTGCGTTGATCGTGCTCGTAGCAGGTCATCGACCTCTTGAGCTTTGGATGTGCCTTTGACGTATTGGAGGAGCGATGGAGGTGGTCTGCCGTAGATGATTTCGAACGGTGTGAACTTTGTTGAGGAGTGCCAATTCGTGTTGTAGTTGTACTCAGCCCATGGAATCCAGCGGGTCCATTCCTTTGGGCAACTGGAGCAGAAACATCTCAGATATGTCTCCAATGTACGATTGACCACCTCTGTTTGGCCGTCCGTTTGGGGGTGGTATGCTGTGGAGAATGTGAGGCGGGTTCCCAAGTGACGGAAGAGTTCTTTGAAGAATGTGGATTGGAATGCAGGGTCCCTGTCGCAGACTATGGATTTGGGAATGCCATGGAGTTTGACGATATTGTCCAGAAATATGTTGGCAACGGAGGTGGCTGTGTAAGGATGACGGAGTAGCAAAAAATGGGCGTATTTGGATAGGCGGTCTACCACCACATAGATCACAGAATAGCCTTTGACGGGTGGAAGTCCTTCGATGAAGTCCATGGACAATTCATCCCACACCAGGTCTGGGATCGGTAAAGGCTGTAGAAGACCTGCTGGGGTTGTGTTTGCGGTCTTGTTGCGTTGGCAGACATCGCACTCACGGATGAAGTCTCGAATAGCGCTAGGCATCTGCGGCCAATAGTAGTCCCGACGAATGCGTTGGTACGTTTTGTCATAGCCGGCGTGTCCTCCAATGGCGCTGCCATGGTTGTCGGCGAGAATGCCTGCTATTAGTGCTGATTGCGGGCTCAGGTAGATGCGGCCTCGGTAGAAGAGGACCCCTTGCTCAATTGTATAGCGAGTAGGGTCGAGCTTCCCTGTTTGCAAATCATTATGGAGTTGTTTGAGGTCCTGCAGTGTCTCCGTTTCTTTGAGCAAGATGGTGATCCAGTCTGGTTGGAGATGTGTTACTGCAAATGACTGGTCTTCAAGGCGGCGTGACAGGGCATCTGCTGCTCTGTTTGCACTGCCCGGCTTATATTCCACTTGGAAATCGAATCCCAGAAGTTTCACCAGCCACTTTTGTTGCGATGGTGTGTGGAGCTTCTGTTCGAGAAGGAATTTAAGGCTGTGGTGGTCTGTGCGCACGGTGAAGCTGGTGCCCATCAGGTATTGGCGCCATTTAGTTACTGCCGTGGTGAGAGCGATGAGTTCTTTCTCATAGGTGGAGTGCGCCGCCTGTGCCTCCGATAGGCGGGTGCTGAAATACGCAATTGGGTGCTCGAATTGCATTAGTACGCCCCCAATTTCCCTGCCTGATGCATCACACTCGATGATGAACGGCTGGTTGTAGTCTGGAAGAGCTAACACAGGAGGTTGTTGCAGTGCCAACTTTGTGTGATTGAACGCCGTTTCTGCAACCGGTGACCATTGGAAGACGTCTTTCTTCAGTAGGCTTGTTAGTGGCGCCGTCATCGTCGCATATCCTTTTATGAATTTCCGGTAATACCCGGCTAGGCCAAGGAACCCGCGCAGCGCTTTCAGGGTCTTTGGAGTAGGCCATGTAGATATGGCGTTGAGCTTGTCGGGGTCAGCTGCTACTCCTGCTGCGGATATGATGTGTCCCAGGTAGCCCACCTGGAACACGGCGAAGATGCACTTGGATGGCTTCGCGTGCAGCTGGGCTGCTTGGAGGATGTGCAGCACCTGTCGGAGGTGACGAAGATGATCTTCCCTGCATTGACTATAAATCAAAATGTCATCAAAAAACACCAGCACAAACTTGCGAAGGATTGGCCGGAAGATGTCGTTCATCAGATTTTGGAAGGTGGAGGGGGCGTTTGAAAGGCCGAAGGGCATGACCAAGTATTCGTAATGTCCTGAATGGGTGGTGAAAGCTGTTTTGTGGCGGTCTGGCGGGTGGACTAGGATTTGGTGGTAGCCAGACCGGAGGTCCAATTTGGAGAAGATGGTAGCCCCATGAAGTTCATCAAGGAGCTCGTCAATTACCGGAATAGGAAATCTGTCCTTGATTGTGTTAGCGTTCAGTGTGCGGTAATCCACACAGAGTTGCCAGCTGCCATCCGCCTTCTTGACTAGTAGCGCCGGCGATGAGAAGGGGCTCGTACTGGGTTGTATGAGCCCTTGATCCAGTAAGTCTTGGACCTGCTTTTCTAGTTCTAGTTTCTGGAAGTGAGGGTAGCGGTAGCGTGCTCCTACTACTGCTTTAGATTCCTCGATTAGGCGGATACGGTGGTCCTGGGATCGTGCCGGAGGCATGCTCGTTGGTTCTGGAAAACACCTTACCAAATTCCTTCCGAAGGGCCATTACTTCAGCGTCCTGGGCCGTTTGTTCCCGCTGGTCTGCGGCCGGTGCTGTAAGGAATAGCACATCACGTGCGGAGCTAAGGGTCTGTGCGGAGATTCCTTCCGTCATCATCCCGACGCGGGGAGTGTTAAGGTCGACGAGAGTAAATGGCGGCGAAGCTTGGGGAAAGGAGATTCGATTCTGGCTAAATTGCCATAGTGACGGGTCATATCTCTCGAGCCACTCCACTCCTAAGACGGCGTCGTAGGCCCCTATCGGTAATAGAAGGAAGCTTGCTTCACCGATGTATGTTTGTAATTGAAGTGGAATGTTGTTGACGACTCCCGAGTATTCCACGAATCCTTCACCTGCTACCTGGACTCGTCCTTGGAGGGGGGTGATGGAGTTTTGTAGGTGGGTGGGGACTGCTTTGGGATCCAGGAAATTTCGTGAGCTTCCGGAATCCAGGAGGATGAGCATTTTGGTGTTGGCTACCATTCCCCATAGCTTGATGGTTTTGTTTCCTGTGGCGCCCGTCAGGGCCATGGCGGAAATGGTTGGGTTGTTTGCTGCTGAGTCATTGGTTGGATCTGGCGAGGGTGGTGATGGTGGCGAGGGTGGTGGGTGGTGTTCCTTCGATTGAGTGTCTTCAGGGTTGTCAGATTCTTCATCCTCATCGGATTCAATGATGAACAGCACTGGATTTGTGCATTTGTGGCCGCGAAAATACTTCTCATTACATTTGAAGCATAGGCCCTTGGCTCTCCTCTCTGCTTCTTCCGCCTGTGATAGACGTTGGATCGGTGCCGACGCTCTTGCTGTTCGTGACGTGGATGGTGTCGATGCCTTGCCGTTCTTCTCCAGGCGTTGTAGATCTTCGACTCGTCGTGCTCGTCTGGCTATTTCGTGTCTCGCTAGCGTGGTGTCCACGCCTTGGACCTCCATGACGATTTTTAGGTCCTCACGCAATCCTTCGAAGAAGTACTCGGAAAGGTGTTTTTCCCTGACGCCGGAGCAGCGACTTGCCAGTAAATCGAACTGGCGTTGATACTCAGTCACCGAACCCGTTTGGCAGAAGCGTGCGAGCTTGGCACGGTGGTTGGAGAGGGCCGGGTCGTCGAAGCGGACTATGATGTCCTCCACGAAATCCTCCCACGATGGCTTGCCCATCGTCTTCCTGTAGACCGCGAACCATTCCAGGGCTGCCTCCCGCAGATGGATGGCGGCGACCTTGATCTTTTCTTCATCGTCGGTGATGTCTCCCATGTCGAACTGGTACTCGCATAACATCAACCAGTTATTTGGTGGTGTGAGACCATCATACGTCGAGAACTTAAATTTCCACTGCTTGCTGTTTCGTTTTTTGAACGGGGAATCTCTTGGGGAGCGGCGGCGGTGGTTTCTGTCCTCGTCGTCTCTGTCGCGGCTCCGTCCTCGCCCTTCGACTTTGAGGCTGAGATTACGCAGCTCCTTGTGCAGCAGCTCGAATGCGCTCTCGTGTGCCTCAATGATTTGCGTCTGCCTGAGGTACAATTCGCGCAACTCCTGCCAGTGTTGGTCGGGGTTACTCATGGTTGTGTAGGGTGGGAGGGTGGGAATTTGTTGCGGGGGTGGAGGGTTGGTCTGCTCTGATACCAAATTGGTACCCACCGGAGGGCAGGGAGGTGAAGAATGGGTGGGGCGGCGCCGGCGGCCCGTGGTGAGGACGGTCTCCCGGCTAGAACCGGGTCTTGCGCAGGGCAAGGAAGGGAATACGCAACCAATGGCAAATAAACGATGAACTTTTCATTGCATCGGATGCTCTATTTAACATAGTGCCCCACAACGGGTAACACTGGACTCACGCACGAACCTCGTGCTTACAGGCCTGCGGCCACTAAGGCTATGCCTTTTACTACTACCCCTTCTGACATATTCCCCATTACTAACCCATTCTCTGGTGCTCGCGGCTAAGGCGCTGCCGGAGGTGGTGGCGCAGAGGTGGTCCCGCCCGGGCTGTGGTCCTGGCGTGTAACAGTAAACATAGGTGAAAAAAATTGATAATCCAACGATAGGTTCGAATTGTAGGACACATGAAACTGTCTATATGTTTGACTTGTATGAAATGAGGCTTCGATGACTCTACATTTGCCATCTATGTAATAGATAGACTAAGGAGTCGCAATGCATTTACATTGAGTGTACGTTCTCGCTGTTCTCGCGGTACGTACGTTCCCATTTCTGTTAAGCAATAGCAAATTCTTTAGGCCAGTGTGATAGATTACTTTATTTGTTATTCGACGCTGATTCTTGTTTGAAAACTGTATACATACATAACTCTAGCCTTAGTGTCCGCCTGGACGCCCTAGGGGCTAGACAAGACGCCTCAAACTAGGCGCACAGCATGGTAAGTGTATTAAGTGGACGTCCAAGGTCTTTTAGGCCTAATTAAGCTATTTAAATGCTAACTAGGTGCTGGGGAGGAGTGGTTCAAGTGGTTCGACATAGTGTCCCCTCATGAAGGGATCTGCGTACGAAATTTACCGGCCGCCTTTGAAATGGCACTTGTCGTGTATGCCGGCCAACTGTGCGCTTTAATCGGATCCCGGGTGGGTGAGGCGCCTGGGGCCCGAGAGTTTTACGCTGTCCCGGGGGATAAAAAATGGCGCTTCTACGGAGGCGATTCTCTCGATAAAAAAATACTAACTAGGTTGTGATTTGGTCAAATTGGATCACCTTAAGTTATTTTATGGTTGAAATAGGTCTCGTTTAGGTCTGACCAGGTCAAAATTTTGTCAAATTATGGTTGATTTAGGCAAAACAAGTCTGATTTGCGGAGATAATTTTGATTTGAGAAAGTTAGGTTTAATTGACCAAATTACATCTCATTTAAGTCCATATAAGGTAAATTAGGAGAAGTAATGTCTGACCAGGTCATGCTATACAAAATTAGGTCCACTTTAAGCCAAATCAGGTCAAATATGGGAAAATCAATATGATTTGTGGAAAACATGTGTTATTTCGGGGGAAGTACATCTGATTTAGGAAAATTTGGTGAGATTTGACCAAACTTTGCCCTCATTTAGGTTAATATAGGATATATGTAAGGCATATTTGGTCATTTTGTGCAAACCTAGGTTTGATTTAGGCCAAATCAGGTTAAACTTGAGCAAATTAGGTCTGATCTCGAGGAATAATATGTCTGATTTGGAGAAACATGTTTTGCTTTGGGAAAAGTTGATCTAATTTAGGGAAATAGGTCTGATATGGGGAAATAGAATTTCTTTAAGTAAATATAAGTGAGAGTACATGCCTAAGATGTTTAGCTATGCAAGATTCAGTTGGATTTAGGTTAGAGTAGGTCAAATTTAGACTAAAATAGGTCAAATTAGGGCCAACCAAGTCTAGTTTAGGTCATATTAATTGTGATTTATGTGAAATATAATTCACACAACTTAGATAGACCATTAGAAATACACACAGTAATGAATCTATTTGAATGTAGCCAAATGCATATATATGTCACTATATATGTACATAAAAATATAAAAAATAGCAAAAAAGCTTAGAAACACTTGGGCTCTCCTTAGGAAAAGGGACCATTTAGCCGCCTAGAAACTATGACTAGCGACTTGTATATTATGACGATTATGTATTGAGAGGAACAATAGATATTTCCAAGGTTTTTAAAATATAAAAATGTTGTCATTAGTGATATATTGATACCATTCATTTTGGCTTTCTATACAATTAGGTGATGTAACCTCAGTTCTCCAAGTGAAGACAACTCCTAGAGATTCCACCAATTATCTGGACACTAATAATTCTACTCCAGGTGACGTCATCAAATTTTGAAGTCTGTTGAGATGTTAACCTTGCATGAAGGCCTCATAGCCCCCTGAGGCACTACTAGTTGCAGAGCCACATGCATGAAAAGGGCGGGGGGCACTACCCTACTTTAAAAAATACTCACAAACACATACAATTATTCCATGTATTGAAGTTGTGAACTGCTCTAGTCCCCCACTAATTACCAACTTATAAGCTCTGTTTCTAGCTATACGAACATGTGCATGACCACTGTCATTTTCCTAGTTCCACCGCTGGGCACTATGTCACTAGTTTGTTTGACTTTCTTTGGAAGATGATAGTCATCTCGAGGTGTTCTTTTTGATAGTAGGGTTCAATAACAGAGAACCCACCCCCTTTCATAAAAAACATATGAATAACTGCCTATGTCCCTCATGCATGGTTTTCTTGTGCACATATTTGTGGATGTCCATCTTCCTATCATTAGTGGTAGAGTCACATAATGGCTAGGTGGGCATGTGCCCTACCCTAGCCTTGAAAACTTTATATTAATCGCTACAAAGACTAGTGTTTTAAAGAAAAAAACCACAGTAGTGCCTTACTTAAAATCCATCAGTATGGTCCTGCATCAACAATGCCCTCCCCTAAGTAAATATCTTAGCTTTTCGACTATTCATATATGTAGTCGAATACCCCCATACCCGACTACCTAACTCAACAGTTCACACTACAACTTATGCTATAGTTTTCTTGTTGTATGCGACCATATACACTAGCTACAATTTATCTTAATAATAATGAAGTAAAAGAATCCAATAAGAGGTTGGCAATGAAAATAAAATTGAAAATAAAATATAGTGTTAGAATTATTGTTATATAGTTTATTATGTCATATGGACATACTTGTCTTCACCCATTAGGGTTAAGTTTTATTTCCTTATACTTGCCTCATTTCCTATATATAAGAGATGAGTGTTCCTTCTCTGAATAAGAAAATATTTCATCATCCTTCCATCTTATTTTTTGTATAGTATTAGATCACCAATCTTAATTTAGGTAGAATAAGAGAGAGTCTCCACCTGTGGGTGGCCATCTTCTCTTCTTAGGTTGGCCTCCCACCAGGCATCATCCTAACCTCCATGGTCATCTCCTTTCTTCTTCTTTTGTTCGAAAAATCCAATCTTTTTATCGATGTTCTCAATCCTTACCATCATCTACATATATCTGTCTCCCCCGAGTTTTGTTTATCTAGTTTTCATTTTGTGGCATCCTCATCGCCTTGTCATGTGTGAATTCTATCAATGCCAATGAAATCTTCCTTTCTATCTAAACTTTTTTTTATTTCATTCTCTAATAGCAAAGTCAGTCAATTTTTCTTTTTTGATTTAGTTTGCTTGTGTCATCATCTGCGTCCAATCAAAGTTTTTTTAATTTCTCTCATGTCATCATTACCAACCAATATTTTCTTTTCTTTTTCTCTTATTTGAACCATCATCCATTATTGTTTCTTTAAAAAAAAACCCTACTAACCATGTGAGAACCCATTACACTAACGGGATTACTCAAAACACAAAACACGATTACTGATTTATTAAACACAAACCCAGAAAATAGGGTAAATTAAAACCGATTTCAACATTTTCCAATTGTTCAAAAATATTTACATAAAAGCCCAACAACTTTCTTTATTTCATATAATGTCAGAATCTCTTACAAATTCTCTGTAGCCTCAGCTGCAACATGAACTTTAAAAAGGAACACTATCCACATATTACACACATACGAACATCAACATGCTATCGAAAGCTCGATTCAATCAAAACATCATATACAAACTTTTCACCCAGACCTGAGAATACGTGGATGACTCTGGGATGCACTAGGCACTAAGCAATATCACTAGGGTTCATCACCTCAGATTCTCTTTGCTACAACAGTATGCTGCCACTACTGCTGATCACCTAAAAAGATGTGGTGACCCACGAGGTGAGACCTAGTCCCAATGAGAGATATAACTCTCTCCAATAGATGTTGATTAGATTAGATTAAACAATACTTAATTGAGCAGTTGGAGTATTTAATAATCAATTGAGAAGATTTAATAGTTTAAGCATGCTAATCAGATTAAGAAAATAAGCTTAGCAATAAGTATGATTATCAATGTATATACCATGCTAACAACACAACCATACTAGTAGCATAAGTATCTCTAATCTAACATCATGGATATGTCTAGTAGTATAACATGGATATCAACATTGGCATGTTTAATAAAGTGAACCAATCTACATCATAAGTAGAGCTAACATCATAAGCAAAACTAACTACATAAGCATGTTTGGCAGTTTAAGCATTTATAATTACAAAGGCATGGCTACCAATATTAAGCATTGCTACCAACATCATCTTAACTATCAATGTCAGTATATAAGACAACATAAGCCTATTTACAACATGAGCATAATAACAACATAAGGATATCTATCATCTCTTATCGTACTACACATCATCTTTATGTAAGGAGAGCAAGCAAGGGTTATCATCTAATATGAAACATTGTGTATAATCCTAAGCATATATTCTACACAACTATATTACATCTTTTAATACTGCCATGAGGATTTGAGTTGTACCACCCAAATTTAATTGACCACTGCTAAGTCAAAATCAGTGCCATACAAGATCTAGGAGAAGCCAAACTCCAAGATCTTCTCCATACTCAGTCAGTACGAGTCTACACCGTAGTGACATATAGTCAATCAACAAAACATCTACATATAGCCCTATAACTAGCCCACCTTGGTACAGGTCACAACACTAGCATCTAGGGTATTCAAACCCAACCACTGAGGTACAACTACAGTTCTCCTCCAATCACATCATTTTATAATCACCGAGACCCGACCATAGTTGTTCTCAAAAAGAGGGCTACGTATGACCGTATTCATCTTCTCAAAACACTTGGTGTTAGGATGACAAGCATTTTGCATACTCAACATGTTATGTATGCGCTCTGAGATTCCCTTAGGAATACTATTTCACCATCCAACAAGTTTAGACACTAAATATGGTTCTATGACACATGACACTACATGATTAGGGTTTCACTTGATTGGTTATTTCCAATTGGGTAAATTAGGTTGCATCAAACAACCTTAATTCATCTCTATCAAACATTGATATATAGCAATTTCAGAAGCTATAACACATATAAGACATAATTTCTCATCTCAACATAAGAGGGCAATATTCACCTGCCAATCAAGAGACTATACTTATAATCATATTATCATCGCATGGTACTATTCTCTTTCCATTCATGAGACTACACTTGTCATCATAATATCACAAGATATAAATCCTTAGCACAATATCACATGGTATCAACCCTTGTCAACATTAGAGGATTACACCTCATTCTGGGCTCAATCATGCCCAAAGGTCATTAAGACCATCATATCATTTCCTACAAGTTCATGATTTTCTTTTTATTCCTTATAACAAGGCTCAACAAACATCACCACACATGTGATACACATGCTTAACATAATTTGCACTAAGAAACTTAAGACATGTTCACAGGATACCATAATAACATTATAGGAGTATCTTAGAAATTAAGCGCATTTTGTTATTATATCAACATATAAGAAAGTCAGATACGATTGGCCATCATCACACTTTTAGTGCACAAGTTTAGCATAAGAAACATAGATCGTGAATCTATGATGACCACCAGTTAAACACATTGAAGTTTCCATCAATCATTAGTAAGGATATTCCATCATTATGTTAATCATTCAAGAAATGACATCATGATTAACCACCATTATTTAATTGCATCAGCGTTATGTTTAGCTAGGTAGGTTACATTAAAGTTATAGTTCAACATTCATTCACAAACCTTATCCCATAGCATCCCATTTAATCTTGAATGCATCAAGCACAACATCATCATCACATTCCATACTATCCTCAAGTATGGATCCACACATAACTCAAGGTGTAACCATTATTTTATAGTATACTAGAGTTCCACAACAATAAGAGAGACACCATTGTTCAATTATTCCACTAAGGAAGGCTGATCATAGGTACCCATGATCATCTGAGTTCATTAGAATTAAGTATAACAAGCTATATCCCATTAGGGTTACATGTCAATCATGATATGGTCATTATCCATTCTATTCATATGAGGGAAAAGGTAATAATACCATATTAAGGTCAAACCTCCATTGGTTCCATCATCATTCAACCCATATCACCATACCACAACATTGCCCAGAACTATTGGATGTTGAAAAGATAAGACCATTGGTTATTTACATAAGTAAACACCTTAAACAAACCATATATAAATACATTGAGTTGTGACCTAGAAAGAGTCACCATTAAACCTTAAACATCCCTTATTTAATAACATAAAGGAGTACCATAGGTTGTGGGGTTAAGACCCATCATTGGTTGTACATTTTAAGCAAGCCATCATAGCAGTCATCCAGCTCCTTAAATTGTTCACGTGAAGGAAACCATCAAATTTAGATTATTAGAACTCACATGTAGTAGTATAGGCTTCAATCCAAACCATTGGATGTTGAAGCATCCAATCAAAACCATTGGATCAAGTCCATTGTTCAAAACTATTAGAAGAAGAAGTGTTAGATCTTACACATCAGATCAGGTTCATATTTCAAAACCATCAATTGGAATATAGGACTAACCCTTGAATCAACTGATGCAAGAAACTATTGGGTTAGTGGTTAATTGAAGCTACATCTAGAGCCTTGAAACACCATTGGTTGTGGAAAATTGTGTCACCATCGGTTGATAGGGCTAACACTACTATCATCTTTAACCATCATATGTTGTATTGATGTCACCATTGATTGATATCTTCATTAGGGTACTTAGTTGTTGATCATTACGCTTCTGATTGAGCCAAAACCCAACCTAAGTGGTGACTATCAGTTGTCACAATTGTTTGGCACCCTTGGTCACCACCATTGGCTGTCAAGATAACAACGCCATCGGTTGTTGCAAGGGTACTACCATCGATTGATGTATAACATGAAAATCAGCCTTAAAACCTAGGTATAAGCCTTCAGTTGTTAGGTGCTAAGCACCATCGATTGTTAAGACAACCTGATCCTAATCATCCTATTCCTTAGGAAGGTCGTATAAAGAGTTTCAGATCCATCAACATCTGGAAACTAAGCAATAAACATCATAATAATCAAAACCCTAGGCAAGGTTATCTTTTACATGCATAGATCTTTGTTTTAGAGCAAGAACTTATGCAAGCAAGCTTGTAGTAAGCAATAAAAGTGAAGAGGGTTATAAAACTAGCCTCTACAGAGATGAAAAGATTTCTAGAATCAAGAAACTTGAGCTAAGATGGTTGGAAAACCCTAACTTTAGCTCTGAACTCTACCATCTAGCACCTTTCTCCATACAAGAAGCAAACCCTAGATAGGAGGAGCAAGTAAGGTAGATATTTTAAGCTCTAAAGCAACTTTTACCATGGAACAAAAAAGTTCCGATCTGGAGTAAGGTTTGAGGAAGAAGAAGAGTAGGAAAACGGAGAAGGAAGGAAGAAAACAACTTGCCTTGGTCGGAAACCCTAGGAGATGACCTTGGAAACCCTAGGTAGGGCTAGATGGTTCTCTAGGAGACCTTCTTCTCAAAAGGAGGGTCGTCTTCTACCTTGGACCACCTATTTCCACAAAAAAATAGAGAAAGGTCAGTGCTACAGGTTATATGAAAGATGAAGCAAGAAAAAGTTTCATACTTGGTCAAGGAAGAGGTAGATATAGCCCAAGGATAAGGATGGAAGCAAGCATGAGGTGTACAAGAAACTCTCCATGTGTCCATGGCTTAAAGCTTCCATGGACGAGAAAGAAGCAGGTCCACCTACTTTTGGGGACTGCTGGGCCATCGGTTTATGGTCTCCCAATCCATCCATCGACTGCTGGTCGAAGGTACCCATCGTTTGTTCATGGTTTAGGTCAATAGGTCATGAACCATGGTTCAACAATCCATTTTAAGTGAACCACCGATCCAGTGGGTTCAAAGATCAAAACCATCAACCTCCTGACCATATAGGGGTAACCTCCAGTTTTTACCTTTGGATGATGACTGATGGTTTCTCACCTAACAACAGGACCATCGTTTGCTGGACTTGAAGGTGGCTCATCCATGGGGGGGGGGTTAAACCCTAATTCACCATTGAAGGGAATCACCATCCAACCAAAGTAAAATTGAGCACACCATGGTTAAAAAAGCTCAAGAATGATGATAAAACATCTAATAAACATAATGCATGTGACAAATTGCAAAGAAAGCCCCTCAATTGGGTAAATTATAGAAATGTCCAAAATGTAAATAAAATTGCATAACTTGCACAAACAATGTCCAAATTGGACCAAATTTGAAATTTAAGATTGTATTATGATTCCATAGCATATATAAATGTTTTATTATGGTTATAAGCATTAAATTATGATAATTAAGCATGTTCAACCATTTAAGCAAGGTTAGGGGTCTCACAACCATAAACCCCTAACAAGGATTTTGCCCCTAAAATCCAAGGTAAACAAAAATGGATACTTATCATGCACCTCATTCTCAATCTTACATATTGTTATTTTCATCTCATGTTGATGTCACATCATTATCATATAAGTCATATTCTTCTTTATCAACTCTTGCAAATGCCACTTGGTTCAACATAGGAACTATTATGCCACCTGCACAAGTCTGGTAGTACCTTTCAACTTGGGACTATAAATGTTGTCCTAAACTATTCTATCTATTGTATCACACATTACTCATAGGATACACTTGCTGGATCTTACCAAACATGGAACATCATATATCTCTTATCTTATGTAATTATACAAGGTTTCATCCCTATGCTCTTATAATAGTTGTTGTAATTAACAACTCAATCAATCAGGCAGGCATCCCCTAATTGTCAATAAATATAAGAAGTATGTCCTTAGAAGATTATTCCATCATCTCAATGGTGGATTGACCATCTGTCTAGTTGAAGAATCATACACTTATCTACAACCGTTAACAAATATAACTTCCTAGTTGACCTCATTAGGGGTAGGGAAACAACAATGTCTTTATCTTACCAGGATTCACACAAAAACACTTAACATATTTATTATAACTCCAATAGGATACTCTAATTAACCCCCAAATCACTCTTGCTGAACTTGTCAGACATAAGTATAGTTGCTTCAACATTCTTAAGGTTCAACAAAGATGTTGACCATGCTACTAATACATTGGTTATTCTAAACAACTTAACCCCAAACTCATCATGGAAATGTAACTTATGTCATCCACTCTAACTATTATCCATTGATATAATGATACTAGGTTTATCTTTAAGGATCACAGTAACACATGTTTGCTAATTAACAAACCATCTATCCTTGATTGTGGTCTCACCCAACTATCAGCAGACCATACACAACATCATAGAATCACTCTTCTTTTCTCAAACAACACTTTGAGGATCAACATCAACTCTCTCTCTAATGGAGAGAAACACTAGAGAACTCATCTAATAGATATATTTAACCTCATATACTCATGGTACACTTTGGATACTAGGATTCATTACTTTGGTGTAAGGACCCTGACCTGGGTTTTGGGATAACCCTATTTTTTGCCTAAGTAAGATTCTTATAACTTTAATCTAATCCTTTGAGGTGTTTTGTAATCATATGACACGTTTATGTTTCAAGTTTGGTCCTGTTTGGATAACGTTTGAGCAATATTTGCTTGTTTTGGACCAAAGTGTAATTTACCCAAGATGAGGGGTTATCTTGCCATATGTCACATGTTGAGTGTGCCCTTAGTGATTTATCATCACAATAAAGAGGATTATACTATGGGGCACCTTGTGGAGAGATTAAATTTCAAGTTGAGCATATGTGGATGATGCTTGTGCTTTATGTGCTAGTTTTGGTGTAAATTGTAATTTACCTGAAGTATAGGGTTAACATGCAATTTACCATATCTAGAATGTTCCTACTTTTGTTTGACATCATCTTGAAGATAGAGAAAGAGATGTGTGCCTAGTTTGGATCTCGGGCAAGAGATGATAACCTTAGTAGAGATAATGACCAATGGACAATGCGTCTCTTGACCTTGGTTTATAGTGTATCGGTTTGGTGATGTGTATCGGTTAGGAGATGTGGCGCCCTTGGTACGAAGCCAAGAGGGCGATACTCTACCTAGAGTATATCACCATAAACTTGCATGTTAAAGTGGTTGCATGTGACCTTTGTACGTGGACAAGTGTCACCTTGACTCTTAAGGCGATGACACCTCTCTTTTGATCTCTCTTTCTTCCTCCAAGCATATAACCCCCTCCATCTTCACACAAGTGAACCTTTTCATCCATTCTTTTTCTTCTCCTCTTGGTGGACGAGCTTGGGAGCTTAAGGAGCTATAAGAAGTCTCCATGGAGCTTGGGAGGCCGAGTTCCTTGCTCATGGTGATTCTTGGTATACTTCCATCTTGATGAGTTATGTTTCTTGGTTATGATTCCTTTAAGCTCTCTTCTTCCCCTCTCATCCATGGATCATACCTTGAATAAAGGATGACTGGGTCATGGTTCTTTCTTTCCTTATTTCCTCCTTGAGCTATCATAACCTTGGTATCTACTTCTTCTTTCTTGGAGATAAGATTGAGATCGAGTTTGGGACTCTTGATGGATCATATTCAAGTTGAGAAACATGGGCTTTGGAGCTTTGATCATGGAGCTTAAACCCTTGAAGAAGACCTTCGTGAGGCAGGTTATATAACTCTTAGCCTTCTTTGTGATTTTCCCTGTTTCATATGCCTATATTGTTTCTCATCTCTAAATCATTCATCTTATATATGTTAGAAGTTGCTAATAGTCTTGAGAACTATTTTGGGTGGAGAAATCTCATTTAAGTTGCTTTCCACATCTTGTACCTTCCTGCCATGGAAATGGTGGAACTAGTGACTGACATCCTAAGGTTGAAGATGACAAAGTCGACACATACACTAAGTGGGGAGTCGTTGTCATGCCTTGTGGTGCTAAACCAACACGCTTTGATGGGGCTAAATCGTCATGCCCTAGAGGGACTAAACTGATACACCTTGCTAGCCTGACATGCTTTGAGGGTGCTAAGCCATCATGTCCTAAAGGAGATAAACCGATATGTTTGCTAAATCGACATGCTTTTATGGTGGTATCCCGTCATGACCAAAATGATATCTTGTGAGCTGAAGTGCCAAATTGTGATGCCCTTTGTTGAGTAAGAGGTCGACATGACAATGCCCTAACCCTAACAACCCATCACACCTTCAAGTAGGGTTTCTCGTTACACCTTCTAGTAGGGTTTCCTGATACACCTTGGGAAGGTTAACCTCTTGTGCCTTGTATGGTGGCAGTCGACATGTTATGGTGGTGACAAGTCGACACTCAATGTCAAGAATCAACCCGACACCTTGAGGTCTAGCCCTATACACCTAAGATGAGCTTACCTGACACATTTTGGTGTGGTTAGGTCTACACATGAAGGTGATGCAACCAGGATCCCTCTAGCCCTATGAAATAGATATAACAACGACTGACCCAAGATGCTGTTAAACTGAGACTCACCATAATGGGGTAAACCGATACACCTAGTGTGTGTTAAGACCATGTTGCTAAGTGGATGTCAAGTCAACACACCTTGGAAGGGATGAAACCAATACCTAGGGTTGATGATCAACTGATACCCTAAGTTGAAGGTGAAACTGACATCTAGGGTTAGGGGATAGACCAAGATGCCATATAATTGACTAATAATACATGAGTGATGATGGTCGTTACACCTATACTCTTGTATATGGATATAGTCAATATATAGTGTAGTCATCTATCTAAGATGTCGTGATTATGAATGGCCAACCTCTCCAATATTGTAGGAGATTATGGAAGTAGGGTTTAGTGGTAAAGTGACCATACAATAATCCTAATCATAAGATAGTAGGACGCATGTGCTCTCCTTAGTGAAAGCTTGTAATCCATAGAAAGTGTCTTCTATGTTCCTTTCTACACGTTCATAGTTTGTGAGAGAGGTTAATGAGACCACTATGTGAGTACATGATAGTGGTGATGAGCCTTGTTGGAATCAAAGGGTGTTAGTTTTTGTGTAGAAATCACATGAACAAGTTTAATGATCTAATAGGTGCCTTTTGTATAGTTTGAAGTAAAACCCTCTAGTTATATAATCTTAGGTTTGACATTCCTTAGTATGAGAATGTGGATGATAACCTGTGAAGGATAATAACATATGGGTCACATAAAGATGAAACATCATGGTGGTACAAAGGTCAATGTGTTTCATAATACATTGCTATAATCCAAACATAACTTAATGAGATGATACCCATATGCATTTATAAAATGCTGATACCTACTGCTGATAACACAATGATCTATTCATGTCTAACTAATGTTGTTCAAACCTAAATCAATTCTGAGAAGGTAGAAATGGTGTGTTTAGGGTTTGGTGATAATAATCATGATGTAAAACCCTAATTGGCTATATGTGAAAAGCATTGAACCTAATTCTAAGGGTAGGCCATATTATTGAATGTATAGAAAGCATGATATTGTACTCCCTCTCTTTATTACATAAATTTAAACTTGTGAGTTAATTAGGTGTTATAAGTAGTGAATACTATGAAGGTGGTTAAATGATATCAAACATCGACTATAAACCCCGATAAGGGAACATGGAAAGTATAAATATGTGAATGTGCATACTTGGTTACATTGTCTAATTCTTAGCCTCATACACTCCAACTTATGGGAGGTGGTGAAAGTCAAAGATTTGAGATAGAATGATGCTTGAGAACCTTATGTATTATAAGCATGAAACGTAACCCTAAATTAGAGAACTTATGATGCATTGCTTGCTTTATTTAAAGGTGTTTAATGTGTTTTAACATATTCTCTCTCTCAATGTAATAGTTAATGATTGCTATGGAAAGTACATGTGATGTGGCATAAGTGATGTTTGGCATACGTGATGCTTATATGCCCAATAAAGCATGATGAAATAACCATGAATCACAAGTGTGATGTGATGGGTCTTAGGACCTGGAAAGGGCTTAGTGCCTAGTTAAGATGATATCCTCCAGTATTGGAATGATGAATTAATATCCCATAGTGATGTGACATTGGTTATAGCCTTGAGAGGATGTGTAGAAGTGGTGATGGCATTGTGAATGACAATGAAACAAACTTTATGTGGTGATAGTTTGACAAGCTCACACCCTATATGTTTACATCTGTTGGAATTGTGTTATGTCCTTATTTTGTAAAGTTTGCTATACTTTTATACGTTCTAACTTGATTGATGTTAAAACAAAATTTAATCGGTCTAATGAATCAAGTGGAATCTAATCATGTAGCTTGGCCTGTGCCATAGATCCATTTTCAATGTCAATATTAGTTGGATGGTGAAATGAGCAATTCTTGTGGGAAGCTTAGAGTGCATATTGTTGAATATGCGGGGTGCAAGTCAAGATATCTCCTTGTATCCTTAATTCATAGGATTGTCTATAGGCCATACCCTGGAAGAGTGCAGTTTTGGGCCATAGCTCAGTGATATGTGACACAGGATTAGCTATAAGCTATACCCTGGAAGATTGTGACTTTGGGCCGTAGCTCAGAGATATGTGACATAGAATTGGATGAGGGCCATACCCTGTAAGAGTGCGGCTGTGGGCCGTAGCTCATTTTCACTAGCACCATAACCTCTACCAAGGCGGGTTAGGTTTGCACAACTGGACTATATGTCGCTGGAAGCAGTTGACTCGTGATGTCACTGCAGGTTCACTCAAGTACTGACCATGAGGTTGGTGAGGTCATGGATTCCTTCTCTTCCATTGACCTTGTATGACACCGATTTTGACTTAGCAGTGGTAGGTTGGATTTGGGAGATATGAATCAAATCCTCATGGCATAATAAACTCGTAAATAGCTGTGTAGCATATTTGTTTAGAATCAAATACGAGAACATTGGATGAGGCCTTGCTTTGCTTTTATACTGTTTAGTTTGTAACAATTATACATGTTATTTGTATTCCTTTTCAAGCATAAAGATAATCTACTGTGTAGTGTAGATGCCTAAACTGCTTAAACAAGTGATGGTTGTCCTGCTTAAAAGAATCAGCTGAATTTAATCATCTTATAATAATATTCCTTTCTACTTAGTTATCTGTGATAATAATAGAGTTGGAAGAGAGTTGTATCTCTCATTGGGACTTTTATATCACCCCGTTGGTTAAATATCTTTTAGGTGGACATGCATACCAAGCTAAAGATTGGATAACCGAGGACATAAAATGAAGAATAACTACACCAGGTGGATCATGGTATATGGATAGTGTCTAGTAATAGAGTCCTATGTGTCGTCCCTGTACACTAAGGTCCTTGGGGGTGTTCTCGATGTGTTTCGATGACATGATGATCGATATGTAGTTTTTAGCTTGTGTGCCTTTAGTGGTATGTACATACATGTGGAACTATTATCTTATGTAACAGGTTGATTGGAAAACAATGTTGTATCACCTTGAATATATGTTATGAAATGCAAGTATTGACTCTTGTGAAATAAATCTCATCTCATGGTGCTTGTTGCAAATCCATTTTAATTTCTTGTGATTTTTGGCAATCCAATGTTAATGGTTTATCGTGGTTTAGGTTTTGAGTAATCTCACTTTGTGTGGCAAAGGGTGTCACATTTGATGGTATTGGAGCTCTAGGTTTGCTGAGTCTACTGGGATACTGGGACTAGGATTAGGATATTGTCTAAGATAAGAATATGATATAAAATATAATGCATACTGCCTAATCTCAATACTTGAGTGCCCTGGCTAGGTATTCAAATGTTGAAGAAAAGGTAAGTATGGAACTCTTAGATTGATTTCACTTTGATTACTTTGATCAGGTAGTCATTTTGGAACAATCTAAAGAGCATAAAAAATGGGGAAACATGATGTAATACCTCCATCATACTATAAAAAGAGATAAGAATTGCACCATAACTGATAACACCCATTTTATGGCTGCTAGAGCTTATATTTACTATCAAAATAGCCTCCAAACCTAACTTCTTCTTCGTTTTATCATATATGTTGTAAAGAAATAATGCCCACTATGCCCCTGATAATATTTCCCATCTTTTGTAGAGTTTCTCTTATCTTTCCACAAAAAGAGAATTAATGGGCCCTTCAGGCCCATCAGCAATGAAGTACCCATCCCGACCCAGTAGCACGTGAGGCGACACACCCCCTTACCCGTCACGGTCACTGCCCGATATGGCAGCAACCTGACACATGTGTGTCACGCGGGAGCCTTGGCTACTGCAACTCTTTACCCGACATGGTGCTTTGCTCGTCATGGATCGCCCAGCCGACGACATCGATTACACGACATGGCTACCCCTTGGTGCAGTAGCCCGCCAAGATCCTTACTGGCCACGATTGTGCATGATACACTGGTCGCCTTGCATGATTGATGGACCGACACGCGTGCTGGGCAACAGACATATCGACCCCTCCAAAGCCACGAGGATAGTGTCGGGATGAAGGACACATGGCCCAATAAAAGCCACGACCCCCCATCAACTCGCTACCTATAAATAGCAACTACAATCCTATAATGGGACGGGCCAGACCCTACGAGAGCTAACTCTTAGAGCACATGAGCTAGTACATCAAGTTCCAGAACCTGCTGAGAAACAATAGGTGAGCACACCCCTGACCCGAGAGGGACGGGAGGAGTTCACTTAGGAACCGTTCCGGTAGCAGCAAGCAGCGTGACATGACCCTCAAGGCTACTTCAACATGTCGGGTTCCTTTCTGGGCTTCAACCCAAGATGAATCACCCACCTATACCCGACACAAGGAACCCGAGAGCCTTAAGATAATGCTTACCCGATATGTATCCTAACCCGACACGGTACCCAACCCGATATGGTCTATACCCATCATGGCTGCAGCCCGACAAGGCCAGCAACCCGACACGACCATATCGGGTAGAGGTCCTATCCCGATATGCCCCTTACCCGTCACAGTTCATGACCCGACACGGTCGTGAACCCAATACAGTCGTATCCCAATAGAGCCCTTATCCGATACCATGTAGCATTATCTGAGGTGTCTACTGCTATGTACTTCGATCTTCTAAATCAAGGAGACCGATACCTATCTTCCCTTTACAACACTTTACTTTCATTTTACTACTGCATTGTATCTAAACCTTTTTATCTCTTTATAATTATTGGAATCTGTGGAGTTTATGTGTATGGCTCCTTTTTGTTGGATGATTTCTTTATAGCATCTGAGTTCTAGTCTCTTCTTTCTGGATCACGCTTTTGACTAGATATCAAATCATGTTTCTTATTTTGACTCCTTTGAGAGAGGGATGTCGTAAACTCTAGAGCTTGGTATGATTCGAGTGTATGAGAGTACCTAGAATCAGGGCCGCCCTGACCTATCTTTCTGCTCCAGTCTATGCCTGGTACCCTTGAGAGAGGGAACTTAATGCATGGCTAGTTGGCACCTTCTTTGAGAGAAGAAGGTGTAGAATGTACGACACCACCACTTGTTACGATTAAGTTTTCTTCCTTTGTGCTATACTATGAAAATAGTCTTATTTCCTCATTTTCCTTTATTTAAAAACTTCCATAAAAACTGCTAAACCCCAAATCTTAATCCTTCTGGTAACTCCCTTTGGAGATAGGTTTTTAGTTTGATTCTTTATAATTCTTTCTCGTTACATCAAAACCTTATACTTTGACTTTTCAACGTACTTAGACAAGTAAAACTTGAGTTCCGAAGCACTATTCTTCCAATCCCTTTGTTCAACTCCGAACTACTTCGACCCTGTGCTAGTTGTAGGAGTCTTAAACATTCGGGTATTATAAATTTTGAAAGTCTGATGACCTAGACATGTCTCCATTTTTGGACCCACATTTAAGGCTTGTCAACTTTTTGACCCCGTTGCCAGGGATTGGCAATGAATACCATTCTACGAAGTCGAGTTTTACTTGCACTTTGCCAAAAAACCTTGTATATATGCATATAATATTGCAAATATTTACTGCACATGATTTATACAACACACTCACACTTTTTCTTTCTAGGTATTTCTTCACCGCTTCAGACCCTCCTGTGTTTGACAAGCCATGGCTGAGCAGGCTCCCGAGGCTTGATCCCTGCGTTCTTTTATCCAAGTCAGGGCAAATGAAGAGAGGAATTCAGTAGTTGAGAAATCACTCAATATTGCCAACTTTGAGTTGAAGCCTGCTTTCCTCCAGTTGCTGCAACACGACCAGTTTGGAGGGAACACCATTAAGAACCCATACAACCACCTTATAATGTTCAAGAGGACTTGCAAGACTTTTAAGATCAACATAATCCCAATATCTCACATCTACACCCAGTGCTTCCCCTTCTCTCTAAGAGACAAAGCTTTGGAATGGTATACAAGTCTACAGGATGGAAGCCTCCCTATTTGGGAGAATCTAGCCATTACATTTATTGCCAAGTTCTTCCCTATAGAAAGAACAATCAAATGCCAAAATAAGATAACAAGGTACTTGCAAAAAGTCTCAGAGAATCTGCATGAGACCTGGGAGAGGTTCCATGGATATCAGAGGGAGTGCCCACACCATGGTTTTTCTGAGCCAAAGCTGATCACTAGTTTCTATAATGGGCTGTGCACTGGAGAAGAAAATCCCTGAATGCCGTAGCTGGCAGTGATTTCTTGGGACTAAGCGCTGAAAGGGCCAGAGAGATTATAGACAATATGGACACAAACCAACAAGATAGTGAGTACGAAAGAGAGTCAATGAGCCACACCACTCCTAGAGAATCGAAGGTAATGGAGGAATTAGCGGCTAAATTGGACAAGATAGTAACTGACGTCCAAACCTTTAAGGAGTAGGGATATAAGGGAAAAGTATGGCAAGAGGCAGTGAGAAGCTGTGCCACTTGTAGGGAGCCAGACCACCTGTCTGACTTCTATCCACACACGACCGCTCAAAGTGAACATGATGAAGACAACACAGAGAATGTAAGCTACATCCAATATCGACACCCTGATCACCCTGATTTTTCATATGGGAACACCAGTGCGGCTGAGAATTCTCATTAGCTGGTAAGCAGAACTTCCTCGGGAGGACCGCCAAATCAGCAACACCAAGCAGGGTTCCCACAACAGAGAAGTTTCCAGCAGAACTCACCACAATGACCGTCGATGATGACATAGTTGATGTCTTTTGCTAAGAAGCAGAACGATCTGAATAAAAAGCTACATAAAAGCTCCGTGGATAGCATGACCTTGCTCAAGTTGATACAACAACATATGGGAGGGTTTTCCGCTCAGATAGGAGAGCTTCAATAGTACAACAAGTAGATTGACTAACAGTTGGTGAGCTTGGCCCAGAGTATCGACCACTAAGTAGGGCATTTCCCCTCCAGTACCGAGGCAAATTCACATGGGAACGAAACTGCAAAGATGGCCATCTTAAGGTCAGGCACAGTGGTACAGGAAGCAGTTGAGAAGAGAGCGACAATGACGACAACACCAGTTGAGGATGTTAACCCTGAGGAATCGAAAGAAGTACCAGTGAAGTCTAAGAAAGTAACATCTAGAGGAGATGACGACGCAACTTCCGAGGAGCGTCCAGATAGGTATGCACCTCACTTACCTTTCCCACACAAGCTAGTAAAGGCACAGTTGAAGAAGAGGCACGAGAAGTTCATGGCTACAGTAAAGAAGTTGTACCTCGACATCCTGTTCTTAGATGCTATCTAGGAGATGCCCACATACGTAAAGTTCCTGAAAGACTTGATCTTGAGAAAGAAAAGAGGAGAAGACGTTGAAACTGTGAAGCTAGCACAAATGTCTAGTTCTTTTGTCAAGGCAAGTATGCCTTCTAAGAAGAAAGACCCTGGCGCTTTTGCCATCCCCTTTCAGGTTGGGGACAACATAACCCACAAATATCTGGTGGACCTGGGAGCGAGTATCAGCTTCATGCCCCTATCCCTTACAAGGAGGTTAGGACTTACCGATATGGTGAACACCAATATGAGAATTCAGCTTGCCGATCACACCTTCACCAGACCAGTTAGAGTGGTCAAAGACATGCCCATTAGAGTTGGGCGGTTCTTTATACCCTGTGACATCATTTTGATCGACACCGTGGAAGATCCTAGCTGCCCCATTATCTTCGGGGGACCCTTCCTTACAACTGGAAGAGTACTCATTGAGGTGGAGGCGGGTATTATAACAATCAGAGTCGGAGGAGAGCACATAGACTTCAACATCTGTAATTGTATGAAAGCCCCCTCGTTCTTTGGTAGACCCGCTGATGCACACTTTAGCTGGCGAAGCACAGGTGGTCGAGGACCTAGAAGTGAAGGAACTCCTGGCGTTTCTAGAAGTCGAAGATACGTCCGAAGCAGAAGACCTAGTGGAGATAGTGATGTATCCTTCCCTACAGAATGATCCTGCCAAAGAACAAGAAGAGAAGACCCCACCTGAGTTGAAGGTTTTGCCAAAAGTTTAGGAGTACCATTTCCTGGACGAAGAAAGGATGAACCCCGTCATCATCAACTCCAAGATGACTGATAGTCAGAAGGAACAATTGCTTGTGGAGATGAAGGTAAGAAGGAAAGCCCTAGGTTACTCGATTGGAGACTTGAAGGGGATCAACCCTTCTGTGTGCATGCACATGATCCACCTAGAATAAAATTCCAAGCCTTACGCCTAGCTGAAATGAAATCTGAATGAAAAGTTGCGAGAGGTGGTCAACAAGGAAGTTGTGAAGCTTCGTGATGTAAGAATCATTTACACCATTAGTGACAGCATGTGGGTGAGCCCCATCCTTATAATTCCAAAGAAGGGAGGCATAACACTTATTAAGGGAGATAATGAAGTCAAGATTGCCACTAAGACCATCACCGGTTGGTGGATGTGTATAGATTGCCAAAAGCTGAACTCCACCACTCGCAAGGACCACTTCCCTCTCCCATTCATTGACCATATGCTTGAGCTCCTGGCCCATCACTCTTACTTTTGCTAGTTGGATGGTTATTCTGGGTTCTATCAGATCCCCATTCACCCGAATGACCAGGAGAAGACTACCTTCATGTGCATCTATGAAACTTTTGCTTTTAGAAGAATGCCCTTTGGGCTCTACAATGCACCCACAACCTTTCAGCGGTGCATGAATGCCATATTCACAGATTTTCTATAAGATAAGATGGAAGTCTTCATGGATGACTTTAGTGTTTATGGAAGCTCTTTTGACGATTGCCTAAATAACCTATATTTGGTAATGAGGAGATGTGAAGAATAAAGTCTCACCCTTAATTGGGAAAAGTGCCATTTTATGGTACATGAAGGGATAGTTCTGGGGCATAAGGTGTCCAGTAAATGCATTGAAGTTGACCAATCTAAGGTGGAGGTGATAGCAAAGCTTCCTCCACCCACATCTGTTATAGGAGTCAGAAGTTTCCTGGGACATGCCGATTACTACCGAAGATTTATCAAGGACTTCTCGAGGATTGCGAAGCCTCTGTCAAATCTGCTGATGAAGGATGTGAAATTTGATTTCACAGATGAGTGTCTGACAGCATTCTCCACTTTGAAGGATGCTTTGGTATCCACACCCATTCTCCAGTCCCCCAATTGGAATCTTCCCTTTAAGCTTATGTGTGAAGCTAGTGATTTTTCCATAGGCGCAGTCCTTGGGCAAAAGAAAGATAAAAAGCACAATGTGATTTTCTATGCTAGTAAAATGTTAGATGAAGCACAACTAAACTACACCACCACTGAGAAAGAAATATTAGCAATTGTCTATGCATTTGATAAGTTTGATCTTATCTCGTGGGTTCTAAGGTGATTGTTCACACTGACCATGGAGCAATCAAATACTTAATGCAAAAGAAAGACACTAAGCCTAGGCTGTTGCACTGGGCATTGCTGCTACAAGAGTTTGATCACGAGATAATAAACAAGAAAGGTTCTTAGAATGTGGTCACTGACCACCTATCAAGGATCATGGTGGAAGACGACCACCCACTGCCGATAAATGAAAGTTATATAGGAGAAGCAATCTATGCTGCCCAGATGGCTAATCCTGAAGGGCCATTGTACGTCGATTTCTATAACTATCTAGCCTACAAGCAACTACCCCCAGAAATGTCATTCAATCAAAAGAAGTTATTCTTCAATCTGAAGAACTATTACTGGGATGACCCTCTATTGTTCAGGCATTACGCCGATGGCCTATACAAGTGGTGTATACCCGAAGACAAAGCCCCAAAGATTTTGTTTGAGTGTCATTCCTCCCCCTATAGAGGGGACTTGGGTGCTGAGAGAACCATGACCAAGGTTCTCCAGTCTGACTTTTATTGGCCCACTCTTCTCAAGGATGCTCACGCCTTTGTCAAAGGCTGCAACAAGTGTCAAAAGACCGGGAATATTTCCCGTAGGAACTAGATGCCCATGGCTGAATGGATTGACGTGGAAATTTTCGATGTATGGGGAATAGACTATATGGGGCCCTTCCCCTCATCATACGGTTTCAAGTACATCCTTGTTGCGGTGGATTACGTTTCTAAGTAGGTAGAGGCCATACCCACCACCACCTGTGATGCTAAGTCAGTGATAAAACTCTTTACTAAGATCATCTTCCCAAGGTTTGGAGTACCAAGAATAGTTATCAGTGATGGTGGATCTCACTTTGCTGAGAGGCAATTCGAGTCACTTCTATGCAAATATGGCATTCGACAAAAATTTGCCACACCATACCATCCACAGACATCTGGTCAAGTTGAAGTTTCTAACCGACAAATCAAATAGATTATGGAGAAAATAGTCAAGAAGTCTCGGAAAGACTGGTCAATCAAGCTAGATGATGCTCTCTGGGCATATAGAATAGCGTACAAGACGCCGCTCGGTACCACACCTTATCGTCTAATATACAGGAAATCATGTCATCTACCTTTTGAGTTAGAGCACAAGGCGTTCTGGGCCATTAAACGTCTCAATATGGATCCGTCCCTAGCCGGAAAGAAGAGGTTCCTACAACTACGAGAGCTTGAAGAACTTAGACTTCATGCCTATGAGAATGCAAGGATCTACAAGCTGAGGACAAAAGTCTGGCATGATTCCCACCTGTGGAAGAAATATGTCAAGGAAGGCGACAAAGTTTTATTGTTTAAATCTTCTATTCGACTTTTTCTAGGGAAACTATGGACTAGGTGGTCTAGACCGTTCGTAGTAGAAAAGATGTACCCATCGGGAATGATGGAGCTGTACGACAAAGATGACCCTGTGAAGGTCTTCCCAGTCAATGGACATAGAGTAAAAAGGTTCTATGAAGATGAAGCTTTCATAAGGAGGTCTGAGTTGCCCCTGGACGATGTCGAAGCTGCATCTACCAAAGAAGCATAGCAAGATTCGAAGATGTCGAGCTAACGACAAAAACCATAGTGCTCCTTGGGAGGCAGCCCAAGTTTTACTTTCCTAGAATATGGTGTTATTTCCTTTTCCTGCAAAGAACATTATGAACACTCTCATTGTAACCCGAGTCTGTGCCCGCCCCACTTGCACAGACTTCCTCATTTTCTGGGTCACTGACTTAGTTTTATCGCCTAAGTGTGTAACACTAGCTGAGGCCGAGGTTCACACTTAAGCACAGTGATGTTTTACACACCGAGTGCCTTTTAATTTTTGGCTTTCACCTTTATTAAGCTCTTAAGTTCTTTGATTTTAGCATGTCGGGCATGCATGATATCTTGCCCGTGCCGGGTTACCATGTCGCCCAACCCTTGACGGGCGTGTATCGTGCAACCACATCTTTCAAGTTTACCCATTTTTGTCGAGGCCTGTCGATACAAGTAGCACGCCCAACACGTCGCTCGATTCTGACTCGTGTACCGTGTGACACGTATATCGTGCAAGCCCATGGCACGCAAGGGGCATGTTGAGCAATGCATATTGGGCAACGCACCGCCTTCTCAAAAGGTTCACAACACAATGTGATTAGACGGATTTTACCTTACTTTGGAAGGCAATTCACATGCATGTACGACACATGTCCCCTTTTACCATTTAACCCCACTCGCGGACGGCTATATATAGCAGCTCGAGATTAACCATGTCGCGTTACTGAAGTTACCAAAGCTTTCGCTCCCGTATCACACAACCTCCTACTAGCTTAGCTCCTGTGCTGATTTCCCAGCCTGTTGACCTTTCGTGTTGTGTTCAGCATCTTCCCGCCCAACAAGGTAAAAACCCGTGATGCCCTGTGTGCTGTGTAAACCTGTGTATCGTGCGAGTCCTATTGCCTATCCATATCGTGCACTGATAACACTTTAACTGTATCATACTTTCTGTATCATGTTCTTGCCCGTGTCGAACATGACCTTTAACACGTATCATGTTTTTAGGTTAATGCGCAAAGCATATCAGCTTTCCCGTCATTTATTTTGTATCATTTTTCTGCCCGTGCCGCGCGATACAAGTATCACGTGACACAATTTATCACACATTTTTGACGGGCATGACGTCTAGCGCGTGTCGGTTACCCTATCGTTTAGAGAGCTTATCATGCTTTCATCCATGCTGCACGACACGCTTATCATGCGTCACATCTATCACGTGTAAAGTAAGTTGGGGGAAGCTTGTCAACACCCTCCAAGTGTCGCGCGATATGCGTACCACCCAAACCATATCACACTTCTTTGCTGCCAACTTCACTAGCACATCATTTTCCCTTCCACCCGATGTCGGCTTATCATGAATATCGTTCGAAGATCACACCGAGTCTCTCAGTATCAGGAACTTGTGTGTCGTGCACCATGATTCCTAAGGTCCGACGCCAGACTATTGGAGACCGATACCAGATCTCATGTATATCACCCAACCCATATTGGGTGGCACCCATTTTTACTAACTCTCAGTACCGAGTAAACAAAGTTTTGATCAAATAACTCTTTTTGATCTAATTTCCGTATCTAATCTTTTTAGAAAATGGTACACACCAAGCAAACCGTAGTTCAGGTCAATGAGAAGGGTCGGAGGATCAACCCTGAGTCCACAAATGAAGCCACCACAGGGCAGGAACACCCTAACCCAGAAACCACTGGGCCATCTGAGGCTGAGAAGCGGCCCCGAGTAGAAGCAATTGCAGCCTCGGCCACGACGGAAGGTGCCGAGGTTCTGGCCCACTCGCCAGGGCATTTCGTGTTGAGGGACAAAGAGCATGATAGGCGCTACAACAAGTTGGCGGTGAAAGTCTACCAAGAGAAGCAAATAAAACATTTTCATAAAAATTCTCGTAGAATCGAGAATGAAGTTTTCATTCTGTACATGCCAGATCATGAATTAGTAACTGCATCCAATCTCTGAAAAAGTCCCAATTTTTCTATTTTTGGAATGGAATATTTACGGAATCCCCATGAATAGGAATGGATAGGATCAAACCTTATTCCATGATATTTCCATAAGATTCCTTTTTTTTAAGCAAGCCGCCCCCCGAGAGGGCTTGGTTGATCCATGATTTATGTTTCCCAACCCGCTTCTGCCACTATGCATCTTTCTGGCAAGTCGACATCTTTGATAGGCTGGAGAATGTCCTAGAAGATGCCGAACTCCAAAAGATCTACTTCAGCTTCTCTGCCTCTTACATCGAGCTGACAAAGGAGTTCATCTCCTCCCTTTGCCGGGTTCCAAACATGCTAGAGGAAAGAAAAAGGTATGGTGGAGCAGACAGGCTGCATAGGTGCCTCTACAACACGGAGCATGACATAACAGAGAGGCTGCTCAATGAGATCTTCTCCTCCAGTGAGGTTGAGTGAGAATTGCTCAACAACAGGACCCAAATCAGCAATGACGATGACTTTGACCCAGTCAGGCTGTGAAAGAAGCTGACGGGCAAGTCGTCATTCAAGCCAGGAAGCAAAGTGGTAATGGGCCACTCCTATTTCTGGAGGATAGTCTACAAGATCATGGCAAACCTACTCTTTAGTAAATACGAGATGAGCAACCTCTACACTAAAGAGCTACACCTTATCTGGTATGTAATGGAAGGCAAGCCGATCAATATGGGGTGCTTCCTGCTCAATCATCTACATCCAATAAAGGATGCCACCAAGGAGTACAACATGGGAGGAGTCATCAACCTTATAGAGTCTGAGCTTGGGTACCCGAGGGAGCCACTCATCCTGTCACGAACCAGGGGTGACAACAAGATAGATATAAAGTTCCTTACCAGGGTGAACATCATCAAGAAGGAAGGCTGCCACCTCTTCTATAAGTTCACGAGGACCAATATCCTCCTACCCCTCCCAAGCTACGTCAACTATGATGCAGAGAAGCTGGTCTTTACAATGGAAGAGGTCGAAGCTCTGACCGTTGATGGAGCTTACACTGTCACAATGTCCATCCAAGAAAGGATGGCCTCCACAGGGAGGCACACACCAATAGAAGCTCAGCGGGACAAAACATCGACACTCATCCTCAAAGACTCACCAGTCACCACCACTGTTGAGCCAATTGCCACAACCGCCAAACTAATAGACGCTACTCCAGTGGTCGCTACTGCCACCACCGAACCAGCCATGGCGACCACAACGATGCCCACCGTGGCCACAGGAGAAGTGCCGACCATCAAGGAGGTTATTGACACAACCAAGGCCTCCACAACGGTCGTTGCCTCGAAAGCTGCCACCGTAGAAGTAGTTGCCGCGACACCGCAAGCTTCAGCCCTATCGGCAATGACAGAAGCCACAACCGCCCCCTTGGTGTGACCGAATGCCTCTCACAACAGTGATGAGGTGTTCATTGACATCTTAGAGGTGGAGCTCAGGTCTGTCCAGCAGACCTCGACACCACCACCCACAACGCCAGTGGCTACCATGGAGGAGGAAGCCGAGAGTCGGGTGGTCAATCAACATCCATCCACTCCACCCCCTTCTCCATGGCCCCACACTGAGGAGACAGAGGTATCCACAGAGGTGCCAACCCCATGCCTAGAGGCCACACCCTCATGTACTATCCTGGTGGACTCATCCCCGACAGATGATGCATATTCAACGGGCTACGCCGCCAATGCGAGGAGTGCTACGAAGAGCCGAAGTCGATCGGCGGAAGTCCCTTCCTTGTTAGGGCAAGCCTTCAGCTTCGAGTTCGACAACTTGCTGGAGGTAACAAGAAACCACAACGCTACTTTCTCTTCCCTAATCCACAAGTTTTAGGTCTTCCAACAATGGCTAGACGAGTAGGAGCATCAGCTACTAACCTAGTTGGTCTCCGTGGCCAACTAGAAGCAATGAACAACACAATGCAGGAGGCGCTCTAATGCCTAGCCGCCATTGAACAAAGGATCAACGAGAGGGATGCTCGCCACCACTCCAGGCATTCCTGGAAACCACCTTCACCACCATCACCCTCCTCTCTGTCATCATCATCACCTTCTTCCACCAACTCATCGTCATCCTATGACGCCAGCGGGCCCTCAACAACACCCGAGGAGGAGACGACTAACAAAACCACCTATAGGGCCCGCACAGGATAAGGGAGTACCCTCAGCGTCAATGCATCTGGCCCTCCACAACTGCTAGAGCCAACCGATGCCACATAAGAAATGTCTGAAGGCCTAGTGGATGATTCATCTGAAGGAGAAGAGGGTGATCTGTATAGCTCACTTGCTGAGAAACCCCCAAGAGAGAAAACTTAGGTGGCTGACACGTTCTTTGCACTGTCTGATATTCCAATCTTTGAGATGGCCAACCTCGATAGGCGTGCCATCGGCTACTTGACAATATGGGACCAACAACTGCTAAACATGGTCCTAAGGCCACAATTAGAAGAAGAAGCTATTCTCTAGAGTGACATGTACTTCTCCATTCAACGGCGAGCACTCGAAGCAATGTTTCACTCAAAAGCCATTATGGGGAGGTTCTATTCAGAGTCCTGGAAGGCGCCATGATCGAGAATATCATGCCCAGGATAGGCCGACAGCCAATCTACAATGCCAATCTGGCCTTAGCCAGATGACTGCTAGTAGGGGCTGATAACACACGACCAGTGGTTGATATGCTGAAGAATATAGAAGAGCACAACCCCAACCTGGTACTGCCCCCCCCCCCCACAAGCATAAGGAATACTAGTTTCTCTATGTGTCTGACCTCTGCTCCCACGACATTACCTTGCTCAGCTGTTGTAGCACGGAGGTCCCCCACCTAGAGCACACCTTCCTCTGCCCCAAAGACATCGACCTTAGGCTCCTACCTCTACATCTCCACCGGGTCATCAAATAAGACATCCGACGCCACAACGACATTTGGAACTTCTACAGGATCAAGGACTTCCCAGTTCAACAAGACCCGAGGAGCGGAAATAGTGCCTTCATCGTCTTGTGTACCATAGAGCTGCTAAACATCTTTAGATATATACGACAGATCCTGGACACAAATTTCTATCATCTCGTAAGCATCTATGCACTATTACTAATAAAAGACAAGTGCTATTTCTAAGATCTAGAGCTCCCAGAGGATCTGCTGGAGACAGATGCTGGTTCTAATTCTGATTCACACTCTTCTCCACCCAGCAGTCCTCTAAGAAATGAGGTTGAGGGCTCCTATGATGTCTTCAGGTTAGGCAAGCAGATAGAGAATTTGTGATCCTTATTCGCCACTGAAGGAGCTTCTACTTTTCCTATCATCACCAACTCCATCATCAGCAACTTTGACCGTTCTGCCTGTAGTTCTTTATCTCAGGAATAGGTCAATCAAATACTTCTACAACTTGCTGATTCTAACACTACAAACATCATCTATGAGAAGGATAATGCAGTATTCCCCCTCAACGATCTATGGGACCTAGTCAAGGATGGCGGGTGTTTAGCTATGATGGTGGCATCAGCTTACATCCCTATCTTGCAAAAGAAGATTGGACAACCCTACATTGCCCATCCGATGCTGTTCAACGATCTATGCCTGTTTGATGAAACGGGAGCGCACCAGCTATTCCAGCTCGAAGCCAAAAAGTGTCTGCCGCAAATAATGTTTCTTCCCATGCTGCATGACAATCACTGGACACTCCTCATGATATACACCCATGCCTGCACTGGTTTCTTCTACAACAAGTCAGACGCCAACAACGATTGGCCGACAGAGTGTGCATCTGTTCCAGCAACACCCCTCGAACGACTGTCAAGAAAATACTATAAAGAGGTGGTATCCTTAATACAGCCTTATCTTGAAGATCTAACGACAACCTAGCACAGTCTCCAATACTACCACCGTAGTCCACAATAGCCCCCCTATTAAATGACTGCGGAGTTTACGTGCTACGTTGATATACAACGTAGCAGCCCTGACAAAAATGCCAGAGAATCTCCATAACCTCGACTGCCACAGCCAATGAGGAGAATATGTCATGGAGCTCTTATCTTCCAGTGGCACACTCATCCACTGAACCCTCACTGATCTATGCCTACCCTTTCCTATTTACCTCACTACTCTGGGACAGAGTGTGGGGTAGGTTTGGGGGGGGGTGCTCCATAGCATCAGTGAGGGAGGTACTCTAAAAAATTTCCCCTTCTTCCCCTTTCCTCCCCTCCTCTCACCTTACTCCGTGTATACATTTATATAAATTTTTGATAGAAAGCAATACTTACAAAATATATACACAACTTCCTGTTTCTCAAAAATTGTAAAAATTACTTTATCGTAAATATTTGGTACAACTTCTTCCAGCTTGTTCTCTCTGTGCCTAAGACAATGTACATTTCTTCTATGCTCTCTTGAAAACGTAGTCTTAAATGACAAAGGCTATAATGTTTCTATGCCAACTTTGAAAAATAATCTCATTCCAGTTAAGAGACGTGCATGTGAAGAAAAAAGCTACCCAAACAACAAACTCCCTTTTCCCTACCCATCAAAATCCTAAAAAGAGAGAAAAGCCTTATGAGAGAGAATAAAAGCATGATAGTTGTGTCAAAAAAAAAAGCCACTGGCTTCCCAAAAGTACCCATCTTTAGGCATGGTAGATCTGGGGTAGTGGTACGTAGGATGTGAAATCACTGCTCTAAAGCCAATTGGCTTGGACTGCAGGGACCACTTGCCCGTTAACGGACTCGTACCTAGATGGACCAATGGGAGTCAAGAAAAACCCAAAAGCCTTAAGCCTTCCCGAAAACCCCACCTTCTACCCCCAAGATTCAAACAGTTTGGTGTGAAAGCTAACTTCAAAACCATGCACCCAAAAGTCTCACAAAAGTTGGGGAGAAATTTTTTGTTTAAAATAAGGCAAGAAAAATAAAGCCCATTGCTCGTGGTCAGACATAATTTTCTTCAGGACATTCCAAAATCCACTTAACCTTTGTCTGAAGACTACACCTAGTTTTGAAAGGTACCACAAAAATGTTTTAAAAATAAGTACAGATTGATTGAGGACAATCAAAATGCTAAGTTTGGGGGAGTTGATAACACCCATTTTATGGCTGTTAGAGCTTATATTTTACTATCAAAATAGCCTCCAAACCTAACTTCCTCTTCGTTTTGTCATATATGTTGTAAAGAAACAAAGCCCACTATGCCCCTGATAATATTTCCCATCTTTTGCAAAGTTTCTCTTATCTTTCCAAAAAAGAGCATTAATGGGTTCTTCAGGCCCATTAGCAATGAAGTACCCATCTTGACCCAATAGCACGCGAGGCGACACACCCCCTTACCCATCACGATCACTTCCCGATATGGCAGCAACCCGACGTGGGTGTGTCACGTGGGAGCCTTGGCCGCTGCAACTCTTTACCCAACAAGGTGCCTTGCTCATCATGGTTTGCCCAGCCGACGACATCGATTACACAATATGGCTACCCCTCAGTGCACCAGCCCGCCAAGATCCTTACTCGCCACGTCTATGCGTGATACACTGGTCGCACGACATGATTGATGGCTTGACACGCGTGTCAGGCGATAGACGTATCGACCCCTCTGAAGCCATGAGGATAGTGCCAGGATGAAGGACACGTGGCCCAATAAAAGCCATGACCCCCATCAACTCACTGCCTATAAATAGAAGCTACAAGTCTACGATGGGACGGGCCGGACCCTACGAGAGCTAACTCTTAGAGCACATGAGCTAGTGCGTCGAGTTCCAGAACCTGCTGGGCGATACTAGGTGAGCTCACCCCCGACCCGAGAGGGACGGGATAAGTTCACTTAGGAACCATTCTGGTAGCAGCAAGTAGCACGCCATTACCATCAAGGCTACTTTAACATGTCAGGTTCCTTTCTGGGCTTCAACCGGAGATGGCTCGCCCACCTATACCTAACACGAGGAACCCGAGAGCCTTAAGATAATGCTTACCCAATACATATCCTAACACGATATGGTACCCAACCCGATATGGTCTATACCCGTCACGGCTGCAGCCTGACATGGCCAGTAGCCTGACGCGACCATATCGGGTAGAGGTCCTATCCCGATACGCCCCTTACCCGTCACGGTTCATGACCTGACACGGTCGTGAACCCGATACAGTCATATCTCGATAGATCCCTTATCCGGTACTGGGTAGCATTATCTTAGATGTCTATTTCTATGTACTTCGATCTTCCAAATCAAGGAGACCGATACCTATCTTCCCTTTACAACACTTTACTTTCATTTTACTACTACATTGTATCTAAACCTTTTTGTCTCTTAATAATTATTGGAATATGTGGAGTTTATCTCATATTGTTCTGTGTATGGCTCCTTTTTGTTGGATGATTTCTTTATAGCATTTGATTTCTAGTCTCTTCTTTTTGGATCACGCTTTTGACTAGACATCGAATCATGTTTCTTGTTTTGACTCATTCGAGAAAGGGATGTCGTAAACTCTAGAGCTTGGTCTGATTCAGGTGTATGAGAGTACCTAGAATAACGGCCGCCCCGACCTATCTTTCCACTCCAGTCTATGCCTGGTACCCTTGAGAGAGGGAACTTAGTGTTTGGCTAGTTGACACCTTCTTTGAGAGAAGAAGGTGTAGGATGTAGGCCGCCTCTGCTTATTATGATTAAGTTTTCTTCCTTCGTGCTATACTCCGAAAATAGTCTTATTTCCTCGTTTTCCTTTATTTAAAAACTTCCATAAAAATTGCTAAACCCCAAATATTAATCCTTCTGGTAACTCTCTTTGGAGATAGGCTTTTAGTTTGATTCTTTATAATTCTTTCTCGTTACATCAAAACCTTATCCTTTGACTTTTTGACGTGCTTAGACAAGTAAAACTTGAGTTCCGAAGCGCTATTCTTCCAATCCATGTGTTCGAACCCAAACTACTTCAACCCTGTGCTAGTTGCAGGAGTCTTAAACATTTAGGTATTATAAATTTCTAAAGTCTGATGACCTAGACATGTATCCATTTTTGGACCCACGTTTAAGGCTTGTCAATAACTTACCAAAACTTGAATGTTTGGTTAATAAATGGAAAGACACACCCCATAAAACCTAAATCTAAGTATGAATATGATAAGAGACGTTCTTAAAGCTGTAATTCTAAAGAAATGTATGGAGAAAAAGATAGATGAATATGTGTTAATAAAGTAAATCAAGGTGTAAAATCCACCTAAGATGAAGAGAATTCCTGAAACAAGAATGAAGTGAGAAGGAGTATGAGAATGGATAATGAATAAACAAGATGGAACCTGAGCTAATCTCAGACCAACCCATGAGTATAAGAAAGTATAAAGTGTAATTATCATGATATGTGGAAGGGAACAAGTAAGATGATCCATGCTCAATAAAGAATATGCAAAGAATAATGACCCTTTCATGATGTATAAATGAAAAATGTGGCAAAACAAGGAAATATTCACGAACATGAAGAACACTAATCCAAGAAAGAGTAACGACATGTAATCATCTTTATATTTCCTTTACCGATGGCAAGGAAACCAAGGTGAAAACAAGTTAAAGTGACACATGAATAGTTGAAAACTCGTGTAATAACCAAGGAAGTTGGTAATTCCTTCTTCTTGATAAGAAACCCTGGGTGATGATGTGGTGATAAGATAAGTATGTTCCCTTGTGTTCTTTCCTTTCAAGGATGTGGCAGTCAAGTGAGTCTTATGTCACTTGATGTGTATGGTTTATAAGTGATCTTAAGATGGATACTCTGATAAATATCAGTTGATCTTGGACTTTAGTTCCAAGATGGTGACATTTGAGAATGGTGATGTTTTATGAACCATATAAGGTGTTAGAAGGATTCTTCTGATATGTTTGGGTTTGGTAGTAGAAGTAGAAGGTGGATGTGATAAGGAGGTGATGTGTTTTTGACACGTGTGATGGATACCAAGGTGATGAATCCTAGTATCCCAGAAGTGTCAGTTATGCGTGGACCCGAGAATATGTCTCTTGATAAGATGACTAAGTGTTTGACTACCTAGAAAGATTGACCTTGGGATCAATCTGGTTATAAGAGCTCAACCTATGGTATGGATATCAGATGTTAGGGGTTTATACACCACATAAGATGATGTCGGAAAGGATGCATAGGTTGAAGAGATAGTTGCAAGATCTACTTGGGTAAAGATAATCAAGTTGAGTGCAATCCCTTGGAGTGCACCTATCAGGTTTGCAAGTAAGAAAGGTTCCAAGAGGGTTGTACATAATGAGCAGAATTTCCAATCCCTATCTAGATTAGTTGAGGAACATGTACAACTGGGAGTGTACATAATAGTAGTCTAGTGGATATAAGTCATAAGTGAGTATTGTGGAGCCAACATATCAAAGTAGCACAGCGGAAGCATGGTAAGTCTTGTAGTCCCAAGTAAGTGACAAAATGCATCTCTAGTTTTCTTTGGAAGAGACATGTTGAGGTTTGAGAAGGGTATGGTAAACCTCCAAGTTTGAGAATCTTGTCATATGATGTTGTAAGTTGAGAAGGTGATACATAAGAAAGAGTTAACACCTGAGTTGGATAAGTATGTATAGTGCTTCTATGACTAAGAAAGTATCACCTAGCATAGGGTGGACTATGCATCCGATAATGGAAAAGATAAGTTGAGTATGTGTCTAGTACAACAGATCCTGTGTTGACCTTGGATGGAAGAATAATATGTTGGCCAAGTCTTGTGACATCACCCTGACACCAAGGATCTATGTGAAATCTTGAAGGTGCAATGCATGAGTAATATCCATCTCCTTTCGCCTGGGATTTTGGGGGCAAAATCCTTGTTAGGGGTTTATGACATGTAAGGACCCTGACCTAGGTTTTGGGTTAACCCTATTTGTTTTGATTAAGTAAGATGCTTATAACTTTAATATAATCCTTTAGGTGTTTTGTAATCATGTGACACACTTATGTTTCAAGTTTGGTCCTATTTGGATAATGCTTGAGCAACATTTGCTTGTTTTGGACTAGAGTGCAATTTACCCAATATGAGGGGTTATGTTGCCATATGTCACATGTTGAGTGTTCCATTAGTGATTTAGCATCAAAAGAGAGAGGATGATGGTATGGTGCACCTTGTGGAGATCTTAAGTTGCAAGTTGAGCCTATGTGGATGATGCTTGTGCTTTATGTGCTAGTTTTGGTGTAAATTGCAATATACCCAAAATATAGGGTTACCATGCAATTTACCATATCTAGAGTGTTCCTCCTTTTGTTTTACATCATCTAGAATATAGAGAAAGAAGTGCGAACCTAGTTTGTATCTCGGGCAAGAGATGATAACCTTAGTAGAGATAATGACCTATGGACAATGTGTCTTGACCTTAGTTTATAATGTATCAATTTGGCGATGTGTATCGATTTGGAGAAGTGGCACCCTTGGTAGGAATACAAGAGGGTGATACTCTACCTAGAGTATATTTCCATAACCTTGCATGTTAAAGTGGTTGCATGTGGCCTTTGCACGTGAACAAGTGTCACCTAGACTCTTAAGGTGATGCCACTTCTCTTTTGATCTATCTTTCTTCCTCTAAGTATATAAACCCATTCCTCTTCACACAAGTGAACCCTTTCATCCATTCTTTTTCTTATCCTCTTAGTGGACGAGCTTGGGAGCTAGAAGAAGTCTCCATGGAGCTTGGGAGGTCGAGTTCCTTGCTCATGGTGATTCTTGGTTTACTTCCATCTTGGTGAGTTATGTTTCTTGATGACGATTCCTTTAAGCTATCTTCTTCATCTTCTTCTTCCCCTCTTGGCCATGGATCATACCTTGAATAAAAGATGAATGGGTCGTGGTTCATTCTTTCCTTATTTCCTCCTTGAGCTATCATAACCTTTGTATCTTCTTCTTCTTTCTTGGAGATAAGGTTGAGATCGAGTTTGAGACTCTTGATGGATCTTCTTCAAGTTGAAAAATGTGGACTTTAGAGCTTTGATCATGGAGCTTGAACCCTTAAAGAAGACCTTCTTGAGGTGGGTTATATAAATGTTAGCCTTCTTTGTTATTTTCACTCTTTCATATTCCTATATTGTTTCTCATATCTAAATCATTCATCTTATATATGTTAGAAGTTTCTAGTAGTCTTGAGAACTATTTTGGGTGGAGGAATCTCGTTAAAGTTTCTTTCCACATCTTGTACCTTCCTTCGATGACAATGGTTGAACTAGTGGCTGACATCCTAAGGTTGAAGATGACAAAGTCGACACATACCCTAAGTGGTGAGTGGTCGTCATGCCTTGTGGTGCTAAACTGACACTGTTACATCCTTGAAATTCATAGATTTCAAGCCTAAATGAAATTATGGTACATATAACAATGAAGTGTTTTGAGGGATCTTGGTCGATGATTCCAAACCCTAGAATCTGATTAAAGGATCAATTCAAGGAAATAATGTGCTTTAAGCATATGTATTCATATGAGTCTAATATAAGAAGCAATGGTTGTCAAGGCCTCAAGTTTGGTAATTAGGAATGTGACTAAGCTCATGGAGCCTTTGGAAGGCCCAAGATGTGGTTCATGGGCCTTAGGGACACTTCTTAGCCCAATTGGTTAATCAGAGTTTACATATGGGACCCTGAGATATGTTTTGGATATTGAGGAGATTTGTGATTATGATAAATATCCAAGATATTTTTTTCTGATAGATAATATAAATATAAGATAATGGGAGAAATTTTGGAATGATCCAAGTTATTATGTGGCTTGGATAATTAGTTGAAGAATTACCCACCTTTTGATCAAGGACTCTGTTTCAGATAATTAAAGAAGGTTTTGATCTTCCATATTTTATTAGGAGGTGGATAATGGTAACTTGGGCATTATCCCAAAGTTTGAGATAATTTGGAATAATGTTGTGCTCTAGGGAAATATTTATCCAAGGAGGACTTTTAGTTAAACAAATATAGAAAAGAAGAAATAAGCTTTCCTGAGGGGAGTCCTAGTGGATCCGAACTCTAGATCCGTAAAGGGGATCGTCCCCCTGACCCAAGGATGTAAGGGAGTATCTGACTCCGTTCTCAATGGGATTAGCTGGACCATTTCCCCTTTCCTCTCAGTCTCTTGGATCGAGATGACTCCCATTGTATCTGAGAGGCTGTGCTGAGGTCAAAGACCCATTGATGCACCAGTATCATGTCCAGATAGGACATGCCCAATTGGCAGAGCTGTGAGATGTGGGGACTGATCATGTTAGCCATCAACTGATGCTTATATAAGACCATCAAAGACCCCATTGAGAGGAGAACCATAGTGTGAGGGAACTGGAGAGTACGAGTCAAGATCGATTGAGGTGCGGTGACCATCGACTGATCTCCTCATGCCGCCATCACCACCAGCTTGTGCTCCACTTGTGAGAACTCAAGGATGGAGAATCGAGCCACCATAGATCATGACCAAGATGCCAGAGGGGTCTCTGGGCTATGATGAAACTTTTCTCATCATCAAAGTGAGCAATTGGATGACAAGAATTCGCTTTTCACTGATCACTTGTAGGCATTTAATAGCTTGGCTTTCCCATTCTCGAATCAGGCTCGTTGACCCCTCACGGCTTGAGCCGAAGACCTTCCCAGGTTCAGGGGCCCCTACTGGAGGTGAATCTGACCCCAATTTGCCCCGTCTTGCCCTGATGGCGAGAGTCAACCTCTCAGTTGACCTCAATCCTACTTGAGCAGTGCCTAGTCGCAGAGAAGATGACCAACATGGATTTTAATCCTGTGCCCCAAACCGTGTGATCTTCCCTGATCACTACGAAAGGGCATAATGGTATTTCAGTTGGGATCAAAGACCTCGCCCACGTGGATAGGCTGCTGATGGGGCGTGAGGCCATTGGTCAGCGCCTGGGACTTCATGGCATATAAGATCATAGCAAATGCTGACATGTCAGTGTGTAATTGGTCCAAATTCGATTATCTTGCAAAATATGTAGTTATTTATTGGTAACTCTGATTTCAATAAGTTATATATGATAGTTGTTTTGAAAAATGAGAGGAATCCAAAGAAAATATAATTAGAGTCTAATTATGCTTCATATTCTAAAAGTATATGCAATACATGCTTATATATGATTAATAGAAAGGAAAACCTAGATTCATGTAAACTAATGCTTAATTGAGTAGATTTGTTTATGTTGAACTAATACCTGATCTTGTAATGTATAATGAATAAATCCTTGATAATGATGAATAATCGACATTTCTAGATTAATAATCTTATACATGCTATTTTAGGGTTTTGAAACCAATATGAACATCTTGCTATGATCTTAATGCTAGTAATATGATCTGGGTATCACAGATAATCTAATAAGCTTAAGATGATGATTAGGGTTTCCCTAATATGCATAACTAAAGGTTGTAATCTTAGAAACCATGATATGATGGAATTAGGGTTGGTAACCCTAATCCCTGGTCCAAACATGAGATAACCCTAAACCCTAGTTTAGGAGAGGATCTAGATATGATTAATGTAATGTGAATACATGGTGACACATATGTAGTATACATGTTGCATATTATGTTGATTGAATGCTTTGTTGCTTGGTTGTTTGGATGCACTCTTAAAGTACATGAGCTATTCTGCATGGTTTCTGCAATGGCATAAGGTACATGGTTAAGCTTATGAATACATGTATCGAATTCTGAGTTTGCCGAGGTTTCTTAATGAGATTGAATGAATGATAAAATGCTTGCTTGTTTATTTACTTCTTGCAAATTATAGAGTTCCTATGAGTATCATGTATAGTAAATATTAATATTCTAAACCCTGGGTTAGACTAATCTTAAGGGTAATGCCCACAAGCCCAGGAGGGACAGTAATTACACATGAGGTAGTAGACTAGATATGGGTTAGAATATAAAATCAAGTTTATGTTCTTATGTTCAAATAAAACATGTTTATTTATATGTGTACTTGTGATTATTGGATGAACCCACATACTAGTACAGAAATATACTGACTGTCTATTTTGTTTGTCGGTGTTTTAGGTATCAAGTATACTTGATTCATGGACATGAGGTTACAAAATAAAGATGTTAAAGATACTACAGTTATTCATAAAGGTTTAGTCATAGTGGTATATCTTCACACATGTACATGTTATCTCTTTCTAAAATTTGTATAACTCCTTAGAGGAGCTTTTTATGCAAACATGTAATTATTTGTTCATTAATGGAAATTGTTTACTATTCTATATTATTTCTAGAATCTAATCCTGGAATTTATGAGTAATGATTCTCGACTTTAAGGTCTTTTGGACACTCAAAAGCATGGGTCGTTACAATTGGTATCAGAGCATAGATTCGTCAACTAATACCTAATAATTTAATTTCAAATCATCATTAGAAATATAATAGGAAAACAAATTACTAAGGCATTATGTATATTCTAGGTTTCTCATCTCACATTTCTTCTACTTCTCATCTTTTACTTAATAAGCCTTGAAAAGAAATTCTTAATTAGCAAAGTAAATGTGGAAAGATATAACTTTTTGTGTAGGTCCCTATAGAGGGGATAAATACTAGAAAGATACAAGATAGAAAGATACAAGTATGGATAAGCCCTTTCGTAGAGGAAGGACTTGGATTAGGGTATGAAAACTCTAGTAAGTCGAGGGATATGGAAACTCTAAGAGATAGAGTATACTCCCTAACCGTAACCCTAAAACCTTAATCATAAATAATGAGAATGGTGTGGTGGTATGGGACACTACCCATATGAAACTTGAAATTAGGAACAAGAAAGATAAATGGATGGGTTTAGGTGACCCGTTCTCCCATGCATGTGTATGCGAGGAGCATAACACTTATGTAAGAGGTCTTAAGAAATATATGAATCCAATAGTTATATATGAAAATGAAAGTTTGAATATAACTTGCTCAAACCCCTCATGTTGTCTCTAGAAGTTTAGTGATGGTGGCCAAGCCCCTGGAGGGGAAGGGCGATGTAGCACCAAGCCCCTGGAGGGGAAGGTGACCCAAGTTCACTGAATGGACAAAAACCATTAGGGGTTATCCTAGAAATTGAGCAAATATGGGTTGAGAAGTATATTGATAAAAATTTATGCATAATGGTGAAAGATATATATGAAACCTTTAGGGTTAGTGTGCCAACCTGGGGTGGGTCAACCCAAGAGTGGGAAGATGACCTATGAGGGAGGAAAAACCTTAGATCTTAGGATCAAGTCGTGGCTAGAGAGCCTAACCCCCTCCTATGAGCCAAGAAGGCACCCTAGGCTAGGACTTTCCCTTAAAAGGTAAGTGAATAAACATATTTAAGTATTGAGATAACCTTAATACTCACCTAGAAGGGTGAAGAGTTAAAGATATAAAGCTAAAAGCACTGATATTCTTTGAACCCAAGTATGCCATCTCTGAGTAACACAACTGGTCAAGCCTAGGATTGGGAAGACCAGTTAGGCACCAAGCCCAGGAGGGAAGGTGGCCTGAGTGGACAACCAAGCCCATGAGGGAAGGTCATGAAATGGTCAAGCCCAGGAGGGAAGACCAGTAAGGCACCAAGCCCAGGAAGGGAAGGTGGTCCAAGTCCACAATGTAGTTGTTTAGGATCAAGCCCCTAGAGGGGAAGATCACTGAAGGTCAAGCCCAAGAGGGAAGACCGACATGGCACCAAGCCCTAGAGGGAAGGTGGCTCGAGCCCAATGTTGGGACTACACTACATAATGTGTACTCAAAATAGAGAGATGAAGGCAATCTGGGTTAAAGAATTATATAAGAAAATATTGTGCTTAAAAGATGTGACATATCAAAGAAACCCTTAGGGAGGGTAGAGTCCTAATGAAATCCTAGGGTCAAGTAGGGTGTATTAGAGGTACATAGGACTGATGGGTTGGGAGTTAATATGCCCTGAATGCACATGACCAAGTGGTCGGGAGGTAACAATTAGGTTTGCCCTAGGCCCATGTCTTAGGAGGTTGGCCACCTTCATGATGTTCATGCGGCCCAAATGGGTGAATGTGAAAGACACTCCCTCAATGCATAAGGATGAGATCACTCCAAAGGTACCTATACCCCTAGAGACCTCAAGGAAATGGCTAAGGCTCATAATACATGTGGTGTAAATATAAAAGATATAAGGAAGTTATGAAAACTTGAGAGAAGTTGTGCCCTAACTTAAGAGTAAGAAAAGGGACACTTGACTTCATGGAACATACAAATACTATGGACTTAAGAACAAGCATGTTTAGATTCATATTGAGTATGATTCAAAATAAAAAATTTGAAATTGGAAGGTGATGTGTGGATGTACAATCTCTGCTCTTGGAATGGAATGAAATTTGTGTTTGGGCTACAATCAAACACTTATTTCATCTCATTATGAGGGAGGGAGATTGGGTAGATACACATTATGCTTAAAATTGAGATAAAGAGGATGAATATCCCACATTGAATGTGTAATAACATGATCTAGGGTTAGAGGTGTTACCTCACCCTTGTGTGAAAATAATGAATCATAGGTTGGAAACCTAGGTGAAAACAGAAATCACCAAGTAATAATGAAATCACCAATGAGAATGAAATCATCAAGTGATGATATTATGTGTTTACTAGAGATGTGGATATACTTGAATTTCAATTCATGTGCCAATCTTAGTAATAAGATGAAAATTGATATAAGAAGGAAAAGTTGTTAAGCCATCTAAGTAGGGTTCTAACCCTAAATTTTATTTATAGGATGAGTTATCATTCACCTTGGCTTAGTAGGCCTGAATTTTGAGGGCAAAATTCCTTTTAAGGAGGGGTGAATCTTACATCCTTGAAATTTATAGATTTCAAGCCTAAATGAAATTATGGTACATATAACAATGAAGTGTTTTGAGGGATCTTGGTTGATGATTCCAAACCCTAGAATTTGATTAAAGGATCAATTTAAGGAAATAATGTGCTTTAAGCATATGTATTCATATGAGGCTAATAGAAGAAGCAATAGTTGTCAAGACCTCAAGTTTGGTAATTAAGAATGTGACTAAGATCATGGAGCCTTTGGAAGGCCCAAGATGTGGTTCATGGGCCTTAGGGTCACTTTTTAGCCCAATTGGTTAATGGGCCTTAGGGTCACTTTTTAGCCCAATTAGGGTCACATATGGGTCCCCGAGATATGTTTTGGATATTGAGGAGATTTGTGATTATGATAAATATCCAATATATTTTTTTGTTGATAAATAATCAGAATATAAGATGATGGGAGAAATTCTAGAATGATCCAAGTTATTATGTGGCTTGGATAATTAGTTGAAGAATTACCCACCTTTTGATTAAGGACTCTGTTTTGGATAATTAAATAAGATTTTGAGCTTCCATCTTTTAATAGGAGATGTATAATGGTAACTTGGGCATTATCCCAAAGTTTGAGATAATTTGGGATAATGGTGTTCTCTAGGAAAATATTTATCTAGAGGACTTTTAGTTGAATGAATATAACAAAGAAAAAACAAGCTTTGCTGAAGGGAGTCCTAGCAGATACAGACTCTGGATCCATGAAGGGGATCGTCCCCCTGACCTGAGGAAGCAAGGGAGTCTTAGACTCCTTTTTTGATGGGATTAGCTAGACCATTTCCCCTTTCCCCTTAGTCTCTTGGCACGAGATGAGTTCCGTTGGATCCAAGAGGCTACATTGAGGTCAAAGACTCCTTGATGCACCAGTATCGTGTCTAGATAGGATATGCCCAATTGGTGGAGCTATGAGATGTGGGGACTGATCATGTCAACCATCAAACGACACTTATATAATACCATCAAATACCCTGTTGAGAGGAGAACCATAGTGCGATTGAATTGGATAATATGAGTCAAGATCGATGGAGGTGCGGTGGCCATTGACCGATTTCCTCAGGTCGCTGTCACCACCAGCCTATGCTCCACCTGTGAGAAATCGAGGATGGAGAAGCAAGCCACCATAGATCGTGACCGAGATGCCATAGGGATCATGGGGCTATGACAAAACTTTTCTCATCGTCAGAGCGGGCAATTGGCTGTTAAGAATATGCCTTTCATTGATTACCTGAGGCGTTATATAACCTGGCTTTCCCGATCTTGAATCAAGCTCGCCGGCCCCTCACAGCTTGAGCCGAAGACCTTCCCAGGTTCGGGGACCCCTATCGAAGGTGAATTCGACCCCAGTTTTCCCTGTCCTGCCCTGATGGCAAGAGTCAACCTCTTGGTTGACCTCGGCCCTGCCTGGGCAGTAGCTGCTCACAGAGAAGATGACCAACAATGATTTTACCCCTGTGCCCCAAAGCACGTGATCCTCCCTGATCACTGTGAATGGGCATAATGGTCTTTTAGTTGGGATCAAAGACCTCACCTGCATGGACATGCCGCTGATGGGGCACGAGGCCATTGGTCGGTGCCTGGTCCCATCTGGCATATTAGATCATAGCAAACGATGATGTGTCAACGTGTAAATGGTCCAAATTCGATTATCTTGCAATTGGTAACTCTGATTTCAATAATTTATATATGAAAGTTGTTCTGAAAAATGAGTGGAATCTAAAGAAAATATAATTAGATTCTAATTATGCTTCCTGTTCTAAAAGTATATGCAGTACATGCTTAGATATGATTAATAGAAAGGAAAACCTAGATTCCTATAAACTGACGCTTAATTGAGTAGATTCATTTATGTTGAACTAATACATGATATTGTCATGTATAATGAAGAAATACTTGATACTGATGAATAATTGATGTTTCTAGATTAATAATCTTATACATGCTGTTTAGGGTTTTGAAACCAATATGGAGATCTTGCTATGATCTTAATGCTAGTAATATGATCTAGGTATCAATGATAATCGAATAAGATTAAGATGATGATTAGGGTTTCCCTAATATGCATAACTAAAGGTTGTAATCTTAGAAACCATGATATGATGGAATTAGGGTTGGTAACCCTAATCCCTGGTCCAAACATGAGATAACCCTAAACCCTAGTTTATGAGCGGATCTAGATATGATTAATGTAATGTGAATACATGGTGACACATATGTAGTATGCATGTTTCAGATTATGTTGATTGGATGTTAGGATGCACTCTTAAAGTACACAAGTTATCATGCATGGTTTTTGCAATGACATAAGGTACGTGGTTACACTTATGAATACATGTATCAAATTCTGAGTTTGTTGAGGTTTCTCGATGAGATTGAACAAATAATAAACTGCATGCTTGCTTATTTACTTCTTGCAAATTATAGAGTTCCTATGAGTATCATGTATAGTAAATATTAATATTCTGAACCCTAGTTTGGCTAATCTTAAGGGTAATTCACACGAGCCCAAGAGGGACATTGATTACACTTGAGGTAGTAGACCGAATATGGGTTTGAATATGAAAGCAAGTTTATGTTCTTATGTTCAAATAAAAGATGTTTGTTTATATGTGTACTTGTGATTATTGGATGAACCCACATATCAGTATAGAAACATATTGACCGTGTATTTTGGTTGTCAGTCTTTTAGGTATCAGGTATACTTGATTCATGGACATGAGGTTACAAAATAAAGATGTTAAAGATACTAACATTATTCATGAAGGTTTAGTCATAGTAGTATATCTTCACACATGTGCATGTTAACTCTTTCTGAAATTTATGTAACTCCTTAGAGGAGATTTTTATGCCAACATGTAATTATTTATTCATTAGTGGAAATATTTACTATTTTGTATTATTTCTTGAATCTGATCCTGGAATTTATGAGTAACGATTCACAACTTTAAGGTCTTTTTTTGTCACTCAAAAGTGCGGGTTGTTACAGACACACTTTAATGGGGATAAACCGTCATGCCCTAGAGGGACTAAACTGCCTTGCTCGCCCGACATGCTTTGAGGGTGCTAACCCGTCATGCCCTAGAGGAGATAAACCAATATGTTTGCTAAACCGACTTGCTTTGAGGGTGCTAGCCCATCATGACCATGAGGATATCTTGTGAGCTAGAGTGCCAAACCATGACACCCTTGGTTGAGTAAGAGGCCGACATGACAATGCCCTAACCCTAACTCTAACAACTCGTCATACCTTCAAGTAGGGTTGCTCGTCACACCTTCAAGTAGAGTTGCCTATCACACCTTCAAGTAGGGTTTACCATCACACCTTCAAGTAGGGTTTCCTGTCACACCTTCAAGTAGGGTTGCCCGATACACCTTGGTGAGGTTAATCCCTTATGCCTTGCATGGAGGCAGTCGACATGTTATGGTGGTGACAAGTCGACACTCAATGTCAAGCATCAACTCGACACCCCTAGGTCTAGCCGTATACACCTAAGATGGGATTACCTGACACATCTTGGTGTGGTCAAGCCGACACATGAAGGTGATGCAACCTGGATCCAACTTGTGAGAACCCATTACACTAAACGAGATTACTCAAAACACAAAACATGATTACTCATTAATTAAACACAAACCCAAAAAATAGGGTAAATTAAAATTGATTTCAATGTTTCCCAATTGTTCAGAAACATTTACATAAAACCCATCAACTTGCTTTATTTCATATAATGCCAAAATCTCTTACAAATGTTATGTAGCCTCAGCTACAACATAAACTTTACAAAGGAACACTATCCACATATTCCACATATACAGACATCAACATGCTATCGAAAGCTCGATTCAATTGAAACATCATATACAAACTTTTCACCCAGACCAGAGAGTACATGGATGAATCTAGGACACACTAGACACTAAGAAATCATCTCTAGGGTTCATCACCTCAGATGCTCCTTACTGCCACGGTCTGATGCCACAGTAGCTGATCACCTAAAAAAATGTGGTGACCCATGAGGTGAGGCCCAGTCCCGGTGAGAGATATAACTCTCTCCAACAGATATTGAATACATCAAATTAATAGTAATTAACTGAGAAGTTGGAGTATTTAATAATTGATTGAGTAGATTGAATAGTTCAAACATGCTAAACAAATTAAGCAAATAAGCTTAGAAACAAGTATGATTATCGATGTATATACCATGCTAACAACACAAGCAAACTAGTAGCATGAGTATCTCTAATCAAACATCATGAATATGTCTAGTAGCATAACATGGCTATCAACATTGGCATGTTTAATAAATTTAACCAATCTACATCATAAGTAGATCTAACATGATAAGAACAACTAACTGCATAAGCATGTTTGACAGTTTAAGCATTTCTAATTACAAAGGCATGGCTAGCAATATTAAACATAGCTAGCAACATCATCTTAACTATCAATGTCAGTATATTAGACAACATAAGCATGTTTAGAAATGAGAATAACTACAACATAAGAATATCTATCATATGTTATTGTACTATACATCATATCTATGTAAGGAAAGCAAATAAGGGTTATCATCCAATAGGAAGCATTGTGTATAACCCTAAATAGATATGCTACAAAATTGTATTACATCTTTTATTACTACCCTGAGGATTTGATTCGTACCACCCAAATCCAACTGACGATTTCTAAGTCAAAATTAGTGCCATACAAGATCTAGGAAGAGACAGACTCCAAGATCTTCTCAATACTCGATCAATATGAGTATGCACCGCAATGACATATAGTCAATCTGCAAAACATCTACATATAGTCCTGTAACTATCCCACCTTAGTACAGGTCACAACGCTAGCATCCAGGGTATTCAAACCCAATCACTAAGGTACAACCATAGTTGTCCCCCAATCACATCATTTTATAATTATCGAGACCCGACCGCAGTCATTCTCAAAAAGCGGGCTACGTATGACATCAATCATCCTCCCAAAACACTTGGTGTCAGGATGACAAGCACCCCACATACTCAATATGTTATGTATGCGCTTAGAGTTTCCCTTAGGAATACTTGTTTAACCATCCAACAAGTTCTTACACTGAAGATGGTTCTATGGCACATGGCACTACATGAATATGTTTCACTTGATTAGTTATTTCTAATTGAGTGAATTAGGCTGCATCAAACAAGTGGACATACAAACCCTAATTCATCTCTAGCAAACATTTCTATATAATAATTTCAGAAGATATAGCACATATAAGACATAATTTCTCATCTCAACATCATAGGGAAATATTCACCTGCCAATCAAGAGACTATACTTGTCATGATATCATCATCACATGGTACTACTCTCTTTCCGTTCATGAGACTACACTTGTCATCATACTATCATAGGATATATCCTTAGCACAATATCACAAGGTATCAACCCTTGTCAAAATAAGAGGATTATACCTCATTCAGGGCTCAATCATCCCCAAAGGTCATTAAGACCATCATATCATTTCCTACAAGTTCATAATTATCATTTTATGCCTTATAACAAGGCTCAACAAACATCACCACACATGTGATACATAGGCTCAACATAATTTGCACTAAGGAACTTAAAAGATATTCAGATGATAACATTGCAGGAGTATCTTAGCAATTAAGAGCATTCTTTTATTATATCAACATATAAGAAAGCTAGATCGATTGGCCATCATCACACTTATAGTGCACAAGTTTAGCATAAGAAAACATAGATCAAGCTATGATGACCATCAGTTAAACACATTGGAATTTCCATCAATCATTAGTAAGGATATTCTATCATTATATTAATCATTAAATAAAGGACATCACGATTAACAACCATTATCTACTTGCATTAGGGTTAGATTTAGCTACGTGGGTTACATTAAAGTTATAGTTCAACATTTATTCACAAACCTTAGCTCATAACATCCCATTTAATCTTGGATGCATCAGACACAACATCATCATCACATTCCATACCATCCTCAAGTATGGATCCACACATAACTCAAGGTGTAACCATTAGGTTATAGTATACTAGAGTTCCAAAACAATTAGAGAGACACCATTGTTCTATTATTCCACTAAGAAAGGCTGATCATAGTTACCCATCATCATCTAAGTTCATGAGGATTAAGTATAACAAGATATATCCCATTACGGTTACATGTCAATCATGACATGGTCATTATCCATTCTATTCATATAAGGGAAAAGGTAAGACTACCTTATTAATGTCAAACGTCCATTGGTTTCATCATCATTCAACCCATATCACCATGCCACAACATCACCCGGAACTATTGGATGTTGAAAAGATAAGACCATTGGCTATTTACATAAGTAAACACCTTAAACAAACCATATGTAAAAGACATTGAGTTGTGACCTATAAAGAGTTACCATTAAACCTTAAACATCCCTTATTTAATAACATAAAGGGGCATTATATATTGTCAGGTTAAAACCCATCATTGGTCGTACATTTTAAGCAAGCCATCATATCAATCATCAAGCTCCTTAAATTGATCACATAAAGGAAACCATAAAATTTAGATTATTAGAACTCACATGCAATACTATAGGCTTCAATCCAAACCATTGGATGTTGAAGAATCCAATCTCATCCATTGGATCAAGTCCATTGCTAAAAACTATTAGATGAAGAAGTGTTAGATCCTAAATATTAGATCAGGTTCATATTTCAAAAATATCAATTGGAATATAGGACTAACCCTTGAATCATTTGACGTTAGAAACTATTGTGTTAGGGATTAATTGAAGCTACATCTAAATCCTTGACTCACAATCAGTTGTGACATATTGTGTCACCATCGGTTGATAGGGTCAACACTACTATCATCTTTAACCATTGGGTGTTGTATTGATGTCACCATTGGTTGATATCTTCATTAGGGTACTTAGTGGTTGATCATTAAGCTTCTAATTGAGTCAAAACCTGACCTAAGGGGTGACCATTGGTTATCACCATAGTTTGATACCCTTGGTCACCACCATCGGTTGTCAAGATAACAACACCATCGGTTGTTGCAAGGATACTACCATCGGTTGATGTATAACATGAAAATCAGCCTTAGAACCTAGGTATAAGCCTTCGGTTGTTAGGTGCTAAGTACCATCGGTTGTAGGGCTGTAAATGGGTACGGGTAGACCCGCGGACCCGCAAATCCGGACCCTTAAAAAACCCGTCACGGGTCTAATTTTTTATACCCGCATACCCTTGGACCCGTATACCCTTGGACCCGCATATAAGCGGGTCCAATAATGGGTATGCTTGGACCCAGACCCGCTAGACCCGTGTACCCGCTATACATAAGTAACTATTTAAATAATATGTTATATATATCATACTTTACTAGTCTAACTAATATAATTCTTAAGATTATATCCTACTCTAACCACAATAAGGATGAGACTAGTCATATAATTAAGAATTAAGTATTCTAGTTACAATAATGAACATCATATGTAAACTAAAAATCAAAATGTCTACTAATTTACATTACTTTCTACATAAGTTAAACGTTATGATCATGACTACAAATATGTAAGAAATTACTCAATTAATGTTAATGTATAAAATATAGCATTGTCTAATATAACTACTACATGTTAATATGCTATATAATAATAATATCTTGTTCTATTAAATATATATAATATAGTCATTTCTCTTATATAAACAATATGATGTTTTATAGAACCGCTTACCCGCATACCCGCACCGCATACCCGCTATTATTGCAGGTACGGGTATGGTGCGGGTCCAAGTTTTGTATTATGCGGGTCTAGAACCGGAACCGGACTCGCTAAATTAGATGGGTATGGCCAGACCCGCACCGTACCCGCACCGTTTACACCCCTAATCGGTTGTTAAGACAACTTGATCCTAATCATCCTCTTCCTTAGGTAGTCGTATACAAAGTTTTAGATCCACCTACAGCTGGAAACTAAGCAAGGAACATCATGAAAATCGAAACCCTAGGCAAGGTTATCTTTTATAAGCATAGATTTTCGTTTTAGAGAAAGAACTTATGCAAGCAAGTTTGTAGTAAGCAATAGAAGTGAAGAGGGTTATAAAACTCACCTCTATAGAGATGAACTAATTTATAGCAGCAAGAAACTCGAGCCAAGAAGGTAGGAAAAGCTAACTGTAGCTCTGAACTCGGCCAATAACAATTTTCTCCATACAAGAAGCAAACCCTAGATAGGAGGAGCAAGAAAGATAGATCTTTTAAGCCCTAAAGCAACTTTTACCATGGAACAGAAGAGTTCAGACTTGGGGGAAGGTATGAGGAAAAAGAAGATCAAGACAAATGGAGAAGGAAGGAAGAAAACAACTTGCCTTGGTCAAAAACCCTAAGAGGTGACCTTAGAAACCCTAGGTAGGGCTAGATGGAGCTTTAGGAGACCTTCTTCTCAAAAGGAGGGTCATATTCTACATTGTACCACCTATTTCCACAAATAAATAGAGCAAGGTAGGTGCTCTAGGTTAGAGGAAAGAGAAAGAAAGCAAATGTTTCATACTTGGGCATGGAAGAGGTAGATATAGCCCAAGGATAAGGATGGAAGCAAGCATGAGGTGTACAAGAAGCTCTCTATGTGTCCATGTAGGAGTGTAAATGGTGAGGGTATGGCCATACCCATACCCATACCCATCTAATTTAGTGGGTCTGGTTCCGGTTCTAGACCTGCATAATAAAAAATCTAGACCCGCACCATACCTATACCCGCATTAATAGTGGGATTGCGGTGCGGGTATGTGGGTAGGCGGTTCTATATAGAACATCATGTTGCTATTTTAAGAAAATTATGATTATGTTACATATATATTAATACTATAAGATATTACTATCATATAGTACATTAACATGCAATAGTTATATTAAATAACTTTGTAGATTGAATATTAGTTGAGTTAGTTTGTATCATATTTGTAGTCATCGTCATAATGTTTTAATTATGTAGCTTATCTTGTAACTATTTTGATTTTAAGTTTACATATGTTGCTCATGATTGAAATTATATAGTTAATTCTCTATTCGATGACTACTCTCAACCTTATTAAAATTAAAGTGGGACATAATCAAAAGTATTATATTAGTTAGACTAGGAAAGTATGATATAAATACCATATTATCTAAGTAGTTATTTATGTATAGCAGGTCTGCGGGTCTGGGTGTAAGCATACCATAAGTGGACCCTCTTATATGTGGGTCCAAGGGTATGTGGGTACAAGAATTTAGACTCGTGATGGGTCTTTAAAGGGTCTAGATTTGTGGGTTCGTGGGTCTACCCGTACCCATTTACAACCCTATGTCCACGGTTTAAAGCTTCCATGGACGAGCAAGTAGAAGATACACCAGATGTTGGGGACTTCTGGGCCATCGGTTGATGGTTTCCCGGTCCAGACATCACATGTTGGTCAAAGGTACCCATAATTTGTTCATGGTTTAGGTCAATAGGTCATGAACTATGGTTCCACCATCCATTTTAAGTGAACCACCGGTCCAATGGGTTCAAAGATCAAAACCATCAACCTCCTGACCATATAGGGGTCACCACTAGTTGTTACCACTGGATGATGACCGATGGTTTCTCACCTAACAGTAGAACCATCGTTTGTTGGACTTGAAGGTAGCTCATCCATGGGAAGGGGGGTAAACCCTAATTCACCATTGAAGGGAATCACCATCCAACCAAGGTACAAATGAGCACCCCATGTCTCAAAAAGATAAAAAATGATGAGAAAATATGTAAGGAACATAATGCATGTGACAAATTGCAAAGAAAACCTCTCAATTGGGTAAATTATAGAAAAGTCCAAAATGTAAATAAAATTGCATCACTTGCACAAACAATGTCCAAATTGGACCAAATTTGAAACTTAAGCTTGTATTATGATTCTAAAGCATATCACAAGGATGGATTATGGTTCTAAGCATTCAATTATGGTAATTAAGAATGTTCAACCATTTAAGTAAGGTTTGGGGTCTCATAACCATCTTTTTATATTTTATACAATTAACACTGATAAGCTCCTTGCCAATAATCTTTTGTTTTTTTACCACACCCAATCATTTCATTTAATGGAAACTTTCTTTCCAGTGGCACCTTTGTTTTTTATTTTTATTTTCATGATCACAGGAAACAAGTTTTGTATGTGATTTTATGGTTCCTACTTTTTTTCTATTATATATTACTCCAGTGGTTCTTACTGATCGTAAAAAGGTATGCCATTTAATTGCCATCCTTGATTGAAATAAGAAAAAGAGTGTGTGTGGGGGGGGGAGTTGTTGTGTTATATAATTGAAAAAGAAATGAACAGAAATAGATGGGAGGAGAAGTTGGAAGCGGAACATAATTGAAGGAAAAAAGAAACGCTGGTGGAATAAAATAAGACAAAATAAGAAAAAAAATTAAACTCTAATCGCCCTCCTCAAACAAATGACTCCGCAATATCTTTATAAAGCATAAAAGACGTGGCATAATGTTTTTTCCTCTTTCTTAACATTTTTTATTCTCCTACCATCCCTCATGTGTGTATTAATTCCACATGCAAGGGTGTATTGTTTTTCCCCACACCAACTATGAAAAAACACTAGAGGGGGGTGAATAGGGTTTTAGAATTAATTTAACAATTATTTAACTCAAACAACCAACCACAAGAATATTGGACAAGGGGACAAGGATTTAGAGTGGTTCCTACCTTAGCAAATACTAAGGTAGTCAGTCCACTACCCGGTTGCTTACCCAATCAGGATTTGGAAAGAATTTAATTTTATTACCTCGCAAGGACTTTACATAAAATTACAATTCTTTCCCTAAACCCTTCAAGTATCATTCACCTTGAAGTAATTGCACCAACCTTGAAGCAACCTTCACCTAGAAGTAATTGCACCAACCTTGAAGCAGCCTTCCTCCTGAAGTAGCTTCCCATTGCAATATCCTTCTTGAAGTAGCTTCCCGTTGCAATAGCCTTCTTGAAGTATCTTGAAGTCCACCTTCTCCTCCGAGAAGAACCTTCTCCAATCCGCAGCCTCCAACCCTAGGAGTAGCAAGGAGAATACAAAGAATAAAAGGAACAAGAAGGAAAATGGAAATTACAACTTAACCTTTGAAGCACAAGGCTTGATTTGCCTATATCAAGCGTGTAGATCTCCTAACCAATGTATATGCACGTGTGATTGTAGTGGATAGGAGATACTAGCCTATAGGACATGAAATTAGAGCAAGTAGAGGAATCGCCAATGCAAGTGTTGCTCAATTTCTCAAAACAGATTGCCAATTTGTAAGTGTATGCTCAAGTGTATCACAAGTGTAGCTTAGGTGTCTTTTGGTGTCCTAAGGCATGCCCTATTTATAGGAATGACCTACAAGTTCTTAAGGACGTTCTAGACACTTTCTAGGGGTTATAAGTGCTTAACTAGCCGTTAGGTACAAGTTAGTTGCTTTAGCAACGGCTAGTTAATTAATTCTGCAGTTGCTGTCAGAGTTCATCTCGGTCGAGGAATTGTCGACCGAGACACCTACTCGGTCGAAGTTTTGTTGACCGACAGGCTCTCTGGATCAAGTGTTAGCAACGTTCATCTCCAACTGCCAACTACTTTCTCAGCTGTGTCTAACGGCTACTTAGGTCATTCTCGGTCGAGAAGTTTGTCGACCGAGAGTGTCTCGGTCGAGGAGTTTGTCGACCGAGATAGACCCTGTTTCAATGTTTCAAATGAAGACATTAAGTGTGTGTATGAGTGTGCATATGTGACACTGTTGAAGGGGATGACCTATCTAAATGTGGTGTTTAGCTAGGGAAGATCTAACGCTTGATTTACATGAAGTCTAAGTACTTGTACATTATATATTTGTACAAGTTTACAATTGATTACATTTCATGACATTTACAATCATTCAAGCATATAGATTCCCTAGTACTTTGTCATCCACCTCATTCCTACAACACTCAAGTAGCACGTTAGATCAACAAGAATGAAATGTTTGTCATCATCGAAACAAAGGGATTTATCATAATGTCAATTTAGCCAACAATCTCCCCCTTTTTGAAGATGACAAACATTTCCTAAATATAAAATAAGGAAATATAAATCATATGAGTTTCATACCTGAAGTTTACCTTTTGTAGCCATTCTTGTGTTTTGCAAGTGGGTGCTGGCTGAGATATTATGAAACTCATTTTATTTTATGTTTTTGATTTTATATTATTTCTCCCCCTTTGTCATTTCAAAAAGATATCCAAGTTGAATATTTTATATTTCTTCTCCCCCTTAATTTTATACTATGCTCCCCCTTAGATAGATATTCTATTAGGAACATGGTTTTAATATAATTTTTGTCTAATTTAGCCACAATTTGTTTCTCAATCATTTACAAAGGATGTTAAGCCTTGAAATGATATGAGATCATGTTAGGTTCATGGCATATGTATTGATTTCTCACCCATTTTACAAGGTATGTTAAGCCCTAAAACTAAATGAGAATCCTTTAATCTTAGAGTACATAAAAATGTCTTTAACCAAATGCACGGGATGTTAAGCCTTGATTTGTTTAGAGAATTCCTTTAAGAACATGATATATCATTTTTATGAAATTTGTAGATTTCTTCATAACCAAGAATCAAAATACTAAGGTCATAACTAGCTTCAAATGATGTTTACAATGTTTTTGTAAGCTTCTTAATCAGATAATCAAATTTGTTTTATGAGCTCCCCCTTAATCTTACAATTAAAGCAATTTAAAACTTCTAAGGTCATAGATGATTTTAAATTAGGATTTTGACCTTTATTAAAAGTATACTAAGATTAAGTATAATAAAATGATGTTCAAATAAGCATTTTGTCAAAGCTTATTTTAGGTCGACCTTGACTTCGACCATAGCGCCCCTTGGTCAAATTTTATTTCAACCAAGAGGCAAAAATTGTAGATTTCCAATTTAAGCACTCATATGTGAAGTACTTGATTAGATATCAATTTTGAAGCATGTTTAGTGATACTCCATATGAAAACATCCTCTTAAAAATGAAAGCACAATTAATATCTCAAGTCTTTTAAAGATGCCAATTGAGAAATTTTTATCTTATGTGTTGCAAGCATTTCTAAGAGACATATCATCATTGAATATATTTTGCTTGCCTATGTATCATCAAGGATCCATGCATACAATTATAATTATCTATTCGTGCTAACACAACATTATCATGATGAAAATGATAATTCCATGATTGTAATCACATGATTTCTATATGGGTAGACCAGAAAATACTTTAGGAAAAATCATGTGAATAATGATAAAACAGAAATTTCCTTTTTATTAAGCTAAGCATAATTTTAGTTTTAACTTAAATCATTTAGAGAATAAACCAAATTAATCTCATATAAGTTTTCAGGGATGATTTCCAAAATATATACAGTCATTAATCACAAATAGATAGCAATTTGATCAATTACAAAAAGAATTCAGCAATTTTACAGCAGACTGGAAATCAGTGACATGCTCGGTCGACAATTTCTCGACCGAGGTTCACTCGGTCGACAGATTCTTGACCGACAAAGTTTTTGGAATATTTTCAGAACTGTTAATTTATTCCAAGCAAAATAAGATTATGCAAGTTAGAGCTCGATTGTGTTGAGATATGACATTTGTATATCAAAAATCAGTTTAGGTCAAATCTCAACTAGTTAATTTTAAGCTACTAAGTTTTAGGAATCCAAGCTAAATCATCATTCTTTTTCTTATATGGGCATGAAAATGAATTATGTCCAAGACGCATGCAATAATGACAACTAATAGAGTCAACTTCATTTCTCTTTCTAGGAATTGTGTTCCTAGGTACAAACATAATCTTAGTCTTGGATGCTTTAACTCTTTTGGGTTTATTTCTCCTTGGATCATATCCTAATCCTTTTCTTCTATTATAACTAGAGGAAATTTTCAGAATATTTTCAAGCATGTCATTTCCTCTTAACTCATTTACATTTCTTTGTAACTTAGCAATATCATCCATCTTCTTGTTTATATCTTTCTTTGCTTGATCTAAATCAGATACTAGAGAGTTTCTTTCTTTGACAACCTCATCATAATCTAAATGTGAACATAGAACATGTTGTTTCTGAAGATCATTCACTTGAGTTTGCAAGTTTAACTTTTCTAAGGAAAGAAGATTGCAATTAGCTTCTACCGATTTTAACTTAAGATCATAATCTTCATTTTCCTTTTTGAGATTTTCATTTTCGGATACAAGAGCAGGAAGTTTAACATTTAAATCATCATTTACTTTATTTGATTTCTTAAGTTTCTTCTTGCACTCAATATATTTCTCATGAGTATCTTGAAGACTAGCAATTAGATCTTCTTTTGGTAGATCATAAAGACTTACCTCTTCTTCGTCTTCATTTGTTGTAGCAATGAGGCATTCTACTTCTTCTTTTCCATCATCACTTGAATCATCCCATGCAGATTTATATGCTCTTTCTTTCTTTTTATGAGATGATTTCTTCCCTTTCTTGAGTTTTGGACAATCACCTTTCATGTGTCCCTTTTTGCCACATTCAAAGCACCTGGAAGAAGAAACACTAGAAGTTTTATTAGTTTTAAAACTTTTATATTGCTTACCATTTACAATGAGAGTTTCTTCTTCACTATCATCTTCACTTGTGTCATGAGTGTCCTTGGTTGATGCTTTGAATGCAATGTCCTTCTTTTTGCCTTGTTGACGTTCACGTTCTCTTCTTTCATCCTCTTCTAAAGTTGCCTCATGAGCTTCTAGATTGCCAATGAGTTGCTCCATTTTCAGTTTAGTGAGATCATTAGCTTCTTCAATGGCTGTCACCTTGGGCTTGTATTTGGGAGGAAGTGATCGAAGTACCTTTGATACCTGGTCTTCTTCAAGAACGGTTTTTCCTAAGGCATTTAAACCATTAACAATAGAAGAGAATTTTGCAAACATTTCACTAATGGATTCATTTGGATCCATACGAAAGTGTTCAAACTTCTGTTTGAGCATACTAATCTTATAATTCTTAACTTGAACTGTATGGACAGTCTATGCCAAATGTCATAGGCTGTGTCACAGTTTGATATTCTATTAAATTCTCCTACTGAAATTGAACAATATAAAATGCTTACAGCTTTGGCATTCATTTGAGCCAACTTTACCGTATTTGCATCCCATTCTGCATATTGCGTTTGAGGAAGCTCGTATGGAGTTGACACCATCCTCCATAAGTCCCAACTGATGCCTTGGAAGTAGAACTGCATCCTTCTCTTCCAATATGTGTAGTTTGTTCCATCAAACGCTGGAGGCCTAACAACAAATGTCCCTTCAAGGTTAAGGTTGTTGAGCACCCCGTCACCCATTCTTCAAGACCTTGTTAGGGTTCCTTGAAGCCTGATCTGATACCAATTGAAAAAACACTAGAGGGGGGGGGGTGAATAGGGTTTTAGAATTAATTTAACAATTATTTAACTCAAACAACCAACCACAAGAATATTGGACAAGGGGACAAGGATTTAGAGTGGTTCCTACCTTAGCAAATACTAAGGTAGTCAGTCCACTACCCGGTTGCTTACCCAACCGGGATTTGGAAAGAATTTAATTTTATTACCTCGCAAGGACTTTACATAAAATTACAATTCTTTCCCTAAACCCTTCAAGCAGCCTTCACCTTGAAGTAATTGCACCAACCTTGAAGCAGCCTTCACCTAGAAGTAATTGCACCAACCTTGAAGCAGCCTTCCTCCTGAAGTAGCTTCCCGTTGCAATATCCTTCTTGAAGTAGCTTCCCGTTGCAATAGCCTTCTTGAAGTAGCTTGAAGTCCACCTTCTCCTCAGAGAAGAACCTTCTCTAATCCGCAGCCTCCAACCCTAGGAGTAGTAAGGAGAATACAAAGAATAAAAGGAACCAGAAGGAAAATGGAAATTACAACTTAACCTTTGAAGTACAAGGCTTGATTTGCCTATATCAAGCGTGTAGATCTCCTAACCAATGTATATGCACGTGTGATTGTAGTGGATAGGAGATACTAGCCTGTAGGACACAAAATTAGAGCAAGTAGAGGAATCGCCAATGCAAGTGTTGCTCAATTTCTCAAAACAGATTGCCAATTTGTAAGTGTATGCTCAAGTGTATCACAAGTGTAGCTTAGGTGTCTTTTGGTGTCCTAAGGCATGTCCTATTTATAGGAATGACCTACAAGTGCTTAAGGACATTCTAGACACTTTCTAGGGGGTTCTAAGTGCTTAACTAGCCGTTAGGTACAAGTTAGTTGCTTTAGCAACGGCTAGTTAATTAATTCTGCAGTTGCTGTCAGAGTCCATCTCGGTCGAGGAATTGTCGACCGAGACACCTACTCGGTCGAAGTTTTGTCGACCGACAGGCTCTCTGGATCAAGTGTTAGCAACGTTCATCTCCAACTGCCAACTACTTTCTCAGCTGTGTCTAACGGCTACTTGGGTCATTCTCGGTCGAGAAGTTTGTCGACCGAGAGTGTCTCGGTCGAGGAGTTTGTCGACCGAGATAGACCCTGTTTCAATGTTTCAAATGAAGACATTAAGTGTGTGTATGAGTGTGCATATGTGACACTATTGAAGGGGATGACCTATCTAAATGTGGTGTTTAGCTAGGGAAGATCTAACGCTTGATTTACATGAAGTCTAAGTACTTGTACATTATATATTTGTACAAGTTTACAATTGATTACATTTCATGACATTTACAATCATTCAAGCATATAGATTCTCTAGTACTTTGTCATCCACCTCATTCCTGCAACACTCAAGTAGCACGTTAGATCAACAAGAATGAAATGTTTGTCATCATCGAAACAAAGGGATTTATCATAATGTCAATTTAGCCAATAAACTACTCAATCACTATGTAATTGGTGTGTAAGGGAGGGCATAGAGGAGAGAGAAAATGTATGAAGAGAGAATATTAGAAGATAGAATTGAGAGAAATGATATGTATATGTCCATGCTATTAGATCTCCATGGAACTTCTTATTCTTCAAAACATTTGTCTTTTCGATGTCTTTGTGGCACTTGATTCCTACTAAGCATCATGCTTCCAATGCATCATTGGCACTTCAATCCCAACGACAAATCACTTTTTCGTGTTCATGCCATAATATGCATGTAGGTTTGCTGTTTGTGCTTCACTCCATTTAGCTACCACTCTCATACGTTGAAGGATCTCAATTACATCATTGATACCAAGCTTTTCACATTCGTACACATTATGTACATTAAGATAGAGCTTGCTGCACTTATTCCAGCCTCTAGTTTCCTCTGATGTTAATGATGGTTCAATTGATCATTCCCACTGCATTTTCATGAGATGAATGGTTGCTACTTCTTCTTAGAAGTTTGTCAATTGTTAGCCTACAAATTCTATATATGTAGGGATTCATTCCGTTTTTTATCGTCACCGAGCTACTTTAGTTTTGTCTTCTCTGAGTTGCATATGTTGACATGGTACTTCTTCCATTATACTTGAGTTTATCCTTGATGGCGCTATTCATTTCTTTCAAGCCCCCAAGATTAATGTGCTAGATTTATGGAACCAGTATGGAAACCATCAACACCTCGTCCGGTTTATGTCCATGTCACATTATGCCCGTCCATAGTCTTCTGTACTAATTCCAATCGACTACATTTCTCATGCGAGTTTTTACTGTAGAATTCCATTTTTTAGATGCCATTCATTCCATATGCACTTAAAAAGACCTTTTCCAAAGCACAAATATTTCCAGACTATATAGAACATAAATTCGAAGGTGGCGTCAGAGAATCATTTGTTAAAGAGTCATGTTTAAGAGGGAGTAAAAATCTTATATATAGATGACATTTTATTTTTTATTTGTCATATAATCTAAGTGATCTTGTTGGATATGTGTTTCACTCATACTCCAGCTTGAGGGGGAGTGTTAGAATTATTATTATTATTTAATTTATTATGTCATGCATGCCTACTTGTCTTGGCCCATTAGGGTTAAATTTGCTTCCCTTGTACTTACCTCCTTTTCTATATATAGGAGAGGAGTGTTCATTCTATCAATACGAAAATATCTCGCCACCCTCCCATTTTATTTTTTCACATATATGATAACTGGATGAAGAGATTTTGTTTAGATAGAAATGCTACCCGTGACAAAATCTTGTAGTTATAACAAATTCAATATCTACATTATATAAGAAAGTCTGTAGTCTTCACGTTTGACTTGTAAAATCTTCATTATATTCTAATTTATAATATATAAGAAAGATTGTAGGAGATTTCATGTGTAGTTTTAATCTAATTTTTTAGTTATGAATTAGTCTTTCATTCTACGGAGACCATCATACGAGACCATAGAAGGGTTTGGATTTAATTTTCCCTTTAGTATTTGAAGTGATAAAGGGTAATGTGTATTATAAAAAGGCTATATAAACAATATATGATGGCCCTAATATAATTTTTCCTTTAATTTTTCAAATTATAGTTGATGCTTGTATTACTATTTTTGAATTACTATTTGTCCATTGTGTATTCTAATAAGGTTACATATCCCACTGCAATTGGAGCGTGTATTACTAGTTTGTGCACTCATGCCATATTTTTGCTATTGCTAGGGTTGTGATTAGGACACATCCAAGGTCAGAGGATGTGGATGAAGTCCCTTTGTTGTGACATATATACGAATATGTGTGGTGACATCGCCGCAATTGAGATGTAGTTATAGTACTTTTATTCATCACTTCTCTTTTAGTAATCTTCTTATTGATCAGGTTTGACATTAGTCAAAATAAGTTCATCATGCCTTACTCACAATACAATTCCCACAAAATCTAATTTTATCTCCTTTTTCTTCTTCAGCTAGATCAGGTGATCATTTACAGTTTTTGAAGTAATCTTAATATTCTTAAACCGTTGCAATGCACATCCTAGTACTTAAAGTGGGTATACTTTTTCTTATGCAAAACCGTCTCTGGTTACCCTTTAAAATCGTGTAGGATTGTTCAAATTATGATGTATTAAGCTGACGACGTCAAAATGTCGGAGCTTTGCGACAGAACTATCCGGAGGATATTATTAGAGATGTTTGCCTTAAAAGCTATATTTCAAAAAGGATTCAATTGCAACGATCATTATTTCTTTGACATAACCAAAGTGTGCCACTATAATCTTGTGTGCCCTGCCTCGTCTTGCTAGAGGAGTCTACCCGAACGAGTTGCTGCCTTGCTGGCAAGCTTGGTTGTAGTCATGGCTACGTGACTCAGAATAAGTTGCCTATATTTTTGATTGCATTTCGAGATGGTGTATAGAACAGTTTTGCTACTGTTAGACGGGGAAGGGTTGATGATAGAGGAAAATGTTCTGCTAGGTGCGTGGTGGATGCTGACTCAAATAACGAGAACTTCTCGGGGTTCCGCAGATGTTGACGAAGAATGCTGTTAGACCGTAAAATTACTTCTCAGAAGGGAGACGCCTTTCAATGAGGCTGTTGAATTTAATGGGAGGTTATGATAGCCATTTAAAATTATTCAATAACAGCACTCAAGCATCAAACAACATCAAGCCCGTCTAGCTCAGTTGGTAGAGCGCAAGGCTCTTAACCTTGTGGTCGTGGGTTCGAGCCCCACGGTGGGCGCAACAAGTTTTGTGATCTTTATGTATTTTTCCCTAAAATTACAAACCGCAAGCAAATATATAATTTTTTTGACCGGGAGATGTTTTAAGTTTTGAGTGAGCTTATGGAAAACACGCGTGTGTGGATCTTATAGAGTCTCAGTGGGCTTGAAAAGTGGTGATTTCATTGCAGGAGATGCTGTTCGGAAAACTTTTTCAGCTAAAGTGACCAAACATGAGAAAACATGTATCGACAATCAACATGTTTTTACTCCCTTCGCATTTGACACTTTTGGGTTCTTGACACAAGATGTTGTAGATCTTCTTAAGAGGGTCTAAAAAATTATGCATAGTAATGTTATGACCCTAGGTCTATGAATGTGGTTTTCCAGAAGATTGGATTTGCTATTCAAAAGGGATTGGCGGTGCAACTTGTTGCCCGTCTCCCTTCTATTTCTTTGTAACATGTAATCTTTTCAATTATATTACGTTATGAACCGAATTTGAATAAAATATATAAATTTATAAATGTTGTAAAGAAAATGGTATTTGGTTTGAGAGAGAAGTCAGTGAGACAATTCATGGAGTGGATTGTGTCCATGAATTGACGGTACAAAATGGTAGAATAATTATAGGTAAAAAAAGCTTAAATTGGTTGAACGTGACCAGTAAAATTACAAACCAAATGATAAACATATTGAATAATACATGCTGTAAACAAACAACAATGTTATTTGATATTGTTTTGGTTTGAAAGAAAAAATAGTGATATAATACGGGCGTATCATGTTTTGTGATGAACCCTATGCAGTTTTTCTCCCCCTGCCAGCAGTGGATTATGTGCACGTCTTGACGGTACAAAATGCTAGAATAGTTATATGTAAAAAAAGCTTAATTTGGTTGAACGTAAACTAAAGAGACAATTCATGGAGTGGATCCTATCCATGTCTCAACGGTACAAAATGCTAGAATAGCTATAGATAAAAAAACTTAATTTGGTTGACCCGTTACCAGGAAAATTACAAACCAAATTACAAACTGTAAACATATTGGTTTATAAATGTTGTAAACAAACATCAATGTTATTTGGTTTGAAAGAAAAACCAATGAGACAATTCATGGATGGATTATGTCAATGTGATCTATGTAGTTTTTCTCTCCTTGTCAGTACAAAATGCTAGAATAGCTATAGGTAAAAAAAAGTTTAATTTGGTTGAACGTTACCAGTAAAATTACAAACCGTAAACATATTGATTTATAAATGTTGTAAACAAACAATAATATTTTTTGGTTTGAAACAAAAACCAGTGAAACAATTCATAGAGTAGATTCTATCCACGAATTGTCGGTACAAAATGCTAGAATAACTATAGGTAAAAAAATCTTAACTTGATTGAACGTGACCAGTAGAATTACAAACCAAATGGTAAACATATTGAATTATAAATGTTGTAAACAAACAACAATGTTATTTGGTATTGTTTTGGTTTGAAAGAAAAACTAGTGAGATAATATGGTCGTATCAAGTTTTGTGACGAACCCCATGTAGTTTTTCTCCCCCTGCCAGGAGTGGATTCTGTGCACGTCTTGATGGTACAAAATGCTAGAATAGCTATAGGTAAAAAAAGCTTAATTTGGTTGAACGTAAACCAATGAGATAATTCATGGAGTGGATCCTGTCCGTCTCTAGACGGTACAAAATGCTAGAATAACTATAGGTAAAAGGAAAGCCCAATTTGGTTGACCGTTACTGTTACCAGTAAAATTACATATCAAATTGTAAACATATTAATTTATAAATGTTGTAAACAAACATTAATGTTATTTGGTTTGAAAGAAAAACCAGTGAGAAATTCATGGAGTGGATCTGTCAATGTCTTGAAGGTACAAAATGCTAGAATAGCTATAGGCAAAAAAAGCTTAATTTGGTTGAACGGTATCGGTAAAATTACAAACCAAATGGTAAACATATTGATTTATAAATGTTGTAAACAAGCAACAATGTAATTTTGTATTGATTTGGTTTGTAAGAAAAACTAGTGAGACAATTCATGGACAACAAAATCATTTTCATCATCTTAAATTGTCTAATATAATACAACCGACTCTAAATAGATATTGTTTAGAAATGAAAATCATGTCTAGTATGCATCAACATAATTCAACTGCAAGTGAAATGCAACCCCTATTTTGTATGTTAAGTATAATTGAAATCGTGGTGTTTTACCATTTGTTTAACATCTTATAAACAATATACTAGCCTATAAACTACTACTATATCATTAAGTTCACATTAATACTTTTACATAATAATATTTGTCTAATCAGTTATATATATATATATATATATATATATATATATTATCGTGAACATAAGTTCAAATGATGAGGAAAAAGGTAAGCTAAATAGTAAATAGAGTTATCGGTTACCTAAAAGGTACACGCTTGATATCTATATTCTATACGAGGTTTATATGGGAAGGCTGGTACAATAGATGCAATGCCATTTGGTTGTCCTCAACTGTGTGAAGACTAACAATGTTAAGATGAAAACTAATTTTGACGCTATAATTAATAATTAATTGTAAGTCATTTCAAGAACTTGTCTTGTATTTGGAAAAGCACATGCATGCGAAGGCAAAAAGCATAATGTATCTTTTTGATAATTGTTATTATCCAGATCAAGAGGGATAGATCCAATCCTATCACTACAAATGTGAAGAAAACGCCTAACTTCTCTTTTTCCAGATATTCTAGTTAGGAATTGAACTAACAACTTTTGTCTAATAAACCGACCAAGGTTATCAGTTGAGTCAAGTAAAAATACAAAGTAAGATACTCCAATAACATGACACAATTTCATTTAAATTGAAGGAAGACGGGAAACAAGCAGCGCCACTAGGGGTGAGCATTCGGTTAATTCGGTCGGTTACGGTTAATTCGGTTCGGTTAAATGGTTAATTTGTGGTTTGAGATTTTAACCATTAACCTAACCAAATTGAGTCAGTTAATTCGGTTATTGTCCAATCGGTTGATGGTTAATTCGGTCGGTTAATTTGGTTAACCAAATAACACTCGTGTAATAATATTATTTGAAATAGTCAGAATTTGGGACAATATTGTTATATTATAGTAGTATTGTTGTAAATTTAATTTTGTATGGCTCGTAAAAACTTGATTACTATATATATGGGAAAGTATTTTGAAATAAAAGTACAACTATATATGTATATATGCATGTGTAGGATATTATTTATGAATAAATTCTGACCATTCGGTTAATTCGGTTAACCAAACCAAAATATCTTTAACCGTCAAATTAACCATTTAACCGATTAACCGAAATAAATTAACCAAATTAACCGAATTAACCAAATTGACCCAATAAAATTAACCATTCGGAATTAACCGTTCGGTTAATCGGTTATTAACCAAATTCTGCTCACCCCTAAGCGCCACCGATCCTTTTTGATAGTAAAACCAATCATCTAAAATACTACCATTCATAGAATTGAGTTTCATAACATTACTATGCATAATTTTTTAGACACTTTTGAGAAGCTCCACAACCTCTGGTGTTAGAATTCTAAAAGTATCAAATCCAAAAGGTATAATAGATAGACACTGGTTTTTTATGCAACTTTCTGATGCATGACCACTTTGGTTGCATTAACTTTTAGGACAGGATGTCCCACAATAAAAACTCCACCCTTTGAGCCCACCAATAAGGAGACTCCTATAAGATCGACACACACATATTTTTTCAGACCAACTAAAAATTAGGATGTCTGTTGATCTAAATGTCGATCTCCCCTCATGTAGATCAGTCAAAAAAATTCACAGGTGCCTCTTTTTAGCAGCAACTCGAGCATGTCTAATATACATCAAAGAGAACATCTCTATCATGATCATGTTTATATTTGAAGGCTGGGTGCTCTCTACAAAGCATTGTATGCTCCCCAAATGTGTCTAAGTACGTCTTGTGATAAACATGACATACCTCATCAACTGAAAAAGAGGAATCATAAGACGATACTTGAATGTAGTATGATAATCTACTGGTGACATATGCGATCCAACTCCATCAATAGGAATAACAAGAAGAAATTTTTGAGCATGCTCGGTTTGCATAGACCAAAAAATTACTTTCTATCTAATGATCATGTCAAACTTAACATCTATGTCTTTAATAATTTTGTTAAAAAGGACACTCGCCAAAACATGTTGGGCTGTAGTGGGAACGGTGTCCTAATTTGTAAAACCTCTAAGATCAAATGATGGAATCATGATAGAAACATAACTTAAAATATAGTCAAAATTAGAATCCTTACCATGTATCCCACTGTCTCGTAAAACATAATCTTGAAGCACCCAAGACAAAATTTGAATCAAAATATAAGAGAACCAAATGCAAGTCTTTTTTAGGAACATAACATAAAACTTTCTAGTAACAATTTATTCAGTATGATTACGAAACTTTGCGAGTGTTTTTCAGGAAATGCAATCTTTGCTTTTGTCCCATTTACAGAAGTGTTTAAGATTGCTTAAATCCAAATGTATCAAGCTGGCGACGATTGACTGTTAAGGAGTTTGAACATGATAGCTATATCTAAAAATGCACCGATGCCTCTCACGAAGTAAAAAAGGTCAGAAAAATATTTTGTATTTTTCTTTGGCATAATTAAAGCTTGCCATCACACTCTTGTACGCCTGCTTCGTTTTTGCGGGAAGATTGTAGCCAAGCCGGTTGTTGGCTAGAGAGGTTGTAGCTGTATGAATAGAATTGACAATAACTTTATGCCAGTTTAATGTTTTCTAAGAATAGGAGATAGAACGCGGGAGGGAAGGAAAGCAAGAGTACATACTAATTGGGACAACTGTCTTACCAATGTTGACAAAAACCACCTTCATATAATCCAAACATGATAATCAGAAGATAATCACTTGTACATGAAACAATTATAAGTGCTACTTAGATCCAATATTGTTCAAAGAGTACATTCAAAGATTTTGCCAGTAAATTTTAGGAACATCAAATGCATTCGTCCGTCCTAATTAATGGTGTATGAGGGATAATCTTATTATCAAAAGCAAAAGAGCCAAAGAGGCCAGGAATAGTTTATTTTGATACCGTGATAATAAAAATTTGGAGAGAAATTATGTAAAATTAAACATTCAAATGCATGAAGAAAACTTAAGTGAAACGGTATATGGTGTTGGGTTTCGAAAGGTATATGGTTGATCTCAAACGAGGTGTATATAACTAGACAATTATAATAGATGAACAAATATTTTGTTAGATGTGGTATAGAGCAAAACTTTAATAGCAAAATCAGTTTTACGATTCATCTAAAGGTGTCTTGTAAATCACTTCTAAAACTTTTCTAATACCTATGAAAAATCATCTACATGCACTACTTTTTAATTAGAGTTTTGAAAAGGCAAACAAAGGTAAAAACCAAAATATAAGAGAGATAACTAACTGGAATCTTTTACAACAGAAGTTGATAAGGCGTATAAATATGATAACATGATGTGAGAAAGTCAGAAATTGTTATTAAGAACATAATGATATTGGGTAGATTGAATTCTATCTAAAAATAAAAATCTGAAATGGATGGTTCCATTTATTTCATCAATTCAACCACTTATATTCAAATGTACATTTTTATGATATGAAATTGATGCATATATGTATCATTCTTAGTGTTAGAAGATTCATATGGTTCAAAGGAGAATCTATATGACAATACACAACCTTGGGTACCACAAAGCCTCAGGTATATTTTTGCCCGTCCTTTAGGTGTGGTAGAACCTAAGTGAGGAGAAGTTCTTGGCCAATAAGTCAAGCTAGATGAAAATCTTCATAGCTGGGGGATGTCACCCCTTTCCATGGATGTAGCATTGTCAAACACATATTTAGGCTAGCATCCACTTTCACCTTAGTTTATCCAAGCTTTAGTCTCTCAGACACATGAAAATAGTAAATAACACCAACGGCTTAAATTATGAAAGAGTGCCAATATTTGGGAGTGGTTTTAAAAACCATCAAAATAGTTTCTCTAGAGTGAAAACAAAAAATTGGCACCTAGCTCACTCTAAAACCATTGATGATGGAAATGGTAGAATATATTTTAATTACCATGTTTCCAGTTGGATCTCATAATGCCTTGGACTTAAAAGCATGATCATCCGTCCTAGCACCGTGTTTCAAATGCCCCATCCGATATCCTTTAGCCCAATTCATTAGATCATGCACAATGATCATATGTTAGAGTCATAGAACTAAATATACTACATTTCATAGCTGTGATGCAAGGCACAAAGTGATAGCTTTGAGGCTATCCTCCTTGGTGCATTTGGTGAGAATCCTACTGATGAAAGATGCGATGTCATTGTAGGGGCATTGATTAAGAAACACATGAAGATGGAACTTCTTCAAATAAGATTTTTATGTGAATAATAAAGTATTAAATGGATCATTGAATCTAGTTTTAGAGTCCATACTTCACCAAGTGCCTTTAGTGTGAGATGTATAGCTTTGAGGTTGATATTGATCTGAAGACGATTTATGCAACATTTTCAAGTGAAATGCTTTAGTTTAGGAGGAATATTTTCCCTACTATTCTTCCTCCACATTGTCTGTTGTACATGGAAAAACCTATTCTTTCAATCTAACATAGGATCACTACACCCCAATCAAGAATCTAGTTTAATAGAGAAGCATAATCCAAGGGGGGTTATTAAAACATTGATTCTTCACTAGTGTGTAGGGATATGATTCAATCTAAATAGGGTTTTAGTACATCTATCTTCCAAGTTCCATACTCTCTGTCAAACATCTCACCATACTTCTAGGTATAAAACTTGTAGCATTCTCACACATCATGCTTGTGTTTTGGGAATCTAGTTGTCCACTCAAATGTTGTAAAGAGTGGGACCTGAGAGGGGATCCACTCAAATAGTAAGATACAAAGATCCATATAATAATAAATTAGTAAAAATACATAACTATTTCATGTATCAAAAATATCCCATACATTGATCCTCACCTTAAAAGATGGTATTACAAAATACTAACTTTCAACTATTTACACATAAAACCAGATGCAAAGAGCAAACTGGCCATATCAAGCTATCCTCATGTCCACAGCATGCATGTGATCTCCCTGAGTTGTGGTATTCTAAGTTACCTATCAGTGGGGTGGTTTGGGAACATCACCTAGAAGACAAAAGACAAAAGACAAAAGACAAAAGACAAAAGACAAAAGACAAAGAGAAGGTATGTGTCAGATAAAGCTGGTATATGTGCGATAAATAAATATTTGGACATTTAAAGAGAGCAAGTATAATGGAAGGGCAAAAGAAAGAGTGTTCCCAATCAAAATAGAGCTATAACATTTGGGTAAGTTCAAGAGAGAGCAAAAAAAAAGATAGTAACAAGAGGATGATAATCAAACGAATGATGCATTCACATAAAAAGAAGTATATTGAGTTTTTTTGCCATTTTGATCCAAATCCACAAAAATAGTAAATAATGAAATGCATGTCGATTATCACAAAAAGTACCATAATCTAAAAAGTAGGGTTGGAACCCATATATCCCAAACCAAGGGCAGGAGGACATAAACTGTAACATACTCAATCCTAGGCATATATGTTAATGCTTCCTTCTTCTTGGCCCTTATTCAACTATATTTCTAATGCCTTTTCATCAATTAAAATATATTAGGAATAATCAGAGCCAACTAGTATCACCGAATTGATAAATAACCTTTATTAATAACCATTATACATTCATAATAGGACCTGATGTACAAATATATTAAAAAAGTAAGTATAACACTAACTTGATAACTCAAAATATTTCTACGAGTATAAAATAAATAAATTAACTTAGTAATATTATAGTGTCACACATGAGTAATTGAGATGAGTAAATTCATTAAAGGAATGCTTGATATAAAACTAATGAAATCTAATAATAAACATCCTTAAAATATAGAATGAAGGCCAAATTTAGAATCCACACATCCTGATTAGCTTACACACCAGTTTTCATAACAACCAGACCTCATTTAACCATTCAATTAATTGGTTAAATGATTAGTTTACAAATACCTAATATTTACATTTTTGCCATTGTTGGGTTTTCTTTTTCCTCTGTGTAATGCCCTGGGTCCCGTCTCCTTGCCTGGTCACGCTCCTAGCGCTGAAAGAGCGGGCACAAGACCTGGTAGCTGGCACCCCTTCTATGTCGTTTCCTCCCTTTCGTTTCACTGACCACGAAAATTTCTACTCTTTCTCGCCATGGTGAATGCCTCGACGATGCAATAGGATCCAGAGCCCAAGGCCACCATACCTTCCCCATCTTCCCCGACCTCCCTTAAGATCCATAGATGACCTACATCTGACCTTGCTACTTCCTTCCTTAAAATCGAGATAGGTTCAGATCTGTTGTCATCTTACAACATCATTGAGGCCCAGGGTCATCAATGCCACTTGTAGGTGTCGTCGCAGCACAAACCATGCACCCAACCTTCTGGTAGAGAAAGACCCGACTAACCTTCTTCTTTCCTTAAATTCTACTCCTACAACTCCCTTCTCACCCTCATCTTTCTTTCCTTTTTCTGGCGACGCACAAGCTGTGTCCTGGTTGTCTGTCCAACAGCCATGCCTTCACACCTTGCTGGCACCATGCTCGTTGACTACAAGTGAATCTATAAGCTAGTGCTTCAAACACCAGTGAAATGAGTAAACGAGAGCCTTAGCTTCCCCTAGTGTCTAAACCAAAGAGGTTGGGTTCAACTTTGTAGAAATAAGGAAGTCAGAAGTCGATCCATGGAACCTGGCCTGTAGATCATGATGAATGCATATTCATCAGGAATTTCAATTACCATTTCGGGTCAAATTCGACTCAATGCATTCAATTTCATTTACTAAATATCAATATGTGCAAAATTACTTAAATGGTCCAACTATCATGATTTTAACTGAATTTATGTTAATTTGATGCATGTCTTGACAAGGTTGAACAATCGAACCATTTTGAGTGGGACCCATGATGAATCCTCCAGATTCATCCTCTCAGTCACCAATTCTAGGGATTTTGTGCCTCATCATCCTCAACCATTGCCAATGGTCATGACCCCTACATCCTTGATTCTAACGGTTTTGGCCAACCGGTTTCACCCAAACGATTTGCTCTAACGGTCTCAAGACCGTTTGCGCCCAAACAGTCCCAAGACCGTTTGAGCCCAAACGGTCTCAAGACCGATAGGTCAGGAGAGACTGATCGGAGGCATAACCCAAGAATGTGCAACAAATGATCAAGATCATGAAGTAGAGCACTCGTCACGACCGTTGTGATCAGCCACACCCGTGCTCCATTACCCTTTCCATGACTGTGTTGTCACGCCACGGCCGTGGCACACCATCATCAGTACCAAGGGTCTCTGCCCGCCACGCCCGCACGAGGCAGCAAAACCATGGGACAATAGCATCACCACGACCGTGTTGTCATGCCACGGCCGTGGCATACCACCATCAGAACTTAAATCTTCACCTGCCACGCCCATGCGAGGCAGCACGGCCGTGTGGCAGCAACCTCACCCCGATTGTGGTGCGTCGTTCCCTACCTCCTGCAACCCTGGTCCCTGTTGCCGCGACCTCCACCTCCGACACTGCAATCAGCTCCGCCACATCCAGCAGTAGCTCTGACTTCACCTCACCCACTTCTACAACACCACCACACCTACTACCTTAAGCCACCACACCTCCGCCAACGCTGGCACTTTTCTTCCCTTCGCCTAGACCTACTGCACCATGCCACATCCAAAATCTCCAGCGACAGCTAAACGGTCTGCGACTGAATGGAGGAGGGCACCTCGAGACCGTTTGGTCTCTTGGTTTACATGCAAACCGATTGAGCAGCATATCGAGTGACCACAGCTGCGTGAGCAGGACCGTTTGCCAAAGCATACTTGCATACCGTTTGGATTAGCAACTCAAAGACCGAATGGAGTGTGAAGACCAAATGGCTGGCACCTCGAGACTATTTGAGGAAGATATCACAGACCGTTTGCTCTAATCTGAATGTGAGACCGTTTGATATTATATTTCCCAAACCAAATGGAAAAGGGAAATCAGCAGATCGTTTGCCAAAGTGCAACACGAAGACCGTTTGCACATGAAACCGTTTGACAATTAAACAATTTACAAACCGTTTGCATGACATCAATGAAGACCGTATGGAAGAATATATCATACTAGACCGTTTTCTCAAAGTGCAAGACCGTTTGGTCTATACAAAGCAAGACCGTTTGGTCATATTTTAGTAGACCGTGTGGGCACATTACTTAGCAAACCGTATGAAGTTTAATACCCCAAGACCGTTTAGAGGCCAATATCTCAGGACCGTTTGGTCAGATTTTAACCAAACCGTTTGTACTCACACCAAAGGCATGAGGGCCAGATCGGTGCCTATAAATAGGACCAATAGAGTCCCCATTTAGGGCATCGGTTCTGGGACGCCGACAAGCTACCTGTACACAGGCCCGGTTCAGATCCAGTTCCATCCACGCCAGTTTCACTCCACCTACTGTCTGTGTTGCAATCAAGGAGACCGAGAAGAGAAAGAAGACAGAGCAAGAGAGACTGTCCGGTCTATCTTGGCATCTCCCGTTTCATGTCTAGATCTGCTCCGACACGATGTAGAAGATCACATCATCTTCACCGAGCTGCAACTACCTTCTACACCGTGCTCATGGCAGATTTCTCTCTCTTTCTCATTCTTTTGTTCCTCGCATCATGAGAGAGTAGTCCACTCTCGTTGGGGTGCGGGGACTAGTCCCCCTGCCCATGCAATCATGTTCTTTTGTTAAACTTTCCATGGCAATGTATATAACTTTTTATTTCATTGTTAATCGTTATGTTCGTAGTTAGATTAATTGTTTACTTTCATCTTTGTTCTTCCTATGTTGTGAGAACTTCTATATGTAGGATTGAATGTCATTTAGCAAGTTGACTCCCAAACTAGAAATAGAATGAGATTCCTTGAGGTTGTAAGTGTATGATCCGTGAGGGGACGAGCCATCTAGCCTTCGGTGACGCTTCTGTGCACCTAACGCCTGTACAGGGGGTTCACAACCTTAGTTGAATTTTGTATCTTCTTGTTAATCGTTGATGTTTTCTCATTTATTAATCGCCTACTTGCTTATCGATTAATGCGGTTGACTCCCAAACTAGAAATAGAATGGGATTTCTTCGAGGTCGTAAGTGTATGATCCACGAGGGGACGAGCCATCTAGCCTTCGGTGATTCTTCTGTGTGCCTAACGCCTGTATAGGGGGCCCACAACCTTCATTGAATTTCTATATCTTCAGAGTCGTAAGTAAGTGATCTGGATAGTGACGAGACATCTGATGCCTAAGGTGATGCTTACACGAACCTAACGCCAGTATGGGGGATTTTGCAGCATCTCTATTTGGATAGTTATATCTTGCCTGGATGTTTGATCTTTGAATGTGTTTGCATGTGTAGTGGTGGTGAAACCCGATACCATCCCAGCAATTCCACATCATTGATCTAAATCCAACTTTAATTCAGCTTTTACTCTCTTGCAATTAGTTTAATCAAACTCAAATCAACCAATCATTTTAAACATTAGTCTTACTTGAGCTAGATTCGATTTACAAAGATTCTTAAAAATGTTGTCCTTTGGGTTCGATCCTTAACTATACTGCAATAAGACTCGTCCGCTTGCGGGTGGTATTATTGCACAAGGTTTTGGTAAAAACTTGGGGATTTCAACCCCGAGTGAATTTGTTAGTGCGATATTTGCCACGTCAAATTCTGGCACCGTTGCCGGGGACAACAGAATCAATTAGTTAAATCTAGTTCTTTTAAGACTAATCTAGGATTTGCTTTTTCTTTTTGAAATAATCGACCATCTACTTAAATTTGACCCTACCCCACAGTTCTCACTTTCAGAATCTTTCTATTTCAGGTACAACCCAAAACATAGTGCATGCACCATTCGGACAACCCCAAACTAACAACGAGCTTTGATCCTGAGATAGACATAACTTTTCATCGTCAGATCAGAGAAAATCAAGCAAGGATGGATCAAGAAGAAGAAGTAGTCCGAAGGGTGGTTCAAGCCATCAATGCATAGAGAGAGAGGCTCATTCAAGAAGCCAGAGCCGCAGTTCAAGAAGAAATCCTAGCGGCACAAGCAGCAATGCAAGCAGCTGAACTGCAAAAGGAGCTTAGAGAGTTCTCAATCCCAAAAGCTACGAATGTTCATCATCTAGTACAACCTCCCCCCATCAATGCTTCCAATTTTGAGATTAGGGCACATTGGATCGCCCTGCTTCAGAATAGCCCATTCTACGGTAAGCAAGGAGAAGACAGCCAAGAACATCTTCTGAGATTCATCGATCTATGTGCCATGACAAAACAAAACAGAGTATCCGACGATGCTATTCGACTCCGTCTCTTCAAGTATTCCCTTACTGATAGAGCCATAAGTTGGTACAACTTCCTACAAAGTGAAATACCCATCACCACCTGGGAACAACTCCAAAACATATTTCTAGAAAATTTCTACCCTCCATCTCTCACCTATGAAATTAGAGGGTGAATAACAAATTTCACTCAAGTCCCTGGAGAAACTCTTGCTGAAGCATGGGATAGATACAAAGAGTTTATACGCAAGTGTCCACACCATGGAATTCCTAAGAATCAACTCATCAAAATTTTCTATAGGGGTGTGGATGACGGTATCAAGAGATTCTTAGACTCCTCATATGGAGGAAATTTCATGCGTCAAAGTTATGACAGCGCACGGAGGGTCGTCACCCTTGGAGCAGAAAATCGAGCCAATTGGGGTAGATCTGTAGGTAAAGGAGTTTTGAAAGTAGCTATGGTCGAAGCTACTCCCGAGTACAAGTCTATCGCTGAAACCTTGAAACTCTTAGTTTCCAAGCAAGACCATATTGAATCATCTCTTGCTGCTATTGAAAGAGGACGTTCGCCCACTCGACAACAAGAACAGATCAAGTCAGCTTCATTGTTCTGTGAAGCATGTAAAAGTACTGATCATTCCACATTAGCATGTAATGTTCTTTATGATGTTGTTCTAAGCAACATATGTGGACAAGGAGATAATAGTCAAATGGAAAATCTTAATTCTGTTAATACCATCCCTGGTCAAAGTTACTACAATCCAAATCAGAATAGGAATCATCCAGGATTTCAATATGGAAACCCCTCTGGAGTAGTAAACTCACATCAATTTGGTTCGAACAATCAACCACGAGGCCCACCAGGATTTCAGTACAATCAACAACAGAATTTTGGAAATCAAGGAAATTTCAGGGAAACTTTCAGAATAGGAACTTCAATAATTATCAAAACAATTCCCAGTTCCAGAGTCTTAACCAAGTTCCTTATCAACAACAAGGACAACAACCAGGTCCCGTCTCTCCTGATGACAAGATAACAACCATTGAAAAGATGTTGCAAACTCAGCAAACTATGATAGCTAACCAACAAGCTCAATAGAAGGCTATTGAATCTCAACTAGCTCAACTCACAGCTAGCATAAAGTCACCTGCTGGAGTCTTTGCTGACCAACCTGAGAACAATCCTAAGCATCTTGAACAGCTGAAGGTAGTCACCACCAGGTCAGGAAAAGACTATTCTGATCCCCCTGTCAAGACACATGTGGTTGTTACAGATGAAGATGAACCTGTGATTGTCCAAGACTCAACAACACCAGTACTCAACTGAAAGAACCAGTAACTGCTCATAAGACAAACAAGGAAAGTCTTGAGAAACCTATTGATGAAGAAACTGAAACACCAGAACCTGATATTCCTGTATACAAGCCTCGTATTCCTTTCCCTACTCGTTTAAGGCAAACCAAGCTTGATACTCAGTTCAATAAGTTTAAAGAAGCTATGAAGAAACTTCATGTTGATATACCCTTTTTGGATGCGCTGGCTGCGATACCAGCCTGGACAAAGTATTTAAAGTCACTCCTCATCGAGAAATATATAACTGAAGAATATGAGATAGTCAAGTTAGCTAAAACCACTTCCGATATCATCCAGAGTAAGATGCCAAAGAAACAGAAAGATCCATGATCTTTTGGGATTTCCTGCCATATCAATGATTCTTCATGCAAGAAAGGACTGACAGATCTTGGTGCTAGCATCTTCATCATGCCACTCAGCCTTTGCAAAAGGCTAGGGTTTGTTGAACTTCTTCCAACTGGCATGACCATACAACTCGCAGACAATTTGATAAAATGCCTGTTAGAAATTATTGAGGATGTACCTGTCAAGGTAGGAAAAGATTCCTATGTTCTGTGTGACTTTGTCATCATGGACATAAAGGAAGATGCCAGATATACTCTCATCTTTGGACGTCTGTTCCTCACCACTGCAAGAGTTCTAATTGATGTTGAAGCAGGAACATTGCTTCTCAGACTTGGTAAGGAAACCCTCGAATTCAAAGTTTTTGAAAGCATGAGAAGACCAAGTATGCAAGAAGAAGTTTATTTGATTGACTGCATTGAACAAATATCACTCCTCACACAAGAGGGATATGAACAAGACAATCCTTTAGAAGTGACTCTAACAAACCCCTCTACTGATAATTCCATCAGTGAATGAGTTAAAGAGTGTGTTCTTAAGCTTGACACTACCGAAGAAGATCCTGAAGCTACGTTTGATGGACTCAAGGTTGTGGAAGCTAATGAAGAGACATGCAAAAAATCAGAGGCCCCCAAAATGAAGCCCCTGCCATAGGGACTGAAGTATGTGTTTTTGGATGACCTCAAGGTTTGTCCAATAATAATAAATTCCTATCTTACGACCGAACAAGAAGATAAACTCCTAAAAGAATTAAAGGAGAGGAAGAAAGCGATTGGCTACAAAATTAATGACCTCACTGGGGTTAGTCAAGTGTTGTGTATGCACAAGATCCCTATTATGGAAGATCACAAGCCAACCATTGAACATCAATGGAAATTGAATCCAAATATGAAGGAGGTAGTCCGTAAAGAGGTCATTAAACTGCTCACCGCTGGGATTATCTATCCAATATCAGACTCACCATGGGTGAGCCTAGTACATGTAGTCCCGAAGAAAGGTAGAACAACTGTAATACGAAATGAAAACGATGAACTCATCCCCACCCGAACAGTCACAGGGTGGAGGATGTGCATTGATTATAGGAAGTTGAACGAGGCAACTGGAAAGGATCACTTTCCAATGCCTTTTCTTGATCAAGTATTAGAGCGGCTGGCTCATCAAGAATACTTCTGTTACCTCGATGGTTACTCTGGAATCTACCAAATACCCATAGATCCAGATGACAAGCAGAAAACCACTTTCACCTACCCATTCAAAACATACATATTTAGAAGAATGCCATTTGGCCTCTGTAATGCACCTGCAACTTTCCAGAGTTGCATGGCTGCCATATTTGCCGGTCTCACCGAAACCATTATGGAAGTTTTCATGGATGATTTTTTTGTATACGGAGATTCATTCGATTCATGTCTAAACACCTCTCCCTGGTCCTCAAATGATGTGAAGAAGCACATCTTGTGCTGAATTGGGAGAAGTGTCATTTCATGGTAAAGGAAGGCATTGTCCTGGGCCATAGGGTCAGTAATCGAGGTATTGAAGTAGATAAGGCCAAGATTGAAGTGATTTCAAAGCTCTATGTCCCTATCAATGTAAAGGAAGTTCGAGCATTCCTAGGTCATGCAGGATTCTATAGACGGTTTATAAAGGACTTCTCAAAAATAACCAATCCAATGACAAATTTGTTACGAAAGGATGCTGAATTCAATTTTGACGAAGAATGTGTTAGAAGCTTCAACACGCTGAAGCACGCCCTTCCAACCACACCCATCATTAGAGCTCCCGATTGGGACCACCCTTTTGAAATCATGTATGATGCAAGCGATTATGCTATAGGTGTTGTCTTGGGCCAATATATAGAAAAGAAACATTATGTGATCTATTATGCATCAGAGACCCTCGATGAAGCTAAGAGGAATTACGATACTACTGAGAAAGAACTTCTGGCAGTCGTGTATGCTTCGACAAGTTCATATCCTACCTAATTGGTTCAAAGTCATTGTCTACACAGATCATGCTGCCATTCGTTACCTTCTGACAAAGAAAGATGCAAAACCTAGGCTAATTAGATGGATTCTCCTATTGCAAGAATTTGATTTGGAGATAAGAGATAAAAAGGGTACATAAAATGTGGTAGCAGATTACCTCAGTCGCATCCACACCCTGGATACCGAGAAGATTCTGATTAATGATTCCCTTTCGGATGATCAACTAATGAAGGTCTCAGAAGCTATATCGTGGTACTCGGATTTTGTGAACTACCTTGCTGCTGAGGTTATTCATCCTCAATGCACCAGAAATGCACTGAAGAAATTTATGCATGATGTGAAACAGTACTACTGGGATGAGCCATACCTTTTGAAACTTTGTGCTGATGGTCTATATAGACGATGTATCGCCGAAGAAGAAGCTCAACTTATTTTGGAACAATGTCACTTAGGACCAGTGGGAGGACATATGAGCTGTAAAAAGACTGCCTTGAAGGTTTTACAATGTGGATTCTTCTGGACAACCATATCCAAAGATTCCTATGACTTTGTCCTATCATGTGACAAATATCAAAGATCTGGCAATATAACAAAGAGAGATGAGATGCCGCTGAATCTATGGCAAGAAGTAGAGATATTCGATGTTCGGGGGGGTGGACTACATGGGTCCATTCCCATCTTCTCGTGGATTTTCATACATCCTAGTGGCGGTGGACTACGTCTCAAAATGGGTTGAAGCCATACCAACCGTCACTAATAATTCCAAACCAGTCATCAAATTATTCAAGGATATTATTTTTCCCCATTTTGGTGTCCCACGCACGGTGATATCCGACGGAGGTTCGCATTTTCTTGAAAGAGGCTTTGAAGCATTGCTAAGAAAGTATGGTGTTACCCACAAGGTAGCCTCACCTTACCATCCACAGACAAGTAGATAGGTGGAGGTTTCTAAGCGTCAACTCAAGGGTATCTTGGAAAAGATAGTAGGCCGCAATCGGAAAGATTGGTCAGTGAAAATCAACGACGCATTATGGGCCTATCAAATTGCTTATAAAACTCCCCTCGGGACTACACCTTTTTCGATTAATATATGGAAAGGCTTTCCACCTTCCAGTAGAACTGGAACACAAGACATGGTGGGCAATAAAACAACTGAATTTTGATATGAAAGAAGCATGCCAAGCCAGGATTCTGCAGCTCCAAGAGCTAGACAAACTCAGGATGACAACTTCTGAGAATGCATGAATCTACAAAGAACACACCAAACTTTGGCATGATGGTCATTTGAAAAAAAAGACATACAAGTGGGAGACCAAGTTCTGCTATTCAAGTCAAGGTTGAAGTTATTCCTAGAGAAACTCCACTCTCGCTGGTCGGGATCGTACATTGTCAAAAGCATCTCCCCACATGGTGCTTTCTCTTTATGGAGCGGAAAGTCGGGTGAATTCATGGCAAATGGTCAACGTTTGAAAAGATATTTCACCAAAGCTGACATAAGCACTGAAGCAATAATAGATCTCTCCAATTCAAAGGAACCACCATTAAGTTGAAGATATCACGTCGAGCCATCGACGTAAAACAAAGGCGCTTTTTGGGAGGCAACCCGATAAATAAAATTCATTTAACTTTTGAATTAGATTTTTGTCTCAATTTTGTTTTTACTTTTTAGATAATTTTGCACTAAATAAGAATCACATTGTGGGATGCTATTTTGAGTTTTGATTGATCTTTCTTTTCTAGATTTTTAGATGAAGGACGAGCACTGTCTGGAATGCAACCACATCTCGTGGTCCAATCGAAACAAAGTTTCCCCTCCATCTCAGATTTAGAGTTTGCTAGGGACGAGAAAATTTCTAAGTTCGGGGTGGAGGGTGGGTGGTACGTATCTTACTTTCCACCTTCTCCCATCTAAATAATTTCATTGTCACATTTTTGACCTAAATTTTAAAAAATTTCAAATAAAATTTTCAAAAGAAATTTGAATAGATACTGGATGAAGTTTTGACATTTTTTTCTATTTCAATCTTTATGCATTTTGAATCACTATACCCTCCTTATACGAAGCAGATCCTCAAAAGGACATTCTTTTGAAAACTAGCCTTTTGATTGAAATCATCTTGTGAAGCTTATGAATACAGACATCATGATACCTATGCAAAAAATGACAAGTGTCTGTCGAACTAATAGAGATCAAACACGTCGTGCTTCCTAACTGAGTAGTGGAACAATAACATGGAATTCCCACCAAATCCTCATCAAGTCATTATTTGAGCAGAGTATGATAAAGAGATCGACCTGGTGCACTGAATTGTAAATAAAGTTGCATTCTGATCTAAACTCTCTTCTACACTTCTTCTATCATCTCCGTACCCCTCCCTCCATAAAAAAGAAACAAAAACAGCCAAACAGTGCCAAACCCTAAGTTCGGGGTGGCATGCCACTTCCCTCTATTTTCTCTTCTTCCATACCCGTCGCAAATTAATAGGGGCGTACCACCAAAAATGCAATCTTGAGTCGAATAGAGGAGAGATTTGCACACAAAAAGATGCCCAAGCACACACAAAAAGAAATGCAATCTCGAATCGAATAGAGGAGAGATTCGCACAAAAAATGCAATAAATGAAATTGCAAAAACAATAAAAATCTCGAGTCGAATAGAGGAGAGATTTACTTCTTCCTTCCATACCACTCTTCACTCCCTTTTCTACCTAAAGGCACAATAAAAGCCTCCACTACCCTGAAATACACCAGTGTCAGATCAGATGCACACTTGTTGTTCTGCGGGTGACTCTGGACTCTTACAAAACTCTTTGACATGCTTGTTGTTGGAAAAAGTGAGGAGGAAGTGATATTGGAAAGCAAACTCAGGAATGAAGATATGGTAAGATGTGTTCAGTGGTCTCAGGAAGTTGAGATACTAAGTCATACTAAGAAGAAGGAAAACAATCGTGATGTGAAGATGAGGCAAACACACGGATTGAAAGTATTCATTTGGTGATTGTTTTAGATTTTGTGTTACTTGAGGATGAGAAACGTTTAAAGTTCGGGGTATTTTGATGAATGCATATTCATCAAGAATTTCAATTACCATCTCGGGTCAAATTCGACTCAATGCATTCAATTTCATTTAACAAATATCAATATGTGCAAAATTACTTAACTGGTCCAACTATCATGATTTTAACTAAATTTATGTTAATTTGATGCAGGTCTTGACAAGGTTGAACAATTGAACCATTTTGAGTGGGACCCATGATGAATCCTCCAGATTCATCCTCTCAGTCGCCAATTCTAGGGATTTTGTGCCTCATTATCCTCAACCATTGCCAATGGTCATGACCCCTACATCCTTGATTCTAACGGTTTTGGCCAACTGGTTTCACCCAAATGATTTGCTCTAATGGTATCAAGACCGTTTGAGCCCAAATGGTCCCAAGACCGATAGGCCAGTAGAGACTGATCGGAGGCATAACCCAAGCCTGTGCAACAAATGATCAAGATCATGAAGTAGAGCACTCACCACGACTATTGTGATCAGCCATGCCCGTGCTCCATTACCCTTTCCATGACCGTGTTATCACGCCACGGTCGTGGCACACCACCATTAGTACCAAGGGTCTCTGCCCACCACGCCCGTGCGAGACAGTACGACCGTGGGACAGTAGCATCACCATGACCGTGTTGTCACGCCATGGCTGTGGCGCACCACCATCAGTACCAAGGGTCTTCGCCCGCCACGCCCGTGTGAGGCAGCACAACCGTGGGACAGTAGCATCACCACGACCGTGTTGTCACGCCACGGTCGTGGAGCACCACCATCAGAACTTAAATCTTCCCCCGCCACGCCCGTGCGAGGGAGCAACCTCACCACGACCATGTTGTCTCACTACGGTCGTGGCACGTCATCCCCTACCTCCCCCAACCCTGGTCCCTGCTACCGCAACCTCCACCTCCGGCACTGCAATCCGCTCCACCGCATCCAACAGTAGCTCTGACTTCACCTCACCTGCTGTTGCAACACCACCACACCTACTACCTTCAGCCACCATGCCTCCACCAACGTCGACACTTTGCTTCCCTCCACTTAGACCTACTGCACCATGCCACAACCAATATATCTAGCGGCAGCTAAACGGTCTGCGACCGAATGGAGGAGGGCACTTTGAGACTGTTTTGTCTGTTGGTTTACATGCAAACCGATTGGCACATGAAGGATGGGCTACCAGATCGCGACAGACTGTCATAGTTTGTTAATCAATGAGTGAAATCACAAGGTCAATAATGATGTAACACCCTTACTCTCTCTCCCCTATATTCTTGAATGTGGATTTTCAAAAAAAAAATGATAATCTCCCCTACCTTATTTAGATATAGCGAACCTATATATCAATTTTATCAACTGACGAGATGTACCCATTGGACACATTTGTAGACCCTAAAAATTCTTCTAGTGTCCCTATCTTTGACTATGTTAACCAGATTTAATGTATTATTATATGAATATTTAACCAAGTGGGAACCTTTGCACCCCTAATCATACAATAGTACATTATATGTACTTGCTGAACTAAATGAGTGCCTAAAACACCATTCTTGTACTTGTTTCATCTTTAAGTATATTTATGACAGTGCTGAGACTTTAATGTGGTATTTGCCCTAAATTGCTAATCGTGCATCGTGAAGTTAATTGGAACAACCTCAAAATTGGTGTCATGCACCTCTCCATGACCCAATATCATCTCATGTTCCCCTTTTTCTCTTGCCTTGACCATATATCTTTTTATGCTTGTATGTGACACCTTGTGATGATGCATGTTTATACCTTGATTCAAAGATAGATGTGACCCCTTGGTGCTTCAAACTATATCAGATCACTGAAATTAGTCATATTGTGATGTTTTGTGACTTCAATTCCTAATGTATACACATTTTGTCCTACTATGGTACTTGTGACAATAAATATATCCATAATGGCCTATGATTGTCTTCCTTATGCCTAAATATGATATGGAGATGTTAATCGCATGTCTCCTCCTCTCAGTTTAAACACTATCCTTCATGATCCTTTTAATTTGTATGTAATCCTTAGGTCACATGTTGGACCTTTTGACATAAGTCTTGTATGTTGGATTTTTGAATGGAGGTTGATAAAATTCAATTTTATGAACTAGGCTTAGTGACATCCACCTAATCTTGATATGTACTTCTTATGTCCTCACATTTCTGACCTAAATAATTCCTTATGCTTAGATCACATAACTTGCGGATCATGAAACTTGTTGCCCTATTATGAATCTTTTGATCCCTAATATGCAAGTAAAATCTTCAAACCTTGCAATATTCAAATAAAATAGGATGGAACTTCAGACTGACATGAAACTTGAACCACACCCTCATGATGACATATAAATCAATAAAAGATAATATAATTTACTAATAACCAACTTGGAACCTAACTTGACATGAAACCCTAAAAATGGAGATAGTTATGAGTAATGATGAGAATCTAATGCATGCATGTAATCTTTTTCTTAATCAAGCGTGTCTTGTAGCTAGATGGTCAATGATAAGTGAGGTTATGAATATTTGGACTCAAGTATGGGATTTAATAATTATATGACTATGTATTTCTTATTTGCAACTTGATATCTATGTATTCTTATTTACTTACACATATTTGGGTGTATTATTGTAGTATTGTACTCATGCTTTATCTCATTAATTTTAAAACTTGAAAATATAATATACAAATACATTATACTACCCTTATCCACCATCCTATATTCTCAAGGTAAGGACATAAGATCGAGCTTCCTGCTTGAGTTATCAAGATAGAACAGATCATTTTACTAAAAGGGTAAGCTAATATTAAGCACCCTTGCTTACCCTTATGAAGGAAGTTTGGTCAAACACATCATGATACATGATATTGCTAGTAAAATGGGATTGAAGTGACACAGAACATGAGCTCACATTTTTATCTTATCTTGTTTATTCTTGTTCATTTACTTTTGTGATCTTTTTATCTTGTACTCAATACCTACTGTGTTTACCCACTTGTTTCACGTATGTTTTAGGTTCATAGATGGCTAATGAGTTGATGGCTTTGTGGGGCTGTGATTAGGTATAGTTGTTGTAAGATCCTAGCTAGTGTACATGACCAGACTTGTACAATTTGACTCTTCAATACGTAATTCAAATCTTGTAATAAAAGAATGTTGCTTAAGAATACTTGTGAATGTTGACATTATTTTGGTGAATTTGTCTTGTTATTGGTTCCTATATTCTAATCTTTTATGCTTCCACATCCACACTTTGATAATACAATGTTAGGGAAAGATGCCTAGATCCTAATGTCATTGACTTTCTAGTCATTTGGAGTTCAGATTTGGGTAAAAAATATCTCCATTACACTATCCTTTTGGAGGAATTCATCATTTTGCTTATTTTGAGTTGAAACAAAATTCTCTAAGTTGTGGTTGTTGAACTTTGATTGTGGTTGTTGTTGCTGATTGAAATTTTAGTTTGTAGTGTATTTGAAGCCTGGTGGATTATTATCCATTGATGGCCTGCTCCCCGTTGATTGTTGTGGTGCAAATTGTTGTTGTTGAGGATGTTGAGAATTGTTGTTGTTGCGGTAATAGAAGTTTAGATGATCTCTCCATCCTAGATTGTAAGTATTTTAATAAGGATTGTAAAGTTGCTTGTTTATAAAATTTCCTATCACATTGCATTGTTCTATTGTCTCTTTAGCCAAAACAAAAGGACCATGGAATGTAGAATATGTGTGTCATGGTGACCCACATGCATCACAAATTATGTTGGTTACTTGAACCAGTTGAGTACTCAACTTCTCAAATCTTTGTGACAAGGCATATAGCTTTGCGTCTAGCAAATCAACTACATCAATTGTGTGCTTATCTACTTGCTTCCCGTAAGCAATGTTTGAAGAAGATATATGGATGTTTCTTTCATAACTCCATTGGAAATGGTTTATGGCCATGTCTAAAATTAAAGCACAAGCTTCTCTATAAGATTTTTTCATTAGTACTCCATTTGCAACATCCTTAATAGACATTCTTGTATTATAGAATAAGCCATTATAGAAGTTTGTAATAGAAGCTGGTTGCTTAGACCATGGTGTGGATAAAAACATTAAAAGTGTGTGAACCTTTCCCACGTGTCATACAAGGTCTCTTCATTTCTTTGAGAGAAGTTAGTAAGTTGATTGCTCAGCTTTGCAGTCTTGCTTGGTGGAATTTTTTTGGCTAAAAAGACTTTTAGGACTCCTCCCAACTATTGATGGAGTTTCTTATCAAGGAAGATAGCCATGCCTTGGCTCTATCTTGATGGAGTTTCTTATCAAGTAAGATAGCCATGCCTTGGCTCTATCTCCCAATGTGAAAGGACATAGAATAAGGTAGATTCCTGTATAAGAAACACGATTTATCTTGAACATTTTGAGTACAGTATAAATTCAGCAATGTAGAGGTGTGGATGTTCTATTGGTATCCCTCCAAATCTATTATGTTGTATATTGTGCATGATGATGGGACTGATAGAAAAGTGGTTTGTCTCAATTTTTGGATTATTTAATATCCCCATTGATGTTTATTGTATCCAAAATAGTGAAACACTTAAGAGGGTGATCATCCTCCATGATTGGTTGTTCTGTTGAGTTGGATGCTCAGGTGAAGATGGTAATGATGGATGTTGTGATTTATTTATAACTGATTGTGTTTCACTCCTCCTTGCTCCCTGAATACTACATATAGTGCATTCAATTTCTGGGTCTGGAAATATGGAAGGTTTAAGACCCCTTTTGGAATGCCTCATATAGTCATGCAAAGAAAGAAAGTGAGTGAGATACAGAAATAAAAAATGCAAGATACAACCAATGATTATGACGATGACATAAATGATGGTGGGTATGATGGGTTGTGTTGTGATCTAGTCTAGATGACTAATCAACACCTCTAACTCTAGCAAAATATCGATGCTCCCTAAAAACAATGCCAAGACTTGTTATCCAGTTTATTAAATGAGCTTTAAAGTTCATAGTTGTTTCAACTCATTTACCCCCGCAAGTAAGCACATTCATTGTACTCATGGTCGGCTAAAGGTTGTTAGCTGAAAGAGTGGTAATCCACAACAACCAGGATCTAGTTAACAAGAGAGGAATTGTATTCATTCAAGTTAATCTAACAATTAAGAAAGGAAATAACTAAACAATGATCACTTGAATAGAAGTTTGAACTTTGATTAGAAATTCTTAGAGACAGGATTATGCTACCATATCATGCCATGAAGTAAAAAAAAATCCAAACAAGCAAGAATAATAAAATGGGAAGATTTGAGTTCTACACCCCTCCTAATAGCGTAGAACGATTTTAACTTTGTATATCACCATTGTGCATATACACTAAACAAACAAACCAAAAACCTTGAAATTGTCAACACTACCTAGCCACTTCATGGTCAAGAAAATGAGGCTATTATGACACCTCATTACTTCTATACATACCTTCTCTGTATATATAAGAAGCATAAAACATGCATACAAGATTCCCACTAAAGTGTATATGTGAAATAAATATTGATGCATCATAGTACCCTGATTAAACTAGCATCAAATATGAAGTTCGTTGTTCATTAAGACATGACACCAGAGTTACACCCCCATTCCCAAGAAAGAAATATCTACTCATCCATGGCTAGAGAAATAAGGTAAAAATAGTAGAAAACAAAGTTGGACATCGTATGAGAGAGACATGAACTTGTATGTCCATGAGAAGAAGTAGGATAGATCAAGAACTCTAGTCAAGGAGTTAAGACTTCGTCCTTTCTAGATGGACAATCTATAGTAACCTTCACTCTAAGGTTAAGAGGAGAAACGACTGAAGATCTCCATTGCAACTACCATGAAGAAGGAAGATGAATGAAGTTCTCTCATAAGAAACCATTCTCTCCCCTGGTCACCTCTAGATGATTCTCTCTCTTCTCTTGTTGATTCTAACTTTAAATGATCTATGATAACTATTTCAATATAGTTTGGGATCGTAATATGGAGAGGTTACAATTGAATTTGAGTTAAAATTGTAGGTGACACAATGCATAGTTTGGCATACACTCTGTATCACTGGCATTCATGCGGTTGTAACTGAAGAGACTCTAGAAGTCACAACATATCACTGGATGATACTATGTGTAGGTTGCAAACTGTCAACTTGTTGCACATAGTGGACACAGCGTGTGAAATGGATACATGCCCTTTTGTTGTCTTGTTGTTGGATAGAGTTTCTACTATCGACTGGCGTGTTGTTGTAGCTTTTATCTTCTAGAATTGTGGATGATTGGGGAATTATTCAATGGATGATATTATGATCTTTCTATCCCCATTTTGTTTCCAAAATATTAGACTTACAATAAAAACCATAGAATAAGAAAAGATAACAGGAAAGTAAAGATTTAGCATGATTAGAGGCAAATTCAGTAAGAAATCGGTTGAAAAGTGCATGAAACTGTATGATAAAAGGTAATATAAATTATGTACATCATATTTATATGCCACAATATGAAGCAATTTATGGCACACCTTTTTGGCATCCCTTGTACAAGGATGAAATTGGAGAGCATGCATTGATGAAGAGTCATGAGATACAAATGATGATACAAAATAATCAATTGATTAAGAAAAGAATGAAGGATTTCTAAGACTGAAAAAAGATGTGATAGGATAAGAGGAGATTTGATGTGATTCTTTTTGTAGGTGATATGTGTTTCGAAAGATCAAGCATATATGATCAATGCCCAAGGTGAAAGGGAAGCTTGACCCTATGTATGTGGGACCATTTGAAATATTAGATAAGGTTGGGGAGTGTTTCTATTGTTTTTCACTACCTCCCACCTATGATAATATTACAATGAGTTCCACTTATCCATACTCAATAATTTATGAAGGACCCATATGTGTTTCATCTATTGAGCCACTAGAATTTGTGAAGACTTTATCTATGCAGGTTTCCCAATGAAGATTCTAGAGTAATGCAACTGAAAAACAAGGATATTAAAGTGGTTACACTTCACTTGAAACATCATGGACTTAAAAAGACAACATGGGAGCTCAAATACAATATGCTTTAGTCCTACCCTTCCCTTAACACAGGATACTTTTGCGACGAGATCTTTTCTAAGTGTGGAGTGATGTAATATACCAAGCTTAGGTATATCTCTTATTCCTACTTACATACATGCACAATAAGGGAAATATAAATCTAATTCTCATTTTCCTTAAGTATAATGGTAATATATGAACTAGGAAGCATAGGAGTTTAGTAGTTATAAAAATACACATAGGAGGTTTTAGCTAGATGTAATGAATTAGACATTTAGTAAGAGGTGAATACGCAAGTTTTCTAATCAAATAAGTTCTTTTAAGTTAACATAATTCCAAGACTTTAGGAGTAATATTTAAGTAAAAGAAGTAAATGAAAATATTTGTAAATACTAGGGGAATAATATGTTCAATTTAAAGGCATTAATCTCTAGTTTACAAAAATAATTCATGGAAGTTATCAAAAAGTGGAAATTAAGTAAAATTTTGGATTCCTCATGCCTTGAATTTCTAAGGAAATAAACTTCAATCAGTTTTAATAATTCTAGATAGGTTAACCAAATTAGAAAAGAAAAATACCTTTTCACATAATAAGTCAATTACATCAGAGTAATTTTTGTATCAAATGTCTAAATTTGGTTTGTGTCATACTATTTATTTCTCCTATCACTTACATGGTGATCTCTCTCACCAAATTATTATAATATGATGATGCCACATCATCGTATACTTTTGATTTTCCACGTTAATGTGATAGGTACCACAATTTCTTCTTACTCTTATTCTTCATCTCTAATCTACACCAACCTCTCCTTCATTTCACATTAGGTACATCTCAAAGAAATGAAGACATGCATCCTAACTTTCTTAGGGTTTAATGACCTCTCTCTCTTCTTATGTCAAACCCTAACTTCCATTTTTTCCCTTTTTATTGAACTAGACAAACCCTCTACCCTAAAGAATCCCTCACTCCTAGAGATACATACCCTTGGACCTCCTTTAAACCTTAAACCATAGCCTATTCACACTCAATTTCCATCAAAATATCTCTAAACCCCAGTTACCTACATGAGAAAAGTCAAGTTGCTATAATGCTCATGTGTTTTGGGGATACGATGGAGATTTTGCATCAACTCAAAGAGTTTCTGTGAAAATTTTGTGACTCTCAATCATCCAAAATACCATTTGCCTCTGTTTAGTTTAGTTGTGCTTGTTTTGGGATTTTTTAGTCAATTGTGTTCCTTTGACCACCTTTTCTATGGTTTCTTTGCAGTTATTCTTGTATCGATGCTCAAAAATCTTGTGTGAAATTCTTTTCTTTGGTACTTATTTTTCTATGGCATTTGATCTTCACCACCACCAAATTCATTAAAAAAAACTCTAGTTTAGTGTCCCTTTGTCCATTTCACCTTAAGATTGAGCTTTTTGGGCCTGACTTCATAGTGGGAGAAAGTTGTGATCATCTCCCCACATGAGAGTCCTATTGTCTTACCCAAGAATGAAGTTCCATTTTATGAACCTCGTAAAGGTGATAATTTCACTTGTTTTCCCTTATGTGTTCTTTAACTACATCACACACTTGTGGACTGGCCCTTTAATCTCTGATTTTATGTTAGTTGTGTAGGTCATTATGATGAGAAAATGAACGGTTCTACCCCTTTCATGCCTAATATTGTAAATATCAAGGCAAGATGTATTACTATTTTAACCTAGGTTAGATCAAACTAGTAAAAATATGTGATGTTGTAAATTAAATAAATGTTATTGGATATCCAAAAAATATAATTATCATATAATAGTTATCCAGACAGGTTTCTACATGAAAATAATTGGTTTCAAAAATCACTTATTATGGTTTTATTATTAAAACAATTTAAACTAGTTTCCCTAATTGCCTATTAAGGTGTTTGGACCTTAAGTTTTGGACTTGAGTCTATTGGAGTAATTTTAGAGAGGTATGTTTCTATGATCTAATTAATTTGAGTATTTATTGATTACATGATCCCACTTTCTTCATGCTAAACTCTAAATTGCTTTACCTTTTTATCATTATTGAGAAACCTGAAACATGTTCTAGTTTCTTCTCAGTCGTTATCGAGATTCATGTTTCACCTATTGATGATAAATTGACCGACCAAAAAAACCTATTTATGAGAAATTGCAACCCAAACTACCATATTGGATACTCTTATCTTCTCATTACTTCAATTTTATGAAGATGATTGATTATCTTACCTTCTCTATTCAATGCACATTGGATTGAGTAGAATAGTATTATCTATATATAGTGGTTTATTCTGGGGATTGGATCCAATACACAATCATATATTTTGTGTATAGGTGTTGGTGTTTCTCTCACATGATTTTACATACATATCTCATGGATGAGGTAGTGGTTACTCCTTCCCAAGGTTTATAGTATGATGGTTCTCTACCCTACTTTTAGAGGGTTATAGTCTTGTTATATAATCCACATGCACTACTTTTTTAGTATTTATTGAGAAAACCCTTTAAAGGAAAGAACTTCTTTCGTTGTTTATCTTCACTCTTGATGATGCCTTATCATTGATTTATTACAAGTCATATCTTTGACGTGAAACCTTTGTACTTTCTCTTCAATAGGAGAAAATCATTTCCTTCAAAAATATTACATCATACATTATTTGAATTCTTAAGTGGAGAATAGTATTTTACTAATGCATACTTTATTTTCTTCCCATGTATTGTTTTGTTCCCAAACAAACCTAGGGTGGAAGGATGAACATTGTGTGGCTCAATGAAGCATTCAACATAAGGTAGGAGACAATCTTGACACCAATTTATCATGATCCAAGGTCTCTAAATAGAGCTAGGTTAAAGATTTTGAATTAAATCAATATGTGAAGGGTGACTATAGGGCGTTATAAATATCTATAAAATGGACATATCATTAATTATTTTATTGTCCTTTTTGGATAGACGACGAACCATTATCTAACATATTTGAAAATTGGTATCCTAGCTAATTAGGAAAGGTAAACTACATTTTCCATGAGTATACAATTTCATGATGATTTACTAGGTGTTATTTATCATAATTATCTTTATACATATTATTTTATATAACCATTATCCTCAATATTTAAAATATACATTCAAAATTTTCTTATCCTACCATGGAAAGAGATATGTATATTAATTTGCACGTGACATCATTATTTCACCTAATTTAACATCTAGATCTACTTAGTTTGGTATTATTTATACAAAGGTAACTAGGGTTATCTAATCAATGTGAAAAGTTTAATTATTGTATACTAAATTAAACCTAGTATAAATTATTTATATATGTTTGTTTATCTACATTCTTGTAACATATACCCCATTGTAGTTAACATCAATGTTCAGGAAAGTGGTATGCGGTGTACGGGCGGTGAGGGTACTGCATAGAGTATATGTGGAATGCTCGAGTATATATGGGAGTATATGTGGTTCTGGATTTTTTTAATTTCAATAAACTAATTATATATAAAATAATATATTGAGATTATAAATTAAAAGATATAGAGTAGGCACGTATACATATTTACATATAAACAATTTAATATGCATGTTGATGTATGATATGCTTATATATAGTTATATGTATATAGATGTATATATATGGAATGTGTTTGTAATATATGTACAAATACTAAAATTTATGTAAATCAATGTACAAATATGTCTAGAGCATGTGTATAAATGTGAATAAATCAAAATGTATATATGCAGGTACACATATGTGATTGTATATTCAGGTATATTGTATATGTATGTATGTATGTTAATATATCAAAAGGTATTCATATAAATGCACAAATGTGTGTGGAAAGTTTTATATGTATTACAATGTATACATATAAATCAATGACTATATATTTAAACGTAAATATATAATAAAATGTGTGTTTTATGTATGCATGTATGTATGAAATACATGGACATAAGTTTTGGGATTTTAAAAAGTGAAGTTCAATCGGCCGCTTAATCGGCCAAGCGGGAGTATATGTGGCTCATGACCGCTTAGTGGACCGATTAGCAATATGTGATGAAGTAGGGTGACTGAATAGGTATATGCAGAGTATATACGGCCATGCAGACTAATTTCCCGAACAGTGGTTAACATGTGTATATACTTGAACCATGTGATATGTATTGTGTACATCTTGAACCCAAACCAACTTGTTTGGTCACATAAGGGTTCAAGTTCATCAAAGAAAGTATTGTCACGAAACCATTTATTACCCAAATCCAAACTCCTAAGGTCTAGATAATAAAAGGTGAGAGGATCTATGTGTCTATCCCTAGAATGGATTGCATAACATATGCATGAATAAAACTACAATCAACAACTTAGAAGAACTTAGGTATGAGACAACATGACATATCAAAAGAAACTAAACTAGAACCTACTACGAGATCTTAGTCCCCATTTTCAAACCATGTAAATTCCATTTACATATCATTATGTATCATCAGGGTAAGACTAGTAGCTTATCATATTAGAGTGGAATGACTGATCATAGAGAGATTCATGATGTACATGTTACCTAAAATCATATAATGAGTACAAATCAGCATAACCGTGTTGAGTACACTATAAAGGACATAAATTCACAGGTTTAAGAGAACATTAATTTCTTGGAAAAACTTAATATAATAACAAGAAAGAAAGAAATATTAATATAAAGGTGTATTTTAAGTGCATTTACATTATACCAAACAACAATGTATGACCATTGACCAACTTTCCAAAGCAAGGGTTTGTGAGAGTCCTTAAAGCTAAAGCTACTAATGGCACATGTTTTAACATGAGGGACTACATGACTAAGTCAAGAGCTTATCCTTTTTATCAACATGGTGTATCCTTGCTTAAGACTCAAGTAGGACGTTCATCCTTCTGTCCTTACCTTGAGAATATAGGCAAGTGTAAAAGGTTAGTCTATTGGACTAGTTTGATTATGTTTCAAGGTTTTTTCAACATATTATGATCAAAATAAAAGTACTAATTGTAGGGAACAAGTATCTAAAATAAGTAAATAAATCCAAATATTTTAATCATACATGCATACAAGAAAGTTTAATACCACTAGTTTGGTCAATAGGAGGACAAAGTGCACATTTATTTGATCACAAGATTAACCACTTGATATAGAAAACCCTATATAGCAAACTTGACTAGATCTTAGTAATTAAGTCATCATAATGATCTAGAGATTTCAAATAAGTGTAATTGGATTAATATCAACAAATTAGGTCCATTAAGCATTCTCATGAGGGTTGGGTGTGTGACCTAATTCTAGGTTCCAATTCCTTCAATATTGTTTTTTATGTATCAAACTAGGTCGTGCATGTTCATTATCATGTAACATCATACAACATGGATTTGTTTAGATATTAGGGTGACACATCACTACCAAGTCATAGGTCTAAAATTATAATTTCAAGATCTTGAATGGAACAATCCTAAAATTCAAGTAAGATGAGAAACATAAGCATCAACATAGTCAAAACTAGTCATCTAGTCATATTCATACAAGTAAGTCATCATTAGATTATAGATGAGACCATGTTTAATTTAGTGGCATAGGGACCAACAAGATATTGATTTGTGTGTATTATATAATGTTGATGATCATTAGGGAGAGATTTATATAAGATTGTATCTTATCAACATGCATAGTAGATCACATTTCAAGTCAACAATATGTCACTTAGTCATCATAGTTCACAAGATTGATTCATAAGGAATTAAGGGGTATAAGGCATGAGAAGTTACTTATTTCAAGGCCAATTAAACATCTTGAATAACTCTAGATAAATATATACATAAGGTTTAACATTCATAAGAAATGTACAATAAGGCCATATTAAGACACATTAAGTGTCACAAAATCATCATTAGGGTCCAAGAAAGATCATGATAGAAAATGATTGCATTTGAGGGTGAGATCTATTGATGTAGAGAATTCATAGAGATTGGAAGCACACTTGAACAAGTTATAACATAAAAGAAAGGATCTTTTGCATATAGGTCAATATTAGGTGATTTAAGCAACATTAAATTATTTAAGGGCGCCAAGATGAATATAGTTTGAATTCTTATGCATAAACTGGTTCAATTTACTGATATTAGACTACAATCACGTTTGAAGCATAAAAGATCAAGATCATGCATTCAATCACATTCACCATCTTAAAAAGACATTAAAAGTTAGCATTTTTGGATATCATTGATCGGGTAGATCTAGATTATGAAAGTACTATAAATTTAAAGATCATGTTTTTCCAATCAAAATTACATATTTGATGACTATATTTGGATAAAGTAGCATTTTTTTAATTTTAACGAATCACCTAAATATAATCCCATATTGATCGTTGGATGAAGATCAGAAGGCCGAGGAGAGAGAGTCTGTGTTGCTCGATTTCTTTAGGGCTTCTAGGACCAAAATTTTGAAACCTTGACCCATGACATGTAGTCCAGTTGGCACCTTGGCCTCCAATCGTTGCGTGATGCCCATGGAGTGCCTACCAACAACAGTTGGATGTTGCCCAACATCGCCTTTGTCTTCCCTAGAAAGTCGATTGCCTGAGTGGTTTAGGCAAACCACGGCGGCAACCAATGCTAAAGGGTGGCTAGAGACGGTCATCCAAGGACTGCTTAAGGTTGGGGAAGTGCCTCCTAGCCTCTCCCAAGGCTAGAGGGACTGAAGGGATCTTTCCCCTTGCTTGAATGACCAGAGATTTCACCGGATTTGCTACAACCATGGATGGAGGCTAGCTTGGTGGAGGGTGATATGGTGAATGAAAAGGATGGAAAATAGGGGGAAACAAAAGGGAAGAAGAAAGGAAGAGGTAGGTGTCATCAATTTATGCCATGGGAGCTCAAATATGAGGATTAGCCAAGGAAAAAGTAGCCCAAAAAGCTATTGTACCTTGTCTGACACAACGTAGAAGACAACACATGAGTTGTTAGATTATGGTCCACTGTGGACCGGGTGTATGTCCAATGGTAGGGAGGGTGAACCCATGATTCTAAAATTGAGTCCTCTCTTTGGTAGAGAGGAGCTCCCATGGATCTCAGATTTGTTAAAGCCAGATCAAAATTGTGTTTCTTTGATAATATTGTAAAATTCATATCACCCAAGTTGTAATGCTGACTGAGGTAAAAGTTTTACATTTGGTTTACAAATTTATTCCACTTCTTATATTAAAAGTTCAGGTCCAAGATTTGAGGGCATTCAAATTTTGAAATTCATGTTCAAAAGTCTAATCATGCACTCAACTTTAGTCAATTAAACACAATGTGACAATGAAACAAATCAAATTCAACAATTAAGCATAAAGTGACTCAAATTCATTCAATAGAGTGAGATATGTTATTGAATATAATAAATCATCTAATGAATCAAGATATACGCAATTGAGAGAGTGACAAGAATCGAGGTTGTTACGTCTAATTTATCAATATTCACCAAATATACTTCATTATATATCCATGAGTCTAAGGTTTATTATTATTGCTCCAAACTCCTCATCACTTCACAGTCTACTTATTAAAAACATAGTTAGGGTTATATGTAAGTAGGGTTAGAGTTTGCACCTAAGTACTCGTTATATGATCATTTTGGTTTCATGTATAGTGAGGTTTACAAGGGTACGTCTTGCACCTCATTTGGTAATTTCCCAAGAACTAAGCCTATTGGCATCTGATACATGGTATGAAGGTTTTTAGATTCGGATATCGGATATCCATATGCTACAGAAACCTTAATGGGGAAGTCCTTTGTTAATATATTGAAGTGACACATATCGTTACTTGTTGGTGTAATGAAATCATACTTTTTTAGATAACTTTAGTTGTGATGTGATTACGATCACATGAATTAGCTAATTTGTCATAATGAGAAATTATTAAGTATATTCTTATGGCCTTGTTGAATGTTCACTTGTCCATGCATCGATCAATGACGGTCACATCAAACAATGCAAATGTTACATCAATTGGCATGACCTTCGTAATAAGGTTATCCCTATTGTACAACCACTACAATAGAAGTGAGGTCGGCACAAAATAATCTTGTCCATTTCAACCAATTTGATACTGACACTAAAGCAAGAAGGTGATACGAGGGTCTTTTCAGAATTGAAATTTGAATCCCAGGAAAATGCCTTCACTGGATGTTAACTTGAAATTCAGAAATGTGATATTGGCCTATATAATATTGGAAACCAACATTTATGGTTGCACATATCTACATTTGTGATCTAATGAGATTGACGCACATGTTGCCATCCTCGTATCAGCATGTTGATTAATGATAAACATCAAAGATGACTAAATGGGAACAAGAAGGCTGAGGCATGGGAAAATGGTAATACTCTACATGTGGTTGAGTTATTGGCGCAATCACAAGCTATCATGATAAATGGGGCTACAACATATCCCTTTAACCCTAAGTTGTAGTCTTCAGGAAAAGAGTCAAATGTGGTTCTACATCATAAAAGTCACGTTCTGGTAGGTACATGTAATTTTGCTATCTAGAGGTCTAAATCTTACATCAAGTACGATACATTATTTAAGCAATGATTTATTGCCTCATAACTAAAAATATGATTTAATGGTATATATAGTAACTTTTTTTTGGTCTCCCAAAGCGTGTTGCCCCCCTTTTTTCATTTTTCAAGAAATTACAAGAAAAAGAAAAAAGGAACGGTCCTACAACCGCAGGCCAAAGGAAAAGCAAAAAGCTTTACAAAAGATAGGCAGAAAGTGAAAAAGACATATCTGTACAACAACCTATGCCAAAATATCAATATCCTTTTTTATTCTACTCTAGATCTGAATAGCAGAGGAATCAAAATTGACGAAAATCCTCTGGTTCCTCTCACTCCACAGACCATGGGTAATCAACTGTACAGTAATCTTGTTTTTCCTATCAGTATAAGAAATCATGTCAGATATAGATCCAGGCACCACAAAGATGAAACCCTCAGAACGAGCAAAGCTCTGAATTTCTTTAGCAAACGCACTAGTAAAAACGTGATTGGTATCCTCTATATAGCATCTACAGATTTCACATCTTGAAGCAAGGTAGAAACCTCTATTCTTCAGATGATCCTGAGTAAGAAGCTTATCAAGCATCAATCTCCAAGCCAGGACCTTGCATCTGATGGGAGCGCCTGAATCCCATACCCATCTTGATCACTGAAAAACTTCATACGCATTAAGTTCCAGAAGTCCTTCAATTTCACAGGGGTGGCTTTGTCCAAGAACACTAAGCTTTTCAAACTAGGAGGAGATATAAGATTGTCTTTAATACACCCAACAATCCTACTGCAGTGTCTTGATCTGCTACAGATCCATTGACCATTCTCGAGGAGGCAGTCCATTCTGGCTAGCTTCCCTTTGCCTAATTTTAGAATATCCCTTTTGTCCAGAACGTCATCAAGAAACTTACCATTAGGTAGCCAGGGATCTCTCCAGATGAGAGTGGACAAACCAGTAGAGATAGAGACTCTACTTAGAATCATATTCCTAATCCTCAACAGATATCTCCACATCCACGAAGCATTGGCTGTGTATATATAGTAACTTGGTGTTAAAAAGGCAATTACTTCTCAGATTCTTTTACAAGGAGCTTACCGTTAACATAATTGATTAGTATGAAGTCTAGAAAATCTTATAAATAAACTCAATTTACATAATATTCTACAAGGTATCAAATTACTATGAATGATATGGAAGACGGAAGCAGTATTGCTATAATATTTCTCAAATACCGATTACCTACTAATTGACCGGTATACTACATGCTAATATTAGAAGAGCTAGAAGTCTAATATGTTTTTCATGAAATTTTATTTATAATGGTACATGTACAAACAAACACCATCATTCCTTAGTGCTTGTTGGTTAGAGATGTAATTCTTAAAAATCATTCAGAGTACTTACATATATCGTAAAACAAATTTCATTCTAAGTTCATAATTTAACAAATCTCCTTAGACTATATTTGCACTGTCAGACACAGTAATACAAAAAGAAAGACAACAGTCAATAAAAGCCTACAGCCGTTTGGCTCCAACCATTTTGTTGTTACTCCAGTCTAGCACAGCTGGGGTACAAAACATATGGTAGAGCTGTCAAATTGGTTGACAAACATTCAATAGAAAATGATGGAAATGGAAAGCATTTGTTCTCGGTAACTTTAAATTTAGGGAGATTTGTAGGTACCATAACAATCTGCTATATTAAACCTTAGAATTTACATAAAAATACCATAATTAACTAACTGCCATTTATTTTAGGAAAAAAAACCAATTTAACACATTTTTATAAAAATATTTACCAACATAGCACACTTTGTAAAAATATTTACCAACATAGCACAATTTATAAAATATTTTCCAAAATAGCACATTTTGTGTGGAACCCGCCATATTTAGTGGCGTTTTTATATGCGAGATTGAAAAGCGCCACAATAATTGTCGTGTCTACTTTTAAATTAAAAAAAATTGAAAAAAAAATTGAAAAACGCCACTTCATGTGGCGTTTTTCAAAATTTTTTATTTTTTTTTCAAAAAATTTTATTTAAAAGTAGACGCGCCAATTATTGTGGCGTTTTTCAATTTTGATTACAAAAAGCTCCACACAAAGTGACGTTTTCAGACCAAAGTGTGATACTTTGGGAAATATTTTGTAAAATATGATATGTTGGTAAATATTTTTGCAAAAGTGTGCTAAATTGCTTTTTTTCTTTTATTTTACATACAATACTGGGATTAGCCAAACAGCCCTAGGACGGATTTATGATAGCAACCCAATAAAGATTATCACCTATCGTTAACGCTGTTTATTTCTTGATCACGCTATCTGCTCGATTACCGGCTAGAAGAGGGAAGAGGAAAAGAGGGTGAATCATAATCTGTAAAACGGGGGTTGTTTTGACGTTTTCCACCAACATTAACCCACAAGCGATCACACGTGGCATAGAGATAGACAATTGCGCCAAATTCCCCTGCTGACGGGCTACACCCGTCAGCAAAGGGGACAACAAACCTCAGGTTTTCATGCTCCAACAAACAAAACCATGACCAGAGATTCCAGTGGTTCCGACGTTGCGATCTTCGGAGAGCTCTGCTTGCTTGAAACACACTTCTACAGCTCCAAAAGCAGCCTGCAGGTGATGTATCAGCTTCCTCCTTTGTCTGGATTTCAACGCCAAAATCCCGTCTGTCTCTTTTCTGGACGCTTTGGCGTCTTCGATTTCATATATTTCGATTTCCAACAGTTGAGCAGTCCCGTCACTTCACGTTTAACTTGATACTCAAGTATATCCAATGGCTAATTCTTCGGCCGTTGAATGTTTCTCCTCGCATGAAAGAATAGTTGTGTTTTTCTTTACTTATCTTGGACTGCTGTACCATGGGCTGGTTTTAGGAAAACGTTGTGGGAGTTAATAGCGGTGGGCTCCCATGCACTGACCTGATCACCTACTTTTTGAGCATTATCTGGCAAAATTTGTCTTGGAAGGTTTGCTCGGTGGAACAATGGCCTTCATTGTTGATTCTTTCTGGTTCTGGATTACTACTGCATGCCAGGTCTTAGTCAGGGTTTTGTCTGCTCAGCTATACAGGTATGGAGAAATTGGAGAAGATAGTACTTTCTTTACCTTCATTTAAATAAATGGATTCCAATAGGTATTTAGTTCTTTGTGCGAGCTTATAATCCAGTTACATACTTCATTTTTGTTCACAGAATAATTCTTGATGACAGCTCCAAGAGAGAAAATGTTACTCCACCTGAAGATACCTTCCAGGCCATGCAATCTCTTACAGAGCCCATCAGAGTTGAAACTGACGAGAAATATCAGGAGAAAGCAGCACAAGAGACATCATGTATAGAGTTCACATTTAGATTTGAAATTCCTCAATGCAGAACGAAAGAACTGGTAATTCCTGTTATATCCACTGACAACAAAGAAGCTAATCCGACAGGGTATGATACCAGTAAGTGCACACCTTTTCATCAGCCTAGTGATGCAAAACTTTCTCCGGATGAATGTTCTTTAGACAGAATAGGTAGCTTATGCAACAATTTTAGATATATAGATGGGAAAATCTTTAATCACATATCAAATAGTACTGAAATGATGAAACCAACTGAGCGTGAGAGATTTGAGACTGGCAGAGAGCACGTCTTGGATTCTCATATTGTTTCGGGAGATACATTTACTGTCTTAAGTGAAGTAGGCCTTCTTTCAGAAAAAAATTATGGTATATCGCATTCCCATGCAGATTCAGAAACGCTTGATATTAAAGAAGGAAATGCAGAGAACAAACATCATGCCTTTCATGTCGATGAAAATTTCTTGTCAGAGAAAGATTTCAAGAAGACCACACCTCAACCAGAAGTTGCAGTTAATTCAATGAGCTTCAGCTTCAACCAAGAAAATGCAGCCTGGGAAAATAGCATCCAAGATTCCCCAGTTGTGAGAAAACAATGTTTAAGTGCAGAGTTCCATGGTGCATGGCACTCTGAGGAAAGGAAGCCATCCACTGAAGAACCTGTGGATATTTCGTTTTCAAAGAAGCAACAAAATGAAGAGAATGCAGCTACGATTCGAAATTCCAAAGAACTTACATTAAATAATTTACATGATCTAGACGATCCTATAAATCCACAACTAGAGTTGGAACAGGATATAATAGCAAAAGAGAACAGAGGCCAGAAAACTTACAGACATTTCAAGGAGATGAATTTCAAAAAAGAATGTGATATATATAGCTGCAAAGAAAAAAATGAAATGGAGTGCATTTGGGAACACCAGGAGCTGATTGAACAACTGAGGATGGAACTTAGAAAGGTAAAGGTGATTGGACTTCCAACAATCCTAGAAGAATCAGATAGCTCACAGTCCATGGAAGAATTAAAGACATTAAAGATCGATGCACAGCTTTTAAATGAAGATACTCTGGACGAATTTCAAATTTCTTACAAGAGCTACAGAGAAAGGATGAGAAAGCTTGATATACTGAATTATCAGAAAATGTATGCCATTGGTATGTGAATCCAATCCTCATCCGCTAATGCTTGTATGCTGTTTTTTTGTTTCAAGTAATGAGTTAATAATGCATAGTGCTACTCTGCTGTTCTCATCTTGCAGGATTTTTCCAGCTGCGAGATATATTCCAATTTTTCAGCACTAGAAAAACAACAAATACATCAATTATCCATAACCTGTGGCCATACCATAGGAAGAAATTGAAGACTGATTTGCCAGAGAAGTTCATCAAGGACTTACAAAAAGACTTGGAGACTGTGTATGTTGGGCAGCTTTGCCTTTCATGGGAATTCCTCAGCTGGCAATACGAGAAATTTCAAGAGATACTAGACACAGAATCATTTGAATCAAAAATGTATAACCATGTCGCTGGAGAATTCCAACAATTACAAGTGATCCTACAGAGGTTTTTAGAAAACGAACCATTTGAAGGGCCAAGAATTCCATGCTATGCAAAAAATCGGTGTGTCCTTCGCAAACTTCTTCAAGTGCCAGTCTTACAAGGTCAGGTTAATTACTTCAGTTCCTAGCATAGTATCCTTATATAGGCTGATAACTATAAGGTAAAAACATTCCGTAAATATGGACTAAGACTAATGCCACTGCAGAGGATTGCTTCAAGAACAAAGTGAAGGAAACAAGAGTAGCTAGCCATTCTGTGACAAGTGAGCAGATAGAATATATAATGGTACAATCAATTAGAATCTTCTGGGAGTTCATTAAGGCAGACAAGACGCAGCCTCTAGCAGATGTAAAAGCTCTTGGGAAGGCACAGGCTGAACTGCTAGATTCAGAAGATCTTGAGAGAATAGTCAAACTTCAAGCAAATCTCCGCAAGGTACTCTTTAATCAGGCAGCAATTTGCCTTGTACTTCCATTAGTACCTCATTCATGCTTGATATGTAGTATTTTACATTGCCCAGTACTACAATTAAATATATTAGACTGTGCTAAAATGAAATTTGCCGTCCACATCAAAATCTGAAGAAAACATCTTCTCACTTGGCATGATTGCAGAAACAATAGCAACATTCCAATTCCTTGTAATTATAATTACTTCTATGCACAATTTTGTAAATTTATTTTAACAAACACTACAAAAAGCCTATTCTTATTTCAAATTGACCTTTTCAATTGATTGTAGAAAGAAAAGAAGCTGAAAGACATCATCAGAGTAGGCAATTGCTTGATTAAGAGATTGAGGAAGACACAAGAAGAAATTATAACACAAGACATATTCTTTGCTCAAGTAGACTTGAAGCTTATATCAAGAGTACTTAAGATGTCAGGCATTACATCCGATCAGATTTCTTGGTGCCACAAGAAGCTTGGCAAAATATGTATAGAGGAAGGAAAACTATATAGAGATTTCGGTTTTCTGCCCTTTCCATGCTGAGATTATTACAGTTTTGTGCCACTACTCAGCATTGTTTGACAGTTAAAACATTGACGGTTGTATATTCATAATGAACCGTCATTCTTTAAATTATGTACAAGGAAAGTGGGGAGATTCTTTCAGTTCCATACACGTATGTAAATAAAGCACGAAACAGAAGAAAAAAAGTTGAATGGAAAAGAAGGATCCATGTAGCCTACCCAGGGACAAAGTGGGCAGACTCTTTCAGTTCCATATATGTATGTAAATAAAGCACGAAATAGAACAAAAAGACTTGAATGGAAAAGAAGGATCCATGTAGCCTACCCAGCGACCCCAATATGGTTGGGATTGAGGCTTTGATGATGATAATGATGACATGTAAATAAAGCACTAGCCAGTAGCTTATAGAAGGACAATTATACAGAGCATACCTATCACATTTGTCGAGCCTTTATTCACCAATTGATGCTTTCCATTAAAAAGAATGATGCGGCATCTACTTAACTATTAGCTTTTCGTTTTAATCTGACAAACATTTAGGTTTCAAGTAATCACTTGTTTTCTCCACAAGCTAAAGGCTGATATGATCCTGCTATATTAAACAAAAACAGGCCGCTCCTAAAGCGATGACAAGCAAACCATCGCTAATACTTTTGCATTCCAGTAGGCTGACAAGTGACACAGCTACAAGAGAATGTCATTAATTATAAACATTTTGGAAATTACCAAAAGTATATTTCATCAATTCAGTGTGGGTGAATAGTACACAGGAATAAGCTATCATCAAATAACTCGGTTGGTTTAAACTGACAATGTGTCTTACAGCTGGAAGATATACATTGCCATATATTCTAACTAGGGAATTGAAAAAGGTTGTCCTGTTTACATATAAAATCACCTTTTTATCAATTTCTCAACCTCTTACTGGTACTTTCTTTCAGACTCATCACTGGTTTGGCATAATTTCGTACTCTCATTTCTCCAAACTTCAACCTCTCCAGTCACCAGATGACTCAACTAAAGGACAGGGGTAAGCAGAACCTAGAACCACCAGCAAAAGGTATTAACAGAGTATTAAAGGTCGGATGAGAGTATGAATATTGCCACATGGCACATGAATTGGTTGCCTTCCACAAGACGAGGAAGTCACAGAAGTTACAGAAAGGGGAGGTGACACCGAACAAGCTCAGAACAGCATCTGGAGCATCAGAAGTGCTGGAAGTTTCAAAGCCACGGTGGGTTCTCATCTGAGTATCTAATCTATCCAACATCCGCCAGTCATTCCTAAGAAAACTGCACACTGTGTCATGTAATATCGCTATATCATCATCATCATCATCTAAGCCTCAGTCTCAACTACGTTGGGGTCGGCTACATGGATCCTTCGTTTCCATTCAGCTCTATCATGGGCCATATTCTGGTTGAGATGTAGAGATTCAAAATCTATCTTTATAAGTTCATCCCATGTCAATTTAGGCCTTCCTCTTTTTCTATTTATTGTGTTTGACTCAATAACATTTCTTCATATAGGCGCATTAGTCGGTCTGCGTTGCACATGTCCGTACCATCTGAGTCGGTCTTCGCGTAACTTGTCCTCAATGCTCGTCACTCCACCACTTTATTCCTAATATAGTCATTTTTCAAGCGATCTTTTCTTGTCTTCCCACACATCCATCTCAGCATACGCATTTCAACCACATTCATCTTGTTGAGACATTGTTTCTTCACCATCCAACATTCACTCTCATAGATCATGGCTGGCTGTATAGCTGTTCTACAGAACTTACTTTTTAATCTGAGAGGGATCTTCGGATCACATAATACTTTAGTTGCACTTCTCCATTTCAACCATCTTGCAATGATCCTGTGACAAACGTCATTTTGGACATCCCCATCTGTTTGAATAATAGAACCCAAATAACAAAATTTATCACATTTTGGTATATCTACTCCGTCCAACTTGGCTCCATCATTCACACTGCGAGATTGGCTGAAATTACAACACATATACTCCGTTTTGCTCCTGTTAATCATCAATCCATTTGATTTCAATGCCTCTCTCCAACGTTCAACTTTATCATTCAATACATCGTAATATATATGTTACTATTCTCGGTCAAGAGGAACGGGCTTGGTGCAGAACATGATCAGTTAGTTGCAGGCTGCAGATTTTCTTTTCCTGGGACGTATAAAATTTCTAAATTTCAGATTACCTGTAATATATATTTCATCTTCCTCACCCTATGACCAAATTTCCTTGAAATATATATGCCAAAGGCAGATCAGGAACATACCCAGCATCACTGGTGTGCTCAAGCAGCGTTTCCAGCACATTATAACAAAGCTGGACCTGTAGACCGCACCTGTCATCGACAGCAAAGCTATGCACTCTGTCTCGTAGCTCAATCCAACTCCTCCCAACTTGTTTCTTCTTACCCGTGTCTCTCATCAACTTTCTCATCTTTGCAAACTCGTTCCAGTGAGCATTAGAGGCCAATATATTTGAAAAAACAACATATGTTGTAGCTTCTTCTGGTTTCACGCTCAAGATCTTCTCTGCTGCCACTGCCCCAATAGCTACATCCTTTTGCATCTTGCACGCTGCCAGCAGCGCACTCCAGAGAGACTCATCGGGCTCAAAAGGCATCTTCATTACCACTTCATAGGCCTCCTCAACTCTCCCAGCACGTCCCAGCATGTCTACAACGCAACCATACATCTCCTGAGTGGGATATATACCATAATTAACGAGCATGAGATTGAAATACTTCAGTCCTTCATCAACCAACCCAGCACGGCTACAAGCCGTTAACACGCCAACAAAAACAACATCGTCAATAGAGATTCCAAGGCTGGTCATATCATTGAACATATCAATTGCCTCTTTTGCAAGTCCATGGGCACCATATCCGTTCATCATTGAAGTCCACGAAATCAAATCCTTTTGAGGCATTTCCAGAAACACTTTATGCGAATCTTGCACATCTCCACACTTTGCATACATATCAATAAGGGCATTTGAAATAGGCACGGTTGGAGTGAAACCCCTGCAAAGTGCGGCTCCATGGACTCGCTGCCCACAGTTCAGTGCTGTCAATGCAGCACAGGCTGATAGGATGCTGCAGAAAGTAGGAGCATTTGGTCGAAAATCATGAGAGACCATCTCTAGTGACAATTGAATTGCCTCACGGGGATTGCATCTAGCTAGACACCCGATCAAGGTGTTCCAAGTGATGACGTTCTTACAAGGCATCTCACGGAAGTGTTGCCAGGCTTCGACTGTGCTGGTGCATCTGCAGTACATGTCAAGAAGGGAATTGGATACTGGCAGGTTCTGCTTTGGAATTGATTTGACTACTGCCCCATGAATTTGCATACCGTAACCAAGAGAACCGATTGAAGAGCACGCTCTCAGTGCTATCGAACAACTGAAAGGATTCAGTTTTAATCCTTCCTGAACCAAATAACAATGCAGGGAACAAGCCATGCAGATATGCAATCAGTAAACGGAGTTTGTTGTGGAAGAGATAACAACAGAAAGCCGCCATGGACATGTTTAAATGCACACTAACTAAAGGTGCCAACTGGGCATATGTTCAGTTATGATTCACCTGAAGCATCTGGGTGAACACGCGGAGGGCGTATTCCCCCTCCCCACGATGGGTGTACCCAGCGATCAGCGCGGTCCAAGCGACCACGGTCTTCACTTCCATTCTCTCAAACAATTTACGAGCGTCGTCCATCCCCCATTCGTCACAAGCAGCATACACGTCGAGCAATACGTTGTCGACGTATGTCTGCCCAATCATGTCCCTCTTTATAGCCACCCCTTGCACCGCGCGCCCCAACCACATCTGCTTCAAGCCACGGCATGCGGCGAGCACACTCGAGATCGTGTAGGCGTTCGGCTCGACAGTCCCCTCCCTCAGCATCTCCCTGAACACCTCCATTGCTTCGCACCACCTGCCGTTGGACGTGTGGTCTGATATCACCGTCGTCCAGGTGACGACATCTCTGTACGGCATTCCTTCGAAAATGCGGCGCGCTTCTTCGGCCTGCCCGAGCTGAAGGTAGTGTCTGAGCAGCTTCGCCTCCGCCACGACGGAGTATGGCGGCCGAAGCTGCGGTGGACTTAGAGCTTGTTCCGGTGGCACTTCCACCCAGACGGTGCAGGCGGGGCGGGAAAGGGTTTGATGAAACAGAGGCAATTGCCATGCAAGACGGCGCATCTGTGGCTGTATGCGACAACACATTACGGTCTGAATTAGCAGTTGCCTAATAAATCATCTCTAGATTGGTCGCCACCACAGCGGTTGACCGACCCTTGGACATTGGACAGCTTTCGAAACCGCAACTCCTGCACAGAAAATCGCGGAGTCAAGAATACACCGCTGCTACCGGGAAGGATCTAGAACGGGTGGCTGGGTTTGAGTTACGTCATTGTTGGCCTCAACCTGTTAAGAGAAATTAAATGGATGGAACAAAATAAATACAAGTGCAACTTAGTAGGTTCCGCGTCGACCTCTAAGTATCTATATAGAACATATTCAATCAAAAATAAATTGTTAGTTGTTCTCTTGGTTATAGAAAAATCAAATAATTATGTACTTTTTCTTTGACTAGTGTGTTTTGACGTCAAATATAACTAATTAGTTGATGTCTTATCTTTATCTATTGTATTTTGTTGTAAAATACAAACAATTATATAGCTTCTATAATTAAAATAACAAAAAACTTAATTTTGTCATTTAATATTAAGCATTCTTCGTATTAAAAAAACTTATGATTATCTATTATACAAAAACAAATATAAATACATTACCTGTTAACATATTAAATTATTTTCTGTTGGAGACATTTTTAACTTATATGTATATTAATGTGTTAGCTTTAGTTAACGGGGTCATGCAGGTGCCCACAAGTCACCCGCAAAATTCGCTAACGAAATGGATAGATATGGTTTCGGTGATTTTTAAGTGTGTGAAATTTAATTATCCAAAACCAATTTATGTGTGTCGACCTGTGAAGATTTTGACCCAATTTGGTAATTTTGAACCTATATCAAAATTAGATCTATGAGTCTCTTTTGTCGATAATTTCAACTATCCAAATGCGACGTGACCGCTTTGGATGTTTGACAACACAAACTGAAAATTAGATTAAAACGAAACTCAAGGGTATATTAATCTATGTCATTTCCTCCTTTCAGATTCAACTCAGATTATAAAAACCATACTTTTTTAATGATCGAAAAGTTCAATCAGGTCAGTTTCTCTTCTGATATTGATGAAAAACATTCCGACCAAAATCATGTTTCAAATACCAGTTTATTTTTCACTCTAACTAGACCTATTCTACCAACTCGGTTAACACAATCCGAGCTTTAGATATTCTAAACCACACCCATTGCCTCCCGTTTATCCGGTCGTTAAAAGCATGGAACTTGTCCTGTTGCTCACCGTGTAAAAGTGAGCGAAGAAAGAATGTGGTACCTTTAACGATCTATTTGGCTACAGATCCGGATCTAACTTGTAGTCTTTTTAAAATCTTGTACGGAGAAAAACTAAATGTAAGTTAAAATTGACAATTTGGACAATTGTACCCTCCATTTCGCGGGGGTAGGATCTTAATTAAGAGCGGAGACAGGAATTCACTATCCCGGATTAATTGGAGGACTACAATGGGGGTGACACCTACTTTATCATAATTTTAATTTAAAACACTAAAACAACACCACTTTACTACCTATGGTAGAATTTACTCAGTTGAACCCGGTTTAATCCTTTCCAAATAGGCCGCAAGGTTCTATTTGGCTACAGATCCACGTCTACCTATGGTATGCTATTCCGAGAAAATAGGTAGCCTCTTTAAAATTGTGTTTGGGAAAAAGCCTAAATCCGGGTTAGAGTTGACAAGTTGGACAATTATACAAAAAGATAAGCCCATGTTGCATAAAAAGACAGGCTCTGATCAAGTATAATACTGATCTAGGGGAGGTAGGATTCTAGTACCCGGAACTAGAGGATTATAGTGGGAGTAACGGTCCCCATTACCTTGAGTTCAACCTGAAACACCCAAACATCACCACTTTTCTACCGAGGTAGAATGTGATGAATTCACATAAAAAGACAAAGCTAAAATTCATATTGAAGCTTGTTTCTATCCTTTGTAAGCAAACTCTAAGGTCATTTTCTAATCTAGTTACTCATGGTATGCTACCCTCAGAAACATGTGTAGAATTTTTAAAATAATTTTGCTAACAAATAAGTCTAAACTTAGTTGGAATTGTCAAGCTAAAAATTTGGTATTAAAGACAAATTTGCACAATAAGTTAGAGCCTCAATGAGGTAAAAAAATTAATCTATGGGAAGCAGGATTGTGCTACCTTGGAACAAATGACTAGAATCGGAGAAATGACTTCCATTACCCTTAGCTCAACACAAAACGCCTAAAGAGTGCCACTTTGCTACCCAGGGTAGAATATGCATAGTTGGTGGTAAAAGACCGGTCAAAATCTAAATTCAAGCAATTTCCAACCCTTTTCAACATGCCCTAAGGATGCCGGGAATATTAATGGTATTTTAAGAGTGAAAAAGAAATAAAAGGAAATGGAGAAATAACAAAAGTTTGTCACATTTATTTTTTTCAAGATAAAGAAAAGTGGGAAAGGGAAAAGATTTTATATTTTTCAAATTGTAAAGATATAGTTAAATGCATTTAAAGGGAAAAAAATCTTAGAAATACTTAAAAAACACTACTTATAAATAAATGGCACTATATTAGTAAATCAAAAAAACAATATTCATGAATAAATACTGCAATATAGATAATTAAACAACACAATATTGCTTGATTTAGAAATATGTATAAGAATAGAGGAAAGGAGAGAATATAAACTATAATATAATTTTCTTTAACAATATATATAAGAAAATACATTACGTATACATTCAAAAAGTTGTATATTCATAGCAAGTACGGATTTGGGAATATGTATATTATGTTTGCATATAAGAGCTGGTTTATTTGATTAAAAAGTATTGTTCTGTTGACATTCATTCATGTATCACTCTATATAGAACCATGTATCATTACATTGACATAAATGTACAGGTTGATATTTATTCTTAAGTACTCAAATAAAGAGAGAATGATATATGACACTTAAGAAAATATACTACCTCTCTCTTCTTCTTTGCTTATCACTCGCTCTCTCCCAACTTCCCTTTCCATGTAATGTGTGACCTTTTATCTTTTTATATTACCCTCCTCCCTGTAATGTGACTTTATCTATAATCATACTTCTCTTTGATAACATCCAATTTTGTGAATGTTTTTTCTTAATTCATTTTCTAATCTGGTCTTGAAGCATGTTTATTTTTTTGATTTCTATTATATTTTCAACTATTCCTCTTAATAATAAGATCATTATATTTTCAAGAGATCATATAGTTTTGGGGCTTCCCTAGGCCATTAAGTATAGGGCAACAGTGGCACCTTAGATATCGAAGCCCACAATGTGCCAGAAGGCACCACCTGACAGTCTGTATCAAGGCAGTAGCAGAAGCATCAACCTATGTGGTGCATCATTTGCAGAAAAGCACCAACTACAACTGTGACATCCCCGGATTTTCTAAAATTTAATCTAATGTGAGACATCCAAATTGAAACCTCACCTCAGCGAGAATCCCAATTTAAACACCCCACACTAGGCTAAGAAGAAGAAAATCAGAGGAAGTCAGAAGGAAACAACAGTAGCACATGTACATGAACAATAATAAAACCCTACACACATGTTCACCATTCAACATACAATTACAACATTAATTGTTACAACATTTGATATTACATATTGAACAACAAACTTCTACATATACATGTACTACCACTAAACTGCAGGATCTTAAGACAACAGGTCCACCTGTACATCAGCTCGCCACACAACTCTACTATCCTGGATCTTCAAGAGCATAACCACAACCCAAACAAAAGATTACATGTGGTACACGTCAGCACAATATTCAAGAATATTGTACTGAGTACGCCTACGTGTCTTTTATATACCTCTCATCATATCTTGGCAATAAGATAAAACTAATACTTGGCAACATTAAACAAATATAAAGAAAAACATATACTGGAAAAA